>CM030360.1:244271815-244896815 GCA_017893485.1 Hemerocallis citrina | reverse complement strand
CCGAAGAGGGAGAAAAGACTCCCCCGATCACTACCGAAGGAGGCACTCTCCGGCAGGTCGGCAGCAGCATCGGGACAATGAGGCACCCATCACCCGTGCCGAGTTCCAGCAATTCCAAGCAATGGTACAACAGGCCCTCAATCTCCGTCAGAATCCCAATGAGCCGAGGGCCCCCTCCCCACCTCCGGTCCGGAGCCCTCGCCAACGTTCCCCTTCTCCTCGACCCGCTCCTACCAATTCCAGACGCACCCCAAGTCCTCGTCGTTCCCGAAGCTACCGTCGCCGCAGCCCTCGCTCCCCATCATACGAGGACGAGTCCCGTGGCTCGGCAGATCACCGCCGGAGAGATGACACCATGAACCGCCGCCTGAACGAGGTGGAAAAACTCTTGGGACAGATAAACCGAGAAGAAGAACTCAGGGGGAGGACCCTCCGTCCTAGCCGACCCCCGTTCTCCCGGACCATAGTGGATACTCCTGTTCCCTTTGGTTTCAAACCTCCCCAGTTCGAGAACTACACTGGGGAGACCGATCCAGTTGACCACATCGAAGGCTTTAAGACTTTGATGCTCCTCCATCAAGCGTCCGATGCCCTCCTCTGCAAAACATTCCCTGCAACTCTGAAAGGCCCGGCTCGAGAATGGTACTCTCGTCTTGCCCCGGCGTCAATATTCTCCTTCGAACAGTTCGAGACCCTGTTCATCACCCATTTCGTCAGCAGCCGAAGGACCGAGAAAACCAGCATCTCACTATTGCACCTCCGTCAGCAAAAGGGGGAAAAACTGAGGGACTACGTGAAGAGATTCACAGCCGAAGCTAGAACTATTGCCTCCCTCGACCAATCGGTCGCTACCGCAGCATTCCAATCCAACATTCTCAATTCCAACCTCCGCTCCTCCCTTGCCAAGAAACCCCCACATGACTTTTCCGACCTTCTTCTTCGCACCGAAAAGTACATTCGGGCCGAAGAGGCCGAGCGACCCCCCAACTGGGAAGCGCCCGCCTCCGGGCTCAAAAGGAAGGGGGCAGAAGAAGAAGGAGCCAAGAAGCTCCAGAAGGATAATGCCGGCCAGCGCCGACCTCCCCCTAGATTTGAGAAGTTCACTCCCCTCAACGCTAACCTCTCGGCCATCTTCATGGAGGTCGAAAAAGACGGGGTCTTGCCTCCAGCTCCCAAAATGAATACTCCCGCCAAGAGAAGAGATAAAGAAAAATGGTGCCGTTATCACCGGGACCACGGGCATGACACCAACGACTGCCGTGCTCTGAGGAACGAGATCGAAGCCCTTATCCAGAGGGGACAGCTGACGAAGTTTGTAAAAAAGGACCGAGCCGAGCCCCCTCTCCCGCCTCGGGGGGCTAACAAGCGTCCGGAAAGAGAAGAGACGCCAGACTTCGAGGAAGAGCGAGTCCTCCACCTCATCCATGGGGGTCCGATGGGAGGCTTCTCGAACTCCTCCCGAAAAGCATTTATCAGAGAGGTCAATTCAGTCCGAACCACGCCTCCTCCCAAGGGCCTCGGGGTGCCAGTTACCTTCTCCGACGAAGATCTCGAGGGAGTCCGTATCCCGCATTGTGACGCTCTCGTCATCAGCCTCCACATGGCAAATTTCAAAGTGGAGAGGATCTTAGTCGACAACGGCAGCTCCGTCAACATCCTATTCCTCTCCGCTTTCAAAGGCCTAAAGCTCTCCAGAGACAGACTCAAACCCGCCGGTTACACTCTCCATGGGTTCACGGGGGTTCCGGTAACTATAGAAGGGGTGATCACCCTCGATGTAACTGCCGGACAAACCCCTACCACCAGAACGGAGCCAATGGACTTCATGGTAGTGGATGTTCCCGCTGCCTACAACGTCATTTTGGGCAGGCCCGGCCTCGCGGCTCTGGAAGCGGTTCCCTCGGCATATCATCTGAAGATGAAATTTCCCACCCGATCCGGGGTCGGAGAAGTAAGGGGAAATCAGGAGCAGGCCCGGAAATGCTACATGACTTCGACCCTTGGGCCCGTCCTCTCTTTAGAGACCCTGGAAATTCCCCAAGATTCCACAAGACCGACCTCCGAGCCAGCGGACGAATTGGAGGAGGTGCTCTTCTCCGAACAAGAGCCGACCCGCAAGTTCTTCGTAAGCAAGGCCCTCCCGTCCGCCCTATACACAGATATTGTGGAATGCATCCGAGACAATCAAGACCTCTTCGCATGGTCCGCAGCTGACATGCCCGGTATCTCCGAAGAGCTCTTAGTCCACCACTTGAGTGTTGATCCGGGGTCCAAACCGGTTCAGCAGAAGAGGCGTAAGTTCGCCCCCGAGCGACAGCTCGCTATTAAAGAAGAGGTAGATAAATTGCTGAAGGCCCGATTCACACAGGAGGTAAACTACCCTGAATGGTTATCGAACGTAGTAATGGTGAAGAAGTCCAACGGAACATGGAGAATTTGCATTGATTTCACCGACCTCAACAAAGCCTGTCCCAAAGATCCCTTCCCTCTACCGAGCATCGACACTCTGATTGACGCAACCTCGGGACATGAGCTTCTAAGCTTCATGGACGCTTTCTCGGGTTACAATCAGATAAGGATGTTCCCGCCAGATATCCCAAAGACGTCTTTTGTAACCGACCAAGGCCTTTATTGCTACAGGGTCATGCCATTCGGCCTAAAGAACGCGGGGGCAACATACCAGCGCCTCGTCAACAAAGTTTTTCAAGCTCAGATCGGCAGAAACATGGAAGTGTATGTCGATGACATGCTGGTGAAAAGCATCCGAGGTGCTGATCATGTGACCGACCTCCAAGAAGCATTTGATGTTTTAAGAAGGAATAACATGAGACTCAACCCGAACAAATGTGCGTTCGGCGTCTCATCAGGCAAGTTCCTCGGCTTTATGGTTAGCCAACGAGGAATAGAGGCGAATCCGGAGAAGATCAAGGCCATACTGGACATGGCCCCCCCCAGAAATGTCAAAGAAGTTCAGAGGCTGACTGGTCGCTTAGCCGCCATAGGGCGCTTCCTGTCGAAGTCCGGGGAGAAGTGCCTCCCGTTCTTCAAAGCCCTCAGGGGGGTTAAAGGATTCGAGTGGGGGCAGCAGCAACAAGACTCCTTTGACCAGCTTAAAGCCTACCTCGTCAATCCCCCTCTCCTTAGCAAACCAGTACCCGGCGAACCGCTCTACCTCTACCTCGCGGCTTCCGAGCAGACGCTCAGTGCGGTCTTAGTCAGAGAAGAAGAAAGGGCTCAGAAGCCCATATACTACGTCAGCAAGGTGCTCCGGGATGCCGAACTTCGGTACCCGAAAATTGAGAAAATGGCGTATGCCCTGGTAATGGCCGCAAGAAAACTTAGACCCTACTTTCAGTCTCATTCGGTGGTCGTCCTTACCGACCAGCCACTGAAACAGATTCTTCACAAACCCGAGACTTCTGGTCGCCTCATGAAGTGGTCGATCGAGCTGAGCCAGCACGATATAACTTATCAGCCTCGGACTGCAATCAAGGCGCAGGCACTGGCCGAATTCATAGTTGAGACTACAATCCCCGAGTCTGGCCAAGCAGCAAAGGGACCCCCCGTCTGGTCGGTCTATGTTGACGGGTCCTCTTGTAATGAGGGTAGCGGGGCAGGAGTCATCCTGGCAGGACCAGATGGCTTCGTCCTCCAATACTCACTCCGGATAAATTTCAAAGCCTCGAACAACGAGGCCGAATATGAAGCACTAATAGCCGGGCTTCGAATGGCCCGAAATGCTGGAGCACGTCGGCTACGGATTTTCAGCGACTCCCAGTTGATTGTTAACCAGGTCCTCGGCGAGTATGAAGCCCGCGACGATAGAATGGCTAAATACTTGTCCAAAGTAAGGAGCCTCATGGCGCTGTTCGACGAGGCTCTCATCCAAAGGATCCCTCGAGAAGAAAATGCTCAGGCCGACGCCTTATCCAAGTTAGCCTCCTCCTCCCTTCAAGGTCTGGAACAGACCGTTTTGATAGAAGTCCTCCTAAAGCCGAGCATAGAGGACGAAGCGCCAGACTCCGTTGAAGCATTGCCCGTCCTCCTCGAAGACAACTGGATGAAACCCATTGTCGAATTCCTGAGGAACGGACTCCTCCCTGAAGATCCGAGGGAAGCACGAAGAATTAGGGCCCGAGCCGAGCGTTTTACTTTACTCGAAGGCATCTTATACAAACGCTCCTTCACCCAAGCGGATGGTCGACCGTATCTAAGGTGCCTCTCCCCCGAGCAAGCCGACTACGCCCTACAAGAGCTCCATGAGGGGATCGGCGGAGCCCATTCTGGATCCAGGGCTCTGGCGCGCAAGGTATTGAACTATGGGTATTACTGGCCCACTCTCCTACGGGACGCCGAACGACACGTTCGGCAGTGCAGCTCCTGCCAAAAGTATGCAGACATCCGACGTCTTCCGCAGGCACCGCTGACCTCCCTATCAAGTCCCGTTCCCTTCGCTATGTGGGGGATGGACTTACTGGGACCATTCCCTCCAGCCCCCGGACAGCTAAAGTTCCTAGTCGTGGCAGTTGACTATTTCTCTAAGTGGATAGAAGCCGAACCCCTGGCTACGATCACCGAACATAGGGTCGTTCAGTTCTTCTGGAAGAATGTGATTTGCCGGTTCGGCGTTCCCCGAGTCATAGTCACAGATAACGGGACACAGTTTACTGGAGCCGCCTTCCGAGCCTTGTGTGAAGACCTTTCCATACAACACCGATTCTCCTCCGTCTCCCATCCCCAGTCGAATGGCCAAGCTGAGAATGCCAACCGACAGATTCTTGCAGGAATCAAGAAGAGGTTAGACAAGTGTTCCAAGGGACTATGGGTCGATCAGCTGCCGAACGTACTCTGGAATCACCGCACCACCAAGCGGACCCCAACAGGCGAGAGCCCATTTAATCTCACCTATGGGGCCGAAGCCATCATCCCCCTAGAAGTCGGGATACCCTCTCCTCGCCTGATCGCTTATGAAGAAGAGCAGAATGCTAGAGAACTCAGAACAAGCCTAGACCTGATAGACGAAATCCGAGAGAGAGCTGCCATACGCCAGCAAGCTTACCGAAGAAGGATCGAGCTGGCATACAACAAAAGAGTCCGCCCAACGGACCTCAAAGAAGGGGATTTAGTCCTTCGGAAGTTGGCCATATCATTCCCCGGGCAGAAAAGCAAGCTGGCCCCGAACTGGGAGGGACCGTACAAGATCTCGAAAGTAATCCGCCCCGGTACCTACAAGCTAGAGGATCTCGAAGGCAGAGAAATTCCTCGGACTTGGAACGCCGACCATCTTTTGAAATACCAGGAGAAGGCAACTACGTCTCTCCAAGTAACTCGAGATGCCGAACCGTTCCCCTCCTTTCTCTAGTCATAGTTTGTCCTTTTTGTGCTTTCTTTTATTATTGTAATAACGGCTAGCAACTTTAGAAGCAGCCGATCGTTAGATGTTAATAAATGAAGTTTCTTCATGTTTTCACTACTATTACATCCCTCTGCTTGTAACTCTTAAATGTCACAATGGTTCCGGAGTCCAACACTTGGCTCGATTCTACTTCGCGAGCTCGCTCCTAAGCGAGCTAGAAGTAGCTCGCCATTCGAAAATGCTCCCACAGCCGTTGAATGGTACGGAGTCCAACACTTGGTTCGACCCTACTCCGCAAGCTCGCTCCTAAGCGAGCTAGGGGTAGCTCGCCATTCGAAATTGCTCCTACACCCCTTAAACTGACAATGGTTCCGGAGTCCAACACTTGGCTCGATTCTACTTCGCGAGCTCGCTCCTAAGCGAGCTAGAAGTAGCTCGCCATTCGAAAATGCTCCCACAGCCGTTGAATGGTACGGAGTCCAACACTTGGTTCGACCCTACTCCGCAAGCTCGCTCCTAAGCGAGCTAGGGGTAGCTCGCCATTCGAAATTGCTCCTACACCCCTTAAACTGACAATGGTTCCGGAGTCCAACACTTGGCTCGATTCTACTTCGCGAGCTCGCTCCTAAGCGAGCTAGAAGTAGCTCGCCATTCGAAAATGCTCCCACAGCCGTTGAATGGTACGGAGTCCAACACTTGGTTCGACCCTACTCCGCAAGCTCGCTCCTAAGCGAGCTAGGGGTAGCTCGCCATTCGAAATTTCTCCTACACCCCTTAAACTGACAATGGTTCCGGAGTTCAACACTTGGCTCGATTCTACTTCGCGAGCTCGCTCCTAAGCGAGCTAGAAGTAGCTCGCCATTCGAAAATGCTCCCACAGCCGTTGAATGGTACGGAGTCCAACACTTGGTTCGACCCTACTCCGCAAGCTTGCTCCTAAGCGAGCTAGGGGTAGCTCGCCATTCGAAATTGCTCCTACACCCCTTAAACCGACAATGGTTCCGGAGTCCGCCAAACGAGCTAGGGACAGCTCACCGTCCTAAAAAACGCTCCGACGACGTTAACCTAATCAAGCAAGTGCACAACTCGGCTCGACGTTACTTCGCGACTCTACTCATGATCGACCTAAAAGAAGCTCGCCATTCGGAGTTCGACAGTTCAGAAGTTACCCCATGACAAACAACATTCACAGCAATGAAACACGCAAGTTCGGCAATAACGCATTTATTAATGAAACAGATGTGATACAAAGGCAAACACAAACAGGAGCACGACTCAACAAGGGTATTTACAATACCGACTCGTCACACTTAGAAAAAAAAAAAAGGAGAGAGCAAAGAACGCGCGGAACCGACCACTTCAGCGCTTCTTCGGAGCTGGAGCATTCCGCTTCAAGGACACTCGAGAGTGACGACGCTTGTCCCCGGAGCGCGACCCCAAGCCGGCAAACTGGGACGTATCCTCGACACCGCTCCTGGCAGCTACGCCGACAGACGCCCCGCTCGAGGAGATTGCCACCGAGCTCTGCGCGTCCCCCGGGCTGGGTTGGCCGATCCGCTGACGGGTCGCCATCTCATAGAAAGTGATGCCCCGCTCACTCTCAGCACGAGTGCAGGACGTGCTTCGAACGTTGATCGGCCCTGAATGTGGCTTCAGACGAGCCACTTCCGCGTCCAACTCTGAGATCCTGTCCCGCAACGAGTCGTCTTTAACGTCGACTTCGAAACGTGGGGGTATCGCGGAGTCCGGCACTCCAGATCGACTAGCGACGAGGCGCCGAAGGTGGGTGACTTCGATGCTTTTATCCACCGTCGCCCTCTTGAGCGCTTCGACTTCAGCAGTCAACTCGACTCGTTCGGTCGTCAACTTGGCCACCTCGGCCGTCAGCCCCTCGCCCTCACTCCGGAGCTTCGCCTCTACGGACTGCAGATGCTGTATCTCGGAAAGCAACTCGTCCTTCTCCGCTGTTATTTTGGACAAATTATGACGAATGCACTGAACACGAATCTCATTACTGAAATCAGTGGGCAAGTGTTCACCTTCGGGTAGGAGCTCGGCGATTCGGCTTTCCAAACGACGAATCTCGATGTCACGCCGGCCAAGGACGAGCTGGAGATGCTTCCTCTCGCTCTCGGCTCGGCGCAATCCGAGCTCGACCTCATAAAGTTTCTCCCTACACCTAGCCAGACACAGCCTCGTCGCCCCTAGGCCAGCTTCGGCTTTAACCTCCTCGTCCGGGCAGGAAAGCTCGACGCCTTGGGGGATCACCATAAGCTGCAAAGAAATCGGAGCAATCAGCGAAAACGTTGAGCGTGGCCGAAGCACCGCACTTGGAAAAATTTTCATCTCTAAAAACAAAGTTTGACAGTTCGGCAAAAGAGGGGGCATAAAACAGAAATTTCCGAGCACCAACACTTGCAAAAATTTTGATTTCATTTACGTCAAAAGAAGCGGTGGCCAGTCCGCTATTAGGCATTACAAAGTTCGATAAAAAAAAAAAGAGAAAAAGAGCAGAAACAGCCAAAAACAATAAAACGAGAGGCGGATCAGTGCTCGACCTCTTTCCCCGGGCGACGAGGCGGAGTAGGGGTCGACTTCGCCGAAGGAGACGCCGCCGCCAGTGGAGTGGCCGTGACGCTCGGGACCTCGCCAGTAATCCCGGCATCGGCATCAGCGCCGTCCTCCTCCTCCTCCTCCTCTTCCCCTTCGGACTCGGGGTCGAAGCCCTCGACGTGTCCGGGGAAGAGTCGCCATCCCGAGACGTCCACCCCGGGGTACGCCTCTCGCACCCGGTCGAGGGCAGTGGCGAAGGCCTTCGCCATGTTCTGCGCGAGGTACCCCTGGGCCTTCTTCAAGGTGGCGTCCTCCACCTCCTTCACAGCCGCCGCATGCTTCGCCTCGGCCTCGGCCAACTGATTGGCCGACCCCTCCTTCTCCCGACGCAGCTCGTCCTCCAGCCTCTTCACTTCGGCCTCGAGGTGCTGGATCCTCGCAGACCGGCCTTCATGCTCGACTCGGAGCTTGTCGAGCTGGTTCGACATCCGAGCCTTCTCGTTCCGAGCCTGGTCGGACTCCTGCTTCAGCTCCTTCTCGAGGGCGGTCAGCCGTTCGGTGAGGTGACCGAAGTGGACGACGATCTGCAAGGGAAAGAGGAAGAACTCAGAGAGTTAGAAAAATTTTGTGATTCAAGATGAAACGAATGAAGGGAACTCGGGACTTACCGATACCGCCGAACGAGCGATCTCGATCACGTCGTCGCCCTGCCTCCCCGCGTCCATGGCGGCGCGGTCCTTCGGGGTGGCGAGATGCTTGACAGCCTGCATACTCGCCAACGAGTTCCCGAGGAACCCATCGTGCCTCCGGACCTGCCAGTTCGGAATGTGGATCCGCTTGTGCTCCTCCGTCAGGAGCTCCTCGCCTGCTACGGTTAGCGGCGGGGTCGGCATGGCGAGCGCGGCGGCAATGGGGAAATCCCCCTCAGGAGCAGTAGCCGAAGGCCCCGCCACGGTGACGACCGGGTCGTCAGCAACCTCCACCGCCTGGTCGGGTGCCGCAATCCTCGGCACCTTCGGAGTCGAGGGCAGCTTTGACGCGACCCTCTTCCGCTTCCTCGGCGCCTTACTGGCGAGCCCAGCCCGGAGCGCCAACACCGCTTCGTAGTCCATAGATTCTACATCAAATAAAAAAAAAAATTGATTAGCACAAAAGAAGAACAGGACAACAAGTACAAAAAAAAAAACTTGGCGAAAAGCCGCGTACTAGGATCTACGCGGCCGAGCCCTCCCCTGTAAAGAACGTCTTCCGTCAACTCTTTCCAGTCGTACTTCGGCCGGTCGAGAAGGGTCCGAACCGCCCCTTCCTCTTCTACTGAGAGTCTCGGCAGCGCCGTCGCCCTCTTGGTCACCCCCACTGCCCAATTGGTGGGGATCGGCCAGGCCTCTCGACTCCGCACGACGACCCACTTCTCTCGCCAATGTTTGATAGAGTCTGGGCAGACCACGAGCCTGCCGCCGTGCCTCGGAGTCAGATAATACCGGTACTCCGACTTGTTCCCTTGGTGGAGCCGGTATATCGTCCGAAGCACGTTCAGCTGCGGTTCGATCCCCGCGGCCTGGCAATGAAGAACGAAGCCATTAATCACTCGCCATGCGTTCGGCATGAGCTGGATAGGGCAGACCCCATACCAGCTCACCACGGTAATTGCGAACGCGTGGAGAGGTAGCCGGGCGCCGGCGATAAAGGCATCCACCGGCCAGCAACACATGGTCACTGGCAGCGGCGAATTGGCCCTAACTCCGGGGCCCGGCAACATGATTTCGTACTCCTCCGGGATGAAAAAAGCATCCCGGATCGCCGCCAACTCCTCCTCGCGAAGGATCGACGCTGCATCATCCGCCTCCGTCGTCTCCCTCGCTTCATTCTCCTCGAAGGTCCTCTCCCTCCCATGGACAATCCGCTCGGCCTGGTCCTTCGGGAGCTCCCTGACCCTATGCAGACCCGTCAACGGACCCGGTAGCTGTCCGAACTCCCCCATCCTCTTCGGCTCCTCGACGATGGAATCCTTCCCGAACACCTTCCCCTTAGGCGGGTTCGGAGACGAGGCCTCGGCGCCTTGAAGGGAGGGCTCGGACCAAGAGACTTCATCTGAGACAGAAGCTACAGACATAACTCATAAATTACCTTGAAAGGAAGAAGCTGCCGAAAAACCTCGCCTGAGTCAAACGCCGGTGCCGGAAAAACTCGTCTGAGACACTAGAGAACGCCTGAGCAAATGAGAGGAGAAGTGAGAAATGAAGGGGGGGTGAGGATTTATAGAAGGGGGGCACGCCCCACGAGGCTAATGGGCTTGTACGGCCGGCCCATCTAAACCAAGCGGCGGAGCGATCCCAATCGTCACCTCGTTAACCGCAGCGAATCATGAGATGCATTTAATGCTATCCCATCTGATGGAATCCCAGAGGTCACAGCATTTAATGGGCGTCCCATCTGTCAGGATTGTCAGAATTGTCAGAATTGTCAGACGTTCAAATGGCGCACAGAAGAGACAAACTCACATAAACGATAAGTCTGCACGCTCGGCACCCACTGCCGAGCATTCGTGACACCGACCCTGTTATAGGGGAAAAAGTCACGCTCGGCACCCACTGCCGAGCATTCGTGACACCGACCCTGTTATAGGGGAAAAAGTCACGCTCGGCACCCACTGCCGAGCATTCGTGACACCGACCCTGTTATAGGGGAAAAAGTCACGCTCGGCACCCACTGCCGAGCATTCGTGACACCGACCCTGTTATAGGGGAAAAAGTCACGCTCGGCAACCACTGCCGAGCATTCGTGACACCAACCCTGTTATAGGGGAAAAAGTCACGCTCGGCACCCACTGCCGAGCATTCGTGACACCGACCCTGTTATAGGGGAAAAAGTCACGCTCGGCACCCACTGCCGAGCATTCGTGACACCGACCCTGTTATAGGGGAAAAAGTCACGCTCGACACCCACTGCCGAGCATTCGTGACACCGACCCTGTTATAGGGGAAAAAGTCACGCTCGGCACCCACTGCCGAGCATTCGTGGCACCGACCCTCTTATAGGGAAAAAACCGGTTCGGCACCGCTGCCGAGCGTTCGTGGCACCGACCCTGTTATAGGGAAAAAACCGGTTCGGCACCACTGCCGAGCGTTCGTGGCACCGACCCTATTATAGGGAAAAAACCGGTTCGGCAACGCTACCGAGCGTTCGTGGCACCGACCCTGTTATATGGAAAAAACAGGTTCGGCACCGCTGCCGAGCGTTCGTGGCACCGACCCTCTTATAGGGAAAAAACCGGTTCGGCACCGCTGCCGAGCGTTCGTGGCACCGACCCTGTTATAGGGAAAAAACCGGTTCGGCACCGCTGCCGAGCGTTCGTGGCACCGACCCTCTTATAGGGAAAAAAAACCGGTTCGGCACCGCTGCCGAGCGTTCGTGGCACCGACCCTCTTATAGGGAAAAAACCGGTTCGGCACCGCTGCCGAGCATTCGCGGCACCGACCCTCTTGTAGGGGAAAGACGAGTTCGGCGGACCGCCGAACTCGCTCCTGACGCTCGCCGTCCTACCGAACTCACTTCCCTCTCTGGAAAAGCCCGTCGAGCCGCATGTGGACCTCGGCCCCTTCGCCAGCGAACTCTAGGGGGGTCTAAAGCGTACTCCAAGTATACAAGACCACCGAATGACGAATTAACACTTTGCGAAGTTAATAAGATATCCCTGCAAGAATACCACATGACCATCGGAGTTCAGGAGCGACCCAGAGTTCAATCCGCTTGAAAAATCACCAAACTGCCTCCTTCAAGATTCAAAATCTTCCGTTTGGGCCCCGATACAACTCCACCAGCCATTAAAAAACTGCTAAACTACTCCGCAAAGGCCGATCAAGCTCAGCCTTTAGGAGTGGGGGGCTCGTGATATGGCTAAAAATGGGGTTTAATCGGAACCGTCCAAATCGGGCGCGAATCTCGAGACCTGAGGATAAAACGGTAATTTCACCCACGAAAGGACCAAAACGGATATTGGATCTGCCCTCCTAGTGCCCAATGATCCGCGAATGGATCCACCACCAAGAGGGTGCGGGTCTCCACCCGCTGCGTACCCAATCCATCAAGATAGAGTCAGGGTTCCTGATTAAATATAATCAACGGCCCTGATGAACGTCTATCTCTTCACGGGGGATTAGGGATTAAATTCCTTATCTGATTACGGGGAATATATATTGTCAGATTACCTTCCTCATCTGATTATGGAGGACATTCCTTATCGAATCACGGGGATTACATTCCTAATCCGCTCCCTAAGACGCCTATAAATACCCCCCATCCATCTCCATTAAGAGGTAATCAACTCTTCACCAGTTTTTACGCTCTTTCATAATCTCATTGATTACTGACTTGAGCGTCGGAGGGTGCGTCGCCGGGATCCCCCCCGGTGTCTCGCACTTTTTGCAGGTGCACGGCAGGAACGTCGAACGAGGCCCGACGGAACAGGTACGCAGGTTTTCCTATTCAGTTTTCCCAAGAATCCACAAGTTCTATCTGTTTGCCCCCACACCAAATTTAGCGGCAACAATTATTATTATTATTATTATTATTATTATTATTATTATTATTATTATTATTATTATTATTATTATTATTATTATTATATATTATTATTATTATTATTATTATTATTATTATTATTATTATTATTATTATTATTATTATTATTATTATTTCAAATTGATATTCAAAATTGTCAGAAATATAACAGAACAGCTTTTAAACTCTCTTTTTCAGAAAAACAGCTTTCAGATAATAGTTTCCAGCTAAAAATATAACCGAACAACTTTTAAACACTCTTTTTCAGAAAAACAGCTTTCAAAATACAGTTTTCAGCTAGAAATATAACCGAACAGCTTTTAAACTCTCTTTTTCAGAAAAACAGCTTTCAGATAACCGTTTTCAGCTAGAAATATAACCGAACAGCTTTTAAACACTCATTTTCAGAAAAACAGCTTTCAGATAACTGTTTTCAGCTAGAAATATAACCGAACAGCTTTTAAACACTCTTTTTCAGAAAAACAGCTTTCAGAATACAGTTTTCAGCTAGAAATATAACCGAACAGCTTTTAAACTCTCATTTTCAGAAAAACAGCTTTCAGATAACAGTTTTCAGCTAGAAATATAACCGAACAGCTTTTAAACACTCATTTTCAGAAAAACAGCTTTCAGAATACAGTTTTCAGCTAGAAATATAACCGAACAACTTTTAAACTCGCTTTTTCAGAAAAACAGCTTTCAGATAACTGTTTTCAGCTAGAAATATAACCGAACAGCTTTTAAACACTCATTTTCAGAAAAACAGCTTTCAGATAACTGTTTTCAGCTAGAAATATAACCGAACAGCTTTTAAACACTCATTTTCAGAAAAACAGCTTTCAGATAACTATTTTCAGCTAGAAATATAACCGTACAGCTTTTAAACACTCTTTTTCAGAAAAACAGCTTTCAGAATACAGTTTTCAGCTAGAAATATAACCGAACAGCTTTTAAACTCTCATTTTCAGAAAAACAGCTTTCAGATAACAGTTTTCAGCTAGAAATATAACCGAACAGCTTTTAAACACTCATTTTCAGAAAAACAGCTTTCAGAATACAGTTTTCAGCTAGAAATATAACCAAACAGCTTTTAAACTCGCTTTTTCAGGAAAACAGCTATCAGATAACAGTTTTCAGCAAGAAATATAACAGAACAGCTTCTAAACTCTCACTTTCAGATAAACAGCTTTCAGAATATCAATATTCAGAATATAGTATAAACAAACAGCTTTTAGACTCATATTCAGAATATCTCTATTCAGAATACTCTATTCAGAATACTCTATTCAGAAAACTCTATTCTAAATATCAAAACAAACGCACCCTTCCTTTTTTTTCCTTTTTTCTTCTTCATGAATTACTTGAATCTTTATAACTTAAATTCCATGTTACAATGATGAGTACAGAAAGAAATCAGATTAAGCATAGATCCAACTTTTTGCATGCTCTTATTAAAATGTAGGGTTGGCAATGGGGTTGACCGGGCCGGCCCCAACCAATTTGGGTTTGCCCCGGTTTCGGGCGGGCTCGGTTCGGGTTGGTTCATTAACCGGTCCGGGCCAGTCCAGATTGGGAAGTGAAATAATCGACCCGGTCCACCTGCAAACCCGTACGGGTTGAACCTGGGTTGAGCCGGGCCGGGTCGCGGGTTGGCCCGATTTATTTTTTTTACTCCCCAAAAAAAAGTTGCTCATCAAGTATAAGAGTTCAACAAAATTGTATACTATTCATTTCAACTTCTATGAAATTTTTACAACTTTTTTACATACAAATACATGTTAAAAAAACTCAAAAAAAAAAAAAATCCTTGAATTACATGTTTAAAAGTATAATCTAGAGTTCGAGATAGCCTAGAGTTTGATTGAAAAGGAGGCATTGAACTACTGTCGTGCACCTCTACTTAACCTAAACCTAGGATCAAGTCGCCATAAATTCCTTACTCTTGTTGTTGGACTTTAGGCGAGTTGTTTCCACTTGTTGATATAGATGCCGCTTTTCCTTGAGCTATGTCATTAGCCTTCATCCAATCCTCCGTGCACACGAGCATCTCCAACGAATTCGGCTTCAAGCGATTCCTGTACTCTGTTAGAATTCTGCCACTTGTAGAAAAAATACTTTCTGAAGCAACTGTAGAGACATAAGGAGTTAGTAGAACTCTAGCCAAATGTGAAAAAATAGGAAAAAGATTTTCATGTTCTTTCCACCATTGTAGCACTTCAATCTTAGTACTAGAACTCTCACTATCTTGTTGATTATACTAATTTAATTCATTTAAGCATCTCCAATCGTTTGCTTTTTTGGAAAAATGGCAAAAAATAATGGCAAATGAGAGCTGCAATCATCTGCTATTTTGCCAAATTTTAGCAAACAATGAACAACAACGTGCCAAATTTGATAAATGAATTTGGCAATTGCCAAATATAGCATCGTGTTCCGTCTCTATTTTTTTAACTTCTTAAACGCGTCGGACAAAACAACATGTTTCGTCCAATAATTTTTTTATTTATTTTTTGCTGTTTTAATGATCGGACGGAACAACATGTTCCGTCATTTAAAAAAAACGTCGGACGGTACATATTGTACCGTCTGATAAGAAAAAGGAACTAGAAAAGTGGTCGGACGGAACAACATGTTCCGTCCTTCCATTTCTTTGGATTGGAAAATTTAATCCAAGTCCATGTTTCCTCCAAAATTTTCATCAATTGCCAAGCCCAAGTTAAAAACAAATTGCTTCAAAGTCCAATTTGCCTTTTTTTTTTTGAAGTTATTGCAATTGGTGGGATGGAGCATGTTGTTTCATCTGTCCATTTCTTTTTCTCATTTGCTATATTATAGCAAACAACGATTATAGCAAACGACGATTGCAGCAAAACACTTTATTTGCCATCTGCTATTTTGCCAATTTGGCAAAATAGCAAATGAAAAATAGAGTGTTTTGCTGTAACCGTCGTTTGCTATAATACGATTGGAGATGCTCTTAGGTGCATTAGTTCTAGGTTTTTTTGATTGAATACAAGCAAGCAAATTAGTAGTTGCATCTTCTAATGTACTCTTCCCTTTACCTCTAAAAGTAGAAGAAGAAGTAACTATATTAGTTAAACTAGTAGATGCAAAAGTTCTATTATAATAATTATGCAAGTTGTTCAATGTCGATTTAAAGCTAGCTAAAAATTCATTACAATCATATTCAAAATCATCTTCAAGTAAAAAATATTTCAATCAAACTCCTCGTACCCGCTAATTCGATACGATGATCCATAACATTAGCAATACAATACAACATAGGAGGAGGATTAAAATACTTCAAAATTTTAGTATAAGTAGGAAAACCAATATGACTAATGTATTCGTCCGAAATCATGTCTTGAAAAGTTTGCATCGTTGTAGTTATTGAAATAAAAATACTATTAGAAGTAGAATCATAAGATTTAGAAAACTTCACAGTTGCGGTTTTAAAATGTTCCAAAAATTGTAATAAAGATTCGGCATTTAACATCTTTTATCATATCGTTAGGATAGTCATTTGAAGAAAAAAAAAATTATTTTTTGCAAGACAAAAATCATTTATAATATCTTTGTATTGGGTAAAAACATTTAGTAAATCGAAAGTAGAGTTCCATCGGTATTCAATATCTCTAAAAAAAATTTTAAAATGTATGTTCCTAAATTTACACAATTCTTTAAATTCTTGAAGCATAGTACCACTTAAAGCAATAAAATGTACACAATCTCTAATTTCATTTACATATGGATCAGCTACTTTCGGTGTATCTTGTACACATAAATTTAAAATATGACATGCACATCTAACATAAAAAAATTCAGTATATGGAAGAACTAATTGTGTTTTTAATATACTAATCGAAGCATTGTTGTTAGATGCATTATCAAAACTAATACTAAATTTTTTTATCACGAATATGAAATATATTACAAACTTTTAAAATACGAGTTGCAATAACCAGACTACTATGGGGATACGACAAAGCGGCAAGTGATATGATTCTCTTTTGAATCATCCAGTCACTATCGATTAAATAAAAAGTTATGCACATCATTGGAATATCGTTACAACCTTTCCAACAATCAGAAGTTAACGATACTCTACATGTCAAAGAATACAATAGTGCAATTAAATCGTCTCTCATTTCGTTGTAAAGTTTAAAACAAACGGCCTTGAGTGTGTTTCTAGGGATTTTTTTAAAAAAATATGAATTTAGTACATTTTGATTAAAGGACTATACATTCCTACCATTGGATTAGAAAAAAAAGTAACTCATCCTTAATAACTAGTCAGGCCATTTGCTGGCGAACAATTTTGGAATCATAGGGGTGACTATCTATTTGTCCTGTCCTAGGGTTGATTTTTTTTTTTTTTTTTGTTCTTGGTCTTGTACTAGTGCGATGTGTATACTTGAAATGTGTCATTTAATTGTACCCATTTCCTCACCCTTCTTCCATTTATAAGTCTTGTCACAAGTTTTCTTGTACTAGTGCGATGTGTACACTTGAAATGTGTCGTTTAATTGTACCCATTCTCTCACCCTTCTTCCATTTAGAACTCTTGTCACAAGTTTTACAAATCTTATGTCTTATACTTGGATTCTCCTCGTCATGGATAATATCATAAAATTTGTGTCAATAACTAGTTTTCCCTCTAGTTTTTCTACTACGTGTAACATCCCGTATAATTTTTTTAAAATAAAAATACATTTTTTAATTTTTGCACATGCAACACACTTGCAATTTCATCTCATTTTTCATTCTAAAATTTTTTCTAGGTTATGCATGAATTCCTGTTTATTTATTTTATCTTATTTAGTTGCCCTTTCTTAATTAGAACTCATAGGCCTAATAGATGATTCTAAGCCCATTAAAATAAATAAAATAAATAAATAAACCAAACCCACAATGAGAAGCCCACTAAGAGAACCTACTTTTAATTTGTACACACTTTTACACTTGTCTTGTAACAAACTAGCAACTACACAAATTAATAAAATATAAAAGTGAGAAGAGTGTGCATGTGCACTACACGTGCACGTGCATTTGTGCATGCACAAGAGAGTATGGCCGACCAATAGTGGGAGTAGTGGGAAAGTGGGGTAGTGGGGTGAGATCATGGAGTAGTGGAGTTAATCCTAGCCATACAATTTCTCTATATAACCCCCCCCCCCCCCCCCCCCCAACCATTGTATGTCATTTGCACCTAAACTACAGAAAATCTAAGAGAGAAGAAAAGGAAGAGAGCTAGATAATTTCAGGTTGCATTCTTGGAGGCTTGGAGATTGCTTTTAGCTAGGAGGAGGAGTGTTAAGCCATTGGAGTGGAGCTAGGTGCTTTCCCTAAGGAGATTTTTCATTTGTGCATCAAAAAGAGGTGGGTATCTTGCTTGTTTTTTAATTAGTTTAGAAATTATGATCAGGTGTTATATGATAAATTTTAGCCTAGTCTAATGATTCTTACTAATGAAATTGTGATGCATGTTGAAATGATGAAAATTGCTATTTGTAGGAAATTATGAGATGCATTGTGTGTTAAATTGAAGTAAATGATTTGAATGATAGATTAGGATGGGGGAAATGGATAATTGAATGCAGATTAGGATGCAAAAATGAGTTTCTTTTGTTGCATGATTGTTGTCTTGTACAAAATTAGACAAAAATATATATAAGAAATGTGATAATTAGTGAAGAGAAATTAGAAACAAATTGGGAAAATAAAAGGGGTATGGATGAAAGATGAAGAATTTCATTATCATGCTTAAGATACAATTGGCGTAGTTGCATTTGTATTAAATTTGTTTCATAAGAGAAAAATGACTAATTTGGGAGATGAGGGTTAAATTCTCATAAAAAGGGATAAAATTAGTAAGTTATTATTTTTTGTGATATATGAATGCAAAATTGTATTATTGTTAAAACGAAAAAAGATTTTTTTAATCAAATTTTGTATATATATATGCTTTAGAAAGTGAATATGTGTAAAATGGGTATAAATTCCTTTAAAAATAATTAAACCAGTAAGCGAAGAATTCTGGAGCTTAGGAATGTAATTTTTATTGTATTAATTTGGGAAAGAAGAATGGGAAAAATAAAGAAAAGAGAAATAAACAGAGAACGGGTATTTAAAATATATAACCCCATATTAATCAGTTGAGCATTTGTCCAAAGTGGCTAGCGCGTGGGCGTTGCGCCTATGGCCACCATGTGGCGCGCATTTGGGTGGGTCTTTAAAATATTATGGGGATAATACAAGTAATTCTCACTGTTTAAAAATATATTTTGGAGATCAAGAGTTATATTTTCGTGATAGATATGATTGAAATGCAATGTGTATAATCAAGGGGATAAGAATTGATTTGTGGTAAAAAGAAAAGTGATGGGTTTTTGAATAATAAATTTCTAATGATGAATCTCAAGAGTTCATATTTAATTCATTAATAATTTTGTGTTGGAAGTTAGATGAACATGAAAGCAAAATAGCTTTGTGGAAATGAATAAATTGAGTTGTTCCTCATGAACGATAGATACAAGAATAAGATGATTGATTAAGATGTGAATAAATAGAGTTGAAGATGTGAATAAAGTGAATTTTAATACATGAATATTGAAGGGTATGAGTATCCATGATTTTGGAACATGAAAAGATGTAATTCTAGAGGTTAGTGAAACCCAAGTACCGACAAATGATGAAAAGTTTTAATTGATTTAAGAGTTGGCTATGTGGACTATCTCGGTATTTTTGTGTAAGTTTGGTAAGAGGGGAGCTAACTCTAGGTAGTGTAACTTATTCATGTTTTAAGTATAAGAATTAGGCACTCAGTGAAGATGTAGTAAACTTGGATAAACGTAAGTGGGTGGCCTCTATATAGTCTGACGATGGACTCCGAGACTATAGACTCAGTTTGATGGTGGACTCCAAAACTGTGATTGTTTGCGATGGAGGCGAGCCTTAATTAAATCCGGAACTATGATTGGTTTGACGGTGGACTCTAGGATCATGAATAGTCGGATGGAAAGTAGGTCGTACTCCAGTGTATATGCATATACCGGGGCTAGAGGGACACTTGCGAGAAGTTCGCACGACGAAGATTTTCGTATAAGCTTGACGATGGACTCCAGGGCTGGAATCCATACTCGTGGGACATCCAAAACTTGTTTTATTACCGGGTAGTTATCATGGCGAGGGATTAAACCCTTTAATGTGGAGTACATAGGTGTTTGCCCTCGGAGCTATGTAGTATGGGATATATAGAATCCGAACAAATATGAATTAGTGCCATCTTAGCGTAAACACCTGTATTAGGCATTAAGACATTTGCATACACTATCATATTTAAGATAGTCATTTTTCACTTTTTGTTTTACATTCAAGTTTGTGTATGTTAAAATAAGTAAGTCGTTATATTTCGGTATAGTGAGTGTTGCCGCTAAATTTGGTGTGGGGGAAAACAGATAGTATTTGTGGATTCTTAGGAAAACTGAATAACACACCTGTTACCTGTTCCGTCGGAGTTTGACGCTGACTCTCGCCGTACCCCTGTAAAAAGTGCGAGACGCTGGGGTTGTTCCTGGCGATGCATCCTCCGACGCTCAAGTTAGTAATCAGGAATGATTAAGAAAGAGTGTAAATTGGCAAAAGATTGATTACCTCTTAATGGAGATGGATGTGGGGTATTTATAGGTGCCGCTGGGATCAGATTAGGAATGTAATCCCCCTGTGGTTAGATAAGGAATGTAATCCCTAATCCCCAGTGAAGGGATAGATATGAATCAGGGCCGTTGATTAGGACTTAATCAGAAACCCTAATTTTATCCCTTCTGGACCGGGTTTGCTGCGGGTTAAAACCCACACCCAGTTGAGGTGGATCCGTTTGCGGGTTAGTGGGTTTTCGAGGAGGAGAACTCGTATCCGCTTCAGACCCATTGGTAGGTGAAATTACTGTTTTACCCCTGAGCTTCAAGATTCGTGCCCGAATTGGAAGGTTCCGATTTAACCCCATTTTTAGCCATATCACGAGCCCCCCACCCCCGAAGACTGAGCTTGATCAGCCTTTGAGGAGTAGTTTTACTGTTTTAATGGCTAGTGGAGTTGTATCGGAGTCTAAATGGAAGGTTTTGAATCTTTGAGGGAGGTAGTGCGGTGATTTTTTAAGTTGGTCGCACTTTGAGTTGCTCTGGAGCTCTTCTGGTCATTCGGTGATTTTTATCTATTTTTCCGGAATATTTACTTAATTTTGCGAAGTGCCGGTTCGTCGTTCAGGGGTCTTAATAAATGGTCCTTGGCAATAATTATTTACTCGGGGGTCCAAAAATACTTCCCCGATTTTATAATTATTTTCCAGGATTTTTAATTAATTTTCCCGAATTTTTAACCATTTTTTCGCAATTTTTTTAATTAAATAAATAAAACGATTTTAATAAATAAAATACCGAATTATGGCGTGGCGCGATCTGGAGCGTTGATCTTGAGCGAGCACGGTTTTCTGGAAGATCGGATGGACAGAGTCGCTTGGCAGTATTTTTCTCGCTTTTGTAGGTCGGATGAGCACTTGCTCGGAATCCGAGCGAAGTGGCTCGGTTCGTCCCTCGTACAAGTGGCTCAGATCGCCAGTCGCTCAGCTCGGAACTCCGAGCGACGTGGGGCGATCTGAGCCGTTGGATCTTGACGCGAATCTTGAGGCACTATCTTGTCGTTTAGTGGACGTGGCACAATTTGGGTCGTCCATCATTTGTGGTGCGAATTTCGAAACGATCCAACGATTAGAGATGCTCGGCAGCAATTTTCTTCACTTTCGAGTGTCGGATTGGCACTTGCTCGGAATCCGAGCGATATAGCTCGGCTTTACCCTCGCGCAAGTGGCACGGATTGCTAGTTGCTTGGCTCAGAATACCGAGCTACGTGGAGCGATCTCAGCCATTGGATGATGGCACAAATCTCGAGACAGGCACAGTCCCCAAGAAAACATTATCTTGTCGTTTAGTGGACGTGGCGCAATCTGGGTCGTCCATCATCTGTGGCGCGAATTTCGGAACGATCCAACGATTAGAGATGCTCGGCAGCAATTTTCTTCACTTTCGAGGGTCGGATTGGCACTTGCTCAGAATCCGAGCGATATAGCTCGGCTTTACCCTCGCGCAAGTGGCACGGATTGCTAGTCGCTCGGCTCGGAATACCGAGCAACGTGGAGCGATCTCAGCCGTTGGATGATGGCACAGATCTCGAGGCAGGCACGGTCCCCAAGAAAACACTATCTTGTCGTTTAGTGACACTGGTATGATCTGGGCCGTCTGATCGAAATCTAGTGCGAATCTTGAGGAGAAAGTGGTTTTTCTCCATTTCGTAGCTCGGATTGGCACTTGCTCGGAATCCGAGCGATATGGCTCGGATCGCCTGTCGCTCGGCCGTTCGCTCCGAGGGACGTGGGGCGATCTCAGCCGTTGGATGATGGCACAGATCTCGAGGCAGGCACGGTCCCCAAGAAAACACTATCTTGTCGTTTAGTGACGCTAGCATGATCTGGGCCGTCTGATCGAAATCTAGCGCGAATCTTGAGGAGAAAGTGGTTTTTCTCCATTTCGTAGCTCGGATTGGCACTTGCTCGAAATCCGAGCGATATGGCTCGGATCGCCTATCGCTCGGTCGTTCGCTCCGAGGGACGTGGGGCAATCTCAGCCGTTGGATGAGGAGTGCCAAGCCGCTTTACTTAGGGGGTTGAAACGTCGCTCCTTTCGCATCAGTCGTCTCTCTTCATTACTTAGCCATTTGGGCTTTTGTAACGGTTCAAGGGGGGCCCAAGAGTCGCGCCCTTACATTACAAAGCCCAAGAGGCGTCCTTTTTACTATAAGTATTCACCCCCTCAACACTTCACCTCATTTCTCACTTTCACTTTCTCACTCTTGATTTTTACTTGCAAGCGAAGCTATTAGCTCTCGAGCGGCGCTGCTAGCTGTCGCGGCCAGGCGTTTTATTCTCCAGTGATCTTTCCGACCGTAATAGTCACTTCAAGGTCAGTCCCTCTCCCCATCTTTGTAAAAATGGTTAAGTTATCTTCCACGGACGAGACCCCCTCCTCGGACCTAGGCGTCAGCCGAGTGGTCAGGCCGAGCAAAGATAAAGGGAAGAAGGTCGTGGAGCCGACCGAAGGGACTTTGGTTCGGCCGAACACAGTCGGGGAGGTTGCTGAGCCACTCCAGGAAGTTGAGGCCCGGTCTAACAAGGGCAAGGGTGTGGAAACCATTATTGAGCATCCGAAAATGGCAGGGGAACTGGGTCGGCAGCCGAGCATTTTGTCCAGTGTCGGCGGCATGCGGAGCTACTCTGGAGAACTGTTGGAGAGGGTGATGCAGGGCACAGCCGAATCAATTGAGGAGAACGAGCCGAGGGAAACTTCCGAGGTGGATCATATCTCTTTGGTGCTGACCGAGGCGGATCTGCTTCGGATTCGGAGTGGGTTCCAAATCCCAGCAGAGTACGGAATTCTGCTCTCCGGCCCCAGCTTCCGAGCATGCACCTCGTCCTCGGCCGATATTTGTGTTTTTCCTGCTGACTCACTGAATGCCGGACTTCGTCTGCCGCTGCACCCTTTCGTGGTACAGGTGCTGCAGTGGTACGGCCTGTGTCCGGCTCAGCTGATGCCGAACACGTGGCGGCATGTGATGGCGTTTGTTCTTCAATGCCAGGAGGTCGGCGCCGAGCCGAACATGTTCGTCCTTCGGAGTCTCTACCGACCTTGCCAACCTAGCAAGAACGAGCAGAGGTTCTACCTCTCGCCGAGGAAGGGCGTGAAGTTGATCGAAAACCCAGACTCGATCAAGCATTGGAAGGAAAAGTACTTCCTCGTCCGAGCACCTGAGCCGTGGGCGATACCGACGGTGTGGTTGAGGGAAGGTCTTCCGAAACGTGTGAAGAAAGAGCCCGTGCTCAGCAATGAGGAAGTCGAGGTCATGGAGAAGTTGCTCGACCTTCCAACCCTCAGTTGGAAGGACATTACGGAGGAGGCATTGTTCCGAAGGGGTCTCAGTCCGATCGACCCTAGTAGGCCTCTTCTGTACTAGTTTTTTCTTTGAAGTTTTTTGAAAATTTTTCTAACTCTCTTCGCCCGGTTTATGCAGAATCTTCCGGCATGGATTACAAAGGCTTGATGGCGAAGGCCCGAGCGGCAAGGGAGCAGGAGGCGAGGAAGAGGAAGAGGACCGTGTCCGGACCTCAAGGCGGCCGAGCGCCCAAGGTACCCTCGATTTCTCCGACCCCCGAGCGTCCGGTTATTGAGGTTTCTCAGGCCGAAACCGAGAAAGGGCTCGTCGAGCCGACCGTCTTACCAACCTCGGATGTGCCGACCCCGCCGGCGCAAACGGATGCTCCAGGGTCTTCCGGCGGAGCGTTCAACATCGGCGTGCTGTTGGCTCTCGACGTTCCGCCACTTACTGCCGAGGCGGAGCGGATTTTGACCGAGGAGCACAAGCGCATCTTCGTCCCCGACTGGAGGGTGATGAAGGTCGACGGGTTCTTGGGGGACGGAAACATTTGTATGCAGGCGGTGAAACACCTGCCGACCCCAAAGACCGAGCGGCGTTGAAGGCTCGTGAAGTTGGTGACGCTGCGATACAGATCGCTCGGAATACTATGTCGGTAAGTAGTGAATTACTTTCTTGAAAATTTTTCCAAGTTTTTGTGCTCGTTTTTGACAGCTTCTCATATTGCCTGTAGACCCTCTACCACTTCAACTATTTGCTCGAGGAATTTGAGAGCAAGGAGAAGGAGATGACAATTCTGAACGACCGTGAACGGTCGGAACGGTCCAGAGCGGTGAGGGAGCTGGAGGCCGAGCAGCTGCGTTCTACTTCGCTCGAGGCCAAAGTCGGCAGCTTGAAAGCTCAGCTTGCCGAGGCGCTGAGGAGCTCGGCCGCCGAAGCCTCCAAGGTCGAGGCCCTTGAGAAGGAGAGGGCTCGGCTTGAAGGGGAACTGTCTGAGGCTCGGAAGCAACGGAGGAAGCCTTGAACGAGCAAGCTTTGAAGGTGGCAACCGCAGAGAAGGCAATCCGGGACGAGGCCGAAGCTCATATGCTGACGAACATGGAGGAGGCGTATGGCCGAGCTCTGAAGCACATCGTCGCTTGGAACCCCGGGTTTGACATCTCGGACTATTATTTCTACGACTCGGTGGAGGGCGAGGAAGAGATGCCCTTGGCCGCGCTCGCTCCAGGACCGGAGGGCGGAGACGCCGAGGGCGAGGGCGGTACCAGTCGTGCAATTGTAACTGTGCCGACCGATGATGAGGTCGACCCTTGACTTTGTCGTCTTCTTTTATGTTTTCTTTTTCCTCTTTTTTGTAACGCCTAACTGCGGACTGGCCACCGCCTTTTGTAAACTTTTGCCTTTCAATGAAAACTTGTGGTGTTTTGGCTGAGGATTTCGCAATTTTCAGAAAAATGTTTAACTCTTTTTGCATGGATTGCTTCCCTAAGTGTCGAAGACTTCTCTTGATATTTCTCCGCTTTTCAGGTGGAGTTGGGTCCAATTACTGAGATCTCCTATCTTCGCGCTGAGCTGGCGAAAATGAAGGTGGCTCTTTCTCGTAATCGGAACAAAGCATTTTATGACTTCTTGAAATTGGAGGACATCAAAGCAACGGCGAGAGGGTACTTAGGCGAGCTGAGGCAACTGCGGAAGCAGTCTCGAAAAACTCCTCTCGAAGGCGAGGTAGAATTGATCCGTAAGGGGCTTTTTGATGTCGAACAAAGAAATAGTACCCTGCTGGCAGAGATTCGCCAATTGGTGGTGACGGTGAAAGAACACTCGGCCGAAGAAGAGGAGTTAGCTTCGAAGGTGGGGATGCTGATGTCCGAGCGCGTCGAGTTGTTGGCGAGAATCGACAAATTGAGGAGAATCACGATCGACAGGGGTATCGAAGTGACTCATCTTCGTCGTATAGTGGCCGATAGCACTAACGTCGCAGGCTCGTCTAAACTTCCTCGTCTCAAAGCATCGGCAGCGGATGAGATTCTGAGAGATAGGATCGTCGAGTTGGAGGAGGAGATTGCAACGCTAAAACCACAACCTGTAAGGGCCAATGTTCGCAGTACGTCGTGTACTCGCGAGGAAAGCGAAAGAGGAATCTCGTTCTACGAACTCGCGACTCGCTCGCCTGTCATTAGGCGGAGCCCAGCTGATGCTCAGAGCGCCGTAGCCATTTCGTCTAGTGGCGCCTCGGTCGGGGCCACAGCTAGAACTGGCGACGAAGGGGGGTCTCGCTTCGTTGGTCTGGAGTCAAGCGTAGAGACGAGGCGACGCCGTCCACGCGTGTCTCTAAACCGAAGCGTTCCCCTCCCAAAGAAACGCTAAACAAGTTGTATGATGCTCTTCAAGTTATTGTAAAAACCTTGTAGTAATGTCGGCTCTGTCCGGGCCCTTAATAAAAAGGTTTGTTTTGCTTCTTATGTTTGAATGTTGCGTTGGCTGGTAAACTAATAAGTATAACTCCTCCATCTTTTGGCAACTACTCAGAATCAGAAGCAAATCTTCTTTCTTATCGGCTACCCGCTCTTAGCTCGCTTAAGAGTGGGATTGCAGAGCGAAATTGAACTAAGTGTTGAACTCTGAACTCGTCGTTAGGGTAATTCAACAGTTGTGGGAGCAATTCCGAATGGCGAACTACTTCTAGTTCGCTTAAGAGCGAACTTGCGAAGTAGAATCGAGCCAAGTGTTGGATTCCGAACAATCGTTAGAGTAGTTCAACGGTTGTGGGAGCAATTCCGAATGGCGAACTACATCTAGTTCACTTAAGAGCGAACTTGCGAAGTAGAATCGAGCCAAGTGTTGGACTCCGAACCATCGTTAGAGTAGTTCAACGGTTGTGGGAGCAATTCCGAATGGCGAACTACTTCTAGTTCACTTAAGAGCGAACTTGCGAAGTAGAATCGAGCCAAGTGTTGGACTCCGAACCATCGTTAGAGTAGTTCAACGGTTGTGGGAGCAATTCCGAATGGCAAACTACTTCTAGTTCACTTAAGAGCGAATCTACGAAGTAGAATCGAGCCAAGTGTTGGACTCCGAACCATTGTTAGAGTAGTTCAACGGTTGTGGGAGCAATTCCGAATGGCGAACTACTTCTAGTCCGCTTAGGGGCGAACTTGCGAAGTAGAATTGAGCCAAGTGTTGGACTCCGAACCATCGTTAGAGTGAAGAGTAAAAGCAGAGAGATGTAAACAATTTTTGCAAGTAAAATATGAAAAAGCTTTCTTTATTGATGACTAATGGTCGGCTGCTTCTAAAGTTGCTAGCCGTTATTACAAGAGAGAAATAAAAGAAAAACATTACAAGTAATAGGAGAGAAACGGTTCGACATCCCAAAATACTTAGAGAGGCGTTGGTGCTCTCTCTTGGTATTTTAGAAGATGGTCGGCATTCCAGGTCCTGGGGATCTCTCTACCTTCGAGATCTTCTAGTCTGTATGTCCCGGGCCAAACTTCTTTGACGATCTTATAGGGTCCCTCCCAATTTGGAGCTAGTTTGCTCTTCTGACCAGGAAAAGAGATGGCTAACTTTCTGAGGACCAAGTCCCCTTCTTTGAGATCGGTAGGACGGACTCTCTTATTGTATGCCAACTCGATTCTTCTCCGGTAGCTTTGTTGACGAATGGAGGCTCTTTCACGGATCTCGTCAATTAAGTCTAGATTTGCCCGGAGCTCTCTGGCATTTTGTTCTTCTTCATAAGCCGTTAGACGAGGAGAAGGTATACCAACTTCTAGGGGGATCATAGCTTCGGACCCATAGGTGAGGTTGAACGGGGACTCTCCTGTAGGGGTCCGTTTTGTGGTACGGTAGTTCCACAGCACGTTGGGGAGCTGATCGACCCACAAGCCTTTGGAACATTTATCCAACCTCTTCTTAATACCGGAGAGGATCTGTCTGTTAGCATTCTCGACTTGGCCATTCGACTGTGGATGGGAAACGGAGGAGAATCGGTGTTGGATGGCGAGGTCTTCACATAGAGCTCGGAAGGCAGCCCCGGTAAACTAGGTTCCGTTGTCTGTTATGAGGACCCTAGGGACACCAAATTGGCAGATTACGCTCTTCCAAAAGAACTGAACTACCTTGTTCTCGGTGATCGTGGCCAAGGGCTCGGCCTTTATCCATTTTGAGAAGTAGTCGATAGCCACGACTAAGAATTTGAACTGGCCGGGAGCGGGTGGGAATGGCCCTAGTAAATCCATTCCCCACATTGCGAAGGGGATAGAACTTGATAGGGAAGTGAGCGGAGCTTGTGGGAGGCGTCGGATGTCGGAGTACTTCTGACATGAGCTGCATTGCCGAACGTGTCGTTCGGTATCTTGTAGGAGTGTGGACCCGAAATATCCATAATTCAACACTTTGCGGGCTAAGGATCTGGACCCTGAATGCGCCCCGCCGATGCCATCGTGAAGTTCTTGTAGGGCGTAGTCGGCCTGCTCGGGGGAGAGGCATCTTAGGTAAGGCCTGCCGTCTACCTGTGTGAAGGAGCGTTTATATAGGATGCCTCCGATCAGTGTGTATCGCTCGGCTCGGGTTCTGACTCTCCGAGCCTCCTTAGGATCTTCGGGGAGGAGCCCATCCCTTAATAATTCGACAATGGGTTTCATCCAGTTATCTTCAAGCAGGACTGGCAGCGACTCCATAGAGTCGGATGTTTCATCCTCTATACTTGGCTTCAGGAGGACCTCTATCAAGACGGTCTGCTCGAGACCTTAGAGGGAGGAAGAGGCTAGCTTGGAGAGGGCATCGGCCTGGGCATTTTCTTTCCGGGGGATTCGTTGGATGAGGGCTTCTTCGAATAGTGCCATGAGACTCCTGACCTTGGCCAAGTACTTAACCATCCAGTCATCACGTGCTTCATACTCGCCGAGGACCTGATTCACAACTAGCTGAGAGTCGCTAAAAATCCGGAGGCATTGCGCACCTGCATTGCGAGCCATTCCCAGGCCGGCTATGAGTGCCTTGTATTCTGCTTCGTTGTTAGAGGCCTTGAAGTTGATTCAGAGGGAGTATTGGAGGATGAAGTCATCTGGGCCCGCCAGAATGACTCCGGCTCCGCTTCTCTCATTGCAGGAGGATCCATCCACATAAACCGACCAGACAGGTGGTCCCTTCATTGCTTGGCTAAACTCGGGGATGGTACTTTCAACTATGAATTCTGCTAAGGCCTGAGCCTTGATCGCGGTCCGAGGCTGATAAGTTATATCATGCTGGCTCAGCTCGATAGACCACTTCATAAGACAACCGGAGGTCTCCGGCTTGTGGACCACTTGCTTCAGTGGTTGGTCGGTAAGAACGACCACCGAATGGGATTGCAAATACGGGCGAAGCTTTCTCGTGGTCATCACCAGGGCATAAGCCATCTTTTCTATCCTCGGGTAGCGGAGCTTGACATCCCGGAGTACTTTGCTCACATAGTAGATGGGCTTTTGAGCCCGGACTTCTTCCCTTACTAAAACGGCGCTGAGGGTCTGCTCGGAGGCTGCCAGGTAAAGGTAGAGGGGTTCACCAGGAATGGGTTTGCTGAGGAGAGGAGGGTTAACGAGGTAAGCCTTGAGCTGGTCGAACGACTCCTGTTGCTGCTGACCCCATTCGAAACCTTTAGCCCCCCTGAGAGCCTTGAAGAAGGGGAGGCATTTCTCCCCGGACTTCAAGAGAAAACGCCCTATGGCGGCTAGGCGGCCTGTTAGCCTCTGAACTTCCTTAACGTTCTTGGGGGGGCATGTCTAATATGGCCTTGATTTTCTCAGGGTTAGCTTCAATTCCTCGTTGGCTGACCATGAAGCCGAGGAACTTTCCTGACGAGACTCCGAACGCACACTTGTTCAGATTGAGTCTCATGTTGTGCTTTCTCAGAACATCGAACGCCTCCTGTAAGTCGGTCACATGATCGGCTCCTCGGATGCTTTTTACAAGCATGTCATCAACATACACCTCCATATTTCGGCCAATTTGAGCTTGGAAAACCTTGTTGACGAGGTGTTGATATGTTGTGCCTGCATTCTTCAAACCGAAGGGCATTACCCTGTAGCAGTAGAGGCCCTGGTCGGTCACGAACGAGGTCTTCGGGATATCTGGGGGGAACATCCGGATCTGATTGTAGCCTAAGAAGGCGACCATGAAGCTGAGGAGTTCATGACCCGAAGTGGCGTCAATCAGAGTGTCAATACTCGGAAGAGGGAAGGGATCCTTGGGGCAAGCCTTGTTGAGATCGGTAAAATCGATACAAATCCTCCAAGTCCCATTGGACTTCTTCACCATTACTACATTCGAGAACCACTCGGGATAGTTCACCTCTTGTATGAATCGGTCCTTCAAGAGCTTGTCCATCTCCTCTTTTATGGCTAGCTGGCGCTCGGGGGCGAACTTGTGCCTCTTCTGTTGAACCAGTTTGGACCCCGGAGCAACGCTGAGGTGGTGGACCAAGAGCTCTTCGGAAATTCTGGGCATGTCTGCAGCTGACCAAGCAAAGAGGTCTCGGTTCGTTCGGATGCACTGGACTATGTCTGAGCATAGGGCGGATGGGAGGGTCTTGCTAACAAAGAACTTTCGGGTTGGATCCTGCTCAGAGAAGAGCACTTCCTCCAATTCATCCACCGGCTCGGACGTCGGTCGGGCAGCATCTTGGGGGATTTCCAGAGTTTCTAGGGAGAGGACTGGACCGAGGGTAGAGGTCATGTAGCACTTGCGGGCCGTTTTCTGATTGCCTTTTACTTCCCCTACTCCTGCCTGGGTGGGGAATTTCATCTTGAGGTGGTAGGCGGAAGGGACGGCTTCAAGGGCAGCTAGGCCGGGTCAACCCAGAATGACGTTGTAAGCTGTAGGAACATCTACGACCATAAAGTCCATCGACTCCATTCGGGTAGTAGGAGTTTTTCCAGCGGTTACATCGAGGGTGATCACCCCTTCAATAGTCACTGGCACTCCCGTGAACCCATGGAGCGTGTAGCCGGTGGGCTTGGGTCTGTCTCGGAAGAGTTTGAGGCCTTTAAAAGCAGTGAGGAAGAGGATGTTAACGGAGCTACCATTGTCCACTAGGATCCTCTCCACTTTGAAGTTTGCCATGTGGAGGCTGATGACGAGTGCGTCACAATGGGGCGTTCGGACACCCTCAAGGTCTTCATCTGAGAATGTGATAGGCACTCCGAGGCCTTTAGGAGAAGGGGTGGCGCGAACCGAGTTGACTTCCCTTATAAATGCCTTTCGAGAGGAGTTGGAGGAGCCCCCCATTGGGCCCCCATGAATGAGGTGCAGGACACGCTCCTCTTCGAAGTCGGGCGTTTCATCGCGTTCAGGACGCTTGTTAGCCCCCCGAGGCGGAGGAGGAGGGTCAGCTCGGTCCTTTCTCACGAACCTGGTCAGCTATCCTCTCTGGATGAGGGCCTCTATCTCATTCTTCAAGGCCCGACAATCATTGGTGTCGTGGCCATGGTCCCGGTGATAAAGGCACCACTTCTCTTTATCCCTCTTCTTGGCGGGGGTGTTCATCCTCGGAGCAGGAGGTATGATCCCTTCCTTGTCAACTTCCATTAGAATGGTGGAGACATTGGTGGTGAGAGGAGTAAATTTCTCGAATCTGGGGGGAGGTCGGCGCTGGCCGTCATTATCCTTCTGGAGCTTCTGGGCTCCTTCCTCTTCTGTTCCCTTTCTCTTAGACCCGGAGGAAGACCCCTCCAAGTTGGGGCGGTGCTCAGCTTCTTCGGCCCGAATATACTTTTCACTCCGGAGGAGGAGGTCAGAAAAGTTCTGTGGGGGCTTCTTGGTAAGGGAGGAGCGGAGGCTGGAGTTGAGGACATTGGACTGAAATGCTGCTGCAGCGACCAACTGGTCGAGGGATGCTATGGACCTGGCTTCAGCTGTGAACCTTTTCACATAGTCTCTCAGCTTCTCACCCTTCTTCTGGTGGAGGTAGAGTAGCGAGATGTTGGTCTTCTCGGTTCTGTGGCTACTCACAAAGTGGGTGACGAAGAGAGTCTCAAACTGCTCGAAAGAGAATATTGAAGAAGGGGGCAAGGCGAGAGTACCATTCTCGAGCTGGGCCCTTGAGAGTTGCGGGGAAGGTTTTGCAGAGCAGGGCATCGGAAGCCTGATGGATGAGCATGAGGGTCTTGAAGCTTTCGATGTGATCAACGGGGTCGGTCTCCCCGGAATAGGTCTCAAATTGAGGGGGTTTAAAGCCGATTGGTACAGGTGCATCCATTATGGTTCGGAAAAAAGGAGGTCTACTAGGACGAAGAGTCCTTCCTCTGAGCTCTTCTTCTCGGTCTAACTGACCCAAGCGCCTTTCCATCTCGTGGAGACGGCGGTAGACAGCGTCATCCCTTCAATGATAATCAGCCGAGCCTCTAGACTCGTCTTCGTACGAGGGAGAGCGGGGGCTACGACGTCGGTAGCTCCTGGAGCGGCGAGGACTTGGCATATGCCGGGAGTTGCTAGGAGCGGGAGGAGGGGTTGGGGACCGTCGGCGAGGACTTTAGACCAGAGGAGGAGAGGGAATCTTTGGAGCATTGGTGTTAGGACGGAGATTAAGAGCTTGTAGGACGGTCGCTTGGAAATGCTGGAACTCGGCACGGGTGATGGGTGCCTCATCGTTCCTAGGCTGCTGCCGACCTACAGGGGAGTGTGGTCTTCTTCTGTGATGTTCGGGGGACTCTCTCTGCCCCCTTCAGGTGGGGGACCTTCTGTTGTCTCGGCGGTGAGGAGATCGCTCATCCGGACGGTGTTGGCGGGAGGCTCCCTCTCGGGCCCGCTTTTCATCCAGACGGCGGCGAAGATCCTCATCCTTCTGCCGATTGAGGACGGTGTTGCGAAGGTCGGAAACTTGGGGATTGTGGGAGGCCATCGAATCCGAAGAGGCATTGTGGATGGAGACGTGGTCCGGATGGAGAGGTTGTTTCTGCAGGTTGGGACCTTTTGGAGGTTGTTGATTCTGCGGAGGAGGTAGGTCCTGTTGAAGAGGGTCCACGACTTGAGGAGGAAGTTGTCCCTGCTGTTGAGCGGGCTGAGGGGGAACTTCCTGTTGCTAATCGAGGTTGGGCCCTCGGTTGGACCCTCTGGATCTGACTTTCCTAGGAGGCATGGTTGGAGAAGATCTGTCCAACGGGAAGAGGGGAGGTTGATATTCGTTAGTTTCCCACAGACGGCGCCAATCTGTTGCCGCTAAATTTGGTGTGGGGGCAAACAGATAGTATTTGTGGATTCTTAGGAAAACTGAATAGCACACCTGTTACCTGTTCCGTCGGAGTTTGACGCTGGCTCCCACCGTACCCCTGCAAAAAGTGCGAGACACCAGGATTGTTCCCGGCGACGCACCCTCCGACGCTCAAGTCAATAATCAGGAATGATTAAGAAAGGGCGTAAATTGGCAAAAGATTGATTACCTCTTAATAAAGATGGATGGGGGGTATTTATAGGCACCGCTGGGATCAGATTAGGAATGTAATCCCCCTGTGGTTCGATAAGGAATGTAATTCCTAATCCCCAGTGAAGGGATAGATATGAATCAGGGCCGTTGATTAGGACTTAATCAGAAACCCTAATTTTATCCCTTCTGGACCGGGTTTGCTGCGGGTTGAAACCCGCACCCAGTTGAGGTGGATCCATTTGCAGGTTAGTGGGTTTTCGAGGAGGAGAACCCGTACCCGCTTCAGACCCATTGGTAGGTGAAATTACCGTTTTACCCCTGAGCTTCAAGATTCGTGCCCGATTTGGACGGTTCCGATTTAACCCCATTTTTAGCCATATCAGTGTGGATGACCGTGTATAGTATTGCGTCGGTTGTAAGCAACTGACGTGCCCACAGTTTCAAATGCAGGCTTTGGATTTGTAAGAAGATATAAAGATGATTGATGTTAAAGATCATTTCCCGCTTTAAGTTGTTGATGTTTAATTTGTACAGTTAAATCATGTTGTACTTCATTTATTTCCCGCTGCGTTGTTGTTGTAAAAGAATTTGATGTAATAAAGTTTCAAAATTCTTTGTAAAATTGTACGAAGTGAATTGTAGATCATATTGAGCTACGAATTATCATATTTTGGTATTCGGGGCGTTACACTACCAGTGGGTATTGTGGATTCGGTTTGTTGTATTTGTGTCTCAATATCATAAATTTCTTGTTCTATGTCGTGTGGTGGAGGAACATCGTGAGAACCTATGTTTAACATGATGTTATATTCGGGTTGTAATTATGGGATTGTTGGAGGTCAACGAGAAGAACTAGTGAAATCTTGTCAACTTTGGCTACGGCCGCTACCTCGTGATCTAGACATGATAAATAATTTATAGTAGTGTATGTAAAAAATGATTTCTAGTGTTTTAATAGTGTATGTAAAAAAAATAAAAAACAATATAGGAGGGATATGTTTTTTTTAAAAAAAATCTAAAAAACAATAAGATGGTTGAGAGTGTTAAGAAAACTGAGGATCTTGTGAGTCTTCAACATAATCAATACAAACCACCATGCAAAACTACATCGCACCAATCACACAAAGCACACAAGAATTGTCCCGGTTAGGGCTTTCGCCTTAATCCGAGGGAGGAAGAACCGAGATGTTATTTCAACTAGAGAATATACAAGAATATTACAATTCTTACCATAACCATCTCTCAAGCTTAACTGGAACTTGGTTGCTGCTTACAATGGAGAAACTCTCTCACCCTCTCGGATGAAGTACTATCTTCTTCTATTCAACACTCAATAGAATCATATCGTTCTATGAGCCGCTTACATTGTATTCATAGATCTAGAGAAATCCTAGTTTGATACACTTGATACATTAACCATCCGATTACTACTGAAGAGATAACCCTGTATTGAGAGCCGTACGATCTGACTTAAAGACGAAGTTGGGCTTCTCACGAATCTCTAAGACCTGACCCAAATAACCCATCAGTGCCACGGGCGGTCGACCATACACAACAAACAGTCGACCATTCCCCTCTCGGGAACTCTGTACAGCCGGGGTGGTCGACCGCACCTCAAAGTTAGTCGACCACAACTGTTGTTATTTGCTTATGCTGACTGCTTTCCTTCTTCTTCGATGCCTCTCTTCGATCCATCTCAATGCTTCATTGTTTTCTTCATCAGACATGTGTATGCAAGACATACAAACCCAATAATCTCCACCTAGGACTGCATACTCATGAATCCATACATGTGTAATTTAAAACTCTTCTAGATCTTTCATCTCCGCTTTGTAAACAACACATTTCAATGGCTTATCTGCTTGTTGAAATCTATATCCACCTGTTTTCCTCCAGCTGTATGCCCCTCCTTAAGGGCACACCTCAGTAGATGTCATCATGGAGGTGCCACCCTCCACACGAACTCCACCTACATTAAGGCTCTTTCCACCTTCCAACAGTATTCAAACGTTGCAGTCTCAATTCGGTAATTCTAGTGACGGCTTACTAGATAATGCTTTAGGAACAATGGGCTTTCATACACTCGGCCAAGTTTTTCTACTCCCACAATGCTGGTAGAGATTGTGTTGATCCTGCTCAATTCCCCTCTTACTCTTCATTACCTTACAACAACTATCCCAAAATGTCAAAACTCCACAGTGTACCTGCAGCCATGAGCATCAAGAGTCCAGATTCTGCTGCATCGAAGGACTATGCATGACCTCTTCCAGTGTGAACTCTTTACCATCCGACGTTTCTAATTCAACTGTTCCCTCACCCACTACTTCATAAATCTCCCCTCTAGCCGTTCTCACACTACGTTCTGTTGTCAACTTGTAAGTATAAAATATTTCCCTCTTAGAGCAAATATAAGAAGAACTTTCTGAATCAAGATACCAACTTGAATTCACATCTGAAGAACTTGAAACAAGAAGACATAGGACGAAATTATCAGATTCTAGCGTTGACTACATTGGCTTGATCACCTCCTCTTGTAATATTCTTTTGAATCAACCACTTGCGACAGTCTCTCTTGTAATGCCCAACTCTTTTACAGTAATGGCAACGGATCTTATCTTTTTGTGCCACATCCCTTCCAATTGAAGTATCATCATCCACTACAAAACACCCTGTTGAAATAGACCCTCCTTTATGAATCTCCTTTCTTAGTTCATCTTTCTTCAGACCCTTAATCACTACGGTTACTGTAAGTGTCTCCTTAGCTGACTTCCCGTGCAGCATGGTAGTTATCAAGTGATCATAAGAAGTTGACAGTGAATAAATCAAGTTGAAAGCGTTATCCTCCTCGTTAAGATCATCATCGCTAATCGCCTTCAGTTCAGATATTACCTTATTGAACTCAACAATATGATCTTGAAGATGGGTACCTTCCTTCACTGAGAACCTAAACAGCTTCCTCTTCCAATAAATCCGATCTAGCAACGACGACCCAAAGTAGTCAGAATTGAGTCTCACCGATAGACTCGCCGCACTTTTCTCCTCAAGAATATTACACTTGACTTCGTCCACAAATTACAACCGGATTAAACTCAAAGCGTTCACTGCTTGATGTTCATCTTTTGATCTGTCATCTTCTCCAAAGAACTCTAACAAACCCACGAGCCTGATTGCTCTGATACCACTTGTTAAGAAAAATGAGGATCTTGTTGAGTCTTCAATACAACACAAACCACTAAGCAAAACTAGATCGCACCAATCACACAAAGCACAAAAGAATTTTCCCGGTTGGGGATTTCACCTTAATCCAGGGGATGAAGAACTGAGATGTTATTTCAACTAAAGAAGATACAAGGATATTACAATTCTCACCATGACCCTCTCTCAAACCTAGCTTGAACTTGGTTGCTGCTTATAATAGAAAAACTTTCTCACCCTCTCAGATAAAGTACTCTCTTCTTCTATTTGGCACTCAATAAAAGCATATCTTTCTAGGAGCCGTTTACATTGTATTTATAGATCTAGAGAAACCCTAGTTTAATACACTTGATACATTAACCATCCGATTACTACTGAAGTGACAACGCTGCTTTGAGAGTCGTATGATCTGACTTGAAGACGAAGTTGGGTTTCTCATGAATCTTTAAGACCCAACCCAAATAACCCATAAGCACCGCTGGCGGTCGACCATACACAACAAACGGTCGACCGTTCCCCTCTCGGGAACTCTGTACAGTCGGGGCGATCGACCGCACCTCAAGGTCAGTCGACTGCAACTGTTGTTGTTTGCATCTGCTGACTGCTTTCCTTCTTCTTCAATGTCTCGCTTTGATACATCTCATTACTTCATCATCTTCTTCATCGGACATCTGTATGCAAGACATACAAACTCAACAGAGAGAAAGAGAGAGAGAAGCGAAAAACCAACAAACAAATATGATTAAAAAAATAGAACTACAACAAAAATCAAGAGTTGAGAGGGTTGTTAAATTTTGATACCGTTATCGTATATAGAAATGAGAGAGAAAATAATAGTATAAGTAAATGTAGTCGATTGAGAAATGTAGTAGACATAGTCATATAGTCGTAAAAAGAGAGAGAGAAAGAGAGACAGAGACGGAAAGAGAGAGCATTTTTGTTGAGGGAGTTTATAGTATACGTAGTTGAGAGTGTTGAATCAACACGAATTCGATACGATCGAAATTTTTCACTTCTTTGTTGCTTGCTTATTTGTTGAATGAATTTGATTGAATTGGGTAGTAGTAGAGAGAGTAAGAGAGTAAGATGTGAAAAAAAAGTATTGAATTTAGGGAGTTTTTTTAGCCCCCCCCCCCCCCCCCCCCCCCCCCCCAAAAAAAAAGCCACCAGCCAATAGCAGCGAACAGTCAACTAGCGCGGGTTGACCGTCGACCCATTCGGGTCCAATGGATCAAAACCTGCGGGTTGGCGGACAGGTTTCGGACGGGTTTGACTTTGTCAACGGGTTGGCGAACCGGATTATTCGGGTTGAAATCCACATTTTCCTAATCCAGGTCGACCCAGTAAGGGATTTGGTTCAACCCGAACCCGAACCGGATCAAGGCGAGCGGGGCGGGTCGCGGGATGCCATCATAAACATCAACATTTGTTTTCTGAGATGATCTATAAATGGAATTGTTTCATTCTATCAAAATGAATTTTGAAGGAAAATGGCTGAGGAATCTTCTAAGTCATTGCTAGTACTAGTATAGTAGGATTGAAGATCGCTGTCTTTTCATCGCCATCATGAATTTAAAATTGTCTCGGATATGTTATAGATGACATAGAAAGCCCGACATGCAAGAATTTTTTTTTATATGCCACTTTTTGAATATATTTGCACTTACAGAACAGTTGCCAAAGTATTTGTATTTGTGGACTCAATAACTAAACTCGCAATTCCCATCGGCGAGTTTAGTTGTTTTATGCTCGCCGTTGGGACAGCGAGTTTAATGCTAATTTTTTGAAAAAGTTGTCGTTCCCAATGGCGAGTTCAGTTCAAAAATTTTCAATGAAGAAACGTTGTTCTCAACAGCAAGGGCATTTATACTAGACTCGCTGTTGGGAACAACGAGTTTAGTTCAAAATTTTCAATGAAGACTTGCTATGCCCAACGGCGATGACATTTACACTAGACTCGCTGTTGGAAACGGCGAGTTTAGTTTTTAAAAAAATTTATGGAGTTTTTTTTTCGAAAATTCACTAAGTCCAAAAGAATGTTTCACTCTCTGTGAAATTTCCTACATTCTCGCCGTTCCCAACAGCGAGTCTAGTATAAATGTCCTCGCCATTGGGAACGACGAGTCTTCTTTCAAAATTTTGACCTAAACTCGTTGTTCCCAACATTGAGTCTAGTATAAATGTCATTGCCGTTGGGAATGGCGGGTCTTCATTGAAAATTTGAACTGAACTCGCCGTTGGGAACGATGAGTTTTTCAGAAAATTAGCACAAAACTCGCCGTGTCCCAACAGCGAGCATGAAACAACAAAACTCGTCGTTGGGAACGGCGAGTTTAGTTGTTGAGTCCACGAGCGCAAATACTTTAGCAATTGTCCTCTTTTTGTAAATATTTTCAAAAAGTGTCTTATAAAAAAAATTGACATATAAACACCTTTAATTTGTCCATTAATCTCTTTATTTAAAAGCTTTGGATCGATATGGATTGGTTGTGTTAATTAGGTTATAAAATTTTTATTTTTATTTTTTTGAAGGAAAAGGTGGAGAATAGTGACCATGTTTCATTAATAAAGAGTTAATAAAACAAACTCAGAAAGCTGAGCAAAATACAAAGTCCTACCAACAAAATAATACATAGCTCCCCTGCAAACATGGGGGGTGGGACACAAACAGACAGATATAAGCAAGCTCCCATCAAAAGTACAACATCTAAATCCCCCACAAACCCTGAGCGGTGGGGATCAATCAACTAAGAGGACAGAGGAATAGAACTGCATCTTCCTTCAATCGAGCGTCGGCCCGATCTCGATTTCTTTGTCATCGTACTCAATTAGGTTATAAAAGTTTCATATGCATAAAGCTAGATCAGAAACATAGGTCATAAATTTTTTAGAGATCGTCCCTTTTTGAAATAGAAAAAAAAAATATTACAAAATTTATAGGGTGGAAAAGTAACACTTGAGTCATCTTGTTTCTGATGTACTGCGACTGTTTTACAAACTCAAGAGTTTCAATTTGACCAAATACAAGGCTTTAGGTAGACTGATTAGGTAGCACAAATAAACCCCTGTACGAAATAAACTAAATCTTTGCAAGAGCAGAACAACAAAAATGGAAGTTAAATAGATTACTAGAGAAAATAAAAGAAAATTACAATTCTCGCAGTCTAATTCAGATAACCTAGCAAAAGTACTTAAACCCCTAGTCTAGCCATTCACTTTCCTGCTAACATTTGCACCTTGTCACTTGTCAGAACCCTCATCTGAAAGTAGCTAGCTAAAGTGCACAGAAACCGATGGATGCATCAGTGCACAGAAAATTCTAAGATACTACTACATCGGAAAAGGATACAGAAGTGTCATAGATCGTTATTCCCATCAAAAGGATCGGTGTGACCTTAAACCCTCAAAAGTCCCACATTGGCTTCTCCATTCCTCCATTTGGCTCGTGAGAAACATGCTGGTAAGAATACATGCCATGCTGGCTCCCCTGTTGCCCATTAGAGTAACTCAATCCAATTCCATTCTCATTATAACTACTCATAGGACCCAACCCTAAGAAATCCTGAGTCATCCTCACATCCTTCACCTCCCCAACCTCGTCGTTGCTGTTATTCTCACCTCCATGCATTCCCCCGCCACTCGCCAGAAGCAACATTGGAGCGAACGTAGTAGTAGTAGTAGTAGTAGTAGTAGTAGTACTTCCATTAGATGCCTCCCTTACCGGCCTAGGATTGGCCGAATAGCCTGTGAATCCACGTAAGAGTATAGGGGAGATTGAATCATCACTTACTTTGGCTCCCATTTCAGCTGCCTTTTGGAGGAGGGCAGTGGCTGACATGTAAGCAGAGGAACCTCCAGCTCCGGGCATTGGGAGGTGGAGGCTGGTGGTGCTGCCAGTGGTTCGGGAGGTGGTGGGGTTGAAGATCATTTCTGGGGGATTGTGGAGGAAGGGGTTGAGGGCGAGGTCAGAAGTGGAGGAGTTCATTACGGAATCCATGGTGGGGGAGTTGAACATGTCATGGGGTTGGCTCTGTAGATTTCCGACCATGGCGGCAAGCCCATGGTTGGATCGGTAGTTCTCTTCGGCTAGGGCGTCGCAGAAGGCTCGGTGGGTGATGAAGCTATCCTTCCTGTACAAAATAAAATTACAGCTATGCATGTTAATTAGACTTTTGAACATAAAGCTTTCAGTCCTTGTTAGTCACAAACTTGGGAGTTTTGGTGCAGAGACATGGAATTTTTCCCTAAATGATCCTTTTTATAAAAGTTTTTTCACAAACGACCTGTTTTTTTTTTTTTAATTCCATAAACGCCACACTCGCTTAACCACACTCGCTTTTTCAAAAAGCGAGTCTTGGGGTTTAGAAATTTAAACCTAAGACTCGCTTTTTGAAAAACCGTGGGGATTATACCACACTCGCTTTTCAAAAAGCGAGTCTTGGCTTTTTTGCCCAGCAACACTCGCTTTTTGAAAAAGCGCGGAGAAATATCCCACACTCGCTTTTTCAAAAAGCGAGTGTTGAAAAAGCGAGTGTTGTTTGATTGTTACTACTGTCTTGTTCGAGTTCCAGTCTTCACAGGGTTCTTGATATTACTACTTGTTAGAGAATACTTTCTTTGGGTTTTGCTCTTCTTCTTCTTCTTCTTCAGCTATTTCAATTATTATTATTCATGCTCTCCACATGGCCAACAACGACGCTACTGCAGCCATCAACATCATCTTCGACTTGAACACCACCGCTCATTTCCCCTCCAATCCAATGCCAATTCTAATTCCAATTCCTCTTCCGCCTCAAAGTTCCCCTCCAAATTCCGCCGCTCTTCTTCTTCTTCTTCTTCTTCTTCTTCTTCTTCTTCTTCCTCTCACGAGATTGTCTGTTTTTCTACACAAGAATCTGGCGAGGTACTACAACTCCTATTCCTCTTTTGCATTTCTTGATTTTACTTACAACAAGCCAAAGACTTGCTTTCTCAGAAAACGAGTTTGGTGTAAAGAAGCGCGGTGTTTGGAAAAGCGAGTCTTGAATCTGTTGATAACCAGAGATCAATACTTCACTGTTTTCACAGTCCCAAACGACACTCGCTTTTTGAAAAAGCGAGTGTGGGTTAATTCCCCCCGCTTTTTCAAAAAGCGAGTGTTGCTAGGCAAAGAAGGCCAAGACTCGCTTTTTGAAAAAGCGAGTGTGGTATAATCCATCACGCTTTTTCAAAAAGCGAGTCTTAGGTTTCAAATTTTCTGAGCCCTAAGACTCGTTTTTTGAAAAAGCGTGATGGTTTATACCACACTCGCTTTTTCAAAAAGCGAGTCTTCGCTTTTTCAAATTTTTTGAGCCCTAAGACTCGCTTTTTGAAAAAGCATGATGGTTTATACCACACTCGCTTTTTCAAAAAGCGAGTGGGGCATTTATAGAATTAAAAAAAAAAACAGGTCGTTTGTAGAAAAACTTTCATAAAAAGGGTCATTTTGGAAAAAAATTCAGAGACTTGACATTTAACATTTAACATACTAGTTTTCCTATTAATTTTTTAATAATTTTTAGAATACCAATCAATGATCTTTCTACTTTTCTTGCAAAGTGAAGAGAATGTGATGTAACATGAGAATAAATAAGACTATTGTACCATTCCGAAGAAGAAAATGTTTAGTACATGGTAAGTGAAGCACACTACCTCGAGAATATGGTGCCACAATCGCATCGATACTCTTTAGTTCCGCATATCTTGGCATGAGCCTTCCAGTCGGACTGGACAGCATACCTCTTGGAACACTTGTCACATTTCCACTTCTTCTCACCATGCTTTCTTGAGTAGTGCTTCTTGATCCCTGTCAGGTCACCTAATGCCCGACCTGGATCGTGGTGTGTGCAGGTCACCTCAGGGCAGACGTACACCCGCTTCTTCACCTCTGTGGTTGTCCTCTGTTTCAGTTTCCATGGGAGGTTGTGACCTCGACGATGCAGTTGTAGGTTCTGATCCCTCTGAAATCCTTTGTGGCACACTTCACATATGTATCTGTTTGTAGCCAGGAGGGCCCTTGGTGAGAGGGCTACAACTTCTGCATCTGGGTCTGAAAAACCATACAAGAAAATCAAGAAAATGGTTATCTATTTGATAAAATATTAGGATAATTCTGAAATTAATTACTATGGACATCCCCAGTTTAGATTCAAACTCAACACAAAGTCAGGGTCCTACACACTAGAAACACACACACAGCACAAAATGTTTATGTGGTTCAGAAAATCTCGCATGCATCTATGCAGAAGAAGAGCATAAGAGGAAGGAGGTTTGACACTAACTACCCTATATGCTTTCAGTATTTTTGCGTTTGAAAATTTTCCGCTGAACTGCATACCAAAAGTTTTGAATCCTTGACCTCCCGCTAAGTATGGAAAGTTCGTACTTCATGAGCTAATTACGGTAGATTCTGACTGCACTAGAGAATTAAACTACTGTATTCACAAGGCCTAAGTAGGAAATTCTTGATTCTTATGTACTGAAGGAACTTTACTAGGCAAGCTCCTAATACGCATTGGATTGTTTTCATGATTAATCCGAATAAATTATACGTCGCATGATTTTTACACCAGAAAATATGATACATAGGAAGATTAGTTATCCATTTAGATGACAATAATACAAGTGATTCATGGAAAACATGCTGCAGACTTCTAGTCAGAATGAGAGATACAAGTTAATTACAGTTATATATATAAGTTCACTAACTTCAGAGAAACAGGGAGTGTATATATAATGCACCTGGATTCCCGGGTAGGTTTCTCCTCTTCTTTGCAGGAGGGGCAGTTGTTGACGAGGTGTCACCTTTGCTTGCAACAGCAACACAGCTCCCCATCCGCGGAAACTTGTGGTGGTGGTGGTGGTGGGAGGTGGTGTTGGACTCTTCCTCAGATGTGTTGGACATTTCTTTTAAGTTACTAGATGCTAATTGAGTTCTTTGTTCATGTTGGAAGTAAAGGGAACTACCACTAGTTTATATATATACATACATACATAATACAACTTAATAATATTACACAACTTAATTAAATACTAACGGAAGTTGACAAGAGGAAACTGAACTTTTTTGCTTGTATCAGATTTCAAAGTCTACAGTCCAACATCAGTATAAAATTAGGTCAGAATTTGATGGCCTAGGCATAATTTGGACTGCACCATTGTTTAAGCAAACAAAATGAATCCTATTTTATTAAACTGATTATTAAAGAGATTATAATGTATGTTGATGTTCGATGGCTTGTTTGTTTCTCTTCGCAAAGTAAAGAGACATCGGTGATGAAACCAAGAAGAGAATTAAGAGTTGAACCTAGAAGCCAACTCGATCTGATTGCCATTTTTTTGTTTGTTTGTGTGTAAATTCCAGCCAACTGGCTATCAATGTTCCATGAAACTGATTCTTCACTTTTTTTCTCTGTTTTGTTTTGTTTTTTGTTTTTTTTTTTTTTTTGGGAGAATAACTATTTTGAGAAGACTTCAGGTCGATGACATACAATAAGAATTTAGTTAAGCTTGTAATTTGTAGCATTCTCGTGTTTGTCTACATATATAGCAAGCAAACTCATTTCGAAGAAACTCACTTAGCTAGTTACTGATCATTAAGTCAGTTAATATTGCAGTTTAATCCAAATTGAACTGCTAACTAGTCACCTAATAAAAAAGAGTAATAACAATATAGAATTTTTTTTATAGCTTCTCTCTCTAGAAATTCTAGAGAGAGAAGCTCTCCCCCAAAACCTAGAAAACTAAAAACCCAAACCCTAGATCTGAGTTTGGGGGGCGGCGACTAGGGTTGCGCCGCCCCCCGCCCCCGCTCCCGCACCCTTCTTCCCCTCTTCTTCTCTCTTACAGATCTCATCAATTCTAACCCTCTTATTGTCTCTCCAAGTCCTTACTTTGGCTGCTGAGTGGGTTCGTCAGGTGTTGGTCTTCCCCCGTGAGGCGGGATGGAGGAGGTCTGGTGGTTGCGGCCACCAGTGGGGAGTAAACTCCGGTGTCGGAGTAGGGCACGACCAGGGTAGGCGATGTTTGGAGGATCGACTGCGCCTAGGGCAACGCTGGCGTCGATCGGGGGTGGCAGGGACGAGCAATCGGTCGGCGCTGGAGGAGATCGGCCGGGGGCTCGCGACGATTGACCAGCGTTGGAGGCGACATTTGGCAGGGCCGATCTTGGTCGTGGGTGTGGGAGTTGCTGACTAGTGCTGGCGACATCGGGAATGGCGACGCACTCTCAGTCGAGGCTCGAGTTGGTTGCATCCGGACTTGTAGCGGGAGTGCTGCCAAGCAACGGCATCATATGGCATCGGTAAACTTGGGGTAGTCGGGACTGCCGTGGAGACATGTGGGGGAAGTCGGTGAGAGACTAGAGGGAGATAGATTTTCGAATTTCAAATTTTGGTTTTGAAAATCGATTTTGATTTGGGAAGTCATGTCGTAGGGGGGAGATTTGAATTTCAAGTCGAGTTTTGAAATTCGAGTGAATGGTGAGGAGCTTCTAAGATCCAAACTCGTCCCTGATATCCAAATTTCAACCGATTCACAATTAGCAATGAAATGTACCCTAGTTGGTGTGGACGATGATTGTCAGGTAAATTTATAGTTTGGGCTCTACTTTGACCTTGGTTGGTCAAAGTGATGGGTGCATTTGGTTTCTTTCATGTCAGAGGGCTCGCAGGGGTCAGGTGCGACGTCAACCCTCGTTACGAGGTTGCGGTGAGAGCCATCGAGGGTGAAGCGAGGGGATGAAAATGAGGACTCAATCTAATTGACATGGAGTTGTCAGATTGGCAGAGTGCCTGCGGTGTCTATAATATGGTGCTTACACTTGTCGTTTGGGTCACTACTGGCGGCGACGAGGGAGAGCGTACGATAGTTGAAGAGGATAGACGGTGTACAAGCGAAAAACTGAGTGAGAGAGTGAGCCCAAATTGGCACGAGAAATTTGCTCTGGCAGGGGACGGCCGATTTGTAGTACTAGATTTCGTTGTATTTTTTGTTTGTTGGTTGGTTGTATGAGTTCCAGAACCCAGCCTGTTGGGATCTGAACTTCATAAGCCTTAAATTTTTTTTGTATGTTTTGTTAAATTCTCTTTAATGAAACGCAGGAGGTTTATACCCACCGTTTAACGACATAAAAAAAACTAGTCAAAGTCACCTCATAATATGATAATAACAGCCAGATAAGCAAAAATGTACAAGGAATTACTAGACGAAAATTCATTTTTCTGTAAAAGGGGAATCACTCAGCACAGAGAAATAGAGATGAGTTACATCATTCGCAAAAGTATTAAAGTATATTCTCTTAAAATGGACAATTCATTGTCCAAATTGAAAAACACAAACTGTTAGTATCATTCACATCAAAAAATGTTCCATTAAAATACAGAGTTAAAGCTTGCTAGTTTCAGATATCCAAATACGGATACTCAGAACATGGAATATCATAATAAAAAATCTTCATAATTAAATGTTATCACATTATACAAACTACATACAAAATAAAATTTTGAAGGGTTTTGATAAGTCTTACATATCTATTTGAAGGGTTCTGATAAGTCTTACATATCTGTCAAATTCTGATTTTTGTGCACATAAATCTCGGATTTTACAATTTGCACAATTATAACTCGGCTTACAGGAAAAATAGAGTGAAAATGAAACACCATTATGCTACCAGTCATAAAATTGAATTACACTTTCAGTCTCATGGCAACTTTTCAGCTCTGTACAATTTAGGCATCCTTCTGTAAGAATATTCAACTTTTTACAATTATAGCCTCTTCCCTAACAAAATTTATCGACTATGATGAAATAATAATTACTACTGAGATTTTCTTGTATCATACTCATTATAACACTTAAACCATGAAAATTACACTCAAAATGTAATGATTAATTAAATAAGAACTAATTGTCATAATCAGTAGCATTCTTAAAAAATAGAAATTCTAAAAGCTCAAAAAGTCTATTTCTATGAGCAAGAGAGTTGTTGACAACTAATTGACGACAAGAACAGAGAGACAATGCATAGATCTGGATGAAGAGACAAACCTGGCCATTTATCCTTTTTATAGTAAATCATTTTTAATGATAAAAGCTGCCTAATTTCATGTAATTTCTTATTGTTTTACAATTCCAATTATTACTTCATCTAGGGAAAAAAAAAATCTAGCAAGAATAATAAAAACGACATCCTTCTCAATCGTTTTCCAACTTGGCTGTTTAACCAAAATATAGAGGTCTTATGAACAGGACAAAGTACAGGGCTACAGCCTACAAGTTGGTGCAGGTTCGCGTCCAAATTATAGTTTATACCCTAATTCATATCTATTAATATGTTTGAGACTTTCTGTTCAGATTCAGTTGATGCAGAGCAGTTTGTCGATGAACTCCTGGACCATTAAAAGTCGATGCAGACGTTGAGTTTTATAGGGTTAGCTTCATACTTACAACACTTATAAATCAAACGAAGTCACATGTCTCATCATATCCAGTTTGATTGTCAAATAATTTTGTATCGTGTCGGGTCCAAAATAATTGGATCGAACTCAAGTTCAATCTAATAGCAGGGAAATTACATGGAAATGACTTGGTCATCGCCTTAATTTAAAGGAATGCGTTGATTAGGAAGCTTTGATGTCGATATCGCAGGCACTCGCCTGCTGAAACCCTAGTGGTATTTTCTAAATTACTTTCTAAAACAATGAATAAAGTACTAATAAGAAAACCCTGCTTCACCACTACTGGATCATATAACTAAATGCTATTATCAAGTTTCAATATTTGTTTGTTTTGTCTTGAACAAATTTTCCAGACAGTGACTACAGTCCTGCATTGCATGTAAGAGAATGATTACTAAGGGGGCAATAAATTGGTATCCATGTTAATGTTTTATAGCAGGAAAAAATATAGTAAGTCTAGCAAGCAATTTGATTTCTTCTTCGACAGGGGTCGCATCAACTTGAACCAAACGACATATATTTTCTCTTTTCAAGCAACATTGTGATGATGAGGATGAGATTACGATTGGTAGCACCATTGACCTGTTCCGAGGGTCTGCGCATTCATAATCAGTCTATCTTCTATGATGTTTTCGGTTTATTGTCTTAGTAATTTTCTGTCTCTGATGAGTGTATTTCTTGCTTTCCTGTTTTGCTTCCAAAGTTTTTTGTACTTAAACGGGACCAACTAGGTTTTCTGTTTAATGAAACATGTTGGCTATTTTTACAGAAAGTCGGCCGTGTTAGTCAGATAGCACGAGAGGGGGAAAGTTTCCCGAGTCCCTAAACTGACCATAATTTCTCAAATTATTTTTCAAGGTGAAGAAATTAAATTGTATAAATCTCTACTATTATAATGGGAGAAGGCCTTAGTGGTATTTGTCATCAATTTTTTTTTTTTATTATTTTGTCATTTTGAAGCCAAATGACTCATTTTGGTAAATATTTTCGAAAGTAGACCAGTTTGGTAAATAGTTTCGGCAGTGGATCAGTTTGGAAATTATTTCCCCTTTTTTTTGTCTTTTTCCTTCTCCGCGTGCACGTGCGAAAGTGGACCAGTTTGGTAAATATTTTTGACTGTGGATCAGTTTGGAAATTATTTTCCTTTTTTTTTTGTCTTTTTCCTTCTTCCTCCACGTGCATGATACTAGTGAAAGTTAAAGTGACAAATTATTCATCCGAAGTTTAATACCCAGAGTGGCCCATAACTCCGTAAGACTCAGTCTCTTGATGCTGATTAAATCATATAGATACAAATAGATATCGTACATGCAGTAGTTTACAAACTGCAGCTATATTAATTATATCTTTGCTTCTGAAAATCTAAATAAACTAAACTAAACTTGTAGTCTGAAGTCTGAACTGATAATGATCGAAAAGGATGAGTTGATGCAGAATCATACAGTTATTGACAAAGTTATTATGTTAGCAAAAATTGACCAAGTTTTTGGTCGAACAATTCCTCAAGTTGTTGTTTAGCTGCTTTTTTATACTCCCAATTCCTCAAGTTGTTGTTTAGCTGCTTTTTTACACTACCAACTGTTGTGTGCCTCCTACTCATCTTCCACCATCATTTGCTCATTAGTGCTTTATTCATATCTCCTAGATCCAGGGCCGGCCCTAAAATTTTGGGGACCTGAAGCAAACTCTAAAAAAGGCCCCACATATACCCAAAAATATATATATATATATATATATATATATCGATTCATGTATTAGAATTTTTTTCACATATACCCCACATACACATTTTCATTTTTTTTTTTTCTGAAAACGGGGGCCCCTCATGTATTAGAATTTTTTTCACATATACCCGAACATACACATTTTCAATTTTATTTTTCTTCTGAATCCCCCCCCCCCCTATACTTTTTATTTTTTTGGGGGGAGGGGGGGGGGCCTGATGCAAATGTTTCACTTGCATCAGCTCTGGGCCGGCCCTGCCTAGATCCCGAATTCCTAGTCCTCCGAACTCTTTTCTCTTACACACTCTTTCCCACTTTACCAGATGGAAACCTTTATTTGCTTCATCCATTACACACTCTTTCCCACTTTACCAGATGGAAACCTTTATTTGCTTCATCCACACCTTTCCACATGAACTTTCTCCTACACTTATGGCGGGACATTGTAGATATACTTGTCGACATTCGCTTGTTTCTTTAGTATGCTTCATCCACACCTTTCCACATGAACTTTCTCCTACTCTTATGGCGGGACATTGTAGATATACTTGTCGACATTCACTTGTTTCTTTAGTATGCATTGTGAACATTGTTGAAATTCACCTGTTTCTCGGTTATGCATTGTGAAACAACTACAATACCCATTACAACTATATTTCGCAAGTCATAACATCTTTCATTAATTACTTTGACGAAGAAATACCGAGCTTTATTAGGTGACTTTCAAAGATTGCATCGGATTGAAAGATACGTTGAATGAGGTTAACTTTTTTTTGATGTAATGAATGAGGTTAACTTGGTTTTCCTTTATTATCATAGTTATTTTGAAAGAATAGAAGGCAGATAAATCGAAAAAAATACAGAGAGCATATAAGACTGTTGCAAATACTCTATAGAGACGAACAATATAAATGTCTAGAGGATGAACCCTTCAAATAAAAAATTGCGACTCTCCGCAACATAAAGTTTGACAGTATTTCAGAAAGTGGAAGCTTATTTGGAGCAATAAAAGTATTTTAAGTAATAAAGCAACACTGCATAGTAATTGGCAATCAATTATCATAACACAAAATTTACAAGAAACATCACCAAATTTGAGTATCAAGTGTCGAAGACAATAGGAAGTACACTAGATTAAGAAGCCGTGTAGCTTCTGGCCAGTTTTCAACTTAGTAACATACCAAAAAATCCAGTTAGACATAAACCCAAAAGTACAAACAGCCTCAAGGTCCCAAAACCTACAATAAGAAAAACTCGTACAATAGGAACCACAAAAGGAGCATTTGCTTATGTTCAAAGGAGCCAAAATAAAAACATCGACAACCTTCAAGGACAGCATGTATGTAATTTGTCAGCCTGGAAACACCACCATACTCTTCGTCCAGTATCATCAGAAAGTGCAGACTTGCGCCGAATTGCCACATACCTGCCCACCCACACAAAATTAAAAGAGAGAATCAAATACATTGTTCGTGTAAATAAAAATAATAATAATAAATAAAATAAAATAAAAAATCAAACACATTAAACCCCAACATTTTATTTTATAAGTTTATCTTGATTTCTAGAGGATCAACTATTCATGTCTGAACATAGAGAGAACCAGCCCAACAGTTTCCTATGTTGCAACCCCAAAAAGTCTTGGCCCAATAGCATTAGAGTAAAATATAACTCCTTTCCCTCTAAGACTCTCTTCCCATTGACCAGAAATGTGTATCAACAGAGAACTTCCTCGTGATAAAGCTCACCCCTACTTACAACCGAGTTGTTCAGACTTCAGACCATACCAAAAGAAATCATTTCACCTTTTTGAGGAATATTAGCCTTTACATTTGCATCCCTTGGTCCTAATTTTCTTATCTCACTATCCTTCTTCGCTTGGAAATCTAGAAGATAAATAGTTGAAACCATGTAGTCAAGATACACTGATACATTACAGTTGCAGTAGCATAGCATCTTGCAGGGGCAGAGACAGGTTTAATCATTATTTTGTATGTCTGTGTGTGGGTGTAAAAACTATACTGTATAATTCAAAGAAACCTTCTAAAGAAAAATAAAAACAATATTGAAAAACAAATCTATTTATGCAAGTGTTAGTCGACACTTTTTCATACAATTGAAAACTTTAAGAACTGAAACTATACAATAGATTCTTCAAGATAAAGTAATTTTTCTGATCATTCTCTTTAATTCAATCTACAGCTAAACAGACATGCCTACTGGCTCCTGTGGGCCTGTGGCTATCAGATGGAGAAAAGGCTTCAACTCCTAAAAAAAGGCGCACACGTTTGAATAACTGACTACAAGTCCTAAATTTATAGCTTACATGAACAATTATTATTTCAATGATGTTATAATAGGTCAGGACAAAGCTATTAAGAAACAGTGAATGAAGCAAAAGAGACAATTGATTCATTAATAAAGTGAGGGAAAGAAACAGGGTGAAAAAAAGTGAACAAGACTTTATTTCAAGCACGAGTTCCAATAAATGCTGAAATTTCAGAATCACTTGAAATCGTCCAAAAGTCAGTGGGCTTTATCTCGAAACCAGGCAAAAATGCTGAAATTTCAATCGTCCAAAATCAAAGGACTATCAAACACAAAATCAGGCACAAATGCTAACATTTCAGAAAGAATCTCTCAAAATCATCCAAAACCGGTGCCTATAACCCACGAAATTGTTCCTTAATTCTACGATCCTTATCTCTCCACCAGGACCACCACTATTAGCAGATCTGGAATGATGATACATTTGTATCAGTACTTCCTCTCAGTTCCAAGGTTTATGAAGAGATCACCTTCTCTACGTGGCCCAGCATTCCAAACGCTTTCATTTTTCAACTTGTCATAATATTAACGCTTTCATTTTTCAACTTGTCAAGCACGTGGTGAGACCAATGCCCACATCCCATTGAATGTTCAAGCACACCATGACCCAGGGAGCATTTCATGAAACGTTCTAGCACGCTACGGCCCGGGAAGATCTTTTCATGGAACGATCCAGCGCACAGCAGGCGTAGAGAATTCCTCGAAATCGGCCAGAATCGGTGCACTATAACCCACAAAATCGTGCGAAAATGCTGAAATGTCCATAACATTTAGAAATCATCCAAAATCAATAGACTATAAGCCACAAAATCATGAGAAATTGTTCAAATTTCAAAATCTTTGGATATTGTCCAAAATATGTGGACGACAAAAGTCTATAACCCGCATAAATACTGAAAGTTTAGAATTTCTCGAAATCGTCCAAAATCGGTATAACCCACGTAATAGGGTGAGATTATGAAATTCTAGCATCTCTCGAAATCGTCAAAAATTGGTGGACTATCGCCCACGAAATCTAACGAAAATACTGAAATTTCAAAATGTCTCAAAATCAACAAAAAATGATGGGCTAACCCACAAAATCAGGCGAAAATGCTGAAATTGCATAACCCACGAAAGCGTTCCCAAATCCTAAGAAACCCTAATACTCCACCACTATTAAATCCTAACAGAGATTTGGAATGATGACAAATTTGTATTGGTATTTCCCTTTAGTTCCATGGTTGATGAACAATCACCTTCTCCAGGTGACCCAACATTTCAAACCCTTTCATTATTTAACTTGTGGTATTACTATGGTTTATCATCACTTCCAAGCACATGGGTGAGGCCAACGCCCATGCTCCGTTGAGTGTTTTGGCATGTCACGACTCGAGATATTTGTCATAGAACATTCCAGCAAACCTTAGGCCTACATGCTGAAATTAACCACAATACCTTGAAATCAGCCAAAATCGATGGACTATACAACCCACAAGTTCATGCGAAAATGCTGAAATTTTTGAACCACCCAAAATCGTCCAAAGTCGGTAGAATGATGAAATCGGGCAAAAATACTGAAACTTCAGAATCTCTCAAACCGTCCATAATTGGTGGCCTACACCCGAAATCAGGCCGATATGGTGAAATTTCAAAATCTCTTGTAGGCCACGAAATCGAGAGAAACTGTTCAAATTTCAAGATTACAAGTATAACCCACAAAATTGGGTGAAATATTGAGATTTCAGCATCTCTCAAAATCACCCAAAACCAGTGGACTATATCACTCGAAATCTGGCAAAAATGCTGAAATTTCAAAATGTCTCAAAATCGACCAAAATTGGTGGGCTAATAAACCCCATGAAATTGAGCAGAAATGCTGAAATTTCAGTCTATCGAAATCATCCAAAATAGTTGGTTCACCCACGAAATCAAGCAAAAAATGCTGAAATTTCATAATCTCTCGAAATTGTTCTAAATCAGTGGGATATAGCCCACAAAAGTGTTCCCAAATCCTAAGAAACCCTCATACTCCACCACTACTAGATCCTATTTGTATCAGAATTTTCTTTTAGTTCCAAGGTTTATGAACAGAACACCTTCTCCAGGTGACCCAACATTTCAAACCCTTTCACTATTCAACTTGTGGTATTACTATGATTTATCTCACTTCCAAGCACATGGGTGAGGCCAACACCCATGTTTTGTTGCAAGTTTCGGCACATCACGACTCAAGTGATATTTTTTCATGGAACGTTCCAGCAAACCATAGGCCTACATGCTGAAATTAACCAGAATTCCTTGAAATCGGCCAAAATCGATGGACTATAACCCACGAGATCGTACAAAAAAGCTGAAAATTTTTAACCTCTCAAAATCGTCGGAAATGCTGAAACTTCAGAATCTCTCAAAAACGTCAATAATTGGGGGCCTACCCTAGAAATCGGGAAATCGGGCCGATATGGTGAAATTTCAGAATCTCTTGAAATCGTCCAAAGTCGGTGGACTATAGGCCACGAAATCGTGAGAAATTGTTCAGATTTTAAAATCTCTCGATATCGTCCAAAATTGGTGGACTATTAAGTCTATAACCCATGAAATCTGGTCAATTCTAAAATTTTAGCATCTCTCAAAATCATCCAAAATCAGTTGACAAATCACCCATGAAATCTAGCGAAAATGCTGAAATTTCAAAATGTCTCAAAATCGACCAAAATTGGTGAAACGGGCAGAAATGTTGAAATTTCAGTCTCTCGAAATCGTCCAAAACCATTGGACTATATATAACCCACGAAATCAGGCAAAAATGCTGAAATTTCATAAGCTCTCGAAATCATTCTAAATCGGTCGGCAATAACCATGAAAGCATTCCCAAATCCAAAGAAACCCTAATGCTCACCACTATTTAATCTTGACAAAGATTTAGAATGATGATAAATTTGTATCAGTATTTCCTTTTAGTTCCAAAATCCTAAGAAACCCTAATACTCCACCACTATCTGATCTTGACAGATTTGGAATGATGATAAATTTGTATCGGTATCTCCTTTTAGTTCCAAGGTTGGGATGATCATATCACCTTCTCCAGGTGACCCAACACTCCTAAACCTTTCATTGTTCAACTTGTGGTATTACTATGGTTTATCATCACTTCCAAGCAGATGGGTGAGGACAACGCCCCATTGAATGTTTCGACACGCCACAGCTCGAGGATATTTTTTCATGGAATGTTCCAGCACACCATAGACCTACATGCTGAAATTAACTAGAATTCCTTGAAATTGGCCAAAATCGATGGGCAACTAACGAGATAGTGCAAAAATGCTGCAATTTCTGAATCTCTCGAAATCGTCCAAGGACGAGCGAAAATACTGAAACATTAGAATCTCTCCAAACCATCCCTAATCGGTGGGTTACTAACAAAACCTGACAAAAATGCTGAAATTTCAAAATCGCTCAAAATCGTCCAAAATTGGTTGCCTACCCCTAAAATCGGACGAAAATGGTGAAATTTCAGAATATCTTGAAATCGTTCAAAATCGGTGGGCTAACTGACGAAATCGGGTGAAAGGCTAAAATTTTGGAATCTCTCGAAATCGTTCAAAATTGGTGAACTGTCACCCATGAAATCCGACGAAAATGCTAAAATTTCAATCTCTCAAAATCGTCCATAATCGGTGGACTACAACTCCCGAAATGTTGGGTTTATGTCTTGCATACGATGTTGGATAAGAAGACGATAAGACGATGGTGGGATCGAGACGATTAGACACGGAGTGGAGGCAAGAAGTAGTCAGCGGCAGTAGCAGAGGAGGTTGCGGTCCACCGCAACATGGTGCGGTCGACCGGCACCTACACTATGTCTTCCAAAGCGAAGAACAGTCGACCGACTTGTTGGTACAGTCGACTATTCTCGGCACTGATGGATTTCGGACTTGAGTCTAGCAGATTCATGAAAGGCCCAACTTGCTCTTCAAGTTAGATCGTGTGGCTCTTATCGTAGGGTTATCTCTTATGTAATATCCAATGGCTATTGTAACAAGATATCAACTCAGAGTTTGTCTCTAGATATATATAAATAATTGTAACGACTCATAAATCCATATAATGATTCTATTGAGTGCCGAATAGAAGAAGAGAGTACTTCATCTGAGAGGGTGAGAGAGTTTCTCCATTGTAAGCAGCATCAAGTTCTAATAGGCATGAGAGAGGGTTGTGGTGAGAATTGTAATATTCTTGTATCTTCTCTAGTTGAATAATATCTCGGTTCTTCCTTCTCCGGATTAAGGCGAAAGCCTCAACCGGAACAATTCTTGTGTGTTTTGTGTGATTGGTGCGATCTAGTTTTGTTTCGTGGTTTGTGTTGATCGTGTCGAAGACTCAACAAGATCCTCAAATCCCTAACAAGAAATCGGGCGAAAGTGCTTAAATTTCACTCTCTCAAAATCGTCCAAAATCGGTGGGTATACCCACAAAATTGTTCCTAACTCCTAAGAACCCCTATCTCTCCACCAGCTATTAGATCCGGATGGAGATCTAGAATGACTAATAAATTTGTATCGGTATTTCCTCTTAGTTCCAAGGTTGATGAAGAGATCACCTTCTCTAGGCGACCCCAGCATTCCAAACCCTTTCATTATTCAACTTGGGTAATATTATGGTTTACAGGTTTGCTTGAAGCACACTGATTGCACAACATAGGCAAAAGCTTCTGGCGTATCTATCAAATCAGTACCATAGCATAAAACATAATAGTCACCCTAACCAAGAGTTGATACAATGTGGAAAACTGAAAATTTTCATAAGAGGATAGACAACTAGTTCAGCTACCAGTGCATGAATACTAACATATAAATGAACTGCTGCAAGAAGGTTTCATGGCACAATGTTTCCGTACTGATGGAGATTTATAGTAACAAGTTCATAAAACAGAAGAATAGAAGATAGCAATCAAGGTAACAATCACATCTATCAGTGAAATTCTAAAATTCAAGGTGGGGCTGATAGTAAGTTTAATCAATGTCGTCAAAAGAAAAAAGATGCTATTTAGTACAAATAATGTAGCAATAACCTAAACCAATGTACACATATACACATATTAATGAATTATGCACTTGGAAACATGCATGCACATGTTCCTTATAGTATATACCAAATCATCTGAACATATATCCTAAGAACCAACCAATCATCCATTTCAGACTTTGTACACTGACATTTAATCTTTACATTCAAGCAATTATGGACACATGCATCTTATCCCCAATCTCTTGGAATTGGATACATAAATCCACTTTGTTAGTTTAGAAAAGTCAAACTGAATATTCCTTAGTGTATAAATTAAGAATGGTAAATTACAAAAAAAAACTACCCTATACTTTTGGCATTTCTTAAATAACTACCCTATGCATAACCCCTCAAACATTCATTTTTGAAGTTGCAAGCAACTTACATTACAATACTGATCAATGTAGACGCAGCAAATCAATAGTTATATCATCTTGCTATCTATGTAGAACAGCTTTTGAAGTTGCAAACAATCTACCGTGCAAAGTGATGGTTAGATTATCTTGGCATAGCTGAGCATTTGAAATGCCAAATGTCAAAGGACACACCTCTGTTTTATTTAGCAATGAAAAAAACAATCTTTAAGTTGTTCATTGGTAAAGGGATTTCTTACATCTTCCTCTATATGAAAAGCACATACGAAGTGTTTTCTTTTTATAACATATGTTGATTGAGAAATCAGTGTAAAATTGCAAAGCTACCAAAATCATTAAAAAGGAGATCCTTCCATTCCGAACCCTCAAGTACAGTTCACAACCAACATACCCACCAAGTTGTAATGAAATCTAATCATTGACTGCCAAATCATACACCCGTAAACCGAATATCAAAATAACAGCAACCTTGTTTTCAACCTAGAACTCCATAAAATCGGTCACAATCACCTAACCTGCATCTACCACTTGATGTCACTCCCTAACCTCAACAACGATTACCTATCAACTACATAACGCTTCAGTTTTCTACCCTTGCCGATGCCCGCTTCAACTACACTCTTTACCAAACCAAGCACAACCCAAATACTTCCATCCGTACCAATTAAGTCACACAAAGTTGTACATTATCAACCACATGATCTCATTAACCTTCATTCACAACCCCAACAAGCATTCCATATCTCATCCATCGTTCAATCTCAACACCACATTACAAACAAAAAACAAGTAGAAAAAGATCACACGCCATACCATACCGAAAAACCTCAACCTCAGGCCTGCGCGGTGCTCTTCCCCAAGGCCTTCATCTGCACATGCTCCAAATCCCCGGCAGACCCAACTGTCGGCAGCGCCTCATATGACCCCCCGCCATTAAACCTCCTCAACCCCCCACCCCACTCTCCCCCTCCCCCACACACCTTATACACCCCCACCCCCACCGCCGCCACCGCCACCACCCACCCGGCGAACACCAGCCCCATCACCTGCTCCGCCCTCACCCTACTAGTATCCAAATCACACCTCGTCGTGGCCTCCGCCACGTCCAACAGTTTATGACACCCCTCCGGAATAAAGGCATCGACGTAAAGCGAGAAATACGACTGCAACGACCAGACCCCCTGGAGAGAGACGGTGAGGGAGAGTGCGAAGTTGGCGAGGTGGAGGTGGGGGAAGAATGCGAGGAGGAGGGAGAAGAGGGCGGAGGAGAGGGAGATTAGAGATGAGATGGAGTGGGAGATAGACTGGAGGTCGGATGGGGAAGATGGGGAAGGCGAAAAGGCGAGGATTGAGAAAGAGAGGGACGCGAAGAGGAAGGTGAGGTCGGTGGGGAGGGGGAAGAGGAGGAGGGAGAGGGAGAGGAGGAGGAAGAGGAGGAGGGAGAGGGAGGTGTGGATGGAGGGGATGGAGGATGGAGAGAGGAGGTGGAAGGAGAGGGAGAGGAGGAGGAAGAGGAGGGAGAGGAGGAGGGGGAGGTGGCGGAGGAGGTGGGGGCGGGAGGAGGGGAGGGGGAGAGGGTGGTAGGGGCGGGGGAGATGGGGTTTGGTGAGGGTGGAGACGGAGAGGTGGTAGATGCCGTACGAGAAGAGGACGACGAAGGTTGAGGAGTGGTAGAGAAGGAGGAGGAAGAAGCTCATTTTCTTGATTGATTGATTGATTGATTTTTTCTTTTTCTTTTTCTTTTTTTTTTTTTTTGTTTGGATTTTGGTTTCTGTGATCTGCTTCTGATTGATTAGGGTTTTGCTTGATGAGATGGTTGATGGGGATTAGGTAATTAGATTGGACCTGAACACAGGAATTGGTCTTAGTTTTCTTGTTGTATTTTATAGTAAAACTAGGTTTGCCCGTTGATACGTGCCTACGGCACGGCTTCAGAAAGGTGTACTTTGTTTGATTATATAAAATAGTTTTGGAGGTCCTGCAAATTAATTGAAGTAGCAAACATAGAGCAAACAACATATTATATGATTTTTTTTAATTATTTTTAAAGTTTGTTAATTTTTAATTTTTTAGTTTTTAAAAAAAAAATTAAAAAATTTTATTTTCTTATTTTTTTTTAATAGAAGAGGGAGGGAGGGAGGGAGAGAGAGAGAGAGAAAAAAAAATTTAAATAAATATAGGTTGTTTTGGGTGGGGGATTTGAATTTGAGTTTTGGGGGGAAACTTTTGAGGGGGAAAATATGTTTTGTGATGTTAGATCTGAGCCTTTGATTTTTTGGGGATTGAAGGAGAGCCACTTGATAGCTTTCTTTGTGTTTTATTATATAGATTAGGTTTGCCCTTGAACACCTGCGGTACGTCTTCAGAACGATGCACACGTGCTTACGGTACGTCTTCAGAACGATGCAGCATATAAAAATAAGCATTACAATAACAGAAATATAAAAGAAAAGAATTAATTGATCTAATATGAAAGAGTTGTACATGTCATACAAAAAAAAACTTAAATGGTCATTTATAGTGATGTTATCCATTGTAGGAAGCAATGAGAAGCCATATAATGATGTTGTTTAGTTCTGATGAATAACTTGCCCTGTATATCAAAAATGAAAAACATTTGATGAATAGCTTTATTGTTCTCAGTATATTTTACTATCAGATGTTAGTATATTTTCTAAGATATACACTATAATAAAATTCATGTATAATACTAGATACATTTACTTTCCAACATTTCAGATGCTTGAATCCGAAACTTCTACCATGGAGTTTATGTAGCTCAAGTTTGAATAGTATGACAACAATTAGTTGTAAATAAAAGTTCGATCATATTTGAATAATTATAAATAGAGGATGTAACATCCAACTTCTTAAAACTTTCAGGGTACAAAATAATGAAATTTAATTTTTGAGCAGATATTTGCTACTTTCAAGGTAACTTTAGAGGTTGAAATTTACCCAAGTAAATATCCATTTAAATATTTCATTGCATCTGAAACCAATCAGGAAAAAAATAGTGAAATTTTTTACATGAGCAATAAAAAAACGCATACAAAATCTGAAAAATTCGGAAATTTACAAACTTGAAATATGAAAATCTAAATTTCTGGAGATAGAGAGAAATAGAAATTTGAAAAAGTGAAGAGATGAGAGAGAGATAATTATAAAGTAAGAAGAATTTTGGTTTCGGGAGAAATTTTTTAGTTTGGGGGAAAAACTATTGGAGGAAAAAGTCTTTTGGGATGGTGAATACGACCCATTGATTTTATTTCAATTGAAGGAGACCCAATTCATAGTTTTTTTTCCTTCAAATTGCCTTGTGATTTATTATATATATTTCAAAATCGATCATCTCTTAACTTAAGCGTGATAAGTTGTTTAAAACTGAAATATAAGTGCTTAGCTAGAAAGGATTTTTTTTAGTAAAAAAGCTGTTATTATTTAGTAATTGTTATAAAATTATATAAACAATCAACAAAGGAAATAGAGACAAGAGGGAAGAAGATTATTCTTATTCATAATATTTTCATCTCCTTACAAATGATTCACCCAATGGCCTATTTATAGGCTTACAAAGAATATAAAGAGACAATTAAATAATTATTGCATAGATCTAAATATGAATAAATGCAATGTGGTGGTGGAGAATGTGGAAAGAGTGGGGGGAAGTTCAATAGACAATTCACACTTAATATATTTATAACACTCCCCCTTGAATGTCTATTGAATGTAAATAAGAATATGCCTCGTTAAAACCTTACTAGGTAAAACCCAAATGGGAAAAACCCTAGTGAAGGAAAAAGAGTACATAATCTTTAACAATGATATGCAATGAAGATGCTACCTCGTTAAAAACCTTACCAAGAAAACCCAGTGGGACAAAACTTGGTGAAGGAAAAAAGAGTGCAGCGCATATCATCTCTCCCCCTGACGAGATCATCCGATTAGGACTTTCAAAAGTCATATCTCGAATCTCGATCAATTCTACCATCCTTTTCAAAAGTTGAGGTGATAGAGTCATAGCGATCAAACAACACATCTATGCCTTGCCTCGCATGGAGTCAATATCTCTTGATTGATATCTGGCTTTATAATGATATGATAAATACCCAGTCCAATGACTTCGAGTTGGTGAGGACTTCATCTTACTAGTAAACCAACTTTCAAATGTTTAATTTGAAAAACCTAAAAACAAAAATGATGACAAAACAAGAAATTTGCTTATCCAAGGTCTTTTCGTCTTAAGATATTTCTTTAAACATTGCACGGCTTGTACAACTCTTCAGGAGTTCCAATAGACTTCGACCTTGAATATTTAATAAATATATGTGAGCTTATATGACCATTATTATGGTCCCCTTTATCGAAAACTCACTAAGATGGTTATATCACATGTGTTCCGATTGTTTTAATCCATACAAAGCTTTGTTTAACTTAACCGAGTAAATTTTCCCGAGAATTATCATTATGTGCTTCTGGCACTTTTAAATCCTTCAGGGATTTTCATATATATATATATATATCATGGTCTAACGAACCATATAAATAGGCCGTGACCACATCAATGAGGCGCATTTCAAGTCATTCATGCACTGCCAGACATATCAAATATCGAAATGTTATTGCATCCACCACAGGAGAATATGTCTTTTCATAATCAACACCAGGCATCTGGGTAAAACATTGTGCGACAAGTCGTGCTTTATATCTAGTAATCTTATTTCTTTTTCGTACAAATATCCATTTATAGCTTACTGGTTTGATCTCTTTTGGTGTTCGAACTACAGGTCCAAAACTCCTCGTTTTTCAAACGAGTCTAATTCAGACTTAATTGCATCTTTCCATTTTGGCCAATCATTTCTATTTCTACACTCTTTTATAGAGGTAGGTTCATGATCCTCGTTTTCATCTATGATATCGCACGCTATATTATATACAAAAATATTGTCGACAATTATATTATTCCGGTCCCATCTTATTCCCATAATAACATAGTTAATCGAGATTTCTTCATCTTCATTAATTTCAGGTACATGATTCTCTTCATTATTAACTATGACAATGGTCTCTTCTGAAAAGACATCCTCGATTTGACAATCATGGTTATTTGCTCCTTTTCTTTTTCGAGGATGTTTATCTTTGGAACCAAGTGGTCTACCACGCTTCAGGCGTGCCTTAGACTCACTAGCAATTATAGGTTGTCCTCCAGGGACACCAATTTTGACAGGAGCATTTACAGCTGGAATATGAGATTTTGTTACTCTTTTGTGGTCAGTAAATGCGTCTGGCAGTTGATTTGCAATACCTTGCAAATGAATTATCCTTTGAACTTCTAATTCACTTTCTTTTGTTCGAGAATCTAAACTTTTCAATGATAATTCATTCCATGATATCTCTTTTTCCAACTATTTATGATCTTCCCCTAATGTTGGGAATAGTGATTCATCAAAGTGACAATCTGCAAACCTTGCAGTAAACAAATCTCCAGTTGTCGGTTCAATATACTTGATTATAGATGGGGATTCATACCCAACATATATTCCTGTCCTCCTTTGAGGGCCCATTTTTGTGCGTTGTGGTGGATTAATTGGGACATATACCGCACATCCGGAAATTCGTAAATGGAAAATATTTGGTTCCTGACCATGAACCAATTGTAAGGAAGAATTATCATTATAACTGGTTGGCCGGATGCGTATAAGTTGTGCTGCATGTAAAACAGCATGTCCCCAGGCCCAAACGGAGAGATTAGATTTCATAATCATAGCTCTCACAATTCAATGTATTCGTATTTGAAAAATCTTCTGGTTTTTCAATGGACTGCCACATGAATTCTCAATTATTTTCGCATCAGTAATGAATCGGGATGGTCTAACCGGTCATGCCAAACCTTAACCATCTTTGTAAACTTATGGTTTACAATATCAGTAAATTTCGGGTTTACTGTGATATGATTCAACCATTCTTATATATGTATAATTCAATCCAGATCACAAAGTGGAGTAAACTTTGCAACACACAACTTTTGATTGTCATACTTAAGGTAACGCATATACCTTGTTCATTCGTAGTCTTATATCTGAACTAATTTATCGGGACTTTAGAGAAAATGGTGTATTTTTGAATTTTGAATTTTGTGCCCTCAGACATCATAGAATTAGCTCTTCAGGAGCTTATGAAATTTAACTCTTATAATTTCACACAACCATATAAATTTATATAATATTGGTATGTGGTTCATCATATCTCAAATGTGAGAATATGTATTATAGAGTGTGTGTGGTAATAATGTCTTCAAGACATTTGTCTCAACTTGATGTAACCCACAAGAACATCAAAACCACACCCACAAGAACCTTTCAAAACATAAAGTATTCATATTTTCCAAGCAATCCTAATACATTAGGATCAGTTTTCAATCATAGTCATTCTTTACAGATCGAACAGATAAATCCACACATTTCGACTTGGATAGTTATCAGTTCAGTGATCTTTTTACTCTTGCACTTTATCGAAGACCTAGAATTGAATTAGCTAATCATTGCTTCTGTAAAAGAATATGCTTGGAGTCCTTAAAGCTTTGCATGAGACATATATATAGCAAATAAACTTCTGTGAGTGATTAGTACTTACACAAAATGCTAGGTAATATACTTTTACCACATATATTATTACAGAAGAAATTCAAAAGACATTATGCAGTATTGTTCAATCATATGAAGTTCCTCTAATTGTTCATTCGTACAATAATTGTTTAAAGTGAACAGAAAAATAACTAAGATTAGCATTAGTCAGCCAGTGGTTATCTTACCCATTGATTCAAAAGCAGCAAGACAACCATATAAAATATTGCAACCAAATAAAATGAATAAGAAAATTGCAACCATAAAAGCATTAAATTGTAGCCAAATAAGATGAATAAGAAAAGCAACCAGAATTTATAATCTAGTTCATGTCAATACTAAATCTATTACAGCTCAAAAGACAAATATTTCACAAATGGATATTACAGTGGCAAGGTAAATTCATGTAGGTTCTACAAGATTGCAGTAAATTAACAGTGGAAATCTCCTTTGCTTGTCAAATCATTATTTATCTACACAAGAGTTAAATGGTACTGTGCATGGTCTACACGAGTCATCAATTTTCTTCTACGTACTTCATAAGGTTGAATAATATATGAAGTTCTCATAAGAATTTCATCAAACTACTCATGTCCTAGTTAAGTGAAAGTAAAAAGGCAGTTATAGAGTGTGTGTGTGTGGTTTGATACGAATTCTATAAAAAAAAAGCAGTTTTAAGTGAAGTGAATGGACAAACATATCTAAACAGGGTAAGCAGTAATTTGAACAAATCTTGAAACAAAATTTTAAAAAAGAAATAACCTTGGATTAGATGATAAAGAGAAACTTTTAGCTTCTTAGTTCAGCCTAGCATAAGACCCTGCTTTAATCGTACCAAGTACCAAATCTATATAGCATCACATTCACTTCGGGGAATGTAGCATGTCCAAAATATAAGACGAAATCGTCATTTTTCCATACATTTTTAGTTAGCTACAGTTATACATATTTAGATCTACAGGATCGTCATCAATTCATACTCATTGTATTGTTATTATCCAAACAATATTTTCTTCATTTCGAGAGATCGGAATCTTTAACTTTGATATGTCATATTCTCACATAATTCCTTTTGCTAGATGAACAATATTTTATTTAAATTTCAAGAGATCTTCAGGATCATTGATTTTGATACAATCATCTTTCACTCCTTCAGGGAGATTGTGACAAAAGAAAATTATAGCTTTCGTTATATCTTTCGTATGATCTCATTTAGATGATTCTTTGAATCCATCAATTGTCTCTTTGAAACTTTTGGTATTCAAATGAATTTCAACATCCAAAACTCATGACAAGTAATTCTTGTTGGTTATTATCAAGAGCTTTGAAAAATAAGAACATAATAAAATTATATGCATAATTAGAAATAAAAAGACAAGATCAAAATATAACATTTCTGATACACAAGATCCATAAAAAATGGCGAGTGTAGAGCATACTAAGTTATATTGATATTAAGAAAATGATCAAAAGTAAAAATAATAATAAGATGAACTCGAGATTTAACATACTTACATATATAAAAAAAAGACGAGATCAAAATGTAACTTTTCTGATACACAAGATCCATAAAAAAATGGCGAGTGTAGAGCATACTAAGTTATATTGATCTTAAGGAAATGATCAAAAGTAAAAAATAATAAGATGAACTCGAGATTAACATACTTACATATAAAAAAAAAGACGAGATCAAAATGTAACTTTTCTGATACACAAGATCCATAAAAAAATGGCGAGTGTAGAGCATACTAAGTTATATTGATCTTAAGGAAATGATCAAAAGTAAAAAATAATAAGATGAACTCGCGATTAACATACTTACATATATAAGGCCAAACATTTTTCCTTTTCTTCAGATGAACTTGAGAGTCGAAAGGTAGAGACTCGTGCTGATAACGTGTTATAAAATTATATAAACAATCAACAAAGGAAATAGAGACAAGAGGGAAGAAGATTATTCTCATTCATAATATTTTCATCTCCTTACAAATGATTCACCCAATGGCCTATTTATAGGCTTACAAAGAATATAAAGAGACAATTAAATAATTATTGTATAGATCTAAATATGAATGAATGCAATGTGGTGGTGGAGAATGTGGAAAGAGTGGGGGGAAGTTCAATAGACAATTCACACTTAATATATTTATAACAGTAATCTAATAGTAAAAGATAAATTTATTCTCATATTAAATATAAGACACCAATTTTTGTATAATTAGCACTATATTATTCTCATATTAAAAGATAAATTTATGGCTTAGGACCGACTCGCTCTCCATTAGTGCAGGAAGTTTCTCTTCTGAAGAAATTGAAATGTAGGAAGTTGGAGAATTGTTACCGAAACATGTTGACAAAATTGTATCCAGGCTAGTGACTACTTTGAGGAAGAGCTTTGCAAAAATAAAGGACTGAAATTGACAAAGATATTTTATACCTGAAAAAGGAGAGCACACATCTACGAATTTTTTCCCAAACTGCCCCACTTTTTGAAAGTTTTTCCCAAACCGCCCTACTTTTTTTTTTAATTTTCAAACCATCCCACTCGATCTTTGAAAGACCGAGTCTAGTATAAACTAGCGCGGTCTTTCAAAGACCGAGTCTTGCTCTTCGAAATCGAAGAGCAAGACTCGGTATTTGAAAGACCGCGCTAGTTTATACAAGACTCGGACCGAGTCTTGCACTTCGAAAAATCGAAGAGCAAGCAAGACTCGGTCTTTGAAAGACCGCGCTAGTTTTCGAAAAATCGAAGAGCAAGCAAGACTCGGTCTTTGAAAGACCGCGCTAGTTTATACTAGACTCGGTCTTTGAAAGACCGAGTCTTAGACTTTGGGGGTTTTAATAGCGCAGATCTCCTTTCTTCTTCTTCTTCTCTCTCTCTACTTTACTCTATTCTATTTCTCTAACTCATCTTCCTAAATCTAGGGCGACCTCCTACCCACAAAATCTCATCTCAATCAAAATATATTTACTAATTCTTTCCTAACCCTCTTACCTTCCACTATAAAAACCCTAAACCCATCTTTTGAAAGATCCATATTTTGGATTTTTGCTAAATTTGAAAAGGATAGCAACTTCAACTCTTTTACCCAAATATCTACGGCTCTATCCTTGAAGCTTGTGAAGGTATAATGAATATTGGCCTTTAATTTTCTTCCCTTTTTTATAGATTTTGTTTGTGGTTAGATAATAACTCGCATATTGGTATAAATATACGTAGGTATGGATCTTGAGATTCCTATTTGGTTATACTTTGGTGGTAAAATAATTCGTGATCCAAAGATTGGTAGTTGCTATAATGTGTTGGATCCGGAAATAGTTTGGGTACCTCGTACCATTACATTTGTAGAAGTAATTGAGAAAATTTATGAAGTTACTAATTGGGATAGGAATCAATGGAATGTGAAAATTTTATCTCGATACGCAGCAGGTAGAGGAGATGGCCAGTATTTTATGATAGTGCCCGTATCTACTGATAATGCGCTGAAGTCAATGATTGTTAGGACATTTGATCCCAATTGTACTTGGTCTGCATTAGAGTTATATATTCAGCAAATTCAAATTTTGAATGCTCAGCCACATGATAGTCCCAGTTCAAGCTTCATAAGGGTAGTACCTATACAGCAGATGAGGTCTAACCCCGCTCAATCTTCACAACCAAATTCACTGTCCTCACAAGAAAATACCTTCACAAATACAAGAAACCCGGATTCTACAGATGTTGAGTTGTCGTGCCAACCTAGTCCGGTTCCTGACTATGTTCCAAATGACAGTGTATTTGAACTCTTTCAAAATGCAGTGGTTAACAACAGCATATTAGACGATGATGAAGAAGAGGAAGAAACAGACGATGATGAAAGTGTAGAAAATGATGATGGAGAAGAAGATGATGATGTAGCAAATGTAAATCCTACGAACAACAGTTCTAACAAAGTGAGAGCTACTGATAGCTATGCTAATGTTAACGCTCATGTTACGGAGGAGATGGCTCAAGGTGCTAGAGTACACCCAGTTCCACAAGAGTCTTCTGGTTCATCCAATGTAGACGAATTGTACGTTGCACAGGAGTTTGTAAGTAAAGAGTCCATTCAGCAAGCTGTCAATGTGTATTCTATCAAGAAACATCGTGAATTTGTCACATTGAAAACTTTACCGTCACTGTACACTGTTAAATGTAAAATGGCACCTAGAAAACGTACAATTGAGGAGATCGTACAAGGTCCCCCAGGAGTAAGTGATGGTGGATGCCCTTGGAGATTACGAGCTATTGTTCCAAAAGGGGGGAGAAATTTTGTGGTGAAGAAGCTAGTTGGGCCTCATACTTGTACGAATCCCACGTTGAATCAAGACCACTATAAAATTGATGCTAACCTTGTTTGTAATTTGATTGTGGGTGTGGCAAAGAAGGATATTGCTTTATCACCATGGACAATTATTGAGATTGTGAAAATAGAATATAATTATCAGATTTCATATAAGAAAGCTTGGAAAGCAAAACAAAAGGCAGTTGAGAGGTTGTTCGTTACCTTCGAAGAAGCATACACGAAGTTGCCTTTTCTACTAACAGTAACTCAAGCAGCAAATCCAAGAACCGTTGTCCACTGGGATAAATATGAGTCTAGTCCTAGCGAGGAAACATTCAAGGGATATTTTGGGCATTTGGTCCTTCGATGTTGTGCATCTCAGCATTGAATGGCTCGACAACTGAAATTCCTTGGTGAAGACCAAACTGGCGTAGCACTCTATCGGGGTAGTAGAACTCGACAACCCCAAAGTTGATTAACGGTGCTTTCGTGAGCCACAAATTGTGTCTGTACGTGCAAATAGGCGGCAGTCGAACCAGTCGCTCCTCCGTGTAAGGAATCCACACAACACAATCTGCTGCCAACCTATCCAACTCATCGCGGTAGTATGTTAAGCACCTGTTGGGTTGGCTGTCCATGTTAGTTTGCCTGTCTAGTAAACACCGATAGGAGGTAGCATATCCACGTCATCGGGAAGAACTGTCCAGTGTGGAGATTGGATCCGTACAACGGGCCGACCGATGTGAATTCGCTCCCAACTCCAAATTTGAAGTAAAATCATAGGCCCATTCATCTGATTCGAACCTATACTGCACAAACATAAACTTCGGTACAGTGACGAAAGCACGTCACTACCCCAACTGTAACGGCGGAGGTTACCTAGGTCGGCGATTAATGGCAAGAACATCAATGACACGCTATTTCCTGTCGAATTTGGAAACAATACGGTGCCAAAAAGCGTGAGAATGTATGCCCTACAATAGCACTTCACCTCCGCTGCAGTTGAACCTTCATTCAATTTATTCTTAAACTTGTCCTTCAACCACTTCAAACGGACAAATTTACCATTAACCGCACCGGCTTCAACTTCGACACCTAAATACTCATCGACTATATAAACCGGGTCGAAGTCCATTGATCCTATGACTGCCTCTCCATCGATTGGAAGCCCGGTAAGTATGGCAACGTCCTGCAGAGTGACTGTCATCTCTCCAACTGGCAGGTGAAAGGAGTGTGTCTCAGGCCTCCATCTTTCAAGAAGTGCTTCCAAAAGAGATCGATCGCACTTGATGGATGTCATCCTAGCAATACTGTAGAACCCACAGTCTCTTAGTATCTCGTGTATACGTGGGTCCATAGGTAGCGGATGACCAGTCCTAAAGCGGCACTCTGTAGCCTCACCGTTCCAAATATTCTGCGATCAATGCAACGGTTGAAGAGTGAGGAGTGAAGGGTCGAGGGGTCCTGGGCCTCCAGAAGGGATATACGATGATGAAGGGACTGAAGAAGAAGTGCCCGCCTCATTTGGATTGACTTCAACCTACATAACAATAATATTTACATCAATAGTCCGAAATGTCATATAATTCTATTAGAATCAACAATTAATTACTTACATTAGTACCCTCGGTACGAGCACGACCACGACCACGACCACGTCCACCGCGAGTACGTGGTCCATCGCCACGTGGAGGTCTACTACTTTCTCCTTCCTCCATGTTCCCCATTGTGAGTGTCATTTACAATAAAATACAAATCCTACAACTTCAACAAAATTGTTATTAACTATACATAACCTAGATATAAAAAACAACAATCTCGAAACATCTCAACAACAAAAACAACAACAATCTCGAAACATCTCCACAACAACAATTTCTATATAACAATGTCGTTTGCTTCTTATTTGTTGTTTTCATTCTCTAATTAAAACTAAAAATAACATCAATGGCTACTCAACATTAACTCAAATTCAACTCAGCACCTTCACAATAGCCCAAAATTAACACAAAATTTGCTTATCAAAAGCTTCAAAAATATACCTTTCGAGTATGAGATTCCAAAGCGAGATAGTGACAATGTAGAGTACTTCGAAATCCTTCAACCAAGATCGTCCCCCAACGAAGACGCAAATTAAACGAGATCTATGAAATTGGGATTTCGGGATTTAGGGTTTAAAGAAATTATTAAATTTGGGGGAAAAGAATGGGAAAATCGAAAATCGATGAGAGATTACTCGGTTTTGGGGAGTGTATCGATCGATTTAAGGGGAAATCGACTACAAAATATGGCTAGGATGCGATGGGTTTGGTTGAGGGATAGAGAGAAGAAGATAAAAAGTAGAGAAGTAGTGAGAGATCGAGAAGAAGAAGAAAGGAGATCTGCGCTATTAAAACCCCCAAAGTTAAGACTCGGTCTTTGAAAGACCGAGTCTAGTATAAACTAGTGCTGTCTTTCAATGACCGAGTCTTGCTCTTCGATTTTTCGAAGTGCAAGACTCGGTCTTTGAAAGACCGCGCTAGTTTATACTAGACTCGGTCTTTCAAAGACCGAGTGGGGTGGTTTGGGAATAAAAAAAAAGTAGGGCGGTTTGGGAAAAACTTTCAAAAAGTGGGGTAGTTTGGGAAAAAATTCCACATCTACACATCTAGTGACGACTTTCTGTATATCGCTTTGCTCAACAACGAAAAACTTAATACATCGCAATTCATGAAGGCAATCAATTCAAAGCAAAAGGATTCAATATCATGAGCTTACCAAAACTCCCAAGCTAAGTTGGAGCAAGTTTATAGTATACTAGTATTTTTCACATGCGGTGCACGTTTTGATAAAGAGTTGAAGTTAAACGTGCGATACACATAAGTCAACAGTAATTAGCATGTGCGATGAATGCCTTAATTTTTTTAAAAAAGGAGCTGAACGGGCAATACACATATTTTTAAAAAATTAAGAAGGAAAAAAACTTTGATGTATACTTGCGATGCACGTGTTGAAAAATAAATTTGAAGTTGCACATGCGATGCACATGTTTGTTTGGTAACAAAAGTGGTATTTCTTTCGTAACAAAAAAATATTAAAAATTATTTATTTGTAACAAACTCTTCCATTAAATAGTACTAGTATAATGTACGTGCGATGCACGCCTACTAAAAGTATAGTCATTAAATTAAATGGATATATATCAAATAAAAAAAAGGGTTTATATTTGAATGTTTTGATTTGGGTGACACATACGGTACACGTATATATTGTTGGGTTTAGTTTGGATGTGTATTGCACGGGTTTGTTTAGTTACAAAGTCAGGGTTTGTTTGGTTACAAACCCTAACTCTCCCATTAAAATAGTAAAGAAGTAAATATTTATATATATCTTAAGCAAATAGGCCTACCCCCTCTGTAGAACCCCGTATTTTCAAATATTATTTTATTATTTGAAAATGAATTTAAATGAATTTTTGAGGATTTAATTGATACTTTCTAAAAGAATTATCTTTAGTACGCGTGCAAAACACGTGCAAATGACTTTTGTGAAGTTTGGAAAATTAAGATTTCTTTATGAAAAATCATTATTTATTATTTTGGAATTATGTAGTATTTTTCCGGATTTTTCTGAATTTAATTAGTACTATTTGCAAATTTTAAGAAAAGAAGGACTTATTTGCAAAATTGACATTTTTAAGGACTAAAATGAAAAATTGGTATCCTGGACGTTTTAAACAGTATTGGTTAAGATTTAGAAATATATTTTCATATAAATCCTAATTTAAATGAATTTTAGATGAATTTCCAAGAGTAGATATATATATATATACGAGTAATTGTATTTTGAAGGGATTGTTTTGCAAATGTATTTCCTAAACCCTAATACTTGATCCCGGCCTATATAAGAGAGTTGCAGCCGTCATTCGCTGCACAACTCAGATCTTATTATATTTCTATTCTCTTGGTGATTGAAGAAGGAGTTCTTGGATCTAGCAAGAGGAAGGCTTGTGGATTCTTCTTGATTCTAAAAGGTGAGTGATATAGACTTGTTTGTTTATGTGTATGATTGCATGTTGTTTTGTTTGATGATTTCGTATCTTGTATGAAATCGATGCCATGGTTGTTGTTCGTAATACACATGTGAAATCCATGAAAGATTAGTAGATCTCGATTGACAATTCTTGATTGCTTGAAACATGTTAAAGATTTGATTATGATTATGAAGATAAGAAATTGGATGGATGAATCTCTGGAACTTGGGATTACGAATTGGATTAGATTTGAGTTGAGAAAGAAATTTGATATTGAGATAGACTCCAGTATTGATTACTGATTTTAGACCTAATTTGTGAGATCTGTAGGCCGACAGTCGACTGGGTCTATGTATCAGTCGACTGGTACGACCCTAATATTGTATCTTTAGTTTTTCTCGAAATTCTCTCGGGTAAGTCGACTTATGTTCTTATAAGTCGACTTATGTTCTTATAAGTCGACTTATGTCCCCTTTTAAGTCGACTTATGTTTTGATAAGTCTTCTTATGATCTTTATAAGTCATCTTATACTTTTGATAAGTCTTCTTATGATCTTTATAAGTCATCTTATGTTTTGATAAGTCTTCTTATGATCTTTATAAGTCATCTTATGTTTTGATAAGTCTTCTTATGATCTTTATAAGTCATCTTATACTTTTGATAAGTCTTCTTATGATCTTTATAAGTCATCTTATACTTTTGATAAGTCTACTTATGATTTCTATAAGTCACCTTATATTATTGATAAGTCTACTTATGATTTTTATAAGTCATCTTATATTGTTAGCACTTGGATTGTTTCTTGAGAATTATTGATAATTATCTCGGGTAAGTCGACTGATGGTTGGTTAATTCGACTTACTGCACTTGTTATAATCTTGACTATTAGTTCTCGAGGCAGCCGACTTATTACGGCATAAGTCGACTGGTTCTGATGAGTTTTCATGATCTTGAAGGTTCTTGTTATCGTTAGTTTATTTGTAGATGAATATGTTCGTCGGTGTAATAGTCACCATTGGTGATGCATGCCGGGTTCGTATTCTATCTATACCCTCTTAGTTTGTTTGTAGATGAATATGTTCGTCGGTGTAATAGTCACCATTGGTGATGCATGCCGGTTTCGTATTCTATCTATACCCTCTTAGTTTGTTTGTAGATGAATATGTTCGTCGGTGTAATAGTCACCATTGGTGATGCATGCCGGGTTCGTATTCTATCTATACCCTCTTAGTTTGTTTGTAGATGAATATGTTCGTCGGTGTAATAGTCACCATTGGTGATGCATGCCGGGTTCGTATTCTATCTATACCCTCTTAGTTTGTTTGTAGATGAACATGTTCGTCGGTGTAATAGTCACCATTGGTGATGCATGCCGGGTTCGTATTCTATCTATACCCTCTTTAGTTTTGTAGATGGATATATGGGTATCCGATCTATGGTATTATTGGAGATCGATTGTTGGACATACATCGTGGTATTGAGATTTATTGATAGTTGGGCATGATCAGAGAGGTGAGGATTATTGTTGTTCTGATCAGTCGACTGGTCCTTTGAACAGTCGACTGTACCGTACAGTTGAACTGTACATATTTTGAGAGAGATTGATTGATGGATACTTGATCGTTGGTATTGTTTCTCGACTTGGTTCACTCATGTACTGGCCTATCGTTCTTGTTTCAGATTACATGTTCAGTTTATGTATTTTTGTTCAGTACATGTTGATTGAGAATTTATGTTTATTTGTTATTTATGTTTGTTGTTTATATCACTCACACCAGTTATGGCTGACCCCGTAGTTTTGGGGGTTAGGGTTCAACTCTAGCCTCACATGTTGCAGGTTATTGCTTAGAATTGGAGGCTTGGATGCTTGGGTTAGCTTTAGAGAGTATGAGTGAGATGATAGAGCCATGTGTAATTTTGTAAAGAATAGTGTTGTAAAAGAATTATTGTAATGTAAGGTGTTTGTATTTCCGCTGCTATTTGAAAGAAGTTGTTGTAATAAGGATTTGGAATAAAATGACTTGAGTTTTTGGTCTATGTATATTGTTACATTGAAGTGGATCGCTGGGAAAGTGCCACGTATTTTCTAAAGTTTCGTATTTAGAAATTCGGGGCGCTACAGTTTGGTATCAGAGCATGCTTCAATAGTAATAATAGACATAGTATGAAAACCAACCTAGGTGTGGACACTAGAGAGTGAGTACCTAGGTGTGGACATTAGAAGTGTGAGTATCACATAGAGTTAAACATGATGTCTTGGTTTGTGGTATTGTTATGGTTTTGCCATAGGATAATGATGTGAGTATGAATTGTGTGTGTGATGCTCTAACTTTACCCTCGTTTTGCAGTATTCAAAATGGTTGCACCCAGGGGCAGGAATGGAGGCAACAATGAGGATGGGTCTGGTAGTTCCCAAGGAAATGGGATCGACCTTGAAGCTGAGTTTGCCAAAGTATATCAGACGTTGAATACGCTGATGGCACTCAATGTGGCGCAGCAGCAAGCGCAGCAGCAGAATCCGCCGCCAAATCATGGAGCTGGTCATGGATTGGTGAATGCCGACCCCATAAAGCAGATCGAATCCTTTAAGAGGATGAGGCCGCCAGTCTTTGAGGGACAAGCTTATCCAACCGCAGCAGATGACTGGATCAGGAAGATGCAGACGATCTTCGAAGTGTCGGAGACTCCTGGAGCTAGCAAGGTGAAGTTAGCTTCGATGCAGTTGGAGAAAGATGCAGGTATCTGGTGGGAGTCGCTGAAGAGGAATTTGGGAGATCAGCAGCTGACATGGGAAGCTTTTCTGGAGGAGTTCAGAGATCGCTTCTTTCCTCTTGATGTTCAGGAGAAGAAAGCGACTGAGTTCTTGAACCTTCAGCAGGGGAGTATGACTGTTCGGGAGTATGAGACGAAGTTCGCTCAACTTTCAAGGTATGCGCCAGAATTGGTAGTGGACGAAGCAAAGAAGGCCAAAAAGTTTGAGCAGGGCTTGAGGCCAAACTTGAGGTCAAGGATGGTTCCGTTGGGCATCAGAAGGTTCGACAAGCTTGTCAGGAGAGCAGCTATGACCGAGGAAGATATGGATCAGTCCCGGGCTAAGCAAGAGACTTGGAACAAGAAGAAGAGGCCAGCAGAAGATCAGGAAGGGAAGGAGTTCCCAGTGAAGCAGAGCAAGCCCAGTGATCCAGTGCAGAAGGCACCGGCAACTCGGGAGGTGACTTGTTATTTCTGTAGGCAGACAGGACATTTCAGGTCAGAATGTCCGAAGTTGGCAAAGCAGACTTGTTTTCAATGTGGTCAAGTAGGGCACATTCGACAACAATGTCCACAGCTGAAGAAAGAGAATGCAGAGAAAGACAAGGATCCGAAGCAGGGACGAGTGTTCGCGTTGACTGAAGAGGATGCGGGCAATCCAGAAATATGATCTGTGGGTGCAAGAATTTATTCTTTCGTATTAAGTAAAACTTTATTTTGGAAATAATTGGAGATTGAGTATTTTCTTCATGTAACAAGTTTATTTGGATTAATGGAATAAAGACAGAGTTTTATTTAATACTGTTTTCTTGCATGAAATTGTGTCGCCCATTGATTACTAGTCTTAGTGTGGAGCTTAAGGTGTTTCCAAGCAAGGTCTTGAGGTGGCTATCCTTAGTCATGTCCTTTCTAAGGAGGGAGTGGCCACTTATTCTTGGAAGGACGAAGCAGTTGTGGAAGGTCAGAGTTGGATGCAGGAGTTCAGTAGTTGTTGCAGCGTGGCTTCCGATGGCAAGTTATCAGAGTCGCGCAACGGAAGACTGTCTTTTCTGAAATCTTGCATGAAGTTGTTTCTTATGTATGATGTGTTTGTTTTGTTGGAATGCATTCTTTTACGTGATTGTATTTCCTAAAGTCATATTTCTATCTATGAGTTTTCAATCGTTATTAGTGGGTTGTTCGGACCTCATTAGCCGTAGTTCTGAGGACAGAACTCTTCTAAGGAGGGAGTGATGTAGAACCCCGTATTTTCAAATATTATTTTATTATTTGAAAATGAATTTAAATGAATTTTTGAGGATTTAATTGATACTTTCTAAAAGAATTATCTTTGGTACGCGTGCAAAACACGTGCAAATGACTTTTGTGAAGTTTGGAAAATTAAGATTTCTTTATGAAAAATCATTATTTATTATTTTGGAATTATGTAGTATTTTTCCGGATTTTTCTGAATTTAATTAGTACTATTTGCAAATTTTAAGAAAAGAAGGACTTATTTGCAAAATTGACATTTTTAAGGACTAAAATGAAAAATTGGTATCCTGGACGTTTTAAACAGTATTGGTTAAGATTTAGAAATATATTTTCATATAAATCCTAATTTAAATGAATTTTAGATGAATTTCCAAGAGTAGATATATATATATATACGAGTAATTGTATTTTGAAGGGATTGTTTTGCAAATGTATTTCCTAAACCCTAATACTTGATCCCGGCCTATATAAGAGAGTTGCAGCCGTCATTCGCTGCACAATTCAGATCTTATTATATTTCTATTCTCTTGGTGATTGAAGAAGGAGTTCTTGGATCTAGCAAGAGGAAGGCTTGTGGATTCTTCTTGATTCTAAAAGGTGAGTGATATAGACTTGTTTGTTTATGTGTATGATTGCATGTTGTTTTGTTTGATGATTTCGTATCTTGTATGAAATCGATGCCATGGTTGTTGTTCGTAATACACATGTGAAATCCATGAAAGATTAGTAGATCTCGATTGACAATTCTTGATTGCTTGAAACATGTTAAAGATTTGATTATGATTATGAAGATAAGAAATTGGATGGATGAATCTCTGGAACTTGGGATTACGAATTGGATTAGATTTGAGTTGAGAAAGAAATTTGATATTGAGATAGACTCCAGTATTGATTACTGATTTTAGACCTAATTTGTGAGATCTGTAGGCCGACAGTCGACTGGGTCTATGTATCAGTCGACTGGTACGACCCTAATATTGTATCTTTAGTTTTTCTCGAAATTCTCTCGGGTAAGTCGACTTATGTTCTTATAAGTCGACTTATGTTCTTATAAGTCGACTTATGTCCCCTTTTAAGTCGACTTATGTTTTGATAAGTCTTCTTATGATCTTTATAAGTCATCTTATACTTTTGATAAGTCTTCTTATGATCTTTATAAGTCATCTTATGTTTTGATAAGTCTTCTTATGATCTTTATAAGTCATCTTATGTTTTGATAAGTCTTCTTATGATCTTTATAAGTCATCTTATACTTTTGATAAGTCTTCTTATGATCTTTATAAGTCATCTTATACTTTTGATAAGTCTACTTATGATTTCTATAAGTCACCTTATATTATTGATAAGTCTACTTATGATTTTTATAAGTCATCTTATATTGTTAGCACTTGGATTGTTTCTTGAGAATTATTGATAATTATCTCGGGTAAGTCGACTGATGGTTGGTTAATTCGACTTACTGCACTTGTTATAATCTTGACTATTAGTTCTCGAGGCAGCCGACTTATTACGGCATAAGTCGACTGGTTCTGATGAGTTTTCATGATCTTGAAGGTTCTTGTTATCGTTAGTTTATTTGTAGATGAATATGTTCGTCGGTGTAATAGTCACCATTGGTGATGCATGCCGGGTTCGTATTCTATCTATACCCTCTTAGTTTGTTTGTAGATGAATATGTTCGTCGGTGTAATAGTCACCATTGGTGATGCATGCCGGGTTCGTATTCTATCTATACCCTCTTAGTTTGTTTGTAGATGAATATGTTCGTCGGTGTAATAGTCACCATTGGTGATGCATGCCGGGTTCGTATTCTATCTATACCCTCTTAGTTTGTTTGTAGATGAATATGTTCGTCGGTGTAATAGTCACCATTGGTGATGCATGCCGGGTTCGTATTCTATCTATACCCTCTTAGTTTGTTTGTAGATGAACATGTTCGTCGGTGTAATAGTCACCATTGGTGATGCATGCCGGGTTCGTATTCTATCTATACCCTCTTTAGTTTTGTAGATGGATATATGGGTATCCGATCTATGGTATTATTGGAGATCGATTGTTGGACATACATCGTGGTATTGAGATTTATTGATAGTTGGGCATGATCAGAGAGGTGAGGATTATTGTTGTTCTGATCAGTCGACTGGTCCTTTGAACAGTCGACTGTACCGTACAGTTGAACTGTACATATTTTGAGAGAGATTGATTGATGGATACTTGATCGTTGGTATTGTTTCTCGACTTGGTTCACTCATGTACTGGCCTATCGTTCTTGTTTCAGATTACATGTTCAGTTTATGTATTTTTGTTCAGTACATGTTGATTGAGAATTTATGTTTATTTGTTATTTATGTTTGTTGTTTATATCACTCACACCAGTTATGGCTGACCCCGTAGTTTTGGGGGTTAGGGTTCAACTCTAGCCTCACATGTTGCAGGTTATTGCTTAGAATTGGAGGCTTGGATGCTTGGGTTAGCTTTAGAGAGTATGAGTGAGATGATAGAGCCATGTGTAATTTTGTAAAGAATAGTGTTGTAAAAGAATTATTGTAATGTAAGGTGTTTGTATTTCCGCTGCTATTTGAAAGAAGTTGTTGTAATAAGGATTTGGAATAAAATGACTTGAGTTTTTGGTCTATGTATATTGTTACATTGAAGTGGATCGCTGGGAAAGTGCCACGTATTTTCTAAAGTTTCGTATTTAGAAATTCGGGGCGCTACACCCTCTCTCCTTTGAAATACAGAAAGGAGAGCAAAAGTAGAAGTTCAATCTAATTTTACCACGTGCATAACACACATTTAACTTAACAAAACAAAATAAAAACAAAATAAAAACACAAAAAAACCTTCTTCCCCAAATCGAAAAAAAATGTCTGGCTCCTCATTTCCTTTTATCCTACCTGATCTTCCCCAAATCAAGGAGCATTTCTCTTCCTCGACCTGATCTCCACCAAACCCTAAATCCTAAATCTATCTCAGTTCTCCCACTCTCAAAATCTCCCCCAAATTCAAAACCCTACCTCGCTCAACTTTGAGCTCCGGACGACCACCACCCCCGTCCTTTCTCAGTTCGCGAGGCTCTTCGATATCCCCTCGCGCCTGCATGTGATGTTTTTGTTCGCTAATATTTTCCTTTTTTGTTTTGTTTTTTCCTTTTTGTATTGGTTGAGGTTAACTTCGCGAGGCTCTTCTACGACCCTTTTTTTCTTGATGTTCACTATCTGAGTTATTGCTATTTCAGAATATGTTATGTTATTGTTGTGATTGCTCCTCAATGCAAAGACTTGAGCAATTACAATGAAAACAAAGGGTAAACAACCGATCAGTCAATCCAATGGTACTTGCTCCGAGTCCTGCTTTTCTTGATCGCGTGGATCACAAACGGTATCAATCCCTCCATTTCTAATTTTTATTTTTTAAATTACAAATCTTGAATTAGGGTTTATGGAGTTGGGATTGGGATTATTTATAGGAAGGGGGTGGGTTTGCTGGTAATGATGAAGGAGATGGGATGAGGATGGTGAGATGGCTGGGTAAGTGATTATTTTGAAAGGAAAGGCCGACACACTGTATTATGATATGTGTGATGTCACCAAATGTCAAGTTTCACTTTGATCCGTCAGGTATTGATTAATGAGTTCAAAAGTAGTAATTATAGAAGTTCTACTATAATTTTTGTTGTTTCATTTGTTGTGTTTGTAGTTTATAGAAGTTCTGCTATAATTTATGTTGTTGTTATGTTCTTCTATTATTACAGATTTTTATGTCCAGCCTTTTTTGATAATACAGTTTAGAGAAAGTATTATTAATAAGATCTTAATTTATAATAATGAAACACCATTTGTGTATTTAAATTATGGTCTCCTATTATATTATGAAATTGTCTTAGTTTGGTATATTTTTTGTTCAAGGGGTTCCTAATTCCTCACTTAAATATGCAGCTTCAGTGTATTCTTTTTAGAAATTTCTGTAATTTTATGTCCCCATATTCTTTTCTCATGTCCTACCTTTAGTCGCTTCTCTCTTGTGCTCACACAATCTTTTAAGATTAAAAAAAATTGGCTTTCCGGGGGGGAGGGGGTGGGGGGGGGGGGGGGGGGGGGGGGGGGGAGATACAAACATCGGTCATATATATTTGCCCAACGGAGCATTATGACAGAGCTATGTGTGTTTCTATCATAATTAAACGTCATATACTCTTTTTATTCACTTTGTTCATTTCCTTTTCCATACTTTGTGACATTATATTTTATTTTAGGAGAAGAAGGGTAATGACAGATAAAATATTCCACATATTTAAATTGGCACAAGAAAAGTAAGTGTATAGCAGTGCTTTCATCCATTTGTTTGGCTTTAGTTCTTTAGTTGTATTTATTTTTAGCTTCAATATCAACTTCTTAAATTCATCCATTTGCTTGGCTTTAATTCTTAAGTTGTATTTATTTGTAGCATCAATATCAACTTCTTATTTTAACATGAAATCAACTTTACTTTGATTCTGTAAAAATACTCGATGATTGAGGCATTTGGTTGGGTTCATTTCCAAGGTATGTGCTTTGAAAAGTCAATATTTCAGCTTAAGAAGAAATTTAAGAATTTTTAATTTAGATATTAAGAGTGTCGATTTCAGGTTATATTTACTGAATTTATTAATTTTTGAGATGATAATTTTTTATTATTATGATATTTTCGATGATCGCTTTATCTAATTCTACAATTCGTCATAATTTAAAAAAATGATCAATTTCTTATTTTAATATGAAATCAACTTTACTTTGATTCTGTAAAAAAATTGTTCGATAACTGAGGCATGTGGTTGGGTTCATTTCCAAGGTATGTGCTTCAAATTCATCCATTTGCTTGGCTTTAATTCTTTAGTTGTATTTATTTATAGCATCAATATCAACTTCTTATTTTAACATGAAATCAACTTTACTTTGATTCTGCAAAAATACTTGATGACTGAGGCATGTGGTTGGGTTCATGTATGTGCTTCGAAATGTCAATACACTAATGTCAATATTTCAGGTTAAGAAGAAATTTGAGAATTTTTATTTTAGATATTAAGAGTGTCGATTTCATGTTATATTTATCGAATTTTATTAAATTTTGGAATGATAATTTCTTTTTTATTATAATATTTTCGATGATCGCTTTATCTAATTCTACAATTTGTCATAATTAAAATAAATGATAGCATGTCACTCCAGATTTACAACTTGGTTTATAAGATTCAGAGGCTTCAATCTATTTGGGTATGAAATTGAAATCTTCGATTTTGAGTTTAGTTTATCAATTTAGGTATGAAATTGAAATCTTCAATTTTGAGTTTAATTTGGAAATGGCTTTTGGATAAGATTCATATGGTTCAATCCATTTGGGTATGAAATTGAAATTTGCAATTTTGAATTTAGTTTATAGATGGTTTTTGTATTATGATTGGTACGTGAGTGTTTTATTTATTTATTTATTTGTATTTTGATAGAGAATTGTATACTGCATTTGTTTGTCTGTTTATGTGGTGAGATGTTTTTTAGCGGTAATAGTATTCATTGCGAGGAGCTGATGGGAGGTCGAGGCGGACGGATAGGTGGAGGGAAATGTCAGAGAGGGGGACGTCGCAACTGTCAAGGATAGAGTTGCGGGAGATGATGGAGTGGAAAGTAGCGTTGAAGAGGGTGTGGATTTAGGAGGGGAGGGGAAGGGGATGGAGTGGAGGGTTGACACAAGGTGGACCAGGGATTTAATAGAGCAGTTTGCACAAAGGTAAGAAAAGAAACCTCAATTCATGTTTCATTCCTCGGCTTTGTTAATAAGATCTTTTCAGTTATTGTGAGGTAAAATACACATGCCACAAACCTCATTTTATATTCCAGTTTATCTAAACTTTAAATATAAAATTTACTCTACCTGCTTATATTTATACTTGACTTTTGTATTTCTATTAATTTACTCTACCATTCTTCTCTAAACCATTTGTTTATGCTTATTTGAAAATGATAATGAAGATTTCAGTAATAACGGTAAGGATGATATTCATAAGTTTCTCCCGATTCTCTCATGCTTTTTTGAATTTCGATATAATTTTATGAGCCCCTCAAAACTATTTTAGGCTGTGCAATTTACACAGGATAATACTAGTATTATATTATAGATAGATAGATGGATAGTATTTTACACTTGTGATGCATGTTTAATATATATATATATATAAATAAAGTAAAAAATTTGACATAGTAAAGACTCGAACCTGAGACCTCTTTTTATATTAATTATGCATGTGTGATGCACGTGTTGGTAGATTGACAATTGACACTAAGACATTCTTCCATTATAATATTAGAGATTAGAGATAAGTTCAGAATAAGTTACATGAAGAGCCCTCCCAGCAGCTTTCTGTTTTCTCAAGTCAAGGAGTTATGCAATGGCAATGATTGTTTTTTCAGCATTGAAGTACTAGTTGAGAAGCATAACCAATATAAATACATATATGTGTGTGTCGATTATACAAAAGACGTTACAGTATCAATTTATGCAGGACACAGTTATAATCTTATATATAGATTTTGACCTTCTATCAATTTATGCAGGACACTGTTTTTTTTTTTTTTAAGGAAAATGTGGAATCCGCGCCAACAAATTTATAGTCCGTCCTCATTAACCGCCCGGGCATCGACCCAGGAAGAATTCCTTCTAGGCTTATTGATGATTCACGATCAATTTCCTTTTGAAGTACCCTACCCCTAGGGGAAGTCGAATCCTCGCTGCCTCCTTGAAAGAGAAATGTCCTGAACTGCTAGACGATGGGGGCATATCCGCCCGACCGTCATAATACTATTATCCTATTTCATTAATAAGAGATTAACGAAACAAACCCAGAGTACTGGGCCAAAGTACAAACTACAGACAGAAAATAAAACATACATGAAGCAACATGACGCGTACAAACAACAAATTCCTCCAACAACCCTGGAGGGTGGACCGACAAACAAGCTCGGTCCAACAAAATTGTATGTACGTTAGTTTAGCTTCGTACAGTGCCTTCACGGCACATGCACACCCACCTGAAACAAGTCTAGCAGGATTTCATCACCTTCCGATCCCTGCCTTTACCTCGCTGGGGGGACCCCATCTTTGGGCCCAAGCCCCGCAGCTCGAATTCTGACCCCACGGCACATGCACAGCGATCGCACACTCCCACCATCTCCACCACTCATCCTACAAAGGCACCAATAGCTCTCACAGCCGCTACCAAAGAGATAACCATGAAGTGGATACCTTCACTTATCACACAATGGCACTTTCTCAGGCGATTTCTCACCAAACAACTATCTCGCTTACCCCACCAAACACCACGCTCCAGGAGAGAACCGTGGAGGGGATACCTTCACCTCTCTCGCGCTCTAGCTCTCTCCGGCGATTTCTCACCACACAGACTTATCTCGACTCTTACTCCCAATCTGAGGGAAGAGGTGACGCTGTCACGAGCCAGTAGCATAAGCTGGAAGAAGTTCAATAGCCTGATAGTAGGCGCTATGAAGACTGCACCGGCGACAATGTAGGACACTTAAACGCGCACATCGTTGGGGGACCCCATCTTCGGGCCCAAGCTCCACACTTGAACCCCAGATCCTTGGCATTCGTGACAACAGGCGTGGGAGGATGCACTAGCGCGACATAGTCGCTCCACGACAGTTGAGACAAGCACCCCGGAAGTTGGGACAAGTGAGCGCACACCACGGAGGGACCCCATCTTCGGGCAGAAACTCCACAATCGTGCAAAATAACTTAACTTGCTCCTCATAGCGACTCGCGGATAGAGAACACCCGACATCTTCACACGCACTACCAACCCACGCAAAAACCCAATCATAGTCGCAGATCGCTGTGATTGTCCCCGAGAGTGTGGATATAGTGGCAAGCACGAAGAACATCCGGGTAAATATCTAGCAAAGCCAACCAACCCCAACCTAACCCAAACCCTAACCCCAATCAACTCACCCCCAAACCCCCAACTCCAACAACGACAGATCTGATTGAAAGTAGGAAATAACACAGCATTACAAAGCACAGATCTGGAGGTCTCAGGCTGACGCCTCGTCGACGTCATAGCGGCCGGCACATCGTGTCGCTCGAGATGGAGGCATCGCTGGGCAGCAGCGGACGCCTCGCTCCGCATGACAGTGGGTTCGGACGTTGGTGGGTCCCGAGCGGTCGGCGCTCAGAAGAGAGGCCGGAAGTCCCCGACTTCGGTGCCTAGGGTTAGGGGAGTGGCGGTTGAACGTTGGGGACGGCGAAGGAGAGGAGATGACCCGCGAAGACGGCTCCGATGAAGAGTAGGGGCTTTCGGGGAGGTTGGATTGTGGGTCCCTAGGGACGTCGAACAGCGTTCAGGGAGGGGGCGGCGAGATCCCGACTGCCACCCTCTCCGAAATCTCTCTAGATCTAGGTTTTTTTGTTTTTTATTTTTTTTTTGGAAGTTTCTCTCTCTATAAAATCTAGAGAGGGAAACTTTTTTTTTGTTTATGCAGGACGTAGTTATAATCTTATATATAGATTTTGACCTTCTAAGTCCTAATTTAATGGGTAATTTCTTTTCCCATAATCATATCCCCTCATGAAATACATTATACATACAACTGATGTGCCAAATACGGAAATCCTTGTTCTATCTCGCAACATAACTACTTAGGAGAAAGTTCACTTTTTCCTTCTCTTTTCGAACGAGGTTGCATTAACTTTCACAGTAAGGCGAAAAAGTTCCATACTTCTCTGCAGGTGGCATCCTGCCCCAAAACAACCCAAAAATATGTGACAGCATATTAGAAAGAATCCTGCCCAAAAACAACCCCAATTCGTCATATAAATTTTAAAAAATAAAATCAACCGAAATTAACAAAATATATTACACCGACCCGCACAAACAAAATACACCTATGAACGGAATATACCCTTCCACGCCAAAAACAGATGCGAGTATAATTATCTGTGAACTGGTGAAACATGAGTAATTGTAACGGGAAAATAGTACTGAATATACAACCCAAGTGTTTTTAATGGTTCTTGCCACATGTTAAGCCCATCTTAAGGCCCAACCCACATTTACATTAAATTTCCATTAATTGGACCTTTCATCTTTTTTGCATAAATTCCTGTCTCTTTAAACACCGAAAAAATCAGACTGAAATTATTAATCCTGCATCAACACAGTACAAGTACATAAACACACTTTATCAAGTCTCAAGCAATACACTACTACGTACATAATCCACTCTTCTTCTCAAACTTACACAAAATTCAAAACACACCTCAAACTTTAGCATATTTACAATCGCAAAACCTCTTACAATTCACAGACCAGGTGGTTGCACTCCAACCGACTTAAGAGTCTCAGCCCTCTTCGGCAAGTCAAACGGGTCGTTGGGCCGGGCGGGGTCTGACATTCCGGCCCGAACCGCATCCAAGTCCTGCACGTGCGCCACCTTGCGGAATAGGGACCGGTTAAAGAATCTGTCAGCCTCGGTGAGTACGCGATCCGGATCCTCTACTTCCGGCACGGCTTCCCGCCTCTTTTTGTTGATCCGAACGCTGGGGTTGTAAGCTATTTGGTGCTTCGCAGTGTATAGGCCGAGTGAGACTGACACGAGAATCATGCCTAGGGCAACGTAGACAGGCACGGAATCACCCCTGCAGGCATTCTCACCGACAAAACGAGTACATAATGAGTCGATTATAGTCAAAAGGGTGTACAAACTAAAGACTTGTATCTACATTACAGCAGTTACAAGATTCTTTTGAGTTGCAGCTAAATTTTTTTTATTTTAAAGTTGAAAAAAAAAAAAATTTTGAGAAAGTCTTCTACTTTTGACATCAAATTTAGGTCCAAGATGTGGTTAAAAGAAATTTTAGAACTTGGGTGCAACTAAAATGGAACAACTGCACCTAGTTAGATGCAACTAACACTACGTATGTAGACTACCTTACAACTTTAGTAGAATGGTGATGGCCGCGATCCATGAAATCAGCAGCAGGTGATAACGGCCTCATCCTCGGCGCAGTTTCCGTCGCAAACCCCCGGTTCCCGTTCCCTGCACCTCGTCTCGCAATTGACCTCCATAAATTCTGTTTCAATTTTGACAATTTTTTTTAATACAAAATATTACTATAGCTACGATACAAAACAAATTACAACTCCTATGAAAGAAAGAAGTATAGTGGTTTGTTGAACTAACCACAGCCCTTGATGCCATGATGAACGGTCAGAAATCACTTGAACGACAACAATTCACAAGCTTGATAGATTTGATTTGTGATGTCATGAGAGAGAGACAAAGAAGTATTGTGTACATATAGGCAGAAAAAGAAGAGAGAGAGAAAAGGGAGTGATGTCATGTAACGTGGAAACAGATGACACGTGGCCGAGTTAGAGAGAGACGCGTAGAGCGAGGAAGACGCTGGAAAGAACACGTAGTTTACAGACCGTTTCGGAAGTTTCTGGTGGGCCCCACGGGAATATTAAACGGATAAGGTGGTTGTCTTAACATGACGAACAGGCCCATGACAAAAGGCCCTATATAGCATGTCTGAGTTCAGAAAATTTTAGTGGATCGGCAAATGGATCCTATAGGATCATCTTTGCTAAGATCGAAAAATTTCCTATGATACCTATGATCCTTATTGAGTGCAAGTGGATGTGCATGCCAAAACATTTGAGGAGATCATGTAGGAATATCAAATAAGCCCTACCATGAGCTTTCACAGATTTTCCTTGGGGGCATTTGGTACAAAAAAAAAAAAAATCCTGGAAACCTAACTTGATAATCTAGTTTTCTATATTTGATATGTTAATATTTAAATTTAGATTCTCAGAAAACTAAGATTCCTAAGAATTTTTTTGCTACAATTCCCACAAAAAAATTTCCCGGAGGGGGATGTTACTTCCTTGAAAATACAAGTGTCCCCAAAAAACTCATCCTCCTCTTCCTCCACCGCCCTTCCTCCTCCCCTCTCCTACTCTTCCTTCCCAAGCCCTCCCCCTCCCTTCGTTCGACTTCCCCTCGCTTCCGCCCTCTCCCCTCGCACCCACCTTCAACAGTCGACCTCCACCGTCGCACCCACAAAAACAGAAAAACTCACCCGTCGACCTCCACCATCGCACCCACCGTCAACCCCGAGCGCCGTCAACCTCCACCGTCGGCCGAAACCCAGTCGCCGCCCTAGCCTCCGCCAGTCACCGCCGCCAGTAAACTCATTGTCGATCGCAGTTCACAATCGGAGTCTCTTATGGGGCCTTCATCTTTATCTCTATCTTGTTCTTTCTCTATTTTGAATGTTCTTCAATGCTTGTTTTCACTCTAAATTTTAAATTTGGATTGATTTGTAGGTTCACAATATGAACTGTTAGTCCAGTAATGCATCGGCATCTTTCATTGATAGATCATACTCGGTTTGGCTTGTATTGAATGAGTTAGTTTTTATTTGTAATTAGTATTGGGTGTGTTTTGTTATTTGAAGATGAGAGGGGTATTTTGAATAATAAGATTAATATTCTCAGAAAATATGTAGCTCAACCAAACATAGGAAATTAAGTTTCCAACTAACAGAGATGTTTAAGACCTACCAAACATGTTTTATGATTCCTGTGACCAAAAAAAAAATTCTTGTACCAAACGCCCCTTGGAGTGCGTTACATGCACTTGATATAATCTACACTCGTGATGAATAGAAGAGCATTATGAAGTTCCAAGGATCAAATACCGTTTTGAGTTATGGACTTTGCAAATCCATGAAAGACGCTGCAAGAAAGAATGTTGTGTTGAGGTGCGCTGACATCTCAGCTGATGCGAAGTTTAGAAATGACATCAATCGGTACATCAGAATATAACTGCGCGGCAAAAAATTATTGAGTACACAAATGTAGGTAGTGAAACTTGTTGCCCCATCACTTATTCCAAGTGCACATGTCTAAAAATTATAGCTGGATGATTACACCGAAAATAAGCTTCCACTATTACAGCATTACATCTTCAATAAACCTATCACAGATCTAATGCGAATGTTTTACGGTTTCAAAGTACGGAAGTTATTGCATACAAAACTGATGAAAAATGGTCACTTCTCGTTGTCTTCCTCAGTGGGTTCACCATAGCGACGCTTAAACTTTGCAATCTGGCCGAGGCTCTGAGCCATTTGTCGCTTTGCCCTGAAATGATACACTTTGCCAACGTGGTGTATTTTGGTCATCAGAACATGCATCAGCCTCCCACTCTGAGTCACATATGATATGTACTGGAGCTGAGGATGCATTCCTTTCTTCATTTCTACATTCACAACATGAAGCATGAGATTTAGAAGTAATATATTTCTGCACTAAATCATGTACTTTGAGTAAATGTTACGATGAAAGAAATTTTCACATGGTAGAGGGTCTAATCATTTAATAGATACCTTGTTGGTTTATAAATTCCTGTAGATGTTGGGGTTCAGAGATATATGGTTTAACTGAAGCAAAATTTGATAAATTATACATACATATCTATATCTTTAAGTAAATTTCAAATACTTCAAAGATTGGAATAAAAATGGCTAAAAGCCTCTCTCCATCATTCCTCTTTCTCTTACCCAGAATTCCTCTTAGGAAAATGAGGTGCAGTACTAAAGCAGGAGAGACTGGCTTTTAAAAAATGCGGTGGTGGCAGTTCTTGTAGTGAGGGCAGGGAGAGAGTGAATTCTGGAGAAGAGAAAGAGAATGTGAGAGATGGATAGAGCTAGGGAACCGTAATGGGGCATTTGAGGTAACTTAAAGATTTGAAGGGGTTATATAACAGAGTTATGAAGCACTTACACTTCTATTTGGCATCCATTTCGTGTCTGACACTCGGGTTGGACATACAAATTCGACACGACACTAACTATTAGGAATCCATGTTGGTGTGTCTGTGTCCTTGTTTCTTAGAATATAGAATATTTAAGGTGCCATACCAAAAAATATTTTTTTTTTTAAGGATGCATGTATATATTGAAAAGAATACTAATCAATACACCTTATATCCATATATGACCATGCTAGTAAACTATAAACCAAAATGGAACACAATAGTATAAATTGTATCACTGAAAAACTTGCGGTATGAAAGTGGATTATAATTTACTGTACAACATAAAAATTGTCAGCCAATCTCCATGATTGAGCTCCAATTAAAATGTTAAGAAAGCCAATCTCCATGATTGAGCTCCAATTAAAATGTTAAGAAAACAGATGATAACGCTGATCCTAGAAGCTGCACGAGCCTCTCACCACTGTGATAGTTTGAATGTATATCAATGAACACACAGAACAATGATATGCATGACAAACAAAACTCGAACTTAGTTTTCTTATCATACCACAAAAATGAGGTGACTCCTGAAATCTATAAGGTCAGTTTATAGGATACGCAGCTTAATACTGATCATGAAATTTGAGCATATAGATTTTTGGCTAATCATTTGAGCATATTGATGCTGGAAGAGACCCTATAAATACCTTAAAGTAGGAGAGACTCAACTGGAAAAGGAGAGTAAAGGAGGTTGAAGCTGGGTCCATTATAACCATAATCATCAAAAGCTCAACACCAGTCAATAGAATGCAACCCCTAATACTATCAATCACAGACCCAGTTGGGAACAGAATGAGGCAGAAACCAGTTGAAAAAATTGGGTATGTGCAGAAAATACAGTACAAACCAGTTAGGAAAAATTGGTAATTCATAGAGCAAGGAAAACTAGGGGCAAACCTATATGATATGACAGTGTACTAGGTGTTAATCTAACAAAGGAGATAACCTTCAATGGAGCTAAACAGAAAACAAGGATTCATATGTTCAGCCCAAAGAATTTGGGACACAGGTGTTGTTCTTGGTGGTGTATGCCAACTTCACTACAAAACTGTAGCTGGTGAGAGGTGTAGTATTCTTAAAGCAAGCTCCCTGATAATGATTAAAGTTTACTTTCACATTTATTATATGGCTCTCTTGTATCAAACTCAAATGGTGATTGCAATTTTAAATATGATTTACACTAAAAGTCAATCATTAACAAACACTAAATAACGAACAACGGAATGAAAGAAAAGATGGCAATCACAAAAATCCTAACTTCCAACAATTTAAGATATGGTTGCAAAACTAACATATTACTTTCCAACAGAATGGTCGTGATGAGAAGGTTTAGATGCAATAAGGTTAAGATGCAATGCATATAATAGAAACTCAGTTACTCAGTTACTCCATAGTCCATACAACGTTTGCAGCACAACATTATCCATAACTGAATGTTACCAACAAACACAATAAATTAAGGCTGACATTACAATTTATTTCAATAGATAAACAGAGTTGACACTGTTACAGATACCCTTTCGCTTAATATCTTTTAGAATGTCCTTCAACTTAGTGTACTTGTGGGGTTTCACATGAACTAGAAATCTTACGAAATTGAAGGGATTTTTTCACAAGATAGTTGCAATGCTTATTAGAAACATTCAAAACAACGTATTCAAAAATACAATTAGCAGTTGAGAACAATGGTACGGTTAAAAAGACAAAATAAATTAGTGCATTATTTTGGAGGCCATTATTTTTAATAAGCATAAAATGAGGCTCACATAAAAAATAACTCGATGGTTACAACTTACAACATGTACAATGGAGATCACGGAGTAAAACAATTCATGAGGTCAACTACAAAAATTTTGACAATAACTTCTATTATTGCTGCTCTTATCATTTAATGAGTAGAACACAGTAACCAATTGAAGCTAAAAATTGACTTCCCTTCCATCCCGTATCACTATTTATAATAATCACATCACATGGTTAACATACATCGACAAATATGCCTGTGCATGAAGAGCCAATATATGCATCAACGTGCTTGCTGACATGTAAGATTTGTATTCATTTCAATATTTCAAATTCAATTACAGCATAATCATAATATTTTATATATAGATATGAAAGAAATTGCAATTCAATGTTTTAACACTTGGTTGCATATCAGATAGGCAGATGCAAGTATGAAAACCACATTCAGTTGCTCTTGAAAATATTATGGACATAAGAACAAATGAAAACTACAATATAGTACAAATTGATGAACACAAGTGCATTACAGTAATACCTAATTAGTAGTCCTTTGCATAACCAGATTGCGTTGGTCCTAATTTGCAACCTTCTAATCCAACTACATGTTCGTTTTTTAAGAGTTCTAGTTGGTGAGATTAGATAGGCTTTATTTTACCGCAGGGCTTTCAGTGTTAGCTGGCTTAAAGTATAATTCTATACCTATATTAGAACCACTAATTGATTGGGTCAGACCCGAATTGTGTATTCCTCAGTAATGACTAATGAATAACGATTCGACTCAAGTTCACACGAAATGTGGTAGTTGTGCACAAGCCAACTCATTATAAATCATTTCGACATGGTTTGGACCCAATTTAAAAGAACATCCAGTCCAGTCAGAGTTTTGGTCCAATTCATAGATCTAACACTTGGATAATAGCAGGGTTTGGAACTTTTGATTTACATGGGCATTGCATCCTAAACACCAAATCAAAGACAACTATTGATTCAAAATCTACGGCAGGCCATCACCCATGTAAAACCTTATTATAACTAAATCATCATCACAAAGCGACTAAACAAACTAGCCAAGCCCTAGTAGCCTAGTGGTAAGCCTCTTAACTAGTGAGCAAGACGTCATGGGTTTGAACCAGTGCATGATGTTGTCCTAGTAGTGTAGTGGTAACTCTCTTCACTACACAGAGCAAGATGAAGACGGTTTGGGCCTCTGCCCTGATTGTGTGCTGTGTGTGGCTACGGTCTTTGTTTTAAAGAAAAAATTCAAAAATATAAAAGAAAAAAAATTTGGAAAATAATAATATCTGGTTGAGGAATAAAATCAAACAGACGATATGCAACAGTTGAGAAGAAGACATCAGAACCAAACTGAGGGATGGTAACGGGTCGGGTCGGGTCGGGTCCTGCAAGATCCACTAATAAGAAGTGACAGAGAAATTACCTTCGTATAGCGAGGAGAGAGACGACGGCGACGGCGACGGCGACGACGGCGCGGCGGCTGGAGTGGTGTTAGCAATGGCACCAAGAGAGAATGAAACCTGGGAGATAGTGATCTTAGAATGTCACTAAAATACTAAAATGGATATATTATCAGTTCACCCTTCTAATTATTTTCACATTACAATTTACAAGAATGTCTCTCAAACTGATTTTTTTTTTATATGCCACTATTCGAAACTATTTGTAGAAAGAGGACAGTTGTCAAATTATTTGTGCTAACGGACTCAACAACTAAACTCGCTGATCCCAACGGCAAATTTAGTTGTTTCATGCTCGCTGTTGAGACGATGAGTTTAATGCTAGTTTTTTTAGAAACTCGTCGTTCCCAACGGAGAGTTCAGTTCAAAATTTTCAATGAAAACCCGACATTCCCAACGGCGATGACATTTATACTAGACTCGTTGTTAGGAATAGTGAGTTTAGTACATAATTTTCAAAAAAGACTCGCCGTTCCCAATGACGAGGACATTTATACTAGACTCGTTGTTGGAAACGGTGTGATTGTAAGAAATTTCACAGAGAGTGAAATATTCTGTTGGACCTAGTGAATTTTCGAAAAAACTCCATAGAATTTTTTTTGAACTAAACTAGTCATTCCCAACAACGAGTCTAGTGTAAATGTCATCGCCGTTGGGACCGGCGAGTCTTCACTGAAAATTTTGAACTAAACTCGTTGTTCTCAACAGAGAGTCTAGTATAAATATCCTCGCCGTTGGGAACGGCTAGTCTTCATTGAAAATTTTGAACTGAATTCGTCGTTGGGAACGACGAGTTTCTAAAAAAAAATAGCACTAAACTCGTTGTGTCCTAACGGCGAGCATAAAACAACTAAACTCGGCGTTGGGAATGATGAGTTTAGAGTCAACGAGTACAAATACTTTGACAACTGTTCTCTAAGTGCAAATAGTTTCGAAAAGTGGCATATAAAAAAAATTCTCTCAAACTTGTATATATATTTACTGTTATAAAAACAGAATAAATTCTTTAGTCAAATTTAATCCCCCCAAAAAACAAAAAAATCGCATATCTCTAATATTATAATGGGAGAAGACCTTACTGTCATTTGTCAATCTATCAACACGTGTGATGCACGTACATAACTAATTAATATGAAGGACGTTTCAAGTTTGAATCATCACTACATCAGAGTTTTTATTTAAAACTTAAAAATAAAAATTTATTAAGACGTGCATTGTCCGTGCATAACTATTATAAAAGAAGTCTCAGGTTCAAGGCCAGACTACATCGAAATTTTTACTTCAAATAATATATATATTATTAAGACGTGCATCGCACGTGTAAATTACTGGTATATATAAAGAGAAATCTTCGGTTGCTCACTACTTTTGTGAGCACTCACGAAATAGAACACTTATGAAAAATCCGAACCACTCATCTTATCTATATGTCTAAGATAGCCTAACAATAAAAAATCAAGTAATTTGAAATTTATTTGTCCATGATTTACAACATCACAAAATTGTATGGCTGAAAATTCTACCTGTATGATGGATGGGCAAATGAACTTCAAATTACATAATTTATTATTGTTAGGCTATCTTAAGCATATAAAACAAAATGAGCAGTTCGGATTTTTCATAGGTGCTCTATTTTGTGAATGCTCACGAAGTGCTCACCCAAAGTAGTGAGCAACCGAATGAGACTCTATATATAAAATAAAATATAAGTTAGCAACAGAGAAAAAAAGATACGTAAGGAGCATTTAAAATGTAGACTGAAAAAAAAGAGAATATATATATATATATATATATATATATATATATATATATATATATATATATATATATATATATACTTGGTTTGCCCGTTGACACGTGCCTACGGTACGTCTTCGGAACGGCACACCTGGTTTGATTATATAAAATAGTTTTGGAGGTCCAGCAAATTAATTAAAGTAACAAATATATTATATGAGGAAGCAGTATATCTACATTTAAGCTCAACCATCGCCTTCTTGATCAATAGCTTGAACTTACCTGGAATGCATATAGTTTGTTAGAAACGCTGCATAGAGTTTTTTTTAACTTCAGCATCACTTTTAGATGCTTGGAATAGTTATATAAGGACATCATCATGTAGGTTTTATAGAGCTTACTCTAATCCTATAACCACTATGTGTCGGAGAAATCCTACTCCCAACTCGTAGTGCTAATAGCGGAAGTGCACCACAAGCAATAGAAACTCCCAAGAAATAGATGAACCAAGAACAAGCCACTACAATATATGGATCTCACAAGAACACAATCAATATGCAGAGATAACCAATACTTCTTATTCCCAAAAAAATACAAAGATTACAAAAGAGATTGCAACTCTCAATCTCTCTCTCTCACCTTTGGAACACTCGGTACAATCTCTCTTGAAGCTGAATAATGATCACGACATTCTAAACCCTAGAGTTTACGGCCATATATATAGCCCCTAAGAAAACCCTAAAAGATATACACAAATCTAGCAAATTAGGCCTTTTTCCCGTAAGCTCAAAATAACAATCAGCGTCAGTGTCGGGTGACCGCACCCCAAGCTGGTCGACCACATCGTGCGGATCCAGACCCAAGGGCTGACCAGTTGATCGCACCCCTAGTGACCGGTCGACCGTCCTCTCCTCTGTTGGACGCCTACACTCGAAGAACTTCCAGTCGACTGGGTTGGTCGACCGCGCCCTTAGCTGGTCGACCGCAACCCTTCAGACTTCTCTTCTTCTACTTGCTGCTTGTCTTCCCTTGCTTCTTTGTCTTCTCCTCTTCTTCTCCAACTTCAAGTACCCCGTGCCTACGTGTATTTGAGGCCACAATTCCTAACAATCTCCCATTTGGACCAAATACACCACGCTTCAAAATTATTGCAATCTTTCCTCGCATTATCTCTGCCATCTCCCACTTTCATGGAAGACCCAAGTACTCCCTACTCTCATGAAGAGCACCTCCACTACTCTATCACGTGGAGTGCACCAACCACCCATCATCGCCTCATGAAGGATGTGCTTCACCAATCGCATAGAGAAATAACCTCCCGTGTCGGATTCCGTATTATGAGACTCCCCACCTCGCAAGATCTCCTTCAACACCAGGATGATTCAAAGTCTCTCAGCACCCTCTGTACTAGAAACCTCCGTGGATGACACCTCCACAAACTCCGCAGACTGTTCAACCCGTACAGTCCCATTTCGGTTACCCTTATCGATATCACCCCGCATATCGATATCAGTGCTCTCTATCACACAAGAGCGACTTGAAGCTTTAACCGCCAATTCACAAAGTACTCTATCCACAGCAACGTCTTGCCCACTAGGATCACTTCCATGGTCAGCAGCTCCCACTAAATTAGTAACATCCCCTCCACAACTGAAAGAACTCGGTTGCACCCCACACAACCTACTACTTGATTCCGGTTAAGAGTCAACTACAAGAGAAATGCCCCTCACGTCTCTAAGCAAATACAGCGTTCCCTCACGCTTTCCTTTTGCAACCACCCTTGAACCTGCAGCTAAGCACCACTCCCCACTACCAACTGTAGTAGACAACCCCTCCTTGTCTAGCCTTCCAATCGAGATAAGATTTTCCTTCAAGTTTGGAACATGCATTGTCTTCCGCAAGACAACACTTTGATCATTAATGGTATTCACGCGAACAGTACCAACCCCACGTGTAGAACACCAGTGACCATTCCCCACGATCACATCTCCAAAGAAACCTCCTCGTAGTCATCAAACACCTCTCTCCTCGGAGTGCAATGAAAAGAAGCCCCCAAATCAATACACCAATCTTGAGTGCCCAACTCCTCCCGAGCTGACAAGCATAGATTCTCAAGAAGCCCCACCCGAGCTTCCTTTGGAGTATCTCTCTTCGGTTTCTCCTGCTTCTTCTTCATATAAACCTTGCAACTTCGCATCATGTGACCCTTCTTGTGACAATACCAGCACTCAGGCCCATGTCCCCCATCGCTGTCATCAATCCCACTCTCAGATGAACTATTCCTGTCCTTCTTCGATTGCTCTTAGATCTCCCACGTCTCTTCTCAACGTACATAGCGGAATCTCTATAAGATGATGATGGATATTATCCGTTTCTCACCCTTCTCACCTTCTCGTTCAGAATGCTACTCACCACATCCTTAGATTCGTTGAATCTGTCATAGTGCATGTAATAGTCTGTTCCACCGTACCATAACTATCGGTTAAAGTAGATAGAAGTAACAATGACTGCCCCCTCTCTGAAAACTTCAAACCTGTAGCTTCCATCTGGTTGTAAACCATACAGTAATTATTCACATGCTCTGCTACTGAACTCCCTTCCTTCAACTTCATATCAACCAATTTTTTCAGATGAAGAATTTGATTAGATGCCGACAGTTTCTCGTACATATTTATGAGAATCTCCATAGCCTCCTTTGTGGTCTTTGTCTTAGAGATATGAAACAACGCCTTCCTACTCAATCTCAACTGAATCTGTCCCAGCGCCTTCTGATCCAAATGATTCCACTCCGCCAAGACCTTCGCATCCTTGTCTGCACCTACCGGCTTCTCATCAAACAATGGATCATCAAGATCTTTCTGACGAAGATACGCTATCATCTGAATCTTCCACATCGCGAAGTCACTCCCATCGAATCTCTTGATCTTCATTTAATTATTGGCCATCTCGAACCAATTGCTCTGATACCACTTGTCGGAGAAATCCTACTCCCAACTCGTAGTGCTGATAGCGGAAGTGCACCACAAGCAATAGAAACTCCCAAGAAATAGATGAACCAAGAACAAGCCACCACAATATATGAATCTCACAAGAACACAACCAATATGCAGAGATAACCAATACTTCTTATTCTCAAAGAAATACAAAGATTACAAAAGAGATTACAACTCTCAATCTCTCTCTCTCACCTTTGAAATACTCGGCACAATCTCTCTTAAAGTTGAATAATGATCACGGCATTCTAAACCCTAGAGTTTACGGCCGTATATATGGCCCCCAAGCAAACCCTAAAAGATATACATAAATCTGGCAAATTGGGCCTTTCTCCCGTAAGCCCAAAAGAACAATCAGCGTCGGTGTCGGTCGACCGCACCCCAAGCCGGTCGATCGCATGATGCGAATCCAGACCCGAGGGCTGACCGGTCGATCGCACCCCTAGTGACCGGTCGATCGTCCCTTCCTTTGTTGGACGCCTACACTCGAAGAACTTCCAGTCGACTGGGTTGGTCGACCGCACCCTTAGCCGGTCGACCGCAACCCTCCAGACTTCTCTTCTTCTACTTGCTTCTTGTCTTCCTTTGCTTCTTTGTCTTCTCCTCTTCTTCTCCAACTTCAAGTAACCCGTGCCTACGTATATTTGAGGCCACAATTCCTAACACTATAAGCATGTCCAAATACAATGGTAACACAAGTGCAGGTGTGAAGGTATCTACAATACCAATAATCTAAACATTTGTTTGTCTAAGACTCAGTTTGCAATTGAAATACCTCTTATTATTATTTCAACCAAAATAAAATACATGAAGTTCTCAAAATTCTAATCTAAGCTAATCATTTCTTTTATCTCCACTTTGTCTTCCCATTGCACCTTTATTAAAAAAAATCAAAATGGATAAATAATAAATTTAATTTAGCTGTCTTTCTTGAGTGGAGAGTTTGTACCCTTTATTGGTAAACTCCAGTCATCCCAATCCTATATATCCAAACATACACTAAAAGTTCTTATATGTTATGTTATCCATGGTTTCTAATAACCAGTGAAGGGAACAATTTACGATAGTATTTTCTCTTGTAGTAAAGAAATTAATGTTGCATATTTGCAAAGTTATTTTAGGTTGTTGGTCAGCTTACTTATCCTGCTATGGTTTGGAAGTCAAAATTGAGGCCACCAAATAATCTATCTCTTAATTGCGTGCACCTTAAATCAAAACCAATAAAAAATTCATCAAATAAATCACTAAATTAAATTTTTTTAAACCCAAAAATAAAACAATCATACCTTTCTGAACTTAAATCCCATGCACACACAAAATTCGAGTAAGCAAAAAACTGAGTAATCCCCAGCACATACAAAATTAAAAATTAGAATGAGAATTCGGTTAATGAGATGAAATTAGAGTCGTCGTATCGCATATAGAAGCTTTCGATTCGGTGGAGGAAAGTCGCTGATACAGAGTCGCTAGATATTCGCGCTCGATTTGGTGGAGAGGAGTCACCGATACGGAATGAGCAGCGGATCAGATATCGGCGACAATCTCTTGATTGGAGTTCGACATTGAATTTAGATTTGGATTTGCTTTAAGATTTTCAATTTTTCAATTTTTCAAAATTTTCAAATAAAATTTCAAAATTTTAAATTTGAATTTTTTATATTTTTAAATTTAAAAAAAATTAAATTTTTTAATTTTTTTTAATTTTAAATTTTTTTAATTTTAATTTTTTTTAAATTTTAAAAAAAATTTAAAATTATAATTTTAAATTTTTTTTATTAAATTTTGTAAAAACTTTTATAATTTTTTTATAAGCTTTTGATTATTCACACACAAAATTCGAGTAAGTAAAAAACTGAGTAATCCCCTACAGACACAAAATTAAAATTTAGAATGAGAATTCAGTTAATGAGATGAAATTAGAGTCGTCGCATCACATATAGAGGCTTTCGATTTGGTGGAGGGTAGTCGCCGATACGAAATCACTTGATATTCGCGCTTGATTTGGTGGAAGGGAGTCACCGATACGGAATCAGCAGCGGAACAGATATCTGCGATGTCCTTTTGATTGTGGTTCGACATTGGATTTGGATTTGTTTTCAGATTTTCAAAATTTTCAAATCATAAAAATTTCAAATTTCAATTTTTAAAAAAAAATTAAAAATTTTATTTTTTAAAATTTTAAAAATTCTAAAAAAATTTCAAAATTTTTAATTTTTTTAAATTTTTTTAAATTTAAATTTATTAAAATTTTTTACATTTTTTTTATAAATTTATAAATTTATATTTATATTTTTATTTTTAAAATTTTAAAAAATAAATAAATTTTTTTGGAGGAATTGAAGGAGAGCCACTTGATAGCTTTCTTTGTTTTTTATTATATAGATAATTAAATAAAGTTAGCAACAGAGAAAAAACGATACTTCCATTGTAATCCTAGCAATCTTCCATTGTTAGAGTAACTCTGATCTTAACTAGGGGGAGTTAGAAATCATCTATGAGACCATCTCCAACCACACTCACTATTCCTTTCAATTAGCTAAAATAGCGATTAAATCCCCCAAAATCCTCTCCAACGGACTCGCTACTCTGTTCGCTACTCTGGCAAAAAGGAAGACGCTCCCGATCCGCTCGCCAAATCTGGCGAGCGGGATCCGCTCGCCATCGTTGCATTCCACCGACCCCTTCATCTCCCGCGTTACCACTTCCCACCCCTCCATCGAAGCCCTCATCGAAGCCAGGGCAAGAAGCAGCTCTGTGGCGTCGAAGCCCTCATCGAAGCTGTATCGTCGTCGAAGCACTGTCGTCCCTGTCGTCGTCGAACGCCCTCCATCGAAGCCCTCATCGAAGCCCACCATCGAAGCCCTCATCGAGCAGAATGGCTTCAGGTACTATTGTCACACCATTGATGAATTGGGTCTTTGTGATTGTGGGGAAGAGTGTAAGCTTCAAAGGAAAACCATTTTGTGAAGAGCAAAGGCTTAGGCTAACAGGTACTATTGTCTCACCATTGATGAATTGGGTCTTTGTGATTGTGGGGAAGAGTGTAAGCTTCAAAGGAAAACCATTTTGTGAAGAGCAAAGGCTTAGGCTAACAGGTACTATTGTCACACCATTGATGAATTGGGTCTTTGTGATTGTGGGGAAGAGTGTAAGCTTCAAAGGAAAACCATTTTGTGAAGAGCAAAGGCTTAGGCTAACAGGTACTATTATCTCACCATTGATGAATTGGGTCTTTGTGATTGTGGGGAAGAGTGTAAGCTTCAAAGGAAAACCATTTTGTGAAGAGCAAAGGCTTAAGCTTAGCCTTAGATCTTCACTTTCTGCTGCCATACTATATTTCGTCTTTACTGAGAAGAAAGGTGAAGCTGCTGAGAATAGGGGAATGAAAGAGCATGAATGCTGATTTGGGCTTAAATAGTTATGTAGTTAATCAACAAAAGTTTATTTAATTTTGGGTTTAGATCTGCCCTAATTATAGTAATGATTGATGTTTAAAGAAATCTCTAGGTGTAGTTAATCACATGGAAGAGACGGACCTGCAAGTCTATTTCGGATTAACTGAGATGGTTCATCAGGGTGTTTGCCTACTCCATCAATGGATCTAACCTGCTACCAAAAGAGAAATTCACATATTTGGTAATGCTAACTGAGATTTGTATGTCTAGCTTGTCTCGGACGCGGCAAGGCTTCCATATAGAAGTATGTGCGTTCATAGATAAATATGAACATCTAGTTTTATGTTGTTTTTGGCATAAGTCTGGTAGCCGCCCACTTTGGGGAGAGGGATTTTCCAACATCTTAATTTAGTCTAGCCGGAACCTAACCTACTACCTCTCACTTAAGCGTGAGAAGCCTTCCCTCTACAAGTGCTTGGCAATATAAACATCCATTTACAAGTGCTTGGCAATATAAACATCTATGTTGATGATCTCTATCGTTATTTAATAAACACCCAAATCAGTTTTTCTTTCTGATACTTCAGTACTTATTAATTTCTATCATCTTTGCTGTAACTTTGTTCTGGATTTCTTGATATATTAAGTTCACAGTGTGAGTCTAAAAGGCATGGGTATATCATATTCTACTATATCATTCTACAAAAGACTGATATAGGTTAGTGGGATCCAAAATAAGCTGGATTTTCTGGTTAGGCAGGCAATTTGTTTCCTCCTATACTGTGCAAATTCCCTTATTTTATTTGTTGATCATTTTTGGTTTGAGCTTTGATATGAATCGAAAGTTTTGTTTTCCCTAATTTTACTTGGTTTGTTTCATGAATCAGGAAATTTCCGTTGAAAATAAAATACGAACCTTTCGATAGGTCCATTCTAGCCTGTTCCTCTAGTGTTGATGGAGTAGATAGTTATATGGACCTTGGCGATGTGGAGTTTCGGTCACACATCTAACAAGTAACAACTGAGTAAATTCGTTGTTACATGTTGGCCCAAGATGAAAAACTGGACCAACAAGTTGAATATTCAACAAATTTGCATTAGTATAGTATAGACTGTTGTTCCTTAATTCTTGTTTTCAATTCCGGCTGATTAAACTGAATGTATTAATAAGCAGTTCATGGTCCGAAAAGATATGCTCAATTCTATTCATACCAAATCGTGTACTTACATGAAGATTTTTCCCCCCCTCGTCTGCAATGTAGGAATAGATTCCAAACATATAGATTATTATGACGATATTTATGAGGGATAGATATTGGGGTATTTGGTGCAAATATAAAGTTGGGGTTATAAAAGGATGTAGCAACACCAAGACCAAAACACCCTCTAAATTTGTGTGCCGAATTATAGTTAATGAAGCAAGCACCATCACAATGCTTCCCCTCTTTCCATTTCTGCAGTGAAGTTATTACATCTGTAGATTTGTACTAGATTTGTACTGCTTTCTTCATCGTTTAGCTTTTGAATTTTCATAAGAAAGTTACAGAAGGTTTGTTAACATCTCTTAAGTTCTTTTTTCCATTGAAAAAAGTTTGCAATACACTATTTTCAGATTTTTTTTTTGTTGCGAGCACTGAAATATTAAATTTCTGTAGGTGCTGCAGAGGTGATCAAATATCGGTAGAACTGGTAGTGTGCAAGAAGCGAGTCTGCAGTATCTTTCTGTTGCTTAATGGTTTGCTGTCATATGCTTGCAACCTTTCTCTTTGAACGGGGATACTTGTTTTATGTTCAATAATGATTGTCATGAACATATTACAGTAGTATTGCAATCAAATCTTAACATTATGTTTAATAAAAGTCTTTTTCTGATCGAGTTTACTTTCTGCTGTGACTATTAGAATGGTAAGCCATCATTCCCTTTTGCTTCAGGTTATGATACTGAATTACATAAAATCTGGTTGACTACAAGACATGCATATATTTGTAGTTGTGGCTTTCCTAAATAGATGATGACAGTAGTTCACTTTCTAGCATTAATCACTAGAAATGTTGCAGCAGATTTGTTGCCTACCTAGTTTCACATACTTGTCATGTAAGTGTATTGTATCAGTTTTTTAGGTCAGATTCAATGCAACAATCAACAAGAGCATCAGCTGGATAAGCTAGTTCACCATTCATCACATGGTTATCACACTGACACTGTTATATAGCTAAAATTTTGTTTGATTGTGTCCAATGTGTGCTTTATGCACTACTTGTACATGTTTGATTTGAGCTTGTTGCACATGAATTAGGAATGGGTTAAATCTCTATGCTCTCTAGTAAGATTGGATGATAATTTCTCAAAGTTTGGTGGTAAACTGAAAATTATTGTAACTAATTATTTTAGTAAATAAAAATTAAAACATTTATGGCTAGCCAAAATAGATAGCATGGTTGGAGTGTAAGTTTTTTTTGCTAGCCAAATTATCCATTTGTTATCTATTTTGGCTATTCTAGCTAGCCAAAGTAGCTAGCGTGGTTGGAGATGCTCTGAGGGAAATGTGATCCTCACATGCATCTAAATGCTATTAAGCATACATCATGTTGATAGAGGACTAAATCAAGAAAACCTGAGAATCCTTCATGTGACTGTTTCGGTTTTTTTTTTTTTTTTCTTTCTAAAAATTTTCTAGAGTTGTATTACAATTTAAGGCAACTAAATAATGTACATTGTACTACCATAACTAATTTGGATTTCGTGCGAATTAGATTCCCTTCTAGAATTTAGATTTCCGTGTGAATCTCATTCTCCATATGAGAGAATTTTTCATTACCCCTGGTATATATCTAAGTTACTTTATTTCAGGGATCATATATCTCACGTACCCAAGAATTGTCTCATAAGTAGAAATCTAATAAAGCCAATACTCTGTACTCTGCATATTCTGTTTGTGTGATAAAGAAAAGGGCTAGATATTCCTATGTTGATAGAAATAGCCGAAGGAGACTACAAAGTTGTTAGAATTAGGGATGAGAAAAAATACTTTATTGATTAATTATTGATTGAATAAACTGAGTACAATATGTTTCCTATATATAGGAGAGAATGAAAGACTATACTAATACATTATTCAGTATGAGACTAAATAAATCTCTCTCATAATATAATATCTAATATAATATCTAACACCCGCTCTCAAACTCAAGTTGGTTCAAACAACATGAGTTTGGAATATTGATGATGTACATGTAGTATGGACGACAAACTGTGATGCAGGAACGGCGCACAAGTAGATGGCGCAGGGAAGGCGCTCGATGGTGCATGTGTTGGGATCTCGCCTTGGACTAGCGAGTAGTAGTAGTAGCAGTGGAAGGAAGTAGTGGTGACACACTATTGGAATTTCCATATCTCGAACTGTGGTGGGATCTTCATATCCCGAACTGAGAAGTAGTAGTGGTAGTAGTGGAAGGAAGTAGTGGTTGCACACTGTTAGGATCTCCATATCCCGAACTGTGGCAGAATCTCCATATCCAGAACTATTGGGATCTCACCCCGAACTGAAAAGTAATAATAGTAGAGGATGGAAGTAGTGTGTTGTTGCTGATGAAGAGGAGTTGAAGAGGGTTGTTGCTGTTGAAGAGGAGTTGAAGAAGGAGTTGTGGCAGTCGTCGAAAGTAGTGGGTGATGTCGGAAACTCTCCCTCTCAAACTCACGATGGATTAATTAATGTGAGGTTACAGCGGTATCTGGATGCGGAAGCAGGATTGTAAAAGTTGAAGAACTTGCAAGATAGTTTTTTTTTGTTGTTGTTGGAAAACAATAAAGAAAACGGGTAGGGTATTGGGGTTTGGGACAGAGATATAGGGTTTTGAATCTGGGTCATGTGGGTCAGGTTTTGGGTATAGGGTAAGAGAGGAATAGGGTTTCGGGTTTTGGGTGTGAAAGTGGTTAGGGTTTGGAGCGGGTTGGGTAGATGTGTATTAGGGTTTGGGTATTTAAACCAACAAAACAAAAATTTGCGGCTATAGAGGAAGAGATGGAGAAGCGGATGGTTAGGATTTCGAGCAGAGGGAAGTGGCGGCTAGGGTTTGGGGTGGAAGATGAATGGGGCAGCGGCTAGGGGAGTAGGGTGGAGGTGGCTTCGATGATGACGAGGAGCAGGGGTTCGAGATTTGGGCAGCAACGCGGAGGTCGACGGTGTGTGGGCAGCAGCGAGGAGGTCATGGTGTGTGGGCGCCGGGATTTGAGGATAGGGTTGATGTTTTGGATTCGGTTAGGAGGTGGATGTATTCCCAACTGAGGACGATCTTGAGGAATTGGGAGAGAGTGGACTGAGTGTTCGCTGCCATTGATTTTTCAACCGCCATTGCCGACAAGGGTTTGCGGTTCCGAGGTCGGAGGGGTTTTTGGAGAAGACAAGGGTTTAGGGAGTTCGATTGTTGTTGTTGTTGTTGTTTGGGGAGGTTCAGGAAGAGTTTGGGTGTTGCCGCAGTGGATGTTTGCTATTGACGAAGTTGACGAAGTTTGGGTTTTGGAAATGATTCAGAGGTTTTGCTTGCTGAAGATTGCAGTTGGGGATTTCGACATCAAGAAGAGAGGGTTTCGAAGAGATAGTTGTCGAAGATGTTGCTCGGTGTTGAAGGTGTATCCGCTTGTTGTTGATGATGACGGCTAGGGTTTCGGGAGAAGTTGTTGGTGGAGAAGACGACTAGGATTTTTGGATCGTGCTGTTTGATGACGACTAGGTTTTTTGATCTTGCTGTTTGATGACGGCTAGGATTTTGTGTTCGAGAAGAGTTGAAGATATTAGGGTTTTGATTTTGGAGATACGAGATTAGGGTTTTCGGAAACATTAAGAGGTGGAGTGATTCCGATGAAGGCGAAAACCACTCCACCTTGATGACGATGACAAGATTAATTAGTATAGGTGTTGCTGCTGATTTTGGTGTGGGAGCAAACAGATAAAATTTGTGGATTCTTGAGAAAACGAATAAGGCAAACCTGTTGACCTGTTGACCTTCACCAATGTGTTGACTTGATCTCTTGCCACTGCTGCGAACCTGCAAAAAGTGCGAGACACCAGGATGGATCTCGGCGACGCACCCTCCGATGCTCTTGTCAGTAATCTGAATGATTAAGCAAGAACTTTAAACTGGAGAAGTATTGATTACCTCTTAATGGTGGTGGATGGGGGGTATTTATAGCCGCCTTTGGGATCCGTTTCAAGATATGGACATATCTCTACTTCCCGGTGTGAATGGATAGAAACGGTTAAGATCACTTCTTAGGAATAATTATGAATCTAAATTCTTCTTTATCCTTCTGAACTAGTTTGTAACGGGTTAGGACCCATACCCAGTAAGACAGATCCGTTTATAGGTTATTGGGCTTTGAATAAAGACCCAGTTCCCATTTCGGACCTGTTTGTAGGTAAAATTACCGTTTTAGCCCTGAACTTTAAGATTCGTGTCCGATTTGAACGGTCCCGATTTAATCCCATTTTTAGCCATATCACGAGCCCCCCACTCCTGGAGACTGAATTCTACAGTCTTTGAGGAGTAGTTTTGTTGTTCTAATGGCGTACGGGATTTTATTGGTATTTTTAAGGGAGTTTGGATCTTGCTCGGGGTGTAATGGTGTTATTCTGGACTTGTAAAATGCCCAAAAATATTCTTAGAATTTTCTGGATTTTTTGTGATTTTTCCAGATTTTTCTGAATTTCTTCTCATTTTTTTGAATTTTTTATTCATTTTCCGAATTAAATAATTAATTATCGAAAATATTAATTAATTATTCTAATTAAATAGTTATATTTTTCAGAATTTTAAAATTATTTTTCTGAATTAATAATTATTTTTAGAATTTTTAATTAATTTTTTTCGATTTTTAAATATTTTTTCGGATTTTTTAAATAATTAATTCAAATAAATAAATTAATTAATTAATTAAATATTACCTGGACACGTGGCACATTTCTGGACGTCGATCGTGATCAGATGGCGCGCATCGCAAAGCAGATCATGCTGTGGACACGTGGCACATTTCTGAGCGTCGATCGTGATCAGATGGCGCACATCGCAAAGTGGATCATTTTCTGGACACATGGCGCGTTTCTAAGCGTCGATCGTGCCGTGGCGCGAATTTTGAGACGATCGGATGGCGCGTGTGGGTCGGCAGCATTTTTCTCCAATTTCGAGCTCGGATCACGGGTTGCTCAGAATCTGACCTACTTCGTGCAGCTTTCGCGCAGCCACGTGGCTCGGTCAATGGTTGCGTTGACCGCCACGTGGCACAACTTTTTTATTTATTTTTATTTTTTCTTTTTCTTTCTTCTTCTTCCCGCCCAGTTCTTTTCTTTCTTCTTCGCTATTTCTTTCTCCTCTTCGTTTTTCTCCCTCGACTTCTTCTTCGACTCGTCGCTCCTTCCCACTTCGACTTTGCCCCCACCGCCTTGCCCCCGACCTTGCACCCTCTCCGACCTCGTCTGGCGCAGTGGAGAGCTCGAGCTTGGAGGGAGAGGAGCTCGTTGGCGATGGGTACAGAGCTCGTCGAGGGTGACGGCGAGGAGTTCTGTGGAGTTCGGACCTCGTCGAGGCGGTGATGGAGCTCGATTGTGGGAGAGCTCGATGCAGTGGTGAGCTCGTGAAGGGGGGAGCTCGACGCAGTGGTGAACGTTCGAGCTCGTCGACGTGTTGGGTTTTGGAGCTCGAAGGTGGTCGTTGGAGGTGGAGCTCGGCATGGCGAGGAGTTGGTGGGTCGGAGCTTCGACGAAGGAGCTTGATGAGTGGAGTGGAGCTCGAAGGTGGTCGTCGGAGGTGGAGCTCGGCATGGCGAGGAGTTGGTGGGTCGAGCTCGGGTTTTTTTGTTCTGATGGGTTTTTGGCGCCAAATCGGCTGAAGAAGAGGAAGGGGAGGAGAGGCGTTCGGGTTTGGATCCCTAACGGGTCCGAACTCGGCCGACTGACCCCTCTCTTCTTTTTTTTTGCTCTTTTTTTTGGTCGTCGAATCTGAGCCATGGATCGCATTTGTGCACGAATTTCGAGGCAAAATTTTTGCCATTTTGCAGCTCGGTAGGACAGTATCGTATTGTAGATCCGAGCTACGTGGCTCGATCTGGACGGTTGATCACGATCGTGGTGCGAATCACGAGACAAGAGGCTCAAATTTCGAGAAAACGTTATCTTGTCGTTTTGTGGTCGTGGCGCAATCTGAGCCGTTTGATTGTGATCAGGCGCGAATCATGATGACGAAGTTGTTTTTCTCCAATACGCAGCTCGGAAGGCAAGTTGCTCGGATTGTAGATTCGAGCTACGTTGGGGGGAATCTGGATTGTTGATTACGATCATGGCGCGAATCATGAGGCAATAGTTTTTGCCATTTTCTTGCTCGGCGCAGCTGTATCGCGATCCACTTTTTCGGTGCTACGGATGTCCGTTCGGGGCGTGCGACCCCTCGTTTCGAAGCTAACTCGAAAATCTACAACTTCTCTTTAGGAGTGGGATGAAGATTCACCCTTCTTCATGGTCAAAACACTCCTCAACTTCGACGAGGCAAGGGGTCGGAGCTCGACGAGGCAGGGGGTCGGAGCTCGATGTCGGCATCTTGGAGCTCGGCCAAGTGAGAGAGGGTCGAGCTCGGTGATGTGCTGTTTGGCTTTGGCGCCAAATCGAAGAAGAGGAGCTCCACTCTTAGGGGTGGAGAAGATGTGCTAGGAAGACCCTCGTAAGAGCCATGGGAAGAACCATTCTTTGAGGTGAGTGCAAGGAGCAACTCTATAGGAGAGTTTTGAGCTCCGAACTCGCTTAGAAGAGGCCCGCTTTGGAGGCGAGCGGAGCGAAGAGCTTGGACCTAGGAGAGAGCCATTTGGGAGACGAGTTTGAGGAGCAACTCTAGGAGAAAGTTGTGAGCTCCGAACTCGTTGAGAAGAGGTCCGCCTTGGGGGTGAGCGGAACGAAAGCTTGGCTCTAGGAGAGAGCCATTTGGGAGATGAGTTTGAGGAGCAACTCTAGGAGAGATTTGCGAGCTCCGAACTCGTTGAAAAGAGGTCCGCCTTGGGGGTGAGCGGAACGAAGAGCTGGCTCTAGGAGAGAGCCATTTGGGAGACAAGTTTGAGGAGCAACTCTAGGAGAGAGTTGTGAGCTCCGAACTCATTGAGAAGAGGTCTACTTTGGAGGCGAGTGGAGCGAAGAGCTTGGCTCTAGAAGAGAGCCATTTGGGAGACAAGTTTGAGGAGCAACTCTAGGAGTGAGTTGTGAGTTCCGAACTCGTTGAGAAGAGGTCCACTTTGGAGGTGAGCGGAGCGAAGAGCTTGGCTCTAGGAGAGAGCCATTTGGGAGACGAGTTTGAGGAGCAACTCTAGGAGAGAGTTGTCTGCTCTGAACTCGTTAAAAAGAGGTCCGCCTTGGGGGTGAGCGGAACGAAGAGCTTGGCTCTAAGAGAGAGCCATTTGGGAGACAAATTTGAGGAGCAACTCTAGGAAAGAGTTGTGAACTCCGAACTCATTGAGAAGAGGTCTACTTTGGAGGCGAGTGGAGCAAAGATCTTGGCTCTATGAGAGAGCCATTTGGGAGACAAGTTTGAGGAGCAACTCTAAGAGAGAGTTGTGAGCTCCGAACTTGTTGTTTAAGTGAGATTCAGCGGTTGTGGGAGCAGTTTCGAATGGCGAACCACTTCTTACCCGCTTATGAGCGAGTAATTTGAAGCGGAATCGAGCCAAGTGTTGGACTCCGAACTCGTTGTTAGAGGGAGTTAACGAGGTGTAGGAGCAATTCCGAATGGCGAACCACTTCTTACCCGCTTATGAGCAAGTAATTTGAAGCGGAATCGAGCCAAGTGTTGGACTCCAAACTCGTTATTAGAGGGAGTTAACGAGGTATAGGAGCAATTCCGAATGGCGAACCACTTCTTACCCGCTTATGAGCGAGTAATTTAAAGCGGAATCGAGCCAAGTGTTGGACTCCAAACTCGTTTTTTGAGCTTAGTAAGTTGCGGGAGCAGCCATGTAGAAGAAGTTGGACTCTGAACTCACCATTTAGCGAGTCGTGACTCGGAGAGATAGGGATGAAGCAAGAGCAATAATTTTCAATGAAAAAATGTAAAGTTTTATTGAGATAAACTAAATGGCCGCTTCAACAGGGCGAGCCATTATTACATGCTATTGGCCGGGTTACAAGCATCTGCCTTATTGAAAATCAAGATCCTACTTCTACAATAAGGTGAAGACCTCTTGGGAGGAGCTGGGAGGTTCTGAGTCTTGAAGCTCAGCGGGCCTTTCTGTTCATTTGTAGGCTCCTCAGGAGGGAAGCTCGGCCCCATCTTTTTGGACGAACTTGGTCAGGTGTCCCCGCTGTATGAGTTCTTTGATCTCCTCCTTGAGAGCCCGACAATCATTCGTGTCGTGGCCGTGGTCCCTGTGAAAGCGGCACCGCTTATCCTTGTTCCTCTTATTGCCAAGGATATTCATTTTAGGAGGAGCGCGGAGTAGCCCTTCCTTGTCCACCTCCATAAGAACTTCTGATATATTAGCAATGAGGGGGGTGAACTTATCTAAACGAGAAGTCGGGCGGCGCTGGCCATTGCCGTCCTTCTGGGATTTTTGGGACCCCTCTTCACTTGCATTCTTCCGTTTGTTCCCGGAAGATGATTCTTCAAGAGTAGGGGGTTGAGAGCCTCTTCCGCTCGTATGTACTTCTCCACCCTAAGTAGGAGTTCTGAGAAGTCTCGAGGAGGCTTCTTGGCAAGGGATGCCCCTCCTTGGCAAGGGATGCCCTGAGGTTGGCATTAGTAACTTTGCGCTCGAATGCGGCTGAGGCTACTGATTGGTTGAGGGAGGGAATGGACCGGGCTTCGACGTAATCCCTTAGGCATTCACCCTTTTCTTGGTTGAGGGTCACCAGGGATACACTTGTTTTCTCGGCCCAGCGGCTACTCACGAAATGAGTAAGGAAGAGCCCTTCGAACTGATCGAATGAGAAGATGGAGGCTGGGGCGAGTCGAGAGTACCATTCTCTTGCAGGCCCCTTCAACGTGGCAGGGAAGATCTTGCAGAGGAGGGCGTCTGAAGCATGGTGGATCATCATGAGAGTTTTGAAACTCTGTATGTGATCTGCGGGGTCCGACTCCCTGGTAAACGACTCGAAGTGAGGAGGCTTGAAGTTCTCTGGGATGGGGGCCTCCATGAAGGTGCGGGAGAATGGAGGTCTGCCCGGGCGGAGGTTTATCGCCCGTTGTTCTTCTTTCATGTCCATTCGGCCGAGGCGCTTCTCCATCTCGTGGAGACGGCAGTAGACTGAGTCTTCTCTTTGATCATATCTTACCGAGCCCCGGGACTCATCTTCGTACGAGGGTGGACTGGGGCTGCGGCGATGGTAGCTTGGAGATGGATGAGGACTGGGAGTGTGAAGGGGGTGGCTCCTAGCTGGCTGATGAGTAGGTGGCCTCTGGTCGTTCTTTAGAGCGATATTGAGGGCCCGTAAGACTGTCCCTTAGAAGTCTTGAAGATCTGTCCCTGTGACTGGTGCCTCTCCAGCTTGGCGGTCCCTATGTGTGGCTCGGCTTACTGGAGAATGAGTTCTCCGCCGATGACGCTGCGGGAACTCTCTTCGCCTCCTCGGGGGATGGGATCTTCTAGTCCTCGGTCGGTGGGGAGTGCGGATTCTTGAGGCCCCTGGGTGCTCGGGTTGATGGACTCCACCAAGGGCTCGCCATCCATTCAGGCGAGTTCTGTGGTCGACCCCCTTTTGGCGGTCTGCAATCACTTGACGAAGATCCCGCTCGGGAGGGCTTTGAGAAGCCATAGATTCAACTGAAGGATTGGGACCCGCGACATGGTCATGAGGAGGATGTTGCTTCGGATGACTCCGATGGGAGCCCCCCTGGGTAGCCCCCCGAGATCCTGGATGGGCCTGTTGAGGAGGAGCACCTTGAGCTGGAGGAGGGAGAGAAGGAAGAGAAGTGGTTCTTCGGTTGGAGACCATTGCCTTCTCCTTCTGTTTTGGATGCATGGCTTGAAACTAGTATCGCTGATAAAGTTAGGTCGGGCTGCTTTTTCGGTTCCCACAAACGGCACCAATCTGTTTCTGCTGATTTTGGTGTGGGAGCAAACAGATAGAATTTGTGGATTCTTGAGAAAACGAACAAGGCAAACCTGTTGACCTTCACCAATGTGTTGACTTGATCTCTTGCCGCTGCTGTGAACCTGCAAAAAGCGCGAGACACCAAGATGGATCCCGGCGACGCACCCTCCGACGCTCTTGTCAGTAATCTGAATGATTAAGCAACAACTTTAAACTGGAAAAGTATTGATTACCTCTTAATGGTGGTGGATGGGGGGGTATTTATAGCCGCCTTTGGGATCCGTTTCAAGATATGAACATATCTCTACTTCCCGGTGTGAATGGATAGAAGCGGTTACAATCACTTCTTAGGAATAATTATGAATCTGAATTCTTCTTTATCCTTCTGAACTGGTTTGTAACGGGTTAGGACCCGTACCCAGTAAGACAGATCCGTTTATGGGTTATTGTGCTTTGAATAAAGACCCAGTTCCCATTTCAGACCTGTTTGTAGGTAAAATTACCGTTTTACCCCCGGGCTTTAAGATCCGTGTCCGATTTGAACGGTCCCGATTTAATCCCATTTTTAATCATATCAATAGGCCTTATAGGAATATAAGCTCTGATATTATATTAGAATTATGGATGGAAAGAAATACTTTATTGATTGATTATTGATTGAATAGACTGAGTACAATATGTCCCCTATATACAGCAGAGAATGGAAGACTAAACCAATACATTATTTAATATGTGACTAAAACAATCTCTCATAATATAATATCTAATATAATTAACAAAAGTAAATGATCGATGAAGATGGTATTAATTATAATCAACTTTAAGTTTCCCCCCATGTCCATGTGTAGCTAAAAGAGCATGCACGAAAAGATGGGATAGGTAGAAAGAAGAACAAAAAAAATTCTTTCGTGGAAGGCTTGTAATCGCTTCTCAGCAAAATGTGAAGTTATTTCATCAATCCATGCATCCTTCATTGAGCACTCGCTTACTCCGGATTTTGTCGCACCCCTCCAATCTACTTGTTCACTTATGCCACTGAACCTACACATCCCTAAGAACTTTAAACAGTCTAGGCCAAATTTTAAACACATTGTCATAGTCATTGTGAAAGCACTAAAAATATGTAAAAACTAGTTCACTTATACTTGAAAAACAACCATTCAATCTCACACAAACAAAAAAAAAATCTTACGTGGAAAGGCAACCACATGATCACATCTCGCCAAAACGTAAAGTTATTTAACTATCCATGCATTCATCCACGTAGTGGTCACCTACCACAGATTTTGTTGCACTCCTCCCAAACCTTCTTGTTCACTTGCAAAACTGAAATGAATCCCAAGAATGTTCACTTTCCCTAAAGCGAAAACTTCCAAATTCAAAACCAGTATAAAAGGAGTCCCCCGATCTTCTTTCCTATATATACCATCCTCAAAGGCCTAGAAAATCCGTTAAACAAACCCATGTACATTTTCTATTTTGCAAACTCACCCTCTCAATCTGTGTGTAACTTTTTTGGAATTACCATTTGTTCCCTCTCGATCTCTGATATAGCTAAAAATGGGGTTAAATCAGAACCGTCCAAATCAGAAACAAATCTTAAAGCTTATGGGTAAAATGGTAACTTCACCTACCAATGGGTCTGAAGCGGGTGTTGGTTCTCCTCCTCGAAGATCCGCTAACCCGCGAACGGATCCACCTCAACTGGGTACGGGTTTCAACCCGCAGCAAACCCAGTCCAGCAGGGTAGAATTAGAGTTTCTGATTAATCCTAATTAAAGGGCTTGATTCATATCTATCCCTTCACTGGGGATTAGGGATTACATTCCTTATCTAACCATAGGGATTACTTTCCTAATCTGATCCCAACGGCGCCTATAAATACCCCTCATCCATCTCCATTAAGAGGTAATCAATCTTTTGCCAATTTACACTTTCTCATAATCATTCCTGATTACTAACTTGAGCGTCGGAGGGTGCGTCGCCGGGATCAACCCAGGTGTCTCGCACTTTTTGCAGGTGAACGGCGGGAGTCAACGGTCAAACTCTGGCGGAACAGGTAACAGGTTTGCTATTCAAAGTTTTCCAAGAATCCACAAATACTATCTGTTTGCCCCCATACCAGATTTAGCGGTAACAGATTGGCGCCATCTGTGGGAACCAACGAATAGCAGCCTCTCCTCTTCCCATCGGTCAGATCCTCTCCAGCCATGCCTCCTAGGAAAGTAAGATCCAGAGGGTTCAACCGTGGACCCAACCCCGATCAGCAACAGGAAGTCCCCATCCAACCCGCTCAGCAGCAGGGACAACTTCCGCCTCAAGCCGAGGACCTTCTCCAATAGGACCAGCCTCCTCTTCAAAATCCTCAACCTTCCAAGGGTCCCCCCGGTCCTCAACATGCCGGTGCAGGGGTCTCGCGTCCTAACCAGCAGAAACAACCTCTTCATCAAGACCATGTCTCTATCCACAATGCCTCTTCAGATTCTATGGCCTCCCACAATCCCCGAACTTCCGACCTTCGCAATACCATCCTCAATTGGCAGAAGGATGAGGATTTTCGCCGCCATCTGGATGAAAAGTGGGCCCGAGAGGGAGCCTCCCGCCAACAACGTCCGGATGAGCGATCTCCTCACCGCCGAGACTACAGAAGGTCCCCTACCCGAAGGGGGCGGAGAGAGTCCCCCGAGCATCACAGGAGAAGACCCCATTCCCCTGTCGGTCGGCAACATCCAAGGAACGATGAGGCACCCATCACCCGTGCCGAGTTCCAGCAGTTCCAAGCAACCATCCTACAAGCTCTCAATCTCCGTCCCAACAACACCAATGCTTTAAGGATTCCCACTTCTCCTCCGGTCCGAAGTCCTCGCCGACGGTCCCTAACTCCTCCCCCAGCTCCTAGCAATCCCCGGCACATTCCTAGTCCTCGCCGCTCCAGGAGCTACCGTCGTCGTAGCCCCCGCTCACCCTCGTACGAAGACGAGTCTAGAGGTTCGGTTGATTACCGTCGAAGGGATGATGCTGTCTACCGCCGTCTCCACGAAATGGAAAGGCGCTTGGGTCAGTTAGACCAAGAAGAAGAGCTTAGGGGAAGGACCCTTCGCCCTAGTCGACCTCCATTTTCCCGAACCATAATGGAGGCACCCGTACCGATTGGCTTTAAACCTCCTCAATTCGAGACTTATTCCGGGGAGACTGAGCCCGTCGATCACATAGAAAGCTTCAAGACCCTCATGCTCATCCATCAAGCTTCCAATGCTCTGCTCTGCAAGACCTTCCCCGCAACTCTCAAGGGTCCGGCTCGAGAATGGTACTCTCGCCATCCTCAATATTCTCCTTCGAGCAATTTGAGACCCTCTTCGTCACCCACTTCGTGAGTAGCCGCCGAACTGAGAAGACCAGCATTTCGCTACTCTACCTCAACCAGAAGAAGGTTGAGAAGCTCAGAGACTATGTGAAAAGGTTCATGGTAGAAGCCAGGTCCATAGCATCCCTCGACCAGTCGGTCGCTGCAGCAGCATTCCAATCCAATGTCCTCAACTCTAGCCTCCGCTCCTCCCTTGCCAAGAAGCCCCCACAGAACTTCTCTGACCTCCTCCTCCGGAGTGAAAAGTATATTCGGGCCGAGGAAGCTGAGCACTGCCCCAACTTGGAGGGGTCTTCCTCCAGGTCTAAGAGAAAGAGAACAGAAGATGAAGGGGCTAAGAAGCTCCAGAAGGATAATGGCGGCCAGCGCCGACCTCCTCCCAGATTCGAAAAGTTTACTCCCCTTAACGCCAATATCTCCACAATTCTCATGGAGGTTGAGAAGGAGGGGGTGATACCACCTGCACCTAAAATGAATACCCCCGACAAGAAGAGGGATAAAGAGAAGTGGTGCTGCTATCACCGGGACCATGGCCACGACACCAATGATTGTCGGGCCCTAAAGAACGAGATAGAAGCCCTCATCCAGAGGGGGCAGCTAACCAGGTTCGTGAGAAAGGACCGAGCCGATCTTCCTCCCCCGCCTCGGGGGGCTAACAAGCGTCCTGAACGCGATGAAATGCCCGACTTTGAAGAGGAGCGTGTCCTACACCCCATCCATGAGGGCCCAATGGGGGGCTCCTCCAACTCCTCTCAAAAGGCGTTTATAAGGGAAGTCAATTCTGTTCGCGCCACCCCTACCCCTAAAGGCCTCGGAGTGCCCGTCACATTCTCAGATGAAGACCTCGAGGGTGTCCGAACCCCACATTGTGACGCACTTGTCATCAATCTCCGTATGGCAAACTTCAAGGTGGAGAGGATCCTAGTGGACAATGGCAGCTCTGTTAACATCCTCTTCCTCGCCACTTTTAAGGGCCTCAAGCTATCATGAGACAGACTCAAACCCGCCGGCTACACACTCCATGGGTTCACGGGGTGCCAGTGACTATTGAAGGGGTGATCACCCTCGACGTAACCGCTGGCAAAACTTTTACTACCCTAACGGAGTCGATGGACTTTATGGTCGTGGATGTCCATGCAGCTTACAATGTCATTTTGGGTCGGCCCGGCCTAACACCTCAAGATGAAGTTTCCCACTCGGGCAGGAGTAGGGGAAGTAAAAGGCAATCAGGAAACGACCCGCAAGTGCTACATGACCTCTATCCTCAGTCCAGTCCTCTCCCTCGAAACTCTGGAAATCCCCCAAGATGTTGGCCGACCGACGTCCGAGCCAGTGGATGAGTTGGAGGAAGTGCTCTTCTCTGAGCAGGATCCAAGCCGAAAGCTCTTTGTTAGCAAGACCCTCCCATCCGCCCTATGCTCCGACATAGTCCAGTGCATCCGAAGGAAGCGAGACCTTTTTGCTTGGTCAGCTACAGGCATGCCCGGAATTTCCGAAGAGCTCTTGGTCCACCACCTCAGCGTTGCTCCGGGGTCCAAACCGGTCCAACAGAAGAGGCACAAGTTCGCTCCCGAGCGCCAGCTAGCTATAAAAGAGGAGGTGGACAAGCTCTTGAAGGCCCGGTTCATACAAGAAATAAACTATCCCGAATGGCTGTTGAATGTAGTAATGGTGAAGAAGTCCAATGGGACCTGGAGGATTTGTATCGACTTTACCATCCTGAACAAGACGTGCCCCAAAGATCCATTCCCTCTTCCAAGCATCGACACTTTGATTGACGCCACTTCAGGTCATGAACTCCTCAGCTTCATGGACGCCTTCTCAGGCTACAATCAGATTCGTATGTTCCCCCCAGATATCCTGAAGACCTCATTTGTAACCGACCAGGGCCTCTACTGCTACAGGGTTATGCCCTTCGGTTTGAAGAATGTAGGTGCCACATATCAATGCCTCATCAACAAGGTTTTCCAAGCACAGATCGGTCGAAATATGGAGGTGTATGTTGACGATATGCTTGTGAAGAGTATCCACAGGGCCGATCATGTGGTCGACCTGCAGGAGGCATTCGACGTACTCAGGAAACACAATATGAGGCTCAATCCGAACAAATGTGCGTTCGGAGTCTCATCGGGAAAATTCCTAGGCTTCATTGTCAGCCAGAGAGGAATCGAGGCCAACCCCAAGAAGATCAAGGCCATATTAGACATGGCTCCTCCGAAGAATGTCGAAGAGGTTCAAAGGCTAACGGGTCGCCTGGCAGCCATTGGACGTTTCCTTTCCAAATCAGGGGAGAAGTGCCTTCCCTTCTTCAAAGCTCTCAGGGGGGCTAAGGTCATCGAATGGGGTCAGCAACAACAAAATTCATTCGACCAGCTCAAGGCTTACTTAGTCAATCCTCCTCTCCTCAGCAAACCAATTTCTGGTGAACCCCTCTACCTCTATCTAGCAGCCTCCGAGCAGACCCTCAGTGCCGTTCTCGTAAGGGAAGAAGATAAGACGCAAAGGCCCATCTATTATGTGAGCAAGGTACTTCGGGATGTCGAGCTCTGCTACCCGAGGATAGAGAAGATGGCATATGCCCTAGTCATGGCCGCAAGGAAGCTTCGCCCATATTTTCAGTCCCATTCAGTGGTCATTCTTACCGACCAACCGCTGAAACAAGTTCTCCACAAGCCAGAGACCTCAGGTTGCCTTATGAAGTAGTCTATCGAGCTGAGCCAGCATGATATAACGTATCAGCCTCGGACAGCGATCAAGGTTCTGGCCTTAGCAAAGTTCATAGTTGAAAGTACCATCCCCGAGTTCAGCCAAGCAATGAAGGGACCACCTGTCTGGTCGGTTTATGTGGATGGGTCCTCTTGTAACGAGGGAAGCGGAGCCGGGGTCATTCTGGCCAGCCCAGATGATTTCATCCTCCAATACTCCCTCCACATCAACTTCAAGGCCTCGAACAATGAAGCAGAATACGAGACACTCATAGCCGGCCTCGGAATGGCTCGCAATGCAGGGGCGCAGCGCCTTCGGATCTTTAGTGACTCTCAGCTGGTCGTAAATCAGGTCCTAGGCAAGTATGAAGCACGAGATGACCGAATGGTTAAGTACTTAGCCAAGGTCAGAAATCTCATGGCTCTATTTGAAGAAGCTCTCATCCAGCGAATCCCCCGAGAAGAGAATTCCCAGGCCGATGCCCTTTCCAAGCTAGCCTCCTCCTTCCTCCAAGGTCTCGAGCAGACCATCTTGATTGAGGTGCTACTGAAGCCAAGTATAGAAGACGAAACTCCCGACTCTATGGAGTCACTACCTGTCCTGCTTCAAGAAAATTGGATGAAACCCCTCGTTGAGTTCATGAGGGACGGACTCCTCCCCGAAGATCCTAAGGAAGCTCGCCGAGTGAGAACCCGAGCAGAGCGATACACACTTATCGAGGGCATCCTATACAAGCGCTTCTTCACGCAAGTAGACAACAGGCCTTATTTGAGATGCCTCTCCCCGGAACAAGCCGACTACGCCCTGCAAGAGCTTTACGAGGATATCGGCGGGGCACATTCAGGGTCCAGATCCCTAGCCCGCAAAATATTGAACTACGGATATTTCTGGCCCACTCTCCTACAAGACGCCGAACTGCACGTTCGGCAATGCAGCTCTTGTCAGAAGTACTCCAACATCCGTCGCCTCCCACAAGCTCCACTCACTTCCCTATCAAGTCCTATCCCTTTAGCAATGTGGGGGATGGATTTACTAGGGCCATTCCCACCAGCTCCCGGCCAGTTCAAATTCTTAGTCGTGGCAATCGACTACTTCTCGAAGTGGATAGAGGTTGAGCCCTTGGCCACAATCACTGAGAACAAAGTACTTCAGTTCTTCTGGAAGAACGTAATCTGCCGATTCGGTGTCCCTCGAGTCCTCATAACAGACAACGGAACCCAGTTTACCGGGGCTGCCTTCCGAGCTCTATGTGAAGACCTCGCCATCTAACAACGTTTCTCCTCCATCTCCCATCCACAGTCGAATGGCCAAGTGGAGAATGCTAACCGACAAATCCTCTATGGTATTAAGAAGAGGTTGGATAAATACTCTAAAGGCTTATGAGTCGATCAGCTTCCCAACGTGCTGTGGAACTACCGCACCACAAAACGGACCCCCCCAGGAGAGTCCCTATTCAATCTCACCTATGGGTCCGAAGCCATGATCCCCCTAGAAGTTGGTGTACCCTCTCCTCGTCTAATGGCTTATGAAGAAGAACAAAATGCCAGAGAGCTCCGAGCAAATCTAGACTTGATTGATGAGATCCATGAAAGAGCTGCCATTCGTCAACAAAGCTACCGAAGAAGGATCGAATTGGCATACAATAAGAGAGTCCGTCCTACCGACCTCAAAAAAGGAGACTTGGTCCTCAGAAAGTTAGCGATCTCTTTTCCTAGTCAAAAGAGTAAACCAGCTCCAAATTGGGAGGGACCCTACAAGATCGCAAAAGTAGTTCGGCCCGGGACATATAGACTAGAAGACCTCGAAGGCAGAGAGATCCCCAGGACTTGGAATGCCGACCATCTTTTGAAATATCAAGAGAGAGCTTCTACGCCTCTCTGAGTATTCTGGGATGTCGAACCGTTCCTCTCCTTTTACTTGTATTTTTTCCTTTGTTTCTCTCATGTAATAACGGCTCGCAACTCAGAAGCAGCCAACTATTTGTTATCAATAAAGAAAGTTTTTTCATATTTTACTTGTAAAATTGCTTGCATCTCTCTGTTTTTACTCTTCATTCTAACGACGAGTTCGGAGTCCAACACTTGGTTCGATTCTCCTCTGCAAGCTCGCTCTTAAGCGGGCTAAGAGTGGGTCACCATTCAGAATTGCTCCCACAACCGTTGAACAAACTCTAACGATGAGTTCGGAGTCCAACACTTGGTTCGATTCTCCTCCGCAAGCTCGCTCTTAAGCGAGCTAGGAGTGGGTCACCATTCGGAATTGCTCCCACAACCGTTGAACAAACTCTAACGACGAGTTCGGAGTCCAACACTTGGTTCGATTCTCCTCCGCAAGCTCGCTCTTAAAGCGAGCTAGGAGTGGGTCGCCATTCGGAATTGCTCCTACAACCGTTGAACAAACTCTAACGACGGGTTAAGAGTCCAACACTTGGTTCGATTCTCCTCCGCAAGCTCGCTCTTAAAGCGAGCTAGGAGTGGGTCACCATTCGGAACTGCTCCCACAACTGTTGAACAAACTCTAACGACGAGTTCGAAGTCCAACACTTGGCTCGATTCTGCTTCAAATAACTTGCTCTTAAGCGAGTTAGAAGTGGTTCGCCATTCGGAATTGCTCCCACAACTGTTGAACAAACTCTAACAACGAGTTCGGAGTCCAACACTTGGCTCGATTCCGCTTCAAATAACTTGCTCTTAAGAGAGTTAGAAGTGGTTTGCCATTCGGAATTGCTCCCACAACCGTTGAACAAACTCTAACGACGAGTTCGGAGTCCAACACTCGGTTCGATTCTCCTCCGCAAGCTCGCTCTTAAAGCGAGCTAGGAGTGGGTCACCATTCGGAATTGCTCCCACAACCGTTGAATAAACTCTAACGACGAGTTCGGAGTCCAACACTTGGTTCGATTCTCCTCCGCAAGCTCGCTCTTAAAGCGAGCTAGGAGTGGGTCACCATTCGGAATTGCTCCAACAACCGTTGAACAAACTCTAACGACGAGTTCGGGTCCAACACTTGGTTCGATTCTCCTCCGCAAGCTCGCTCTTAAAGCGAGCTAGAAGTGGGTCACCATTCGGAATTGCTCCCACAACCGTTGAACAAACTCTAACGACGAGTTCGGAGTCCAACACTTGGTTCGATTCTCCTCCGCAAGCTCGCTCTTAAAGCGAGCTAGGAGTGGGTCACCATTCAGAATTGCTCCCACAACCGTTGAACAAACTCTAACGACGAGTTCGGAGTCCAATACTCGGTTCGACTCAGGTCCGCAAAGTTCGCTCCTAAGCGAGCTAGGAGTGGGTCGCCCATATGAAGAAAGATTTGCTTCTGATTTTGAGTAGTTGTCAAAAGTTGGGGGGGTTATACTTAAACTAATAAACAGCTAACACAGCATTCGAACATCAGAATCAAAACTAACTCTTTTATTAAGAGATCAAATAGGACTAACATTACAACAGGGTTTTTACAATAACTTGAAGAGCATAGTACAACTTGTCTAGCGCTTCTTAGGAAGGGGAATGCTTCGGTTCAGAGATACGCGAGGGCGGTGTCGCCTCACCTCTGAGCCCGACTCTAAACCAGCGAAGCGAGAACCCCCTTCGCCGCTAATTCTAGCTGTAGCCCCAAACGAGACGCCACTAGACGAAACAGCTACACCACTCTGAGCATCAGCAGGGCTCCACCTAACGGCAGGCGAATGAGTCGCAAGTTCATAGAACGAGATTCCTCTTTCGCTTTCTTCGCGAGTACACGACGTACTGCGAACATTGGTCCTCACAGACTGAGGTTTTAGCGTTGTAATCTCCTCCTCTAGCTCGATGATCCTATCTCTCAGAATATCGTCTTCTGCCGATGTTTTGAAACGGGGAAGTTTATATGAGCCTGCGACGTTAGTGCTATCAGCCACGATACGACGGAGATGAGTCACTTCGATACCCCTGTCGATCGTGATCCTCCTCAGTTTGTCAATTCTTGCCGTCAACTCATCGCGCTCAGACATCAACTTCCCCACCTTCGAAGCTAACTCCTCTTCCTCCGCCGAGTGCTCTTTCACCGTTACCTCCAAGTGACGAATCTCTGCCAGTAGCTCACTATTCCTTTGGTCGACATCAAAGAGCGCCTTACGGATCAACTCTATCTCGCCTTTGAGACGAGTCTCTCGAGATCGCTTCTGCAGTTGCCTCAACTCACTTAAATACCCTATCGCCGTTGCTTTGATGTCCTCCAATTTCAAGAAGTCGTAAAACGCTTTGTCCCGATTACGAGAGTTCGTTTTCTCCAACTCAGTACGGAGATAGGAGACCTCAGTAATCGGACCCAACTCGACCTGAAAAGGGGAGAAAAATCAAAAGAAGTCTTCGACACTTGAAGACACAATCCGAGCAAAAAGAGTTGAACGCTTTGCGAAAATTTCGTAATATTCAGCCAAAACACCACCGTTTTCATAAAAAGTCAAAAGTTTACAAAAAGCGGTGGCCAGTCCGCAGTTAGGCATTACAGAAAAAAAAAGAGGGAAGAGACGACAAAGTCAGGGGTCGACCTCATCATCGGTCGGCACAGCAACAATCGGACGCGCGGCATCACCCTCGCCCTCGGAGTCTTTGCCCTCCGGCCTCGGAGCAAGCGTGGCCAAGGGCAGCTCTTCCTCACCCTCCACGAAGTCGTAGAAGTAATAGGACGAGACGTCGAACCCGGGGTTCTGAGCAACGATATGCTTCAAGGCTCGGCCGTACGCCTCTTCCATGTTTGTCAACATGTGAGCCTCGGCCTCGTCCCGAACTGATTTCTCTGCGGCCACCATCTTCGACGCTTGTTCGCTCAGGGCCTCCTCCGACGCCTTCCGAGCTTGAGACAGCTCTCCTTCGAGCCGAGCCCTGTCCTTTTCAAGGGCCTCAACCTTGGAAGCTTCGGTGGCGAGCTGAGCCTTTAAGCCGGCGACCTCGGCCTCGAGCGACGTAGAACGCAACTGTTCGGCCTCCAGCTGCTTCACCGCCTTGGACCGCTCCGACCTTTTCCGATCGTTCAGAACGGTCATCTCTTTTTCCTTGCCCTCGAACTCCTCGAGTAGATAGTTGAAGTGGCAGAGGGTCTATAAGTAGTACAAGAAACAGTCAAGCACGAGCGCAAAAACTTAGAAAAATTTTGAAGAAAGTACTCGACCACTTACCGACATGGTGTTCCGAGCGATCTGCATCGCGACGTCCCCGACTTCACCTGCCTTAAGCGCCACTCGGTCTTTAGGGGTCGGTAGGTGCTTCACCGCCTGCATGAAAATGTTACCATCCCCTAAGAACCCGTCGACCTTCATCACCCGCCAATCGGGGACGAAGATGTGCTTGTGCTCCTTGGGCAGGATCGCCTCTGCCTCGGCCGTAAGGGGCAGGACGTCGAGAGCCAGCACTGCGCTGATGTTGAATGCTCCGCCAGAAGACCCCGGGGCATCTGTTCGCGCCGTGGGGGTCGGCGCATCCGAGGTAGGAGGGACGGTCGGCACAATGAGGCCCTGATCGGGCTCGACCAGCTCGACAACCTGACGCTCAGGGGTCGGAGAAATCGAGGGTATCTTGGGCGCTCGGCCACCTTGAGGTCGGGACACGGTCCTCTTTCTCTTCCTCGTCTCCTGCTCCCTAGCCGCTCGGGCCTTAGCCATCAGTCCTTTGTAGTCCATGCTGGGAGAACCTGCACAAACCGAGTGAAAAAAGTTAGAAATATTTTCCAAAACTTCAAAGACAAAACAAGAAAAGGAGAGGCATACTAGGGTCGATCGGACTGAGACCCCCTCGGAATAATGCCTCCTCGGTGATGTCTTTCCAACTGAGGGTCGGAAGACTGAGCAACTTCTCCACAACTTCCGCCTCCTCGTTGCTGAGCACGGGCTCTTTCTTCGCCCGCTTCGGAAGACCATCCCTCAACCACACCGTCGGGATCACCCATGGCTCTGGAGCTCGGACGAGGAAGTACTTTTCTTTCCAGTGCTTGATCGAGTCCGGGTTCTCGATCAGCTTCACACCCTTCCTCGGCGAGAGGTAGTACCTCTGCTCATTCTTGCTTGGTTGGCATGGACGGTAAAGACTCCGAAGGATGAACATGTTGGGCTAAGCGCCGACCTCCTGGCATTGAAGGACGAATGTCATGATGTGTTGCCAGGTATTCGGCATTAGCTGAGCCGGACACAAACCGTACCACTGCAGCACCTCGACCACGAAAGGGTGCAGCGGTAGCCGAAGTCCGGCATTCAGTGAGTCGGTGGGGAAAACGCATATATCAGCCGAGGACGAGGTGCACGCTCGGAAGCCGGGGCCGGGGAGAAGGAGCCCATATTCCGTGGGGATTTGGAACCCGCTCCAGATCCGATGCAAATCCGCCTCGGTCAGCACCGAAGAGATCTGATCCACCTCGGAGGTTTCCCTCGGCTCGTTCTCTTCGATCGACTTGGCGGTGCCCTGCATCACCTTCTCCAACAGTTCTCCGGAATAGCTCCGCACACCGCCGATGCTCGACAGAGTGCTCGGATGCCGACCCAACGCCCCTGCAGTCTTCGGGTGCTCGATTATCGTCTCCACCCCCTTGCCCTTGCTGGACCGGACCACTACCTCCTGAAGAGGCTCGGTGACCTCCACATTTGTACTCGGCCTGACCCTTGTTTCTTCGGTCAGCTCTACAATCTCCTTCCCTTTACCCTTGCTCGGATTGGCCGCTCTGCTGACACCTCGGTCCGAGGAGGGGGTCTCATCCGCGGAAGAAATCTTAACCATTCTACAAAGATGGAGAAAAGGACTGACCTTGAAGTGACTAGTGCGGCTGGAAAAGATCACCGGAGCTTCAAACGCCTTGCCGCGACAGCTAGCAGTGCCACTCGAGAGCTAAAAACTTCGCTAAAGAAGTAAAAACCAAGAGTGAGAAAGTGAAAGTGAGAAATGAGGTGAACTATTGAGGGAGTGAAAACTTATAGTAAACATACGTCTCTTGGGCTTTATAACGTAAGGGCGCGACTCTTGGGCCTCTTTTGCAGCATTACAAAAGCCCAAACGACTAAGTAAAGGAAAACCGCAACTGTTGGGAAAAGGAGCGACGTTTCGACCCAAGTAAAATAGCTCGGCACTTCGGATCCAACACCTGAGCGACAGGCGATCCGAGCCACTTCGTTCGGATTCCGAGCAAGTGCCAATCCGAGCTACGAGATGGAGAAAAATGACTTTTCCCTCAAGATTTGCGCAAGATTTCGATCAGACGGCTCAGATCATGCCAGCGTCACTAAATGACAAGATAGTGTTTTCTTGGGAACTGAGCTAGTGTCGAGATCTGTGCCATCATCCAACGGCTAAGATCGCCCCACATCCCTCGGATCCAACACCCGAGCGACAGGCGATCCGAGCCACCTCGCTCGGATTTCGAGCAAGTGCCAATCCGAGCTACGAAATGGAGAAAATGGCTTTTCCCTCAAGATTCGCGCAAGATTTCGATCAGACGGCTCAGATCATGCCAGCACCACTACGCGACAAAATAGTGTTTTCTTGGGAACTGAGCTAGCATCGAGATCTGTGCCGCAATCCAACGATCCAGATCGCTCCACATCGCTCAGAATTTCGAACCGAGCGACTAGCAATCCGAGCCACTCGCGCGAGGGAAAAACCAAGCCATTTCGCTCAGATTCCGAGCAAGTGCCAATCCGAGCTACGAAATGGAGAAAAACGACTTTTCCCTTAAAATTCATGTAAGATTTCGATCAGATGGCCCAGATCATGCTAGCACCACTACGCGACAAGATAGTGTTTTCTTGGGAACTGAGCCAGCATCGAGATCAGTGCCATCATCCAACGGCTAAGATCGCCCCACGTCCCTCGGATCCAACACCCAAGCGACAGGCGATCCGAGCCACTTCGCTCGGATTCCGAGCAAGTGCCAATCCGAGCTACGAAATGGAGAAAAACAATTTTTCCCTCAAAATTCGCGTAAGATTTCGATCAGACGGCCCAGATCTTGCCAGCACCACTACGCGACAAGATAGTGTTTTCTTAGGAACTGAGCTAGCATCGAGATCTGTGCCGCAATCCAACAGTCCAGTTCGCTCCACGTCGCTCGGAATTCCGAACCGAGCGACTAGTAATCCAAGGCACTCGCGCGAAGGAAAAACCGAGCCATTTTGCTCGGATTCTGAGCAAGTGCCAATCCGAGCCACGAAATGGAGAAAAACGACTTTTCCTTCAAGATTCGCGTAAGATTCCGATCAGACGGCACAGATTGCGCCACGTCCACTAAACGACAAGATAGTATTTTCTTGGGAACCGTGTCTGCCTCGAGATTCGTGCTGCAATCCAACGGTCCAGATCGCTCCACGTCGCTCGGAATTCCGAACCGAGCGACTAGCGATCCGAGGCACTCGCGCAAGGGAAAAACCGAGCCAGTTCACTCGGATCCCGAGCAAGTGCCAATCCGACCCTCGAAGGTGAAGAAAAACGCTACCGAGCGTCTTCGACCGTTGGATCATTACGAAATTCACGCCTGAGATGATGGACGGCCCAGACTGCGCCACGTCCACTAAACGACAAGATAGTGTTTTCTTGGGGACTGTGCCTACCTCAAGATTCACGCCAAGATTCAACGGTCCAGATCACTCCACGTCGCTTGGAATTCCGAGCTGAGCGACTAGCGATCCGAGCCACTTGCGCGAGGGAAGAACCGAGCCACTTCGCTCGGACTCCGAGCAAGTGCCCATCCGACTCACAAAAGCGAGAAAATTACGGCCGAGCAACTCGGTCCATCCGATCTTTCAGAAATTCGCGCTCGCTCAGGATCAACGGTCCAGATCGCGCCACGTCATAATTCGGTATTTTATTTATTTAAAAATTGCGAAAAAGTGGTAAAAAATTCAGGAAAATTAATTAAAAATCCTGGAAAATAATTATAAAGTCGGGAAAATATTGTTGAACCCCCGAGTAAGTAATTATTGCCTAGGACCATTTATTAAGACCCCCGCATGACGAACCGACACTTCGCAAAATTAAGTAAATATTTCGAAAAAATAGATAAAAATCACCGAATGACCAGAAGAGCTCAAGAACAACTTAGAGCGCAACCAACTTAAAAAATCACCATACCGCCCCCCGCAAAGATTCGAAACCTTGCATTTGGACTCCGATACAACTCCGCTAGCCATCAAAACAGTAAAACTACTCCTCAAAGGCTGATCAAGCTCAGTCTTCGGGAGTGGGGGGCTCGTGATATGGCTAAAAATGGGGTTAAATCAGAACCGTCCAAATTAGGAACGAATCTTAAAGTTTAGGGATAAAATGGTAACTTCACCAACCAATGGGTCTGAAGCGGGTGTTGGTTCTCCTCCTCAAAGACTCGCTAACCCGCGAACGGATCCACCTCAACTGGGTACGGGTTTCAACCCGCAGCAAACCCAGTCCAGCATAGTAGAATTAGGGTTTCTGATTAATCCTAATCAACGGCCTTGATTCATATCTATCCCTTCATTGGGGATTAGGGATTACATTCCTTATCTAACCACAGGGATTACTTTCCTAATCTGATCCCAACGGCGCCTATAAATACCCCCCATCCATCTCCATTAAGAGGTAATCAATCTTTTGTCAATTTACGCTCTCTCATAATCATTCCTGATTACTGACTTGAGCGTCGGAGGGTGCGTCGCCGGGATCAACTCCGGTGTCTCGCACTTTTTGCAGGTGAACGGCGGGAGTCAACGGTCAAACTCCGACGAAACAGGTAACAGGTTTGCTATTCAAAGTTTTCCAAGAATCCACAAATACTATCTGTTTGCCCCCACACCAGATTTAGCGGTAACAATCTAGCGGGAAGACAATCACTTGCTTGCATCTAGCGAAAACATGAAGTTATTCATCTATTTGCATCACTCATTAGCGGAAAGACAATCACTTGCTTGCATCTAGCGAAAACATGAAGTTATTCATCTATTTGTTCAACTCTTCACAAAACACTCACTTGTTGTAGATTTTTTCACCCCCGGCCCTCTCCTAGAATTTTTTCCCAAACTGCCCCACTTTTTGAAAGTTTTTTCCAAACTGCCCTACTTTTTTTTAAATTTCCAAACCATCCCACTCGGTCTTTGAATTCTAACAATAACTCGGTTTTTCAAAGACCGAGTGTTAGTCTTGGATTTTTCGAATTCTAACATCCGGTCTTTAAAAAACCTAGTTAGTTTAACTAAATTCGGTCTTTAAAAGACCGAATGGGTCATTTTGATAAATACTTTTGAAAGTGGGTCAGTTTGGTAAATACTTTCAAAAGGTGGGTCATTTTGGTAACAAGTTCCTATTAATTAGGACATAGAAGCCAACAATATATATGAGTTTATACAAGATAGGATAAACATGTGTCGTACACATACTAGAGAAGTATATACATATATTAACACCATCAATAGTTGTGAGTTAGCTCCCAATTAACTGAAGTTGACAAAACTAGAAAACTAACCTTAGCTGAAATAACTTCCCACATCATTTTCTTGAAGAGAATTGCTGGTCCACATGACCATCTGTGTTGTTGGTAAAGATAAGCCTTGAAAGAGCTTGGTAATTCACTTTTGACCTAGAAAATCTCATAAAGAAGTTAATAAAACCTCTATAAATTTACATTATGCAGAAGATCCATGAATATATGAAAAAACATTGATAATAACTAGTCTATTTTTAAAAAGTATCAAAATTGTGTACATGCAAGTGAATAATGTACCTTGATGTTTCCAACATATACGAACTGCCAGCCTCTGAGACCTGCCCTAACTGCTAAATCCATGTCTTCTACAGTAGTTCGATCTTGCCAACCTCCAGCATCATTAATAGCTTTAATTCTCTAAACACCGGCAGTTCCTTTATCATTAACATTAGTAGTATTATTTAAACTTACTAGCTTTGGTCATTACACATTTTCTTTTGGTTTATCTTCTTAAGTGCCATCGTCAATATACTGTTAGTTTTAGATCTACAAATTTATTGATCGAGCCTAAACGTGCAATGTTAGTCTAAGAACACATACTATTCTATTACCTATTCTTAATTTAGTTACATATGCTATACTGTAAGACTCCCAATTCAAATATCATTTTGATTGAAATCACTATCAAATGAACTTTTAAGATAGGGTTCACCATTAAAACCAAGGAATGCGAGGTTGAAGAGCCTGCTTCCTACTCCACCTTGAAGTGACCAATACTTCTGTGGGTTTTTTTTTAAATTTAGTCTAAAATCTAGACAGATTGCAGCACCGGCCATTATTTAGTTGACTATATTTAATAAACGTTATTAAACCGTACATTTTGCTTAAACCAATGTGCCATGATAAGATAATACAAAATTATTTAATTTATAGGCAGGCAACGAACAATTATAGAGAGTACTACAGGCTAGTTAATTATTTTTGTTCAAACCTTGACCACAGGATCTGTTGAATCATCATGAACTTGAATTATGAGCCGATTGCTTGGCCACGTTAAGTTGCATGCAGCTCCTATGGACACCTGATAGACCTGCACAGTTCTCATTCACTAAGAGAAATAAGAGAAGAGTAACTTCTGTTTGCTACTGCTGGGGATGAAGGTGCCAACATATCCAAATCGGCAACTAAGTCTGGAGACCGGCGTTCCGAGGAACGCTCTCTCCACACTTAAATCGGCAACTACTGGACATGCAAGCACACATCGCGCGGGCTGACACAAGGTCCACACAAGGCCCAGATCAGAAGCGGTAGGATCTCGAGAGCAAGGGAGCTTTCTCGGTGAGATCTCTGTATCATCGGATCCACTTTCGAGGATGCAGACCCAGCTGGGCTCAGGTGCTGTGGAAGGCGAAAACACCCCTTAAAATCAGAGTTTTCTTATGGCTAGTGCTCAATAATGTCATCCTTACTAGGCAAAACCTTGCCAAAAGACAACCACAGATTGCGACTAACTGTGGTTTCTGCGATGTTCAGGTGGAAGATCTTAACCACCTCTTCATTCACTGCCCAAGGAGTAAGGCAACTATGGTCGAGGTACTCCAAGCCTTAGGAACAGCTGACTACCCCTACGTTTATGAGGATTTGTGGGTGGGCCCCAAATTTGCAACGATTCGGCATGATGTGAAGGATGCGTGGTATATCGCAATTGCAGCAACTACTTGGGTGCTATGGCTGGATAGAAATAACTTTTATTTTCGTGCTTCATGTAATAGTATTTCTGGTAATCTCACTCACATCATGCATCTTATCTCTTTTTGGGTTACAGCTGCGGCCACAGGGGTTAGAGGAAGGATAGCTAGAGTATTCCAGGTTGAGGAGTTCGACGATGAGGAGATAGATATCGGACCGACACTGGACTGATGGAGTGGTTTCACCAGTCAGGACAGGGCCTATACCAGATGTTACCTCAACCTTCGGTTCTTTCTGGGTGCTTAAGGTTTCAGTTGTTTTACCCACCCCTCAGGGTTTGTTGGGGGTGTATGTATGTTTCTTTCTGTTTTCTTCATGCTTTGTAACTTTGTTTTGCTCTGTTGTTCTCTCCCAGTACGCCGGGGTTGTTTTATTAACAACTTATTAATGAAACAGGGTGGCCTTATTCCACCTTTCACCTAAAAAAAAAACATATATATCCAAATCCCATGATGATGAAGGCGATGGCCTGAGGGAAGATATATACAAACATATAGTTGTCTCTGTAGATTAAGTCGTAGGTTGCACATACAAGGAGGTAAACCCCTACGAAAATCAATGTATAGAAAAGATAATACAAAACTTTTCAAGATTGATGGTATAGGAAGAATCAGGATGGATGAAGTTTCAAACCTTTAAACCATTCCTCATTTTGGAATTTTCACTTCAGGAAAGAAAACAGAGAAAGGGATAACAACGCAATAAAAGAAAATTTTGACAGTATGTGAGATAATCCTCCAGGCGAAGAAGAAGTTGTAGATCACATGGAATTTCTTCAAGAATGACACTTTCTACACCAGAAAAAGGCAAAAAAAATAAAACGATCTTCATAATTGGAATGTAAAATTTTAACATGAATAATGCTGTAATAAAAATGTTCTTTCGGATAGAGATGGAGATAGAGAAAGTGTAAATATTATCCATTAATTGAACTTGTTACCAGAGTGACCAACTTTTTGAAAGTATTTACCAAACTGACCCACTTTTGAAAGTATTTATCAAAATGATACACTTGAGTTTAGTTAAAAATAACTCGGTTTTTCAAAAACCGAGTGTTAGAATTTGAAAAATCCAAGACTAACACTCGGTCTTTGAAAAACCGAGTTACTTTTAACTAAACTCGGTTTTTTAAAGACCGAGTTGGATGATTTGAAAATTTTAAAAAAAAAGAACAGTTTGGGAAAAACTTTTAAAAAGTGGGGCAATTTGGAAAAATAATTCCTCTCCTACATCCTTGTTCACGAGCGAAACTAAGCCCACATATTCCAAGGACCTTCACTGGCTCTAAAACGAAAACTTCCAAATTCGAAATTCCTATAAAAGGAGGCTCTCTTCCTTCTCCCTAAACCACTCCCAATGTCTTAAACTCCTCCAACAAAATAAAGAAAACCCCTTCACATTTCCCATTTTGCAAACTCACCGTCTCACTTTATTCTCGATTTTTTTTGAAATTACAATTTGTTCCCTCTTTTCGTTATCAAACTCAACGGCGGAAAGCAATCACGTGTCGCATTTCACCAAAATATCACCAAAATATGAAGTCATCTCCATCCATGCAGCTCTCCACGAAGCACTCATGTACCCAGATCTTGCCGCATCCCTCCTACCTCCATGTTCAGTAGAGAAACAGAACTCACGCATCCCAAGAACCTTCACATGGCCTAAAGTGAAAAACTCTAAATTCCAAACCCTATAAAAGAAGCCTTCATCCTCCCTAAACCATCCCCAAAGCCCTAACCCCCTCCCGCAAAATAAAGTAAACCATTCCACCTTTCCCCTAAAAAAAATTTAAAAATAAAGTAAACCCCGCCTCTAAACCCCCTTCATATTTCTCATTTTGCAAACTCACCCTCACTCCCATGCAGCTCTCCCTGAAGCACTAACCTATCTCAGATATTGTCGCGCCTCTCCAACCTATTTGTTTACCTACGAAACTGAACCACATAATCATGCGATGAACAACTAAAACGAATACTAGATATTTTCATTATTAGAATTAGAAAATTAGAATAAGAAGAATAGGATTCTATATCTATAATATCTATATTTCTATATTAGTATTAGTCGAACTCAAAGCCTCATTAAAGGATATTACCCCCACTCCCCTATTAAAGGATACCCCACTCCCCTCCCCCCCTCCTCTCAAAAAAAAAAACCCTCCTCCCACAAACTAAAGAAAACCCATAAACCCCCTTCACATTTCCCATTTTGCAAATTCACCTTCTCACTTTATTTACTTTTTTTTTTAATTATCATTTATTTCCTATCTCCGTTATCAAACTCACTGATGGAAAGGCAATCACGTGTCACATCTCACAAAACATGATGTCATTCATCTACTCATACAGTTCTCCACGAAGCACTCACCTACCCCTGATATTGTCGCATGTTCACCTGCGAAACTAAACCACGCAACCTTAGAACCTTTTCCGTCCCTAAAGCGAATGCTTCCAAACTCAAAACTTCTATAAAAGAGAGCCCCCTACCTAGGGCTGCAATCGAGCCGAGCCGAGCCGAATACCTTCAGGCTCGAGTTTGGCTCGTTTACGAAACGAGCTCAATTTGAGCTCGGTTCGAGCCGAACTTTGACCGTATTCGAGCCGAATAGCTCGCGAGCTTAGCCTTAAAGAAAAAAAAAAATCAAAGCTCGAGCTCGGCTCGTTTACGAAACGAGCTCAGTTTTCAGCTCGAGCTCGGTTTGAGCCGGGCTTTGACCGAGCTCGTACCGAATAGCTCGCGAATAGCTCGATTCGTTTGCAGCCCTACCCTTACCCTCCTCCCTAAACCATCCCCACAGCCTTATACTTACCATTGGTATAAATACCCGAAATTCGGATCCGACCCGGACTCGACATTGGACCCGGCATTGGACCGGAACCGACCAGGCCTAACGGGTCCGGGTCCTAAAATGAGATCCGTTGTACTTTCGGGTCCGGGTCCGCTAAAAAGAAACCCGACCCGGACCTTGACCCATTAAAAAAAACCTTAAAAATCAACATAAAAATAAATATTCTATCCTCATCCCTCCCCCCATTCCTCCTCAATTCTAAATATTCCTCTTCCAAACTCAAAACTCAAGCATTTTTCTTCTCTCGTGTATTTTAAATCCTCCACTCGCCGTCTCTGCTCGCCGCTCACACTTCCGCTCCTACCCGAACGGTTAGAAATATTTTAATAGGAACCGGATCCGGTCCTCATGGGTCCGGGTCCGGATCCAATTTTTGGACCCGTAGGAATCCGGGTCCGGATAGTGAAGGACCCGACCTGACCCTATACCAATGCTACCCATACTCCTCCCATGGAAAAAAAAACCCATAAACCCCTTCACATTTCCTATTTTTGCAAACTCACTTCCCTCTCACTCTATTTGTAACTTTTTCAAAAATGACCATTGTTCCCTCCCCCCGCGGACACTTCTAAACTGAGGATGTAGAGAGAGAAAGATTCTACATTTGAAGATTTAGAGAGAGAAAGATTCACTTCAAAATTCAACTCTCTACTTACTTTCTACTCTATAAAAGGCAAACCCAATTAATTTCTCTCAAGAACACATCCAAAATCTCCCCTTTTCCCACTTCACACACTTTCCCTGTTCCATCACAAGGAAACCCATCTAGGGTTTGGGAAGCAGCCATGGTTCTGGTCAGGTTTCTATGGCGCTATGGAGCTCAACAAGTCTACCTCTGTGGTTCTTTCTCGAGGTTTCAAGCTCAAATTCTTGTTTGTTTGTTCTTTTTCAAAAGTTTTTGTGGGTTCTGTTTTTTTTGGGTGAATTATGAGCTAAATTTTGATGGGTCTATTGAGAAATGAGTGAAAGTGATTTTTATGTGTGTAGCTGGAGCGAGCATTACCCGATGGCCGAGATGGAGCAGGCGCAGATGAATTTTCAGACCTATCTTGATCTCCCACTGGGGACCCATCAGGTGCATGCGCCGAATTTAGCTTCTTTTTGCTGTTTTTTTGAATTTGGGTATTTAGTTTTTTTTTAATTTGGTGTGGCTGATGGACTAATGCAAATGTTAGTGTTTAGAGAAACAGGGGTTTGATGAGTGAAAAGGGTCCTTTTCGATTACTTATGTTTTGCATGCAAGCTTACTAGTTCAATGACTAGTACTGGGGTCGGTATCGGCCTTCTGATTTTGGTATCGGTTTTGGCAATCTTGGAAATATCAGACGTATTGGCTATATATCATACTTAATGTGTTAAAGAAAGAAGAAGAAATTCAAAGTATTTAAATTTTACACGAAGTCATTTTTGTTCATGAATTTTAACAATGTGTTATGTTATTTTTTGGTTCATTTTTTAATCTTAATAATATCATTTTTTTTAAAAATTATAAATCGGTTATTTTATTAAGAAAATTATGAATTTTAATTTATAAAAATGTAAAATTTTATATTATTAATATATTTAGAATTTTGCGACGGTTCCCTCGAGCATGATTTTTCACTCTCATGTTGTCCCCATTCATCACCGATTGCGTCAGCTCATCATAAATAGGATTTAAAACCTAGTAGTACGCTTAACTACTTCTACTAAGTCTGTATGAAAGTATCAAATTGGGTAAGCCAAAAACCGACACGACATGGGAGTATCATCTCAGTTTTGACTGATATTTAATACCTAGTCGAGTACATTAAAGTTAAAGATAAGGTACGACGGAGGGTTGCAAAGGCTTTAAACTATAGACAAAAAGATTGGATAAATCGCTTGCATGAATGATTAATGGTGATAACTTTTGTTAACATATAGGTGAGTAGTTTGAGAAGCCTCTACTATTTTGGCTCCTAAGTAATAATTATTTGTTTCTGTTTACAATTACATTGATGTAATAAAGTAGGACATTTGATGTATTTTTAGTATAAAATTCTAGTAATTAAGATTTTCCAATATTTTAGTTCGAATTCTTTTTCTTTCTAGCCTGTTGTAGTCTTATTTATAAAGACAACCAAATGTTAAACAAGAATATAAAAATATGTATATTAGGCTTGAATCGCTATGAATAAGCTATTATTTCTTAAGTTCTTGGGATGGCATTTATATGCAAGCATATATAAAAGTTAGGTTATTATTGGAAATATGCAACTTGCTTTTAATGAATGAAATTGATGAATAATTGCTCTTCTTCTTGATAGCTTTCCTCTTCTCTTAATTCCTTTCTTCACCCTCATAATCTAGTCATCTCCTACATTGTAAACTTCTTGTTATCGGATTAGTCGCAAAAATGCCAACTACCCTATTATCATGTGGCTGCATGTGTTTTTCTCTTTGTAAGGGACTCAAGGGTTGCATGACGTGGCCACAGTCGCAACCCCAACTCTTAAGTTATAATAGTAATGAAAATAACTTGCAGAATATGGTTTTGCATTTTTCTTATAAGTTTGATTTGTCCCCATTATGTATGTTCATGATGTTCTACACTGAGTACAGTTTTTTGGTTAAATTTCAGTTTCGTTTTCTGGTTGATGGTATATATCGCTGCGATGAACAACTTCCTATCAACGAAATAATGAACAACGTGATATGTATTGAAGAACCAAATGTTCAGTCTCCAGTTCCACACTATGATCCTTATCTTCCTGGATCACTGCAGGTAAGCAATGGCATTCTTTTGTATCAAATTTGTTCCTAATCTTATTATTTTTCTTTTTTCTCCTCTTTCCTTTTATTTCTAACTGCACATACTGGCAGATGTACATGAATGAATTTTGGTTTCCTTTGGTTGCTTTGTATCTCTTTTCTGTCAATTAGGCGACAGCTTCGAGGCAAATGTCCCCAGATATACTTGCTTTTCTCACAAATGCAGAGAGGGAAACATTTCGTGACTGCGTGTCAAACCTCTTGTCTAATGGAACCAATTATGACATTCTACCAATGTCAGGCAAGGTGAATTGGTTGTTTATCTATAAGTAACTAGTAACTGACCCATGTGAATTAAGAGAACTTGAATTTTTACAAGCTTGGATTTATTTATGATTTAACATCTCTGATAGCATCCTTGCATTTACTTTCTAAAATAATTCCACCATATGCAAAGCGACAGACAGCATCTATGGAATAGTCCTCGTAGTTTTTACAGTTTTTGAGATATCAGATATTACTTTCGTGTACTTATTTATTTGTCGCTGAAATAAATGTTACTTACATCTGCTCATTAGCTTATAAATCTTCCTGTCATTGTTAATTGTTCATTTGAATTTGCAGGTGTCCATCGTGACTGCGAATCTTCCTCTCAAAGAAGCATTGCAGGTCATGTATGAACAAGTACGTAATTTGGTTAGATTATTAGTGTTTTATGAGTTTCTTCATCAATGAAAGTTGCTCTCAGCAAAATATAGACAATGATATATTATGCTGCTTCTAGATGCAATCTCTATTTTTGTTTATAAAATAGTGACCACATTCACCGGTTCCATTAATGAGGATTAATGAAACCAAAAGGTGAAAAATATTATAAAACCAGTCTAATGACGTCTACTAAGCATCAACCAAAGATAATGGGAACAAGATACAAAAAACAAGGAGTAAAGTATAGTAGCAACTCCAATAGGCCGATCCAAGCTCTATATACTACCAAAAGGCTCTAATTGTTAGGAATGTGTCTTGAATACTCGTGATTCAGATTAGAAGAAGGTAAGATGAAGCACGGAGGTCGAAGCGTCAAAGAGAGCAGAAGAAAACAGCAGCAACAATAGTGCAGGCATAGTTGCGGTCGACTGTCTCAAGTTGCGGTTGATTGTCCCAAGTTGCGGTCGACCGCACCCCCGACCGCAATTGCACTGGGTTTGGCCGAGAGGTGGACAGCCGACCGGTCTTGTTGGACGGTCGACCGACCGCGGCGCTGTGTTCGTTTTGGGCCTCGATTTGTTATGTCGTTTCAGCACAATCTTCAACTTCAAGTTAGATCGTATGGCTCATATTGAGTTACTTCTTTTTCAGGTTATATCGGACAACTGAGAATCAAGATTAGACCTAGGTTTTCTCTCTATTCTTCTATATATATTGTAAACTCCTCCAATATTAGAATAGAGTACTTCATAGATTATTTTCTCCATTGCAAAGAGAGGCTCGAGAAAGAGATAATTCTTGGTGAGTGGGTTTAATTCTTTGTATTGAGTGAATCAGTAACTCCTTGTAATCTCTTCTAGTTGAATATCAGATCTCCCTATATTTTTTCCCGGATTAAGCAAAAACTAACCGTGATAAGTCATCGGTGTGTTTGTGTTAGATTGGTGGATTTACTTACTTGCTCAATTTATTTGTCTCATCTACTTCGACTTCCTCATTACTCTATTTAGTTCCACTGCAACAACGGGCGTTGGTTGACGCCCCAATCCCAACAACTGGTATCAGAACTTCAGGTTGCCGAGTCCCTTGGTTAAGATAACATGCCACAGTATTTTGAAGATCAAACAGTTCGGTGGAAAGATCAATTTCATTCTTTGAAAAACTGACATGTATGATGTCCTTGTTCAAGAACGTCTGCAGTTAGCCGTTAAGAAGAAAGAAAAGCCAACTGATATGAAGGATGACGGTTGGAAAGATATTCATGAAAGAGCCATAAGTCTAATCCGACTATCCTTGGCGGACGAAGTCAAGTGCAGATTTCTTGAAGAAACTGATGCGGCGAGTTTGTGGGAAAAACTCATAGCTGACTACTCTGGTTCGTCGTTATTAGATCGAATGCATTGGAAAAGAAAGTTGTTTCGTTTATCTATGAAGGAAGGTACCGATCTTCAAGATCACAAGGTTCAATAAGGTATTATCTGAACTTAAGGCGATCAACACAAACGTATGTGAAGAAGATAAAAAACCTGATATATTCACTATCGGATTCTTACGAGCCTTTGATCACTACCATGCTACACGGTAGATCTGCCAATAAGAGTATTTCGATAGATGGTGTAATCAAGGCATTGAAGGAAAATCAACTTAGGAAGGAGACTCATTAATCACCGCCTATTCCCACAAGTTGTTTAGCAGTGGATGGTCCAGGGGGAAGACAAAGTGCTTTGCAAAAGGATTCGATCCGTTGCCGATATTGCAAGAGGTCAGGGCGTATCAAGAAAGACTGTTGGAAATTGCATAATCAGGAGAGCACAAAGAATGGAAATTAAGTCGCTAATGTGGTTAGTGCCTTTGATTCAAGTGATTCATGTATTCTTGTTTCAAATTCTTTAGAAGTGGATTCTAGTTGGTTTCTTGACTCAAGGAGTTCTTCTCATATTTGCTCCGAGAGGGAGTTGTTTTCTACTTATAAGTCTACTACAGGGCATTGTGTGACCACGGGAACTGGAGAGATTTGTGAAGTAGTAGGTGAGGGAACAGTTGAGTTGAAGATGTCAAGTCTAAATATGTTTACTTTAAGGGATGTTCTGCATATTCCTCTGCTGAAACGGAATCTGATTTTCTTGGAAACTCTGGATGCACGGGGTTGTAGGTACACAGCTCGAGGTGGAGTTTTGTCTGTTTTTCAAGGTCGTTGTAAGGTGATTATAGGTATGAGAGTGGTTTGGCCAAGCCAAAACAATCTCTACAAGCTTTGGAAAATCCGAAATACTTGCTCAAGTGTTGCTCCTTTTCTCGTTATTCCCGCAAGCTCAGCTAGTTTGCCACAACTAGATTCATCGAGACGAGACCATGACGTTCGAATATCGTCGAGAGGTGGAGAATGCCTAAGGGTAGGTGGAGTTCGTGCAGAGTTTGGCAACTTCGTGAGTACATCTTCGGAGGTGTACCCTTGAAGGGGTATACTGGATTTTGTAAGATTGGGTAGAGATCAATTCAACTAGAAGAAGAAGCTATTATTCTAAGTTTTCTTTGCAAGTGGAATTTGTTAGAGTTTGAAGATGAATAACACATCATGTGATAGCACTCGTATGCAATCAAAGGTGGAGTTTGATAGGAATGTGTCTTGAATACTCGTGGTTCAGATTAGAAGAAGGTAAGATGTAGCACGGAGGTCGAAGCGTCGAAGAGAGTAGAAGAAAACAGCAGCAGCAATAGTGCAGTCATAGTTGTGGTCGACTGTCCTAAGTTGCGGTCGACCACAGCCCCTAACCGTAGTTGCACTGGGTTTGGCCGAGAGGTGGACGGTCGACCGGTCTTGTTGGACGGTCGACCGACCGCGGCGCTGTGTTCGTTTTGGGCCTCGATTTGTTAGGTCATTTCAGCCCAATCTTCAACTCCAAGTTAGATCGTACGGCTCATATTCAGTTACTTCTTTTCCAGGTTATATCGGACGACTGAAAATCAAGATTAGACCTAGGTTTTCTCTCTATTCTACTATATATATTGTAAACTACTCCAATATGAGAGTAGAGTACTTCATAGATTATTTTCTCCATTGCAAAGAGAGGCTCGAGAGAGAGATAGTTCTTGGTGAGTGAGTTTAATTCCTTGTATTGAGTGAATCAGTAACTCATTGTAATCTCTTCTAGTTGAATATCAGATCAACCTATATTACCCCCGGAATTAAGCAAAAGCTAACCGGGATAAGTCATCGGTGTGTTTGTGTTAGATTGGTGGATCTACTTACTTGCTTAATTTATTCGTCCCATCTACTTCGACATTCTCATTGCTCTATTTTGTTCTGCTGCGACAACGGGTGTTGGTTGACGCCCCAATCCCAACACTAATCTCCCATGTAGCTGTGAGAGAGGTAGGCATCGGCCGAAATCACCCTTGAAGCTACTCCTCATCAATGCATAGCTTCTTTCTCACTCTGGAATGCCCTGTCCCAAAAATTGATCAGCTCTACAATTTTATAAAACATAATATAGTATCTACAATGAGTATTACGGAAACATGCATCATTTCTATCTAGACATAAAATCCAAAGAATAGTAGTTACCGTAATGTCCCATCTCCCCCTACTTTCTTTCCTAATGTGTTTATCTCTCCATGTACCCCAAACGTCGTTGATAGTTAATGGACCGTCTACCCAACCAAAACCCAAACCCATAATTTCCCATGCTAATTTAGCCTTAGGACATTGCAAGAAAATGTGGTCAGTCTTCCTCTCCATTGTTGCATCTTTGACATCTCGCATCGATCGGAATTTTTCATCTCCTTAAGTTGACTTTTGAGAGTATCGCATCGTTCATAATGAGCCAAAGGAATGCTTTCACCTTATGCAGACACTTGCTTTTCCAGATGATTCTAGCTTCCTAGTTTCTAAGCCCTCCATCATTTAAGAGAGAATACATGGAGCTCACCGTGAATGCTTGGCTCTGGTTTAGCGTCCATACCCTATCATCTCTTTCGTCGTTGGAGAATTGCATATCGTCCAAGACTGTCAGCTTAAGTCTATCCAGAAGCTCTTGATGGTCCGAAGATAGGTTTCCGTCGAAGTTAATCATAAAACTATCTCCCTTGCATACATCTGAAACCAGAGCGTTGATATTTGTAGTACGTGTTGCGAGATCTGGGAAGCGTGATACCAGAGTATTATTCCCACACCATCTATCCAACCAGAATCTCGTTTCCTTGCCATTCCCAATTTTACATGTAATGTTTGCATGGAAAAAGCTCCCCCACCTTAACGATCCCCCTCCAGATAAACGATGATTTTCTCCGGATGCTCCTATTTCCAAACCTGTATTTCTTCTGTCTCCTATATAGTTGAAAAGAGTTACCCCACCTTGCCTTCCTTAGTTTGTTCATCTTCCACCACCATTTGGCTAGCAGGGCCTTATTCATATCTTTGAGGTTGGTGATACCCATACCACCAAACTCTTTCTTCTTGCACACTCTTTCCCATTTGACAAGGTAAAACCCTTTTCCACCCTTGTTAGATCCTTTACACAAGAAACGTCTTCTACATTTGTCTATTCTGTCGATAACCCGCTTCGGTAGTTCATAGATCGACATCCAATAGGATGGCAAGCTACTAAGGACCGAGTTAATCAAGGTAATTCTGCTCCCCCCGAGATAGATATTTCCATTTCCATCCTGCTAACTTCTTTTCGATTCTTTCTACCAGAGGCATCCAATCCTCTTTACAGAGCCTCCCAGGTCTAATGGGCATTCCTAGGTAGAAAAGCGGGAACCGTCCTTTCTCGCATTCCATAGTCGCCGCAATCATATCTAGGTCATTCCCGACGTCGCTGTTAAGGCTGATCACCTCACTCTTCTGTAAATTAACCGATAATCCGGACCATACTTCAAAACATCTAAGTATAACCTGGATCGCTAGGTACTCCTCCCTCTTAGTGCTTCCAAACATGACTGTGTCATCTGCGTATTGTATAATCGATATCGGTTCCTAAATTCCTCTAATGTTGACGCCGTGCAGAATTTTTGCCTCTCTTACTTTCCTAGTCATTTCTGCCAACCCGTCCGCAATTATTGTAAAAATAAGTGGCGATAAAGGGTCTCCTTGTCGAAGACCCCGGCGGCACCTAATCTCTCTGCCACGTTCTCTGTTGATTTGGATGAAAGATTTTCCATCTCGAACACACAACTTCATCCAAGTCCTCCATTTCTCCCTAAACCCTTCAAGATTCAGAGCTTCATCCATGCAGTCCCACTTGACCGTGTCGTAAGCCTTTTCGAAGTCAATTTTGCCCTGAACTTTGTCCTTCTCCCCTCTGAAAACCATTTCATGTGCCGACGCAATACTATCAAGAATGTCTTTGTCTTTTACAAAGCCGCTCTGAGACGCATCTATAATATCGTGTAGGTGTGGCGACAACCCGTTGGGGTTTGTGGATCCAATACACGATAATGAGTTGAAGAAGATAGATGGAAAGGAGAATCGAAGTGGGAGCAACAGGTCAAGAGTAGCAAGTGGCTACAGCAGAGTTGCGGTCGACCGCACCCCCCGACCGTCCAGGCAAGACTACCGGTCGACCGCACAGTCGGCCGTCCCGCTTTCTAACTCAACTCTGTACCTTGAAGGAATGACCGGTCAACCGACCCGCTCTCTGTTGGATTTCGTGTAGTCGAGGGAGAAGACCGGTCGACCGTCAAGATGGTGTGGTCGACCGTCCCGACGCTGATTGATGAGCAGCTGAGATGGAAAGTTGTGAAATCCTATATATATTGTATTGTGTACGATTTTAGGGTTATGTGAAAAGAAAATAGAGATCTACCAGCCGTCATTAAGAGAGAGGGAGATAGAGAGAAATCCTACACCTTGGTGGTGAGTTCTTGAGAGATTTATAAACCTAATCTTCATATTTCTAGTGGAAATCGCAGGAGTGCCTCTGCGTGGGGAAGTAGCCATTGTTTGGGTGAACCTCAATAAAAATCTTGTGTATTCTTGTGTGTTGCTTTTTATTGTTCTTTGTTCTCTTGTTTTGATTCTATAGTTCTTGCATCTCGTCGTCGTTGTTGAGTTTATTCCACAGTTAGAATTCAACAAAGTGGTATCAGAGCTACAGGTTGGTAGTATTGATTGAGATGGAGGACAAGAGTAGAGTCAAGGAGTTCGATGGAACGGATTTCACAATGTGGAAGATCCAAATGATTGCATATCTCCGACAGAAGGATCTAGATGATCCGTTGTTTGGTGTGAAGCCAGAAGGGGCGGAGGTCGATCCAGTTGCTTTGGCGGGCTGGAATAGATTGGATCAGAAAGCGCTTAGGCAGATTCAGTTGTCGCTGAGCAGGAAGGTGCTATTTCATATTGAGAAGGCAAGAACCGCAAAGGAGGCAATGGAGATATTGACAGACATGTTTGAGAAGCCGAATGCAGCGAACCAGATCTTACATCTAAAGAAGTTGGTTAACTTGAAGTTGTCAAAAAGGGGTTCGGTTGCTGAGTGTAACGCCCCGAATTCCAAAACAACTGAATTCGAGATGTTCTACAGGATCTTTTCACTTCTTTCGTACAATTTTACAAGGAATTTAAAACTTTTATTTCAACAATCATTACACCAGAGTCTTTTACATCAATAAGCAGCGGAATTAATAAAATACAACAATAATAAAAATACAATTGTTACAAAAATAATCAACAGCATCCAATCATCTTTATATCTTCATGTAACTCCACATCCTGCATATAAAACTGTGGGCGCGTCAGTTGCTTACAACCGACGAAATATTATACACGGCCATCCTCTCTATGCCGGAAACAGTATAACGATTCTCAAATGCTTTAGCAAACACAAACTTGATCACAAACAAAGCTACAAAAGGGACTATCCTGTTGATGTCGTGTGGTGCGGTGCACTTAGTCCTTAATGCAGTTGTTTATATTATATGACACTAATGCACACTTGTTCGGATTCTATGCATCCCATACTACATAGGTCCGAGGGCAAGCCTCTTAATCGTCTTCATTATTGTAGGGTTCAATCCCTCGCCATGACTTAATCTACTACGGTAACTACGGTGAGTATCCTAGATGGTCTGTGAGTACAAGCACGTATCCTGGACCCTGGAGGGGAATTCCGCGCCATGTCTTGACTCATCAAGCATGCATTCTGCGGTAATTCAGCCTCCTCCCTGAACACGATCCTCTTGCAGTCACTAAAACATCCCACAAGCGTGACTAAAGTCCGATCATTACTGAGTTGTGCCCGCGCCATGTCTTGACTCATCAAGCATGCATTCTGCGGCTCACACACCCGCACCGTACCCTAGCTCTCATACTCATGTTTTTCTCTCACTTTCATTACATCTCCACTATGTATCTATCTGTAACTTCAGCAAGTGTCATAGACGTTCCATGATTACAAGCACGTGTCCAAGACCTTGGAGGGGAACCTCGCGCCATGTCTTGACTCATCAAGCATGCATTCTGCGATAGTTCAGCCTCCTCCCTGAACACGATCCTCTTGCCGTCACCAAACATCCCACAAGCGTCGCCAACATCCCGATCATTCTGGAGTATATTGCCCACGCCATGTCTTGACTCATCAAGCATGCATTCTGTGGATCACATCCGCATCGTAGACTCGAGGCTCCCATACTTGTGTTTTTCTCTTACTTACATCACAGCCTTATTAGAATCATGAATAAAATCAAAGCTCTAGAGTTAGCCTCTCCACCAAACCGGACTTATCATTTCATTTACACACGACCAACCTTGGTCTTCTTTTCAATATCATTTCATTTCACTGCCGGGGGAGACTTAGCTACTCTTTCATTTCAATTTCAAATTCACAATTTCCAATTGAGCACTTTCAGCTCATAATTCATTTTAGAGTCTCGCAGACTTTCTCATCATGATCTTAGCCTTTCATATTCATTTAATTCTCAATTCTCATCTATGATTCATTTCATGTAAATTTATGCAGCAACAAATATAGTTTACCAATATCCAGATTCACAATCTTTACCACAAACAATTCACAAGATTTCAGATATATCAAAAACACTCTGGACAGTCGACTGGGAACTCTTCCAGTCGACTTGTTCAGTCAATTCACATTCTTCATAACCACTCGGGAGAGTCGACTGCTGCACACGGCAGTCGGCTGTTCCGTAGTGTTCCAATTTCAATTTAACTTCTTTATAAACTTCATCTTTCACAACCTTGTGTGCATTTCACAATAAAACTCAATCAAATCTTAATAATCATAAAATCTTGTATTCAAAACTTATTTAACTTTCATTTGTCAAAATCAATTTCAAACCCAAGAATCATAAACAGTTCGGTTCAGTCGACTGGTGGCAGTATCAGTCGACTGTCCCGCAAATATCTTGAAAACTCAACATCAAAGCAGCAGTCGACTGTAACTGTATTCAGTCGACTGTCCCGCTGATGAAAACCAACTTTTTAACACTTACCAGTCGACTGTGGAAGTAATCAGTCGACTGTTAAATCCACAATTTGCATCTTTGCCTACACTTTTCGACTTTTGAATCGATTGTACTTCCATATACAAAATATAATTTATTTCCAGAATATATCCCTTTTTAAAACATTATCATATATATTACCAATTCCCAAGTTTCTCTTTTTCCAATCAAAAATGCATCAAAACATATTTTCCAAATGAACTACTTTCTTTTATCAAAATTTTCTTTATAAAAGATCTCTATACTTGTATAAATAACATTTTGAGGTTATAAATCATACTTTTTGCCACATTTCGCATTATTCCAATAATGTCTCAATATGCATCAATTTCATACAATCACTTCAATTCTAGCAATTCAACTAGCAATCGTAACAAGCATAGCAATTTGCATTTACCATAATCAATTTCATGCAATCAATTTCAATTTCAACCAAGTAAATCACATATCACCCATCATGCAAATTATATTCCTAAATTAGAAAGTATTTAAGAAACACCCACCTAAAGTTGAAGAATTGATACCAAAATGAACTCCTAGAATTAGGAGCTCCAATTGCAACTCCTCGAAATCCGTGCACCAAAGCAAGCCTCCAAGCTCCACATCGGCAAGCATCCATCATCGAGAGCATCTCCACCCCCACTCCATGTCGGCAACATCAAGAACAATCTCCCATCTTCTTTCATGTACACATACTATGTATGTACATATATATACATTAGCATATGTATATAGGCAAGTGGAATGGTGATTAGATGGAGGAATGGACAAGGGCTATGCTGTTTTGGGATTGCTTCTTCTCGGCATGGGCAGGAGAGAAAAGAAAAGGGATGAGAGAAAGAGAGGCTAAGAGTGCACTTTTATAAGAAAGCTAATGGGTAGTTAGTATAACTACCTCCACATGAACACCACTAACCCATTATAAATTTTGGTAACTTACTTTCCCTCTTGTTTTCAAAATCAAAACTCCAGGTTTTCCCTCCTCTCTAATCAGCCCGGTCCCCCAAAAAATTGTGTGCACAACGCACGTGTGCACGTGCACGTGCTTGTGTACAAAACAATTTATTTATTTAATCCTTTTTAAAATAATTATCTATATATGTAATAAATATATAAAATTAACTTAAAAATTATACTTTCCATGCACAATAAAAATAGACACTCACAATTTCATGAAATTTATTTTGAAGGAAGAACGCGCTTATACACGTGCACCAAAACACGTGCGTCGCCCGTAAAATCTCAAAAATACAAAAATTGACTTTATGAACCGAAAATATTTATAATCAATTGGGATGCAACATAAAGTGTATCTAACATACATATTTGATAATATACTCAAACGTACAGAGAACACGTGTATTGCACGTAGAAAATTTATTTTAACTAAAAATAGTCAAAAATTGAATTCTATCTATAAAATGAATTTAAACATGTTTATAAAAATAAGTAATTGAAATCCATTGAAAACTTGCACGTAACGGTGGAATACCCAAAATCGACACGTGCATCGATAATACGTAAAAAGCACGTAAAAACTTCAAGATTGAAATTTTGCATTTGAGTTGTCTTAATGCGATTTTAAGAATACAAGATTGTATAAAAATTTGGAATTCAAAGTACATATCAAAATGCGTTATGGATATGATCAGTAATAGTACAAAATGCACGTGCGTAACACCCAAGGGCAAAATTGTCATTTAAATTTTGCGGGGTGTTACACTCTCCCCCCCTTAGAACAGTTCCGTCCCCGGAACTCACTATGGTAAAGGCTGTATTTTGTACACACCAAAGAAAATATCGTTATAACATACAGAAATCACAAACATCAAGAAGATACATATAGCATAAAAATAGGCAATGTGGAAAAATAAGACAAGAAATCTATTTAAGAAAATGTATGAGCATCAAAATTTTACTAGAACTAAACAAGAAAACTAGGAAAGTAGCATAGGAAAACAAATACGACAATAGAGGATAGTGCATTTTGAAAGGAGTTTACATACAAATTACTATCAAGTAAACCATTAGATAAAATGATAAATAAACTCAGTCATAAATTGTGAAATAATTTCATAAAACAATGCAATAAAGGAAAACATAGTTAATGGGTACTTTATGAATAGATTCAGTATTAAAATTTATCAATGTAATAAATGGTAAAAGTCGCAAGCCAATTTGATACTATATGGCAAAAACTAGTAATTTAACAGTTTGAGAAATATATAAGAAGGGAATATAGTAAAAGTATAGACAACATAAAATAATTCTGTATATAAATTAGTATCATAAAATAATTTGGAAGGTAACTTTAATAATTATACATACAATTTGAAAATTAGGTATACATCGAAATGCCTTCGAATTATTCAGTAGAGCGAGAAAACCAACTTACGAAATCACATAGACGAAAAATTATAGAGGTGAAATAAATAACATGATATGAAAATTATAAATGATTGTAGCAGTCAACAAGACATCGTAGTAGTAAAACATACTATTGAAAGCAGTGCGAAAACCAATTATATAACAAGGGAAAGTATAGACAATGAAAAAAATGATTTTGTATATAAATCGATATTATAAGGTAATTTGTAAAGTAAATACAATAATCATAGGTGTATGATAAAAATGAAAAAGCAAAATCCAAATAATTTCGATTTGTCCAGTAGGCCAAGAAAATCAGCATACAAAATTATGTATATGCATAAACGGAAATTATAGGGCAAAACAACAACACCATGATATAAAATTTATAAATGATGTGTAGGAGAAAATAATACATTATGGTAGTAACAATGCAAAGCTAATTATATAGAAGTGAATCATAAATTATAACAGAAATATATTAAATAAAACTGTTAGGTGAGTAGCCACCAAAAATTTTTTAAAATAGCAAAATACAATAAAGTGGTACGAAATACTGACTCACCTAAAATGCAAAGTACTACAAAGAAGACGACAAGATAGTTGAGATTAAGCGGTAAATACACAAGTTTGATAAATATAACAATCAGTATAAACGGTATAATGCTAGGTTGCAAAATATTATAAAATAGCTCAAGCTAGTACACAATGAAATAGTTATAAGTGAATACCACAGGAAAACAAGGTAGGGGTCTTCTAAGTATAATATTTCATTTTGGTTTAGGTTCGTCTCGCTGGTATCCAACAGCAGACTTGCCTATCTTGATCCCAAGTTGCATAATTGCTCCTATGATATCCGGTTGCAAATTGCCTTCTGAGCATTCGGTTGCAAACTTTACCTCACCGACATCCAGTTGCAGTTTGCCTTCTGGATATTCAGTTGCAAACTTTGCCTCCCCGACTTCCAGTTGCAATTTGCCTCCAATGATGTCTAGTTGCATATTTGCCCTCTCGACATTAAGTTGCACCAAAAGCGGAAGATGGAAAGATGTAATCTCCCATGTATACTTAGATTAGATAAAGTATGGTGTTATGTTTGAAAATCAATGATGCAGAAAAAGATTTTACACAATGAAATATCAAAATAGGTGTATAGGATATATCAAACATAGAGGGTACTAATTAGTAGTAATGAAAAATTATTTATAACACCAAAACAATTAATGTAGAATATACGCACGTGTTGGAAATAAAATTGAAAACAATAAATGAGGTAGTGTAGCAATTTAGGACATGGACACAAGCAATTATGCATAAAAATAGTAATGAAATAATTGGGGGATGGTGAAATTATATGTATAGTAAGTATATTGAAATACATAAAAATTCAATGAAGACATATGTAGTAATCCAGAATCTAAAGGCAACTTAAAATTAGAGGATAAAGAAAAAACGAGTATATGCATTATGTTAAAGAAACGAAATTACAAAATTAAGGAATATAATAAATAAAGTAGTAGATAGTATGGGCTAACAATAATATTGAATGCAGACAATAAATCAAATTAGTATGTTGTATTTATAAGGATAAAATATTTCAATCTTGTTAAAATATATTGAAATATATAAGACAATACGAGATAACGAAAGAATATCGTATCGCAAAATCAAATCATGCAAAATGAATACACATAAGCAAAATTCACAAGCGAAATTCAAAAGGTAATAATAATTGAAAATAATAGTTGTAGTATAAATTTAACAGAATATATTAGGTAATAGCAGATATAGACGGATGAACATAAAGTGACATAAAACACGAAAGACAAAACTTTAAGATGGAGACACAGTTAAAATAAGTTCAACAAGATCAAGACTAAGAAAATAGACGAAATACTAGGCTTTGAAATGATTTAATAGTATAGGAAAATATTTATTCGGAAAGTATTAATATTGAAAAGTACTATGATGAAAATCCATATAAAATCATTTGAGGGGAAAGTGTGTCCATGTGTAAGGTATCATGAACGACGGTTCAAAGCCAACCACGCTTCCACTGCGCCACTCTGATACCCAGGGAAAATGAGTTCGCATACAATGTATACGAGGAGAGCATCATGAATGAATGTAAATTCAATAACAACTTCCATTCATGACTCAAACCATCCAATAGGAAAAAGGGGGAAGAAAAACATCAGCCTATAGAGCAACACAAATGTAAATCACTTACATTTAAATCTCTATAAACTGAACTCACACTCTAATGTCCACTTCTAGGGTGTCGTTCCTTATAAATTTGTACTACTTAGAAGCGTGGCTCTGATACCACTTGTAACGCCCCGAATTCCAAAACAACTGAATTCGAGATGTTCTACAGGATCTTTTCACTTCTTTCGTACAATTTTACAAGGAATTTAAAACTTTTATTTCAACAATCATTACACCAGAGTCTTTTACATCAATAAGCAGCGGAATTAATAAAATACAACAATAATAAAAATACAATTGTTACAAAAATAATCAACAGCATCCAATCATCTTTATATCTTCATGTAACTCCACATCCTGCATATAAAACTGTGGGCGTGTCAGTTGCTTACAACCGACGAAATATTATACACGGCCATCCTCTCTATGCCGGAAACAGTATAACGATTCTCAAATGCTTTAGCAAACACAAACTTGATCACAAACAAAGCTACAAAAGGGACTATCCTGTTGATGTCGTGTGGTGCGGTGCACTTAGTCCTTAATGCAGTTGTTTATATTATATGACACTAATGCACACTTGTTCGGATTCTATGCATCCCATACTACATAGGTCCGAGGGCAAGCCTCTTAATCGTCTTCATTATTGTAGGGTTCAATCCCTCGCCATGACTTAATCTACTACGGTAACTACGGTGAGTATCCTAGATGGTCTGTGAGTACAAGCACGTATCCTGGACCCTGGAGGGGAATTCCGCGCCATGTCTTGACTCATCAAGCATGCATTCTGCGGTAATTCAGCCTCCTCCCTGAACACGATCCTCTTGCAGTCACTAAAACATCCCACAAGCGTGACTAAAGTCCGATCATTACTGAGTTGTGCCCGCGCCATGTCTTGACTCATCAAGCATGCATTCTGCGGCTCACACACCTGCACCGTACCCTAGCTCTCATACTCATGTTTTTCTCTCACTTTCATTACATCTCCACTATGTATCTATCTGTAACTTCAGCAAGTGTCATAGACGTTCCATGATTACAAGCACGTGTCCAAGACCCTGGAGGGGAACCTCGCGCCATGTCTTGACTCATCAAGCATGCATTCTGCGATAGTTCAGCCTCCTCCCTGAACACGATCCTCTTGCCGTCACCAAACATCCCACAAGCGTCGCCAAGATCCCGATCATTCTGGAGTATATTGCCCACGCCATGTCTTGACTCATCAAGCATGCATTCTGTGGATCACATCCGCATCGTAGACTCGAGGCTCCCATACTTGTGTTTTTCTCTTACTTACATCACAGCCTTATTAGAATCATGAACAAAATCAAAGCTCTAGAGTTAGCCTCTCCACCAAACCGGACTTATCATTTCATTTACACACGACCAACCTTGGTCTTCTTTTCAATATCATTTCATTTCACTGCCGGGGGAGACTTAGCTACTCTTTCATTTCAATTTCAAATTCACAATTTCCAATTGAGCACTTTCAGCTCATAATTCATTTTAGAGTCTCGCAGACTTTCTCATCATGATCTTAGCCTTTCATATTCATTTAATTCTCAATTCTCATCTATGATTCATTTCATGTAAATTTATGCAGCAACAAATATAGTTTACCAATATCCAGATTCACAATCTTTACCACAAACAATTCACAAGATTTCAGATATATCAAAAACACTCTGGACAGTCGACTGGGAACTCTTCCAGTCGACTTGTTCAGTCAATTCACATTCTTCATAACCACTCGGGAGAGTCGACTGCTGCACACGGCAGTCGGCTGTTCCGTAGTGTTCCAATTTCAATTTAACTTCTTTATAAACTTCATCTTTCACAACCTTGTGTGCATTTCACAATAAAACTCAATCAAATCTTAATAATCATAAAATCTTGTATTCAAAACTTATTTAACTTTCATTTGTCAAAATCAATTTCAAACCCAAGAATCATAAACAGTTCGGTTCAGTCGACTGGTGGCAGTATCAGTCGACTGTCCCGCAAATATCTTGAAAACTCAACATCAAAGCAGCAGTCGACTGTAACTGTATTCAGTCGACTGTCCCGCTGATGAAAACCAACTTTTTAACACTTACCAGTCGACTGTGGAAGTAATCAGTCGACTGTTAAATCCACAATTTGCATCTTTGCCTACACTTTTCGACTTTTGAATCGATTGTACTTCCATATACAAAATATAATTTATTTCCAGAATATATCCCTTTTTAAAACATTATCATATATATTACCAATTCCCAAGTTTCTCTTTTTCCAATCAAAAATGCATCAAAACATATTTTCCAAATGAACTACTTTCTTTTATCAAAATTTTCTTTATAAAAGATCTCTATACTTGTATAAATAACATTTTGAGGTTATAAATCATACTTTTTGCCACATTTCGCATTATTCCAATAATGTCTCAATATGCATCAATTTCATACAATCACTTCAATTCTAGCAATTCAACTAGCAATCGTAACAAGCATAGCAATTTGCATTTACCATAATCAATTTCATGCAATCAATTTCAATTTCAACCAAGTAAATCACATATCACCCATCATGCAAATTATATTCCTAAATTAGAAAGTATTTAAGAAACACCCACCTAAAGTTGAAGAATTGATACCAAAATGAACTCCTAGAATTAGGAGCTCCAATTGCAACTCCTCGAAATCCGTGCACCAAAGCAAGCCTCCAAGCTCCACATCGGCAAGCATCCATCATCGAGAGCATCTCCACCCCCACTCCATGTCGGCAACATCAAGAACAATCTCCCATCTTCTTTCATGTACACATACTATGTATGTACATATATATACATTAGCATATGTATATAGGCAAGTGGAATGGTGATTAGATGGAGGAATGGACAAGGGCTATGCTGTTTTGGGATTGCTTCTTCTCGGCATGGGCAGGAGAGAAAAGAAAAGGGATGAGAGAAAGAGAGGCTAAGAGTGCACTTTTATAAGAAAGCTAATGGGTAGTTAGTATAACTACCTCCACATGAACACCACTAACCCATTATAAATTTTGGTAACTTACTTTCCCTCTTGTTTTCAAAATCAAAACTCCAGGTTTTCCCTCCTCTCTAATCAGCCCGGTCCCCCAAAAAATTGTGTGCACAACGCACGTGTGCACGTGCACGTGCTTGTGTACAAAACAATTTATTTATTTAATCCTTTTTAAAATAATTATCTATATATGTAATAAATATATAAAATTAACTTAAAAATTATACTTTCCATGCACAATAAAAATAGACACTCACAATTTCATGAAATTTATTTTGAAGGAAGAACGCGCTTATACACGTGCACCAAAACACGTGCGTCGCCCGTAAAATCTCAAAAATACAAAAATTGACTTTATGAACCGAAAATATTTATAATCAATTGGGATGCAACATAAAGTGTATCTAACATACATATTTGATAATATACTCAAACGTACAGAGAACACGTGTATTGCACGTAGAAAATTTATTTTAACTAAAAATAGTCAAAAATTGAATTCTATCTATAAAATGAATTTAAACATGTTTATAAAAATAAGTAATTGAAATCCATTGAAAACTTGCACGTAACGGTGGAATACCCAAAATCGACACGTGCATCGATAATACGTAAAAAGCACGTAAAAACTTCAAGATTGAAATTTTGCATTTGAGTTGTCTTAATGCGATTTTAAGAATACAAGATTGTATAAAAATTTGGAATTCAAAGTACATATCAAAATGCGTTATGGATATGATCAGTAATAGTACAAAATGCACGTGCGTAACACCCAAGGGCAAAATTGTCATTTAAATTTTGCGGGGTGTTACACTGAGCACATCAATAATTTCTGTATGGTTTACAATCAGATAGAATCGTCGGGTTTAAAGTTTGAGAAGATGGCACAATCGTTGTTGTTGCTATCTAGTCTTCCCGATAGTTACGGCACAGTAGAGAAGACTATTACTAGCACCATGACTGATATGACAACCCTAAAGGACGTTATAAGCAGCATCATGAATGAGGATATACGGAGAAAGAGACATAGAGAGACTTCGGTGTCATATCCTAGCAATACCGTGCTGTCAATTGATAATCGTGGTAGAAGTAACAACAGAGGGAGGTCGCAAAGTAGGAATCACAGGTTCAAGTCAAGAACAGGAAATCGCAAAGGTGAGTGTTGGTACTGCAAGAAGCCAGGACACAGGAGAGACCAATGCGAGGAGTATAAGAAAGCGCAAGTAGGGTCTCAGGTAGCCAATGTGGTAAATATCGAATCCCGTCTAGGTGAATTGTGTTTATCTGCTGGATTTAATATTTTGCAAGATGATTGGTGTATAGACTCAGGTGCTTTTTATCATTGTACCCTCATGAGGGATGTTTTTGAGGATTACAGGATAGATAATTTTGGTGCAGTTTCAGTTGGTAATGGGTAGATATGTCCAGTTGTGGGTAAAGGCACTGTGAGAGTGAAAGCTCGTAATGGTGGGAAATTGGTCTTGTATGATACAAGACATATTCCGAGCTTGAAGAAAAACTTGATCTCAACTAGCAAACTAGACAAAGAAGGGTTTACAACAACTTTTGGGCATGGAGAACGGAAGGTGACTACAGGTGCCAGGTTTGTGGCAAAAGGAAAGCGTGGTGACACGTTGTACTTACTCACGGGAGGTGATTCAGGTGATATCATTGCTACAGCATCAGTAGGTAGTTCCTCTTCAATTCTATGGCATGTCAAGTTGGGGCACCTTGGTGAAAAGGGTGTCAAATAGCTTTATTCTAGGGATCTTTTGTTGGGGCTGAAGAAGGTTGAGATAGATTTTTGTGAGAATTGTGTGATGGGCAAACAGAAGACAGTTAGCTTTCAGTTGGGTAGACATGAGAAGAAGCTTGCGAAGCTAGAGTTGGTACATACAGATGTGTGGGGTCCAGCTTAGGAATTCTCTTATGGTGGTAAGAGATACTTCGTCACATTCATGGATGATGCTACAAGAAAGGTTTGGGTTTATGCAATTCGCAAGAAATCAGAAGTTTTTGAGGCTTTCAGAGCTTGGAAGGCCAGGGTTGAGAATGAGACGAGTTACAAGGTGAAAGCAATCAAGTCAGACAACGGAGGTGAGTACACAAGCAAAGAGTTTGTTAACTATCTGGCAAAGGAAGGTATCAGAGGAATCAAGACAATTCCTAAGACTCCACAGGAGAATGGTGTAGCAGAAAGGATGAACCGCACGATACTCAAAAGGGCAAGATGCATGAGACTTCATGCGGGTCTTCCGGTCTATCTTTGGGCCGCTACAGTTGATACAGCATTGTACTTGATTAACCGTTGCCCATCTAGTGCCCTTGATGGGGCCATTCTAGAAGAACTATGGTCAGGTAAAACTGTTAATTATTCGTATTTGAAAGTTTATGGTTGTATGGCATATGCACTAATTGACAGGGAAGAAAGAAAGAAGTTGGACTCTAAGGTACCGTTCTTTTTTTTTCCTCTTATAAGAGGTTACCTCTTATAAGAGATTTAAAGTAAGAGCCTCTTGTAAGAGCCTCTTTTTGAGGTGTTCTTTTTACATAAAAATAACCTCTTATAAGAACCTCTTATAAGAGATTTCTGTTCTTTTTTCACCTCTTACAAGAGCCTATATTACCCCAAAGTCTATATTACCCCCAAAGTATAAAAATAGTGAGATGAAGGACAAGAAAAGATAAGTTCAAATTACTAATATATAAACTAGTTTAATGGCAAGTTAAATTCACAAATCAGTGTAAATCATCAATTATAATTCTGGGCTACTATAGACTTTTAATTAGTATGAAAATTAGTATATATAAATATAAATAATAATAATTTGTTTCAAAGAAGTTGGATTAAAAAAATTTAAGGTCAATGGGCTAATATAAATTCTCCCTTAGCTGTAAATAAATAAAAAATAAATAAAATTACAGTCAACTAATTGTTTCGACAGCATCCCTAACATAATTGTTTGAGATTGTGAAGAATGAATTCCCACACTTTTTCTAGGATAGCATATTACAGTCAACTACGTATATGATTACACTTTTTCTAGGATAGCATATTCCGGGCTACTATAGACTAATATATAAACTAGTTTAATTAGTAACAATTATAATATAGACTTTGGGGTAATATAGACTTTTTAAGTGATAGAAGTCTTATAAGAATTTGAAAGAGGCTATTAGAAGTCTTTTAGGCTTATAAGATATTTTGAGAAAAATGTCTTATAAGAGGTAAAAAAAGAACACTAAAAAAACTCTTGTAAGAGGGGGACCACCTCTTACAAGAGGTAAATCTCTTATAAGAGGAGAAAAAGAACACTACCTAAGTCCAGGAGGTGTGTGTTCATTGACTACGGTGTCGATGAGTATGGTTACAGGCTTTGGGATTTTGTGGATAACAAAGTTATTCGCAGTAGGAATATAGTGTTCAATGAAGAGGTCCTATACAAGGACGGCACATAGGTCAAGACAGTACAACCAGTTCAGAATCAGATTGGGATTCAAACTCAGACTCAGATTCAGATTCTGAAGGCGGCCCTAGTTGTGGGGGCCCTACAGTGTAGCAGCAGGTACGGGTACCACAGGCAGTACAGGAGGCACATGGTGAGCCTATTGGGAATGAGCAGGTTATCCAAGATGAACAGGTACAGCCAGAACAGTTCGGGGAACCTAAACCGGTCGGTGAACCGGTACCCACGTTAAGGAGATCGACACGAGAGAGGAGGCCAACTAGGATATTTGATCCATCAGCTAGTGTTGTTCATGAGAACGTTCTGTACACGAATTCGGGGGAGCCAGAGACTCATGAGGAGGCTTTGAGGGATGAGACTCGAATTCAGTGGGAGTTAGCCATGAAGGACGAGATGAGCTCCTTGGAACAGAACCAAACTTGGGAGTTGACCAAGTCACCCGCAGGGAAGCGCGCTCTTATGAACAAATGGGTTTTTAGAGTTAAAGATGAGGCAGATGACAGTAAGAGGTACAAGGCCAGACTTGTTGTAAAAGGATTCTCTCAAAGGGAAGGCATCGATTATAGTGAGATCTTTGCACCGGTTGTGAAGATGGCTTCTATTAGGGTTCTGCTCAATATTGTGGCAGTTGAAGACTTGCACTTAGAGTAGTTAGATGTGAAGACAGCATTTCTCTATAGTGATGTCAAAGAAGAGCTATACATGAGACAACCCACAGGTTTTGAAGCTAAAGGAAAGGAAGATATGGTGTGTCGATTGAAGAAAAGTCTTTATGGGCTCAAACAAGCACCACGGCAATGGTACTTGAAGTTTGATTGTTTAATGAGAGGAAAAGGTTTCGATAGGTGCGAAACGGATCATTGTGTATATGTTCGTAGATATGAGGATAATGATACAGTTACCTTGGTGTTGTATGTGGACGACATGCTGTTAGCAGGTTCATGTATGGAAAAGATCAAGGAAGTGAAAAAAATGCTAGCTTCGGAGTTTTCAATGAAGGACTTGGGTGAAACAAAGCAAATCCTTGGCATGAAGATCAGTAGAGACAGGAGTAGCAAGAAGCTTTAGTTATCACAAGCGGACTATGTGAAGATGTTGAAGAGATTCAATATGGATGTCGCAAGGCTAGTCACTTGTCCCTTGGCTGCTCACTTCAAGTTATCAATGGACTTGAGTCTTAAGACAGAGGTAGAGATGGAGAAAATGGCTGCTATTCCTTATGCCTCAGCCGTTGGAAGTTTGATGTATGCGATGGTGTCTACAAGACCAGACATCGCACAAGCATTGGGAGTTGTCAGCCGTTACATAAAGAATCCAGGTAAACAGTATTGAAATGCAGTAAGGTGGATTCTTAGATATCTAACAGGTACTTCAGATCACTATCTTTGTTTTGGGGGAGATTCTTTGCATATACATGGTTATGTAGATGCGGATTTTTTGGGTGATCGTGATGGTTGCAGAAGTACTACAGGGTATGTATTTACAGTTGGTGGAACAACTGTTAGTTGGACTTCACAGTTACAAAAGGTTGTAGTGCAGTCAACCACTGAGTCAGAGTATATGGCACTTACGGAAGCGATGAAAGACATGTTGTGGATTTCGGAGCTTATGAATAGTTGGGCAGGAAGCAACTCATAGGTGAACTATGGTGTGGCAGTCAAAGTGCAGTTTTCTTGGCGAAAAACTCGGCACATTCAAATGAGGTATCATTTTGTCAGAATGGCGGTTGAGAAGAAATTGTTGAAGCTAACTAAGATTCTTGGCACTAAGAATCCGGCGGATATGCTCACTAAGGTGGTGGATAGCAAGAAACATTAGTTTTGCTATACCGCTATCGGATTGTCTCCAGGTTAATTATTGAGGAGACTCGCAGAGGCACAAGCCTAGACTAGGCTAATGGAAGAATGAAGAACAGGTTAGAAACTTCGTGTATATGTCTCCAAGTGGGAGATTGTTGGGGTTTGTGGATCTAATACACGATAATGAGTTGAAGAAGATAGATAGGAAGGAGAGTCAAAGTGGGAGCAATAGGTCAAGAGTAGCAAGTGGCTACAGCAGAGTTGCGGTCGTCCGCACCCCCCGACCGCCCAGGCAAGACGACCGGTCGACCGTGCAGTCGACCGTCCCGCTCTCTGACTCAACTCTGTACCTTGAAGGAATGACCGGTCGACCGTGCAGTCGACCGACCTGCTCTCTGTTGGATTTTGTGCAGTCGAGGGAGAAGACCGGTTGACCGTCAAGATAGTGCGATCGACCGTCCCGATGCTGATTGATGAGCGGCTGAGATGGAAAGTTGTGGAATCCTATATATTGTATTGCGTACGATTTTAGGGTTATGTGAAAAGAAAAGAGAGATCTACCAGCCGTCATTAAGAGAGGGGGATAGAGAGAAACCCCACACATTGGTGGTGAGTTTTTGAGAGATTTGTAAATCTAATCTTCATATTTCTAGTGGAAATCGCAGGAGTGCCTCTACGCGGGGAAGTATCCATTGTTTGGGTGAACCTCGATAAAAATTTTGTGTATTCTTGTGTGTTGCTTTTGGTTGTTCTTTGTTCTCTTCTTTTGATTCTATAGTTCTTGCATCTCGTCGTCGTTGTTGAGTTTATTCCGCAGTTAGAATTCAACACAACCTACTGGCCAAGACTTTAGTGATGATTTTGAAGGGACCATTAAGCAGGCTGATCGGTCTGAAGTCAGTTGCTCTGAGCGATTCCATCTTTTTCGGGATAAGCACCACATTCGCGTAATTCAATCTATCCACTTGCGCCACTCCTTGGTGCAATTCCCGAAAGATGTGTAGTAGATCATATATAATGATATTCCAATACCGGTTGTAGAAGAAGATCGGGAAACCATCAGGCCCTGGAGCTTTGTCTTGTCCCAATTTCTTGATAGACACCAATACTTCCTCCTCTGAGAACTTTGACTCTAATCCTTCACTCCCATCTAATCTCGAGTCACTCCAGAAGTCTTGATTTAGCGTCAAACGTCTACTTTTGTTTTTTCCAAACAGACTCTATATCTGGAGTCAATTTCTTGTCTAATCTCCTCCTTGTCCTCTGTCCACGTCTCGCCTATCTGTATCCCCGTGATATTGTTCTTCCTCTTTCTCCCGCTTGCAACCTTGTGAAAAAACAAAGTGTTGCAGTCTCCCTCTTGTAGCCATTGAATTCTTGATCTTTGTCTCCAATAGCTTTCTTCCATCTCCCCTAATCTGTGTAATTCTTTTCTTATGTTGGTCAACTCCTCCACTTCCTGGGTATCGAGATTCCTAGCCTCCTCTGACAATTCTAGTTCATGCACTCTCTTACCCAGCTCTTCTTTCTGTCTTTTCTGTTCCCCAAATTCCTTATACGCCCAAGTGGAAAGGTGTTTCCGAAGTCGTCTCATTTTAATGTTCCAATTAGTGACCGCGTTAGTCGATCCTGATGGCCTCACCCAAGACTCCTCGATGATCTTCCCAATGATCTCCGAGGTCGTCCAACTCTTCTCAAATCTAAATTGATGGTATGTCCTTCGTCTCGCAGTACCGCAGTCTAACAATAAGGGTGTGTGATCCGAAGTGAATCTTGTGATTGACCTAACCGTTGCCGCAGGGAACACTTGTTCCCAGTTGGTGGAGACGAGAATACGTTCAAGTTTGGCTAGGATCGGTCTGGGTTGCATATTCGTCCAAGTGAACGTTCTGTTCGCGGTTAAAATCTCCTCAAGTTCAAGAATATTAATAACGTGGTTAAAGTCCTGTCCATCGCTCTCATTGGCACCCCTACCTCTATGTTCATGTTGGAATCTGGTAATATTAAAATCACCTCCTAGCACCCGTGGTCCCTCCCATCTGCTTCGGATATCGATGAGTTCATTCCAAAACCTACTCCTTTGGCCCGAAGAATAGGGGTCGTACACCGAGGAAATCATATGTTCTCAGCCATCGCCTCTACGTTTTAATCTAACAGTAACCGAGAAACTCCCAATATATTCATCTACTATGTCGAATACCTTCGTGTCGTAACCCACTGCAATTCCTCCCGACATACCTCTAGCCGAGAGGAAGCGCCACTCAAAGTCCCTTAGTGAGTAGAGCCCCTGAATATCTCTAATGTTAGGGTCTACTATTCTAGTTTCTTGGAAGGCGCACACTGTGGGTTTATGGTTCTAGATGCAATCTCTATTATGTGTTATTTCGTATACCAAGATTAAATTTGCCCTCTCAAAATGAAAATTGTTAATATTTTTTAGTGGTGTTCTTTTTTCTTTTCCTAGTATTATACTGAGCTCAAATGGAAATTAATTAACATGACATACATTCAAAACTGCTTTTTGGTACCAGAAGGATTAGTTGTAGTTCTAAATGAACATGGACTGAAATAGTATAAAAAGATGGAACTGTCAATGTAAAGATGGATATGAACAGTAGAAACTTAAGTGGAAAAAATAAGAATCCATGCATGTAGCCGGCTGTAAACATTTCAGGTCGGCTTGCTTACTGTTTCCTATATTGCGTTATTGATTGATTATAATTGATGCATCATACTTCTCTTTTAAATTCGTAAACCTTTGGTAAAACTCAGTTTTCTCTTTGTAATAGCTTTTTTGTTTTGTTTTGTTTTTTCCAGGGCCTGGCTGTTGTCCCTGTTTGGGATGATCAGATATCAACTATGACAGGGATGCTTACTGCTTCTGACTTCATACTACTTTTGCAGCAGGTTTGACAGTTCATTTACTTGAATCATCGTGTTTATCAAGTTCGTCAAAATTATGTTTAATTTTTATGTTTTGATCTCTCTCTCTCTCTCACACACACAGAGATACACACATTCACTGGACAAATTTAGCAGGTCATATAAATAAAACATTGTTTGGACAAACTATAGTTCGGTGCAAGTGCACATGGGCCTAGTGGTAAGCTTCTTTGCTAGTGATCAAGAGGTTGGTTGTTTGCACATTGCTTCCTCCAATCCTGCTTAATTGAGTTCACTGGCTTGGGGCCGCATTATGTTTGGCTTTTAATTTTATATGTACCAGAATTGAAATCTTGTAGGAAATATAGAAAATCTATAATCTTTCTAGACATTTTAGTACCGTATATAATAATTAATTAAGATAATGTAGGCATTTCCTTGAACCATAATTATATTGGCTAAGACGACATTACGTGGAAAACTGGTCTGAAATTTCTCTCTTTGGTGGAGGCTTTTTGTTGTTGTTGTTGCAAATGACGATGATGAAAACTGCAATTTGGCGCTGTAAGTTTTTTTGTTGTTGTTGATGAAATGGCCGTAGCCAATCTGGTAAAGTCGTAATGTATATATCTGTTTAAAGTTCTCCTCTTTTTATCTTTTCCTAAAGCAGTTGCGATCTGGTAAAGTGGTAATGTATCTATATGTTCTATAAAAGAATGCATTTTTAAAGTATTTGTTCATTTAGTCATCTTTCTATATGCAGCTGCAAGTCATAGACGGAAGTCTGGTCAATCAGATACTCGGAATGCATTCAGTTAAGTCTTGGAAACAAGGAAAACTTCAGCTCTACGGACAATCCAGCTGGCCCATGCACCAAAATCTACGGCCTCTGATGCATGTAAGAACTCTGCGATCTTGATTTACTTGGTCATTCTACTAGTGTAGTCATGCTTTACCTTGCTTCTCTTTTATATATATTTCCATTTAGTAGTAAGAACCATTTATTATTTCCCACATGTATCGCTTAGCTCTCTCCTTTTTAATATTCACTTTCGTTATGGCAAATTTCTTTTCTGCAGGTCGCAGATGCGGACTCCTTAAGAGATACAGCAGTAAAGATTTTGCAACATGAAGTATCCGGGATTCCTATCTTCAGAACTATTGGGCCAGATGAAGATGGTACAACTATCCCAATACTAAATGTCGCAAGTCTCCCCGCAATCTTCCAATGTATATATAATCCCATTGTCATAATTTCATATTTATACATTAACCTTTAACATCTCTAAAGTCCCCCCCCCGCCCCCGCCCCCCCCCCCCCTCCTAATTCGACAGACATCTGCAGCCAGTTGGGAGAAGTGATAGGATGGTTTCCACTTGTGCAAAATCCAATTAGTAGTATTCCTCTTGGGACCTGGTATCCAGCTACTGGCAGAGAGAGCAAACGCCAGCTAAAAGTGTTGCCGTTTAACACACCACTAAGTTATGCTGTTGATTCACTAATGCGAGGTGTGTGCTTTCTTTGGCTTTAGTTAATCTATGATTGATATACGACGTAAAAATTTTGCAAATTGTTCGGGTTGGACATGCATTAGACTAGTAGAATATTTAAAATGCTCCTCTCATGTACTGTTTATACCTGTGTCATGTTTAAATACATTTCTCTGTCTTTTTTGTTCCAGAGGGATTCAGTTCAGTGCCAATTGTGAACGAAAATGGAACGTTAATTGATGTTTATTCGCGCAGGTATTTTCATTTCCATTTCCACGCAAGTGCAGACGCACATACACACAAATAGTTACTGGGTCATCTCTCGTGATCGTCAAGGCTGGCCCATCGTTTCCAGGGGCCCGAGACGAACTCCTGAAATGGCCCCCCCATACATTAAAAAAAAAAAAACCAAAACATGTATACATGCAGATTGTTCAAAGCAAAATATGCAAAATATATATCATCGAATAACTGAAAGAAAGAACTAAAGAGGGTTTGTTTTAAATGTGAGTTTCGGGTTTTGGGTTGAGGGTAAGAATTTCGGGTTTGAATTTGAAAGTGGGTTTCGGGTTTTAGTTTCTATTGATTTAAATGTGGATGTGTTTTTAAATCATCCATATTGAAAGCCTCATATTGAATCAAGTCCAAACCCAAACAATTTAAATAAAATTCTAAAGGCTCAAATATTTAATTTTGGGGGCCCCTAATAATAAATTTTTTTACGTACAGAATATGTGCATATATTTACAAGGGGAGTACAAATTTGGGGCTCTTAAAATTGCAAATTATCTCGGGGTCTGAGGCGGCCGCCTCACCGGCCTCAAGGGTGGGGTCGGCCCGGGTGGGGTCGGCCCTGGTGATCGCATAACAACTAGCTAGAGTATGTGTATCAGTTTGTGTTTTAGTTCAATGATAAATAAATTAACTTTCAAGCAAAAACCCATTGTAGTTACTCGATCTAGATACTAGCCTAGCTCCATCTCATGCAATATTCTTAAATCTTTGCAAAAAAAAAAAAAAAGAAACTTGCTGTTAAAATCGGTTATATGTTAGTTTTTATAATTCGCCCTAAACTTGTCTTTTCTTCTTGCAGTGACATTGTTTCTTTAGCAAAAAACGACATGTATGCTCGCATCAAGTTTAGCCAGATAACTATGATTCAAGTAAGTCAACAACTCTGGACAATTGTGTAGATCAGCAGTACTTACATCTTTTGCATACACAACGTTTTTCTTTCCGTTATCAGCTTCATGTTTTGTTTGCTAACCCAAGTAGAATTTCTCAATATTTCTTTTTTGTTACTAGAGAAAGTCGAGCGCAAATTGGCTCAGATTTGCTAGTATATTTTTTTCTTATCGTTAAACGGTGGGTTGAATGTCCTCCGCGTTTCATTAAAAAAAAATTAACAAAACATACAACGAAAAATAAGACTTATGTAGTTCAGAAAACCCAACATGGGTCCTGAAACTCATATACCCCAACCAATAAACAAAAAATACAATAAAATCTAATCCTACTGGTCGGTCGACCTTCCCAGAACAAATTTCTCTTGCCAATTTGAGCTCATACTCTCTCATTTCCTCGCTTGTACTTCGTTTGTCCTTGTCGTAACCCGCAACCGTCCCGTTGTCGTCCCCAGCAGTGTTCCATACGTCAACTTCAAGCACCATACGCGAGACACCGCAGGTACCCACCAATATGACATACCCATGTCCAGATTGTGACCTCGTTCTCATCCCCTCGCAACGGATGTTGTCGTGGCTCCCCACGGCTCCACAAATGCCTCCAAGCCCCCTGACATAAAAGAGACCCTAGGCACCCCTCACTTTGAGCTGACTAGACCGAACTTGAACCCAAACTATAAACTCGCTCGACTACCGTCGCCACAACAAGTTTCTCGTGCCAATTTGAGTTCATTCTCTCTCATTCCCTCGCTTGTACTCCGTTTGTCTTCGCAGTCACTCGCAACAACACCGCCGTCGCCCCCAACAATAATCCATACGTCAACTACAAGCTCCATATGAGAGACACCGCAGGTACTCACCAATCTGGCATACCCATGTCCAAATTGTGATCTCGTTCTCATCCCCTAGATTGACCACCGTTGACTATCACCGTCACCTCGCAACAGAGGCTGTTGTTGCCTCCGACGGCTCCATAAACGCCTCCAAATCCCCTGACATGAGAGAGACCCTAGACACTACTCACTTTGACCTAAATAGATCAAAGTTAAGCCCAAACTATAAACTTGCTCGACAAGACGATTGGAAACGGAGTGGAGGCGAGAAATAGTCAGTGGCAGCAACAACAGAAGTTGCGGTCGACCGTCCCTTTTGTGCGGTCGACCGTCCCCTGCACGAAGTCTTCCAGAGAGGAGGACAGTCGACCGACTTGTTGGTGTGGTCAACTGTTAGCGGCGCTGATGGGTTTCGGGCTTGAGTCTGGCTGATTCGTGAAAAGCCCAACTTGCTCTTTAAGTTGGATCGTGTGGCTCCTATCGTAGGATTATCTCTTATGTATTATCCAATGGCTATTGTAACAAGATATTAACTTAGGGTTTGTCTCTAGATCTATATAAACAATTTTAACGGCTCATAGATCCATAATGATTCTATTGAGTGCCGAATAGAAGAAGAGAGTACTTCATAGAGAAGGGTGAGAGAGTTTCTCCATTGAAAGCAGCATCAAGTTCCAATAGGCTTGAGAGAGGGTCGTGGTGAGAATTGTAATATTCTTGTATCTTCTCTAGTTGAAATAATATCTCAGTTCTTCCTCCCCCGGATTAAGGCAAAAGTCCCAACCGGGACAATTCTTATTTGCTTTGTGTGATTGGTGTGATCTAGTTTTGCTTGGTGGTTTGTGTTGATTGTGTCAAAGACTCAACAAGATCCTCATAATTCCTAACAAATGGTATCAGAGCAATCAGGTTCGTGGGTTTGTTCGAGTTCCTTGGAGATGGCTGATCAAAATACGAAGATCAAAATACGAAGATCATGCGGTTTGACGGTAAGATCAACTTCAATCTATGGATGGTGGACATGTATGATGTTTTGGTTCAGAAGGACTTGCACCTTGCCCTAGAAGAGAAGAAGCCAACCGACGTGAAGCAGGAGAAGTGGGATGATATTTGTTTGAAGGCCTTGAGTTTAATCCGGTTGCAATTGGCGGACGAAGTCAAGTGTAATATCCTTGAGGAGAAAAGTGCGGCGAGTCTATGGACGAGACTCAAATCTGACTACTCGGGGTCGTCGTTGCTAGATCGGATGTATTGGAAGAGGAAGCTGTTTAGGTTCTTAATGAAGGAAGGTACCCATCTTCAAGATCATATTGTGGAATTCAATAAGGTAATATCTGAACTGAAGGCGATTAACGCTGATGATCTTAGCGAAGAGGATAAAGCTTTCAACTTGATTTATTCACTCCCAACTTCTTATGATCACTTGATAACTACCATGCTACATGGGAAATCAGCCAAGGAGACACTTACTGTAGCCGGGGTGATTAAGGGTCTGAAGGAAGATGAACTAAGAAAGGAGACTCCTAAAGGCGGGTCTATTTCTTTAGGGTGTTTTGTGGTGGATGGTATTGGAAGGGATGCAGCACACAAGGGTAAGATTCGTTGCTATTACTGTAGAGGAGTTGGGCATTACAAGAGAGACTGTCACAAGTGGTTGAGTCAAAAGAGTGCTATTAAAGAAGGGAAACAGGCCCATATAGTCAGCACAACTGAGTCAGGTAGTAATGATGATTATTGTCCTCTTGTTTCAAGTTCTTCAGATGTGGATTCAAGTTGGTATCTTGATTCGGGAAGTTCTTCTCATATTTGCTCCGAGAGGGAGATGTTTTCTACTTACAAGTCATCAACAGGCCGTAGTGTGAGAACGGAGAGTGGTGAGATTTGTGAAGTAGTAGGTGAGGGAACAGTTGAATTGGAGATGCCAGATGGTAAAGGGTTCACACTAGAAGAGGTCATGCATATTCCTTCGATACAGCAGAATCTTATATCCTTGGGTACTCTTGATGCTCGTGGCTGCAGGTACACAGCTCGATGTGGAGTTTTGACAGTTTGGGAGTCGTCGTAAGGTAATGAAGGGTAATAGGAGGATTGGGCAGCGTCAGCACAACCTCTACCAGCTTTGCGGGAGCAAAAAATCTCGACTGAGTGTATGGAAGCCCATTGTTCCTAAAGCATCATCTAGTAAGCCGTCACTAGAATTGCCGATGAGAGACTACAACGTTCGAATACCGTTGGAAGGTGGAGAAAGCCTTGATGTAGGTGGAGTTTGTGTGGAGGGTGGCACCTCCATGATTACATCTACAAGGGTGTGACCTTGAGGGGGGCATACAACTAGAGGAAAACAGGTGGAGGTTTGTTCAACTAGCAAAAGAAGCCAAAGAAACATGTTGTTTACAAAGCAGAGAAGAAAGATCTAGAAAAGTTTTAAATCACACCGGTATGGATTCAAGAGATTGTTGGGTTTGTCTTGCATACGATGTTGGATAAGAAGACGATAAGACGATGGAGGGATCGAGACGATTGGAAACGGAGTGGAGGCGAGAAATAGTCAGCGATAGCAACAGCAGAAGTTGCGGTCGACCGTCCTTCTTGTGCGGTCGATCGTCCCCTACACGAAGTCTTCCAGAGAAGAGGACTGTCGATCGACTTGTTGGTGCGATCGACTATTAGCGGCGCTGATGAGTTTTGGGCTTGAGTCTGGCTGATTCATGAAAAGCCCAACTTGCTCTTCAAGTTTGATCGTGTGGCTCCTATCGTAGGGTTATCTCTTATGTATTATCCAATGGCTATTGTAACAAGATATTAACATAGGGTTTGTCTCTTGATCTATATAAACAATTGTAACGGCTCATAGATTCATAATGATTCTATTGAGTGCTGAATAGAAGAAGAGAGTACTTCATAGAGAAGGGTGAGAGAGTTTCTCCATTGAAAGCAGCATCAAGTTCCAATAGGCTTGAGAGAGGGTCGTGGTGAGAATTGTATTATTATTGTATCTTCTCTAGTTGAAAGAATATCTCAGTTCTTCCTCCCCGGATTAAGGCGAAAGCTCCAATCAGGACAATTCTTATTTGCTTTGTGTGATTGGTGTGATACAGTCTTGCTTGGTGGTTTGTGTTGATTGTGTCAAACACTCAACAAGATCCTCATAATTCCTAACAAGTTGTAATTTGGATATTAGGGGAAAAGAAATTTGGATATTAGGGAAGCAATATTGTTAGATATTGTATTATATATATTAGTCTCATATCGAATATGTATCAGTTTAGTGTTTGGTTCTCTCCTATATATAAGAGTCATTGTACTTAGTTGTATTATTCCCAATAATCCAATTATATTTTCCAATCTCTCTGCAGTTAACCTTATCATGGTATCAGAGCACAGTTATACAAATTTTTCTTTCTTCTCAAAACCCTATAATTCCACCCAAAAAAAAACGAAGATGAAGAAGCCAACCCATTGTCATCGACATCATCGCCGACCCCCCATCGACACCATCATCATCAAATCTCGAAGAACTCCTTGTCTTGTAACGCCCCTGCCCCAAACTCAGATAATTTATACAATTTATCAGACAAATTACTTATTATTTAGCACAACTGCCCACCGTAGGCTGCCTCTCAAAAGGTGGTTAACCGGATTGGTGACTCCTGATCACAGGCATTATTATTTATAGTTAATTATTCTATTTGGGACAATTTCATTCACTCCTTCTCTTTCTCCTCGCGAACTGCACAGCCGAAAGCCCCCAAGGGGCTCCACGCCACGTGGCGGCTGAGAGTAGCACCACGCTGCCTGAGCTCCCGGGCCCACTGCCCACGTCACCCATACGTGACAGCAGCAACATCTCAAGCAAACTTTGCTATTGTTCTTTTTGCCGTGGGCCCCCACCATTTGCATTTTAATTCCATGCAAAGCCCCCTATAGAAGCTCTATTGGTCAATGCTGCTATTTAATTAATTATATGTATATCTATTTTAACACGAGGTGTTACAGAACCCCTCGTCCAGTCATCGTCTCCATCCCAACCCCCCCCCCCCCCCCCCCCCCCCCCCGTCGGCACCCTCATCGTCAAGTCATTTTCTCCATCCCGAAGAACCCCGTCACCATGTCCTCGCCTTCCTCCTTCACCCCCAAAACATCCCTCGATCGAGATCTGCTCCTCCTCCTCCACCTTGTCGCCATCGCCTCCACCTGAAACCATAGCCTCTCTTTTCTCTTCTCTTCCAACCCGACCCGAAACCCTACATCTACATACCCACAACCTGAAATCCATCCTATACTTAACCTATTTCAGCTCCAACCCGACCCGTTTCTCCAAACCAAACCCAAGCCTCTTTTCTGTTAAAAAAAACCGAAAAAAAATCCAACAAAAATAATCATATATATATATATATATATATATATATATAAATGCTCCATTGAAAACGGGTCTGTTTTCACAGACCCGTGAAAACAGACCCGCTTTGGTTGTATGAACCTAGGCTGTTGTTCCCAACAACGACCTAGGCTATAAAATTTTATAGCCTAATTTGTTTTGAAACAACAAAATTTTATAGCCTAGGCAGTTGTTGGGAACAACGGCCTAGGATATAAAAGGTCGTTGTTCCAAACAACGGCCTAGGTTCATTCAATTTTTTAACGGCGTAGGTTCATTCAATTTTTTAAAGCGAATGAGGCGAAGATTTATTTGGGACGAAATTTCTAAATTACCCCTCTGCCACTTAAGTGAGATGGGTGATGAGCGGGCTCGATCTGATCCGTTGATCACGATCAGGAGCGATCCAATGGCCAGAATTGCTGTTTTCACGGGTCTGTGAAAACATACTTGTTTTCAATGGAGCATTTCTCATATATATATATTTGCAAGTACTCTTTCTTCTCCAATGGAACTGTCACGCCCCGCTTCCCAAAATACGGAAATACGAGTCCATGACCGAGGCCCAGCGAATGATGCGAATATACCATTCATAAGCTGTACAGGTAACTCAACAACAAGATAACAACAAAACCACGCAGGCATGAAAAATCAAAACAGGATAACAAAAGTACATGACATAGTCCATAACATAACCAACAACTGAAAAATACAAATTAGTTACGGGTCAAACACGCCAGGAATACAATAAAGAGTAGCATGAATAAAACATGAACTAAAGATAACATGATAATTAACAAGACTAAAATACTTGATCAGCAACACCTTCGGGTAATTCTCCTTCAAGGCCTACAAGTACATTATTCCAAAAAAAAGAAACAAGAAGATACCCGTTAATACAAGTTACAGGCCACAAGTAGTACAAGCTAACGGGACAAGAACAAAACGAAACAAAAGCAGGGAAAGAGCAAGGAACCAAGAATCATGTAATAGGAGAAATACAATATATAAACATGATCATGAACAAGACATCATGAAACAAGTGGCATGTAAACAAGTAATCAAGTAAACAAGTATCAAGTACAGGTAACAAGTGTCAAGGATCAAGTATCAAGTATCATGTAAACAAGTAGCAAGTGTCAAGTGAACAAGTACAAGTAACGGGTAGCAAGTATCAAGTATCAAGTTATCATATTCAAGTCTTGTATTATTACTATCTAGGTAGCACTTCATGCATCCATTCTCTTACTACATGGTTGCTATATATAATCAGTTACGTTTAGGCCTAGTGGTGGATTTTACAGGTCACGTACTCGAAAAAAAATGTAAACTTGTAACTTGTATCGAGATACGTGCAAGTACCATTTAACGTGAAACATGTACACGCTATAAGTTTACACCCGTAATAGTAGAGGAGGGGAATATGATGCACCATTTAATATGTTCTGCTCTGAACATGGAATAGTAAATCAGACAACTGCTCCTTACTCACCTGAATCAAACGGTACTACCGAGCGTAAGAACCGAACTCTGAAGGAGATGATGAATGCATTGTTGTTGAATTCTGGGTTACCCCAGAACATATGGGGGGAAGCATTGTTGACAGCCAACTATATTCTTAATAAAATACCTCACAAGAAAACTGGCAAGACACCATACGAACTATGGAAATGTAATGTACCTTCGTATAAATACCTCAAAGTGTGAGGGTGTCTAGCAAAGGTAGCAGTACCTAATCCCAAACAGGTTACAATAGGACCCAAGACCATTGATTGGATATTCATAGGCTATGCACATAACAGCAGTGCATATCAGTTCTTGGTATATAAATCGGATATACCGGACGTCTATGTGAATACAATAATAGAATCAAGAAATGCCTCATTCTTTGAACACGTGTTTCCGTGCAAAGATGCTACGTATCCCAAATGTACATGTCAGTAAGGGAGTGCAAGTACCTCGGTTGATGAACCAGGAGATGATAATGATGAACCTAAGCGAAGTAAACAGGCTAGAACATCAAAGTCATTTGGTCCAGACTTTGTAACAGTCTTTCTGTTAGAGAATGAGCCCAGAATATTCAAGGAAGCCATGTCTACGCCTGATGCTCCTATGTGGAAAGAAGCAATCAAAAGTGAAATATACTCCATCATGCAAAATCATACATGGGAGTTGGTCGATTTACCGTCTGAGGTGTAAAGCTCTAGGATGCAAATGGATTTTCAAACAGAAATTGAAACCAGATGGTTCAATAGAGAAACATAAGGCGAGACTTGTGGTCCAAGGATTTAGCCAAAAGGAAGACCTAGACTTCTTTGATACTTATTCCCTAGTCACGAGAATAACTTACATAAGAATACTGTTAGCTATTGCAACTCTACGGAACCTCGAAATACATCAAATGGATGTCAAAACCGCTTTTCTAAATGGGGATTTAGAAGAAGAAATAAACACGAAACAACCTGAGGGTTACGTAGAATCTGGACAGGAAAACATGGTATGCAGGCTTGTAAAATACTTGTACGGACTGAAACAAGCTCCAAAGCCGTGGCATGCAAAATTTGACAATGTTATGATGTCAAATGGTTTCAAAATAAATGAATGTGATAAGTATATATACATCAAAGATACTCCAAATGGATATATTCTGGTGTGTCTGTATGTAGATGACATGCTCATTATTGGTAGCAATAATGACATTATCAAACAAACTAAGAACATGCTTAGTGGTAAGTTTGAAATGAAAGATTTGGGAATTGCAGATGTCATATTAGGAATCAAAGTTTCCAGGACGTCTGAGGGTATTACTTTGTCTTAAGCTCATTACGCTGAGAAGGTACTTGAAAGATTCAAGAATTACTCCAATAGGATTGCCAAATGTCCTGTGGATCCCAGTCTTCACTTGTTCAAAAACACGGGTTACAGCATATCACAATTGGAATATGCACTTGTAATCGGTAGTCTAATGTATTTAAGAAATTGTACAAGATCGGACTTGGCGCATTCAGTAAATGTACTGAGCCGCTACACAAGTAATTCATGACAAAGTCACTGGAAAGAAATAACTAGAGTATTGAACTACTTGCGACATACTCAGAGTTATGGACTGTGTTACACCAGATATCCAGCAGTACTAGAAGGCTACAGTGATGCCAACTGGATATCGGACTCCAAGAACTTGAAATCTTCAAGTGGGTATGTCTTCACTCTTAGTGGTGCAGCTGTGTCATGGAAATCCTCTAAACAAATGTTACTAGCCAAATCCACCATGGAATCTGAGTTTATTGTTTTAGACAACGCGGCAGAAGAAGCAGAGTGGTTTCGAAACTTTTTAGAGGATATTCCTATGTGGAAAAAATCAGTGCCTGCTATATGTGTACACTGTGACAACCAAGAGGCAATAACAAGGGCACTGAGTTGTATGTATAATGGTAAGTCTCGTCATATAAGAAGGCGACACAAAACTATTAAACAACTGCTCTCAAATGGAATAATCTCTATAGAGTATATAAAATCGGCCGACAACCTAGCGGATCCATTTACTAAAGGTTTGTCATAAAATCAAGTTGTGAGATCATCAAGAGGAACGGGTTTAAAGCCTATGACGAAAGAGGATACTTGATGGAAATCCTACCTAGGAATTGGAGATCCCAAGATCTAGGTTCAAGGGGACAACTAAATCTTTTTGAATCGACGTGAGCACTGAGAGATTAAAATCTCGTACCCACTCATAGGATGATAAAACAGTGTTGCCTGCAAGGGGTTAGGATAAGCTTGGCTTTTAATGATTCTCATAGCTTTGAAATAAAAGTGGGGTAACTAGGAGAATGAAGAGAGGCTACATTCTCCAAGTTCACTCATGATTAACCAGGGTTATTCATGACCAAAATGAACACAACAAGAGAACCTAGTTCTGTGAGGAGATGAAACTATGTGATAGTTATTGTCTAGGTTCACATCAAAGTCCGGGTAGTTCAAGATATCATGTTCACTACCTGATCAAGTGAATCCGATGGCTACTCACTAAGGGTGGTTCAAAGTTGAAAAATTACTACCATTCCTGATGCAGTATTTTTCGATTGTACACTCAGAGCCTTTTCTGTCATGTTTTTTTTTCTGTCATGTCTTTTTCTGTCGTGTCTGGATTGCATTGTCTGGTAATTTTCATTCATGTGGGGGATTGTTGAAAATATTTTTGGCATATTTTCTGGGCCGAATTCCGGTGGGCTCCGGCCACCGGCAGCTCTGGAAAGTGATTGGATTACGTTCCTCTTATCAAATACTATTCCGTAATGTACTCATTTGCCAAAAAAGGATTCCGTATGAATGCAAAATGTTGGTCCAAAGTTGGGTACTCGAAATGTACTAACTTGGGAATTTGGAGAAAATGGATAGTCCCACATCGGAAGTTGGGAAAAAATTCTCTAGTATATAAGCTAAAGAAATGGACTAAAGGGTGTAGCCATGGGGTTACCACTAATGTGTAGTGGAGAGAGGACCTAAAGTGTAACACCCAGTCTTTCAACATCGAATGTAGGACTTGTATATAGGAGGTGCATAAGACCCTGTGTGGGCAGCAATATGTGTATGAGATGCGTAAGACCATGTGTGGGCAGCGATTAGGAGACAAGTCTACATTCGACTAGAAAGAAGATCCTGTACTAGATTGCACGTCCCGTATTCAGCGAGGATGCTGAATTCTTAAAGAGGGGTGAATGTGAGACCCCGTATTTGTAGAAGTGTATATATATGTAGTATATATAGAATAATAGAAAAAGAAAAGAAAAAAGAAAGAGTGGAAGGATGGTGACGTGGAAGGGAAGAAGGAAATAAAAGAGATGAGTTGGTATTAATTAGTAGGGACTATAGATGATCCTATGGGCTTGGATGAAGTGATAGGCTTAGAAGATTTCCTATGGGGCTTAAGGAAAGAATAAATGAATGGAAGAAAGAATGCATGTGTGTGTGTTTGTGGTGTTTGACCGGGTTGACCTTGGGAAAAAGATCCCATATCGGCCATAATAAAGGGGAGAAAGAGAGATATATTAGGAAGCCAAGGATGAAGGGTTACCTTCCGTCCGGACACCCTTTTGAGGCAGCCTGTGGTAGGCGTGGCTAGAATTTAGTTAATTGTATGCGTACGAGCTGAGTGCGGGGCGTTACAGATGGTATCAGAGCCAACTTTCGACATCGAATGTAGGACTTGTATATAGAAAGTGCATGGGACGCAATATATATGTATGAGATGCATAAGACCCTGTGTGGGCAGCAATTAGGAGATAAGTCTACATTCGACTAGAAAGAAGATCCTGTGCTAGATTGCACGTCCCGTATTCAGCGAGGACACTGAATTCTTAAGAGGGGGTGATTGTGATGCCCCTGTGGGTGTGGTGTTGACTGGTTGACCATGTATGGAATGAATGAAGGAAGGATTAAATGAATGAATGAATGAAAGAAAGAATGGAAGGATGTGTGTGTGTGTTTTGACCGGGTTGACCCTAGGGAAACATACTCCCATATCGGATGGGAATAGGAGAAAGAAGAGAGATATATAGGAAAAAGCCAATGAGAAAGGTACCCAACGTCCGGACACCCTTTTGAGGCAGCCTGTGGTGGGCGTGGCTAGAATTTAGTTAATTGTGTGCGTACGAATTGAGTACGGGACGTTACATAAAGTTACAAACACATGCACGCGCGCCCAACCCAGCCTATATATATATATTTTTTTTTTTTGCCCCGCTCCAATTTTTTTGCTGGATCTATTTTTATCGTTGAGGCGTTTGAAATTCTGTAACTGGTGTCATTATTCTGTAACAGCAAAATAATGGATCCATCAGTTACGTTTTTTGAGCCATTACTCTGCTGTTACAAAGTAATGGATCAATGATTCATCAGTTACGCCCTCATCACCTATAAGACTCTACAATTTTGTCTGCCAGAAATACAGTTTTTGAACTTGATACTCTTCTTCTTCTTCTTCCTCTGAGTCTGAGAGTACAGCACAGCTACTGGTTCGCTGATATCTCTGAAGCTAGGGTGCTGCTCTTCAGGAAAAGGTAATACAGTTGTATCGTGGAAAGCAATTCGTCAACTACCGTCACACTACGGGGCGAATTTTGCTTTAAGGACAGAGATTTTAATCTCAACTCTGTATTGAAGTGTCTGGTTTGTTTTTTTATTCCTGTAATTGTAGTTCTTCACAAACATTGTTAGGAATTTTCTTTTTTATGATATTCGAGCTCTAACAGTAACTCTCACAGGTGCTACTTCTCTTTATTGTGATAACCAAAGTGCATTGCACATTGCAAGCAACCCGGTTGTTCATGAGCGAACAAAGCACATAGAGATAGATTGTCACTATGTTCGAGAGCGCTTTGAAGCAGGGACCATTTCACTTCACTCTGTTACTTCTTCACCACAAACAGTATACTTCTTCACCAAGTCTCATACTGTCCAGAGATTTCGTTACTTGGTAAACTCACACTGTTCAACCCATCGTGAGTTTGAGAGAGGGAGTTAGATATTGTATTATATATATTAGTCCCATATCGCATATGTATCTGTTAGTGTTTGGTTCTCTCATAAACATAGGAGTCATTGTACTCAGTTGTATTAATCCCAATAATTCAATTATATTTTTCAATCTCTCTGGTAACCTTATCAAATATTAAAGGAGCCCCCCCCCCCCCAAAAAAAAAAACACCTACTATTGGCTTTGGACTGGGAGGGAAAGAGGAGGGGAAGGGAAGGGTTTCGGCCGGAAGGTGGTCGGAGGAGGGAGGAGGTGGGCGGACCGGGAGGAAGGGAGGACAGGAGGGTTACCGTAAGTGGAGGAGGAGAAGGGGGCTACCGAAGGTGGAGGAGGAGGAGAAGGGTAGGCGAGAGGGGGTGGGGGGCTACCGGAGGTGGAGGAGGAGGTGGCCGGAGGAGGGAGGTGGCAGGGTCGGCCTAAGGGTAAAGCAACCAAAGTTAGGGCTTTAGGCCTAAAAAAAAAAATATCTAAAGAATAAAGGCCTCCTCACATGCCAAAAAGCTCGAAATAGGTCTCTTCACATACCAAAAAGTCCGAAATTGGCTACAATAATATAGTAAATGATTTTACATCTCAAAAAACCCGAAAGATAACATTTAAATAAAAATATATTAATTTTAATAAAATATTATTATAAGCTTTTAAAGGCCTTATTTCAGAGTTCGCTTTAGGCCTCATTAAGTGTTGAGCCGGCCCGAGAAGGAAGGAGATAGGAGATAGCGGGTATTTCAAAATCACCTAAAAAAATAGCCTCCGAATTTTCGGGAGAGATTTGGGAGATTTGCTAGTATATTATATCAGCATCACGATCTATTTCTCCATTTGGTATAATTATCTTAGTTTCTTTGAATCTTTCTTTTCAGGCTCTGGGTATGGTGTACCAAGCAATTGGCGAAACCAGTGGCCGCAGAGAATGTCCTACATGCTTCTCGTCAACTCTTTTCATTGATGTCATTAAGAAGCTATCACACCCAGGTATTCTGTTTATCAATCTGTGTAAAATTACAGACATATTCCAAATACAATATTTCTGATATACAGGCATGGTTATTTTGGTCATGTTTGAGGTGGATTTATAATCAAAGTTTTACGGCCAGTTTGGTTAGAGGGGGAATGACAGTTTGGTTAGAGGGGGAATGAAGGGGAATGGAGGGGGGAGAGATTTTTAAAAACATTTCTTATTTGGTTCATTTTTAAGAAGGGGAGGGGAAGGGAGGGGAATGGAGGGGAGCAAAATCCCTTCTAAGCCAATTTTGACTCCCCTCCAATATTTGGGGATTTGGAGGGGAGGAAAAGTGGGTCTAATTTTTTTAAGTGATTAGACTAAAATATTCTAAATAATATTATGAAATACAAAATTGCCCTTTCTAGATCTATAAATATTAATCTAAAAACTAAACCCTAATATCAAATGCCATTACAAACACGTGCCTCTATCTCCCCCAAAACTGACACCCTCTTCGTTTCAACTAGGGTTCGAGTTTTTTTTTAATTAGGTAAGCATTCTCCTTCTCTGATTTTGTTATCATGATGGTTACCTGTAATCATAGAGTTTTCTTAATCATCGTAATTTTTCTCATCCAAAGTTTTCTTAATCACATAATTTTTCTTAATCACATAAACTTGAATATTTTGTTGAGCTTGATTTATATATTGGCCTTCATTATTTTGTTAAGTATTTTTATTAAGACTAATTGTCTCTGCTTATATTCATACATGTATTATTTTGCTAAGTTAGGTTAATATGAAGTACAATAAAGAATACCAAGTTAGAATTAGAAACAGTAATGCATAGGCTCTCCTAAAACGTAAAGGGATTATAAAATTAATTTAATTATAATATTCCTTCCCTCCCCTTGTCATCCAAACAAGAAAATAATTATTTTTCCTCCCCTCCCTTTCTCTTCTCTCCTCGAACCAAACAGAAAATATGATTAAAATCCCTCCCCTCCCCTCCCCTCCTTTGAACCAAACAGACCCTTACGGAACTTACAATCAAATGCACAATTCCGGGTTATATTAAAACAAACAAGTATTTTGGAGAAGAGTAATGTTCCATTGTGATTTGTGCATTAGGCCTCGGTGTGCACTTGTGTGCACTCGGCATTCCCGCCTTCGTATCGACGATCCGAACCGTTCACATCGATCTACACATCTAAATTAATCTAAATATGTAAAATCAAATCATTTGAAATTCATTTTCCCATCCATTGAAGTGTTACAAAATTGTATGACTGAAAATCGTTGTTTTTTATAGTCACATGATGGATGGGCAAATTAATTTCAAATAATTTGATTTTACATGTTTAGACTAATTTAGAAATGTAGATCGATGTGAACGGTTCAGATCGTCGATACAAAGACGGGAAGACCGAGTGCACACAGAAGCTTAGTGCACAAATGGAACATTACTCTTTCAGAGAATGCAAAAACTTAAATAAACTAATGCAAGAATGTTGACGATGTTGTGGTTTCTTTCGACTTGTCCGTATCCTTTTGATTTATACACGAGGATACTGATGACTATGTTTCTGTTTTCTTTTATCAGGTGTGCGGAGGCTTGTGGTCATTGATCCCTGCAGCAGGCGAGTGGAAGGCATAATATCATTGAGGGATGTTGCTGGTTACCTCTTCGGTTGACATATTTGCCTTGTAAATTTCCTATAGTTTTACCTATATCCATCAAACATTGGACTCGGACAAAAAAATACTCAGCGCAGCTGCGCGCAGACTGTTTAGATATTTTTATCTTTTCCTTTTAATTATTTTATTCCGTAAACCATATCAAGAAAAGAAACGAAAAATGCTAGCTCTAAGAGGTAGATCACTGCAATTTTCAAGAGCAGCAATAAGTTCATACATAGAAAAGAAAAACACAACTTTTTGGTGGGTTAATTCAGTTGGAAATCTTTGAAGGTAAACTCTGTAAGCAAAGGATCTCAGTAATTGTTGAAATTGGTTGTGAAATCTTTGAAGGTAAACTCTGTAAGCGAAGGATCTCAGTAATTGTTGAAATTGGTTGTGATTCGAATCAGTTTACTGGTTAAATTATATGTCCTATAATTTTTTTTGTCATTTATTACAATGTATTCTTTTAATATTAACAAAATTGATTTAGTAGTATGTGATCATCTGCCAAAGCTATATTGGGGACATTCTAGCTAAATACTGCACACAGTTGCCTCAGCCTCTCAGGACCCTCTTCAAAAAACGGTTCATTTCTTGGAAGAAGTATCGTAAATCTTTGAAAGCATTCTATTAGCTTGCAGCTTCTTGCATATACTGTGGATTTCTGCGTGTGGACTGCTAGTGTATCAAATACTTCTTCTTCTTCTTCTTCTTTGAGTTCCACAAGACTCGAAGATACATATTCCAATCAGCTCGGAAACTAGTTGTTTTCCATGTATCTGCTACAAATTTGATTCCCCGAACCAAACTTTATTTTCTTTGCATCGAGGCAGTCCAACAGCTAGCCACCATGAACGACACTTTCCTCGACCTCAACCAAGCTACAAGCCACACTCCTCTCCACCTTCCCACCATTCAACTCCTCCCTCATCTTCTTGACATCCTCCAACCTCCTAGCGGCCGTGTAAATCTCTGTCATTATCGAATAAACCCCACTATCTTCCGGGCTAATCTCCAACAACTTCCTTGCTGCAATCTCTGCAATCTCTACAACCTCGACATTTCCATGTATCCTACAACCTGCAAGAACTTCTTCCCAAACATATTCGTCTGCTTTCACTGGCATTATTTCTATCATCCCCATCGCCTCATCGACCAACCCAGCCCGCCCTAATAAGTCTGCCATACACCCATAGTGCTTGAGCTTTCGCCTGCGCCATTAACCCTCTCCATCTCCTCAAACAACCTCCTTGCCTTGTCAACAAGTCCGAGATGGCTCTACCCAACCAACACCCCTAACAGTGTAACCCCACCCTGATAAGTCTGCCATATACCCATAATGCTTGAGCTTTCGCCTGATGCCATAAACCCTCTCCATCTCCTCAAACAACCTCCTTGCCTTGTCAACAAGCCCGAGATGGCTCCACCCAACCAACACCCCTAACAGTGTAACCCCACCCTGATAAGTCTGCCATACACCCATAGTGCTTGAGCTTTCGCCTGACGCCATAAACCCTCTCCATCTCCTCAAACAACCTCCTTGCCTTGTCAACAAGCCCGAGATGGCTCCACCCAACCAACACCCCTAATAGTGTAACCCCACCCTGATAAGTATGCCATACACCCATAGTGCTTGAGCTTTCGCCTGAAGCCATAAACCCTCACCATCTCCTCAAACAACCTCCTCGCCTTGTCAACAAGCCCGAGATGGCCACACCCAACCAACACCCCTAACAGCATAACCCCATCCGGTCTCAACCTTCACCTCCTCATCCTCTCAAAGTACTCCCACGCAAGCTCCCCATGCCCATGCATCCCCAGTCCAACTATAATCGAATTCCAAGTGAACAAATTCTGCCTTCCATTTGCCACCTCGAACACTTCCAACGTGCGGCCCACTGAACCACAATCCATTAAAACCGAATCCCTCTCAAACACCCTACGCACAACCCCCAAACACCCCGTCTTCACATACTCCCGAATAAGGACATTGTAAGTGACAACATCCTTAAAAGGGCTACAACTGAAAAGTTAATGTGCAATGTGCATCATAGAGTGCACGAAAGGACGAATAAAATATTTTCATTAAAAGCATTTCTTCTTCTATCTACAACGGATTTGGATCCTCATGTGCTATGCAGTCGTCGGAGAAGATCACAGGTTCAAAAAAATTTCATATTGATGGATATATATGCACAAGGAAATGGCTTTTTTTCTGGTATCCAGACGTAATCATCCATGTTGGGAATAAAGAGATTTGCCAACATTCCAAATTAATTCGTCTAAAGCCGGAATCGAACCAATTGCTCATTTAAGAGTGAGTGCACTACAAGCATTAGCAAATAGAGGCTCTTACTAACCAGGCTGAGTGTAGGCTTTCGATCAAAATGGGGATTTGAAATAGGGATATGGAAGCAATTTCGACCATTTTCAAAAGGGGAAGACAAATTGGACACCTATGCTCAGCTAAGACTCTTTTTCCTTCATGTGCATTCCATTTTTCTTGTGCTCAAAAGTAGGCCTTATGTTGTTCATGAGCCTCACTAATTGATACACTAAACAAATCTTAACTAAAGCTAATTGAACCTTCAATTATTAACCAGAAGATAGGCTCATAAAGATTTGCACTTATCCACTGTGACTTTGAGGAGTTCGTCTTTTCAGTCATCTTCATTGTTTATTGCATTAGACAGTTTTAGTGAAAAGCCTTACTCCAAAGTTGTGATAAAAACTGAAGGGTTTAGTATTTATATTCTAACAGTTTTGTAAGAAGGATTGGCTACCATAAGGATGCTATGATACGATACAGATTCTAGCTAGACTAGACTTGTTTCAGTTGAACGCTATAATAAGGATTCCAGACTTGCTTTAGCCGGTACTACCATAAAGAATCCAGACTCATATCAACTGATACTATCACAAGCATTCCAGGCTTGTTTAGTATCATTCAGAAACAATAGTTCACAACTATGAAATTACTAGCTTTATGAGCAGATAGATATAATGCAGGTAGATATAGGATGCCACATTTAGAATCAATAAATGTTGGACATGTTGGTTGGCTTCACATGGGGGCAAACTAACTTCAAAGATTTTTGGTTATAATAATAGTATAAAGATTTCAAAGTGACTCAATAATAGCTAATTAACAATGGAATGAACTCACAAATTGTCATACGTACATAAACACTCTCTTTAATTACTTTATACTGAATAAGAACATGAGTCTTACACATAGCAACAATGCAATTAAGCCCCAAATCATATCAATTTGCAATGAGGAAAATCATTACTTCCCCTTCTTGAGGAGCAAAGGGCCGACGTTGTCGCCGGTCTCCTTGTTGTGCTTCACGTGTGACCCGTCGCACAGCGGGAACGTCCCTGACCTCCAGCACCTACCATTCCATAATTTGTTCAAGAATGATTTAGATTATATATATTTGGGTACAAAGTTATGTTAGAACAACAGCAGCAGTTATCTCAGTTAACTTTACAAAACTCTCCAGTTATCCTAACTTTTCCCCCTTCCGTTCGGGAACTCATTTTCTAGTTAATATACCTGCAGTTATCTCAACAGAAAAGTTGATAAAACTGACTCCATTTTATATAATTAATTATATTGTTTAATGGTAAAGGTACGATATCTAAAGTTAGCAAGATCATACTTCTACTTCCCGAAATGTTGAATAGATAAAAAGTTACCGGCAATAGGCGGTAAGGGGTTTAGCAAGGTCGGCAATGATGACGTTGTCGACGACTTTGGCCTCTTCCTTTCGGATTTCGGGGTTGATTTTTCCACCGGCTTCAGCTCTGACAACCACCATGGACCTGTGATTCTTCTTCTTGTTGAGAGATGAGAGAGGAAGAGCTCCGATTGTGCCCAGAATTGAAGTATGAGACGCCATCCTTATCCTTCTCTCTCTCTCACTTTTTCTGGTGAATTTTGTTGGTCGCCGAATTTTCTGGATTTTGAGCTGATATTGAACTTTCTTAAGGGAAATTTATGATATGAACCAGTTTTAGAATAGAATTTGTTTTAGACCCACCAATATGATTTTGGTATCTTCTCCTTTCTAACTTTCTACTATTCCTCTTTTTTTATTTTTTTTTCTTTCCTTTTTTTTTTAAAAGAAAATGTGGAGTCTGGCCACCCTGTTTCATTAATAAGTGATTAATAAAATAAACTCAGAGTACTGAATCTACTACAAAATTCTACAATCAAAACAAAAGTACATAAACTCCACCCCGAACATGGAGGGTGGGACAAAAGAAATATAGAGTAACCGCAAAGAAATACATCATATCGCCCCAACAAACCCTAGGGTGGTGGATATCAATGACTATAGTAGGCCGTGCTGACTATCAATCGATCGTTGGCCCGATCTCGATCTCCTCATCATCAAACTCCTCTACCTGGAATACACTCGCAATCCTTCCCCTGGGACCTGCTGCTGTCACATTAGCCGAAAATGAAATAAAATACATAATGTGAGTCAAATTGCTAGAAATACTATTGCAAGTTCTACGAAAGTAAAGATTCTTTCGTCTAGCCATAGAACCCAAGTTATTGCGACGGAAGCGATATACCACGCTTCTCTCATAGAACCCCTCTCCGACGCGAACTTTGGGCCTACCCACAGGTCCTCGTATGTACTACGGTATTGAGTTGTCCTTAGGGCGCTGAGTACCTCTACGAGTACCGCTTTGCTCCTAGGACACTGTAGAAAAAGATGGTCTCTAGTCTCCAGGGCAGCGTGGCAGAACCCGCATTGAGAGTCCACACTCGGTTGGCACTTAGCGAGGTTTTCTCTAATCAGGATCGCATCATTTAGTACCAACCATAAAAAAACTTTGATTTGTAGCGGGGCTTTCATTCTCCAGATGATGGCTGACTACTTTGGGATACAACCCCTAAAATGGATGCGATTGCACATGGAGCGAACCGCGAACTTGCCGTTCTTCTCCAATCCCCAGGATTTCTTATAGGGACCCTGAGAGCAGCCAATTCCAGCGTTGATGGTGTAGGCCTGAAGTTCCGTTAATCTAAGCTGAGAGCCTAGGTCAATAGGCTGCGGCCACCGTGCAGTGTGCTTGTGCCGCCTGCTCATATAAATTGAGGAACAGGGATCTGAGTGTGTGATCAGCACACCATTTATCCCACCAAAATCTAGTGAATCTGTCGTTACCGATCGCTGACTTCACACAACTATTGAAGGGTTCATATGCCTTAGTGATGCCTTTCCAGAACCAGGAAACCCGATGGCCTATCCTGAAGCCCAGATTTCTCGACCCATTCCTATGCAAATATCCCTGAATAAATTGTTGCCACCCTTCTCCATTAGGGTGGAACACTTTCCACCACCATTTACCCAGTAGCGCCAGATTCATATCTCAAAGATCAGTTATACCTAGGCCTCCATGTATCTTTTTTACGCATGCCTTTTCCCATCTAATGAGGTGATATCCTCCTCGGTCTGGGTCTGCCCCTTTCCATAAGAAACGTTTCCGAGTCCGATCAATTCTTTGGATAACCCATCGTGGTATTTCAAAGAAGGAGAGATAATAGGTAGGGAGGTTTGAGAGAACTGCATTAATAAGCGTGATTCTCCCTCCCAAAGATAAGACTTTGCCTTTCTAGCCGACTAGCCGTTTCTCAACCCGGTCAATAATGGGTAGCCAATCCGTATTTTTGAGTTTCCTGGGTCTTAGCAGCAATCCAAGGTACTGAATGGAGAAACTCTCGGTGGAGCAATTGAGGATTGTGGCATGTTCAAGGGCCTCCTTTGGAGTCAGGGCAATGGGAATGAGAGCACTTTTGTGAAAATTAACCCTGAGGCCAGACCAAGCTTCAAAGCAATACAGAATTCTTTTGAAGATGGTAGTTTTCCCTAGGTTGCCATTGCCAAATAGAAGACTATCGTCTGCATATTGGAGTATATAGCATCCTTGATGATTGACTCCCTTGGCCACTGGTACGATCAAACCTGCTCTACTGCACTTAGCCATCATAGATCTTAGAACGTCTGCCACAATGGTAAAGAGAAGGGGTGAAAGCGGATCTCCTTGTCTGAGCTCCCGTTTGCAGGAGAATGGGTGGCCTGATACCCCATTTACCAAAATAGTCGTTCTGCTGGTGGTAAGACAAGTGTGGATCCATCTGATCCATCAAAAAAAAACTTTCTACTATTCCTTTGGACTGATACGACGCATCATGATTTGGTGACCCACCATCCGGGCATTGTTGGATGGACATCTCTTATCTTGTTGTTTTTTGTTTTGATGCTCTTGTACATTTGAAGTTTGTTGTTTTATCCCACCCTCCTATGGTCCATGAAGGTATTATGTTTTATTTCCTGTATTGTAGTTTGTGTAATTGAGCCAAATACTCTAGGTTTGTTTTATAAATACATAATTAATGAAATATGGTGCCTAGACTCTACTTTTTCTTTATTAAATTAAAATTAAAAAAAACGTTATGTTGTTGCTTAGCGAAAAAAATGAATTTATCATATTGATCTTGTATGGTCTAAAATTGGGATTTTAAATCGGTAAATAAGTTATTTATATCATAATATTGGTTTAGATCGTACAGGGTGTATATCAATATGTTTGGCAAATTAAGCTGAGAGTTTAGTGAGATTATAATTCTTTCTAATTTTAAGGTTGGAGTGACATGTCAGTCATATTAATTACCTCATATCATCTTTACCTTGTTTTGATCGCTTTTAAATGTATTTTAGTTCGATCAACATTCGCATCGTTCTTTCTGTAGAACAAGAATTATGTCGCATAACCCTAAACACCCTTTAGTAAGCAAGTGAATATACCCCAATATCATAGCAACAAAACTTGGTATTTGTTAATTTACAGGAATTTACAAGGATGTGCTTCAAAACTTTAAAAGTGGGTATAACTGAAAAAGGTTTCAAAATAGGGGGACTAGATAACTTTTCCTGGTAGGTGACTGGTAAGGAAGTGGAATTTAGGAAGCTTTCTTGTGTGGATGTCGTGTGGCTGCCACAGGTCGGCAGAGAAACTTCTTTTACATCCCAAAAATTTTCAGAAATATTTGAGGAGCCACTTTTGGCGATGACTTTTAGTTAGCCCCATAAGCCACATGCCTTTTCATTTTACACTTTAAACCCCTTAATTTACATACAAGATATCTCTACTACTATAATGGGAGAAGGCCTTAGTGTAATTTGTCCTTAATCCAATCCGTGCAATGCACGTACTGGTAGATTTCTTTTTCCCCTTTTCATTCCCCCAATTTGCTCCACGTGTACAGCACGTGTATAATACTAGTAATAATTACCCTAAAGTAAACAACTGTGCCTTCTCCTTTTCATGTGCATGTCCTTGTTCTTGTGCACTTCAAGATTTGAACTTATCCATTTGCGATGTATCTATGAGGTGTTCATCATGTGCTATCCACGTTTAGGAGTAATATATATATATATATATATATATATATATATATATATATGAGCTTTCTTTCTTTGCAAACGGATCGGAAGCGGATCTGTTCGCACAGACCTGTGCGAACTTTGATCTGGACCGTTGGATCAACGGTTCAGATTTTTTTAAATAAAATTTTGCCTTAACCCGTTGTTGGGAATGACGGGTTAAGGCAAAATTTTATTTTAAAAAATAGCCTTAACCCGTTCTTGGGAATGACGGGTTAAGGCTATCTATATTCATTTGTATTTCCATTCTGTTCGTCTTCTTCGGCGATTGCTCCTTCGCTCCTTCTTCTTTCTTCGACGAACCCAACGGAAAAAAAAACCCTAGCTTCGCCTTACGACGGCATCTACAGCTCCGTCCGCTCCCCCTTCTCTCTCCCAACTCCAAAGTTCGAAACCCTATTCTCTCATCCCCTCTTCGATACGAAATCGAAACCCTAGTTCTCTTCCAAATTGTTTCATTGGCTTCATTTGGAACTATTTTGTAAGGTAAAGACTATTTTTTTACCTCAACAATCTATATTTGAGTTTATTTTTAAATTTGTGTATACTCAAATATTTAGATAGTGGAAAAAAATTTATTTGCCTTAGTAGATTTTAGTTGTAGAATTGGGTTGACTTTAAGTATATTCAATTGCCGAATTTATTTGCTTGCGTTAGTAATATGTAGAACTAGAATTGTATATACGAAATTAGTTAGAAAATTTTTAGTGCGGTTATGGTTGAAAACCCTACAAACGACCGTAAAAAAATACGAAACTTTGCGAGTAGGTTCGTCTCACTTAGTACAAGCCACCCCAAGTTGTAGAAGCGAGTTTCGACTCACAATTCGAGAGATACGGCCGCGTATCGATTTCGGTTGAAAAAAATCAAGTAAAGCGGTACACGGCCGTATCTCCCGAACCGTGACTCGAATCTCGCTTCTACAAGTTCGGGTGGCTTTCTCTACGTAAATTCGACCAAGTCAGAAAGTTTTATAATTTTCGGATGCCGTTTGTATGGTTTTCTTCAATTCCTCGCATGAGAAGTTTATGACTTAGAATTTTATAAGAGCGGTTAGATTAGAAAACACTTCAAACGACCTCCAAAAAATACGAAACTTTGCGAGTTGGTTGGTGTCCGATATGAGAAGCCAACCCAATTTGTAGAACTGAGTGTCGACTCACGGTTCGAGAGATACGGCCGCGTATCACTTTTAGTTGAAAAAAAACCAAGTAAAGCGGTAGACGGTCGTATCTCGCAAACCGTGATTCGAAACTCGTTTCTACAAGTTCGGGTGGCTTGCCCTACGTGAATCCGACCAAGTTGGAAAGTTTTAAAATTTTCGGATGCTGTTTGTGAGGTTTCATCAACTTCCTCGCATGAGAAGTTTTAGACTTAGAATTTTCTAAGTGCGGGTAGATTAGAAAATCCTTCAAACGACCTCCAAAAAATACAAAACTTTGCGAGTTGGTTGGTGTCCCCTACGAGAAGCCACCCCAAGTTGTAGAAGTGAGTTTCGACTTACGGTTCGAGAGATACGGCCGCATATCGCTTTTGGTTGGAAAAAAATAACTAAAGCCGGTACACGGCCGTATCTCGCAAACTGTGACTCGAAACTCGCTTCTACAAGTTTGGGTGGCTTGCCCTACGTAAATTGGACCTAGTTGAAAAGTTTTATAATTTTCGAATGCCCTTTGGGCGGTTTTCTCTACTTCCTCGAATGTGAATTTTTTGACTTAGAATTTTGTAAGTGCGTTTAGAGTTTAAAACACTTCAAACCACATCCAAAAATTACGAAACTTTGCGAGTTGGTTGGTGTCCCCTAGGAGAAGCCAAACCAACTTGTAGAAGTGAGTTTCGACTCACAGTTCGAGAGATACGGCCGCGTATCGTTTTTTGGTTGAAAAAAATCATTATAAAGCGGTATACGGCCGTATCTCGCAAACCGGGAGTCGAAACTCGCTTCTACAAGTTCGGGTGGCTTGCCCTACGTGAATTCGACCAAGTCAGAAAGTTTTAAAATTTTCGGATGCCATTTGTGCGGTTTTCTCAACTTCCTCGCATTATAAGTTTTATACTTAAAATTTTCTAAGTGCGGGTAGATTAGAAAACCTTTCAAACGACCTCCAAAAAATACGAAACTTTGCAAGTTGGTTGGTGTCCCCTATGAGAAGCCAAACCAATTTGTAAAAGTGAGTTTCGACTCACGGTTCGAGAGATACGGCCGCGTATCGCTTTCGGTTGAAAAAAACTATTATAAAGCGGTATACGGTCGTATCTCGCAAATCGTGAGTCGAAACTCACTTCTACAAGTTTGGGTGGTTTGCGCTACGTGAATTCGACCAATTGGGAAAGTTTTATAAATTTTTGATGCTGTTTGTGTAGTTTTCTCACGTCCTCACATTGTAAGTTAATGACTTTCAATATTTTTGTGCGGTTAGAGTTGAAAACCTTGCAAACGTCGTCCAAAAAATACGAAACTTTGCGAGTAAGTTGATCTCACTCAACACAACCCACCTCAATATGTAGAAGTGGGTTTGGTATTACGGTTCGAGATATACGGTCGTGTATCAGTTTATTTGGGTTTTTTTACAACCTAAACCATCTTACATGCCCGTATCTCTTCAACCAAGATTTGAAACTCATTTTCACAATTTGGGGTGACTTATGCTACGTGAATTCAACAAATTTTACCTTCAGTCCTTTTTTTGTTTTCATTCGTGTGTTTTTTCCCAAAATCTCGATATGTTTGTTTTGTTGTCATTTGTACCAACCACATTTTAAATTTTTTGTCAAATAGATAAATGGCCAGAACAAGGCAACCGAGAAGCCCGTCCGGTAACACTAGTGGCGCACCAACTACTGAGGTAAGATTGATTATTATTGTTGGTTTTAAATACGAATATGTAACATTATCTCAATAATAACATTTATTATATTTATTCGTGTAGGTTGGTGGCCGTCAATCCATATCTGCTGAGACAGGTCCATCGTCCTTGGTTTTCGTTACATCACCCGGACCCGTGGACACAAGCATACTCACCTTGCAACCTAAATACCGATCCGAAGCCGTGTGGAATGGGTCCGATAAAAAATATAATTTCCGGAAGCACGCAGTTCTTCCTTTCGACCCCCGTATCACGCCGTATGTGGTGGAGGTCGATTTCTACAGAGCTAGATTCATTCACTTAGTGAAGCTAGATCGGCCACTCCTTACAGCTCTAGTCGAGCGATGGAGGCCGGAGACCCACACATTCCACCTACCAGTGGGTGAGATGACTGTGACCCTACAAGATGTGGCAATGATAACTGGACTACCAATAGATGGGATTGTCGTGACGGGGAACATGGACTTCGATCGAGTTGAAGTTGTTCGTGACTTACTCGGTATCGATCTGCAGTTGATAGTTCTCCAAAGGAAAGAGGCCGCTGAAAAAGAAATCCGCGAAAATGTGCCCGCAGATTTTGATGAAGATTTATTGTATGAACAAATAGAAGCTGCGAAAGATAAAGCGAAGGAAGAAGTGATGGCTGACACTTTCGATGGTAAATCACTGTACATCAGCTGATTAAAATTTCAGTTCGAGGAGGAATATTTGGACGCCGATTCGGACGAGCAAACCCTGACGTACTATGCACGTGCATACATTTTTAGTTTGATAGGGGGACTTGTCTTCCCGAACTCATCCGGATCAACCGTGCCGCTAATGTACCTATGGTTGTTGGAGGATTTTCGGTATGCGGGTCATTTTAGTTAGGGGAGTGCGGCACTGGCGCTACTATATAGGAATTTGTGCACATGTTCTTTAGGTAGCGTACAGATGGGTGGCCCAATGGTGCTACTGCAGATCTGGAGTTGGGAATGCATCCACATCGGACGTCCCCGTATTGTAGAGAGTATCCCGGATTGGTTGGCCGCCCCGGGGGCAGCGGAGTTGTTACCTCCTCTAGGAGCATATTGGGCGGGTCGGCACACGTGGGTCGATAACCCACGCCAATCTTTAATCTACTATAGAGATGAGTTAGACAACCTGCGGGACGAGTTCGTCAATTGGGAACCGTACTCGGCCGATAGGTTGCAACGGGTTCCTCCAGTCTGCATAGACAGATCCCTTTGGTTGACGGCTGCACCTCTTGTGAATTTTGGAGTTGTCGAGTTCCAGTATCCTGACAGAGTCTTGCGGCAATTCAGATATCAACAGAAGATTCCCAAGGTCAGGTCTTATGATAAAAAGTTGCACGAGGTCAGGGGAACGGGACGAGTGCCCAACTTCGATTGGGCTGATTACCATTGTTACCATGTAGCCAACTGGAACACCATGCGGCGGCAAATGACACCGAATATGATGTACGTCGCGATACCATATGATGGCTCCCTTCAGCAGGCATACATGATGTGGTACAAGCGAATAACCCGGTTGTATGTTTCTCCAAAGGCCGTCGTACCAGCTGGTGTGCAACTTTCGATTCCCCCTACCCAGGCAGAACTAGCTCCAGCATATTCCTCCTCCCAGCCGATGTACCAACCAAGGGCTGAGACATATCGAAAAATGGCCAGTCAAATTTCATATAGTTTGTACGCATGTACTGTATTTAATTGATGCCGCTAATTATGAATGATGTTTAAATTGGAATTTTTCACCAACTGTAGATTGAAAACGCATGGGAGGTTGTTCGAACAGCTGCTCGTGTCTTGAAGACTAGGATACCCGAGAGCTTCAAGGAGGTAATCTAGGAGATGCTAGCCCCGTGCCGTCGTACTCTGGAGGACGCGGGTGAAGGTCTACAAGTTGATGCCTATTTGAGAGCCAACTTGCCATCAACAGGTTATTGGCGAAAACAAACTGTGAGTAGGGGAATTCGCATCACCGAGCCACAACAACTACAAGAACAGCCAAATCCCGAAGATGTTGATGAGGAACAGTCGTCAGATGATCCTGATTCTCCCCAGACACAAGGCAGACGGCAAAATCCTCAAAGAAAGCGGAACCCTCCCGATCAATTCACACCAAGCGGTGGCAAGCCGCGTAGTCATTGATGGTAGTCTCTAATACTCTGTAATAGCGTATCTTTTGGTTGGTGATTTTGTTATTGCAGTAACTAACGTATTGTTTGTTTCTATGTTGATAAATTATTGTAGGTGAATACCGGGCATGGTGTGCAAGCCAAAGTGGAGAACGCCTTCATTTGTAATTTTTGTATTTTGGACATGTGCAACTTGATATGTATAATTTTGGTGTAAATTTTTGAAAATTGAATTCATTTCAATTAATTAAGTGGTTTGGTTGACATTGTACATTTGTACGCCTTCAACTTTCTTGTGAAGATATCTGTTGTATTATTTACTTTGATGTAATGTTGTAGGTAAATTTGTGAACAATATTTGATGAAGTCGTTTCCGTATCAGAAAAAATGTACACAGCCAAACACAAACAAAAGTGCTGCACAAATATCTATACTTAACCCGTTATTGACGATAACGGGTTATTTGAGCTTAACCCGTTATCACTAAGCACGGGTTAGGTAGAGAGATATTGATAGTTCTTTAGAAGCCTACAGACCATGTCTTAATAAAGTTCTGCTAATATGACTCTTCTTAACCCGTCCTTGTGAACAACGTGTAATGTGACCTTAATCCGTTCTTCACGACAACGAGTTAGGTAGAGCGATATTGGCAGTCCTTTAACTCCTACAGACCAAAGTACTGCCAATATCGTTCTCTTTAAATCATTCTTGTGAAAAACGGGTTAAGTGAAGTTAAGTTCACTTAACCCGTCGTTCACAAGAACGAGTTAGGTAGAGAGTTATTGGGAGGACCTTATCCAAGTTTTCAAAATATACTGCCAAATCACTTAACCCGTTAGTAGTGAGTGTTTGTTTTTTGTTTTGATTAATTAGGTTAATATTTGTAGATCCCCACCTTTAGATTTTACTTTGCAACATGTAGAACCACATGTACAACATGACAAAAATCTTTACTTGTAGTACATTAACGGACTGTTCTAAATTCCCAGATTAATGAATCCATCCATCCATCAGTCAATCAATTTGACGCTATGTAGGCTACATGTAGGATCTACATTTGGCTATGTACTTTAGTTTTTTCCCATATTGAACTTGTTCTACTACGAAGAGAAAAAGATCTGGTGGCGTGGCGCTCTAATAACGCATTCGTGCTTTTCCATTAGGGATACCATCATTATCACAGCGAGATTCCACATCTGTATTGGTCCTTTTGTACATGCATGTGGGGATCTACATATAGTTTTTCCCATATATAGGCTACATGAGGGGATCTACATGTAGTTTTCCCCCATATAGGCTACATGTGGGATCTACATGTGGTTTTTTCTCCATATAGGCTACATGTGGGGATCTACATGTGGTTTTTCCCCCATATAGGCTACATGTGGGATCTACATGTGGTTTTTTTCCCATATAGGCTACATGTGGGGATCTACATGTGGTTTTTCCTCCATATAGGCTACATGTGAGATATACATGTGGTTTTTTTCCCATATAGGCTATATGTGGGGATCTACATGTGGTTTTTGCATCATATAGGCTATATGTGGGGATCTACATGTGCTTTTTCCATCACATAGGCTAAATGTGGGGTTGTACATGTGGTTTTTTCTCCATATAGGCTACATGTGGGGATCTACATGTGGTTTTTTTCCCATATAGGCTTCATTTCCACAATCATATAGGCTACGTTTTCACAATCTAGAGTGTAGGCCGTTGTCTCCACCAAAGAAGTGGTGTTGACATCTAAGCCATGTGACCACCACAAGTCAGAAAATTTTGAACATACACCTAAGTGGGAAAAAGCACAGATTTAAACAAGCAGAACTCAGCACCCGCCTACTATTATTGCAGACACTTCAATATGGAAAAAACCTAAACTACATAATCACATGTACATCCCCACATGTAGCCTATATATGGAAAAATCCCTATGTACAGATCCAGTTCTTGATGGCCAATTAATTGGATCTGATGACGAGATGCGGATCACGTGACGCATCTGGTTAGGCTTTTTCATTAGGGATATCAACATGTGGGGATCTACATGTGTTTTTTTTCATGTATACGGTATATGTGGGGATGTACATGTATTTTTTTCATGTATAGGGTATATGTGAGGATATACATGTGGTTTTTTCCTCATCTTCCCGTCTCTATCTTCTTCGTGTTATGGCTTCCTAAAAACCAACAAATGCTACATTTAGTTTTCTCTTTACATGTGGGGATCTACAGTTGGTTTTTTGTAGACACGTGGGGGATCTACATTTGGCTATGTACCTTAGGTTATTCCCAATTTTGAACTTGTTCTAATACGAAGTGAAAAAGAGTGGAAACTCTAACCCTACATTAACCCTAACCCTAATCACTAACCCTGACCCTAACCTACAATTTTTTTTAAATTGTTTTTTAAGAAACAAAATACTAAATTAATATGCATTAATTTTTATATTCATTTGATGATATTGATTTTATATTGGTTAGTTACGTGGCGAGGAATTGAAATAAATAAAAAACAAGGTCTAACCAAACCCCTAACCCCCGCTAACCCTAACCCTGCCCTTAACCTACTGTAACCCTACTCTAACCCTACAAAGTACTCTACCCCAACCAAAAATTGTATCTAACATAATTGTTTAAACCGGTCTGACTGAAATCGTGTAAATGTTTTAAAAATTTGTTTGTTTACAAACAAAATTTGAAATCGCGTAACGAACATCTATGAAAAGCTGATTATATAAAATTTTATGAGCAGCTTTTTTGCAGCAGGTTTTAGTAAGGTCAATGTGGTGTTTGAATAATTTATCATAAATTGTTTTCATTAAGTGAACTACTTTATATGTTATATTTACAAACTTGTTTACACATTTTTTTACATGCGATTTAATAATTATCAGTACTGCCGATATATGTACACTTAACCCGTTATTTACGATAACGGGTTGTATGTACTTAACCCGTTATCGTCAATAACGGATTAAGTTAACATATATTGGCAGAACTTCGCCATCTCATGTAGCCATAAACTTCTGCAAATATAAGTGTACTTAACCCGTCGTTGGTGATAACGATCTTTGTTAACGTAACCCGTTATCCGTAACAACGGGTTACGTTGACAAAGATTGGCAGTGGTTCATCATGTAGAGACCAAGTTTTGTCATAGATCAAGTATACTTAATCCGTTCTTGGTACCGACGGGTTAAGTGTAATTAACCCGTTGTCACCAACAACGGGTTATCCAGGTGTAATTTACAGACATGGTCTGTATATTTTGAGATGTGTATCAATTTGTTGGAGACAATTGCTGTCCTTGCTACTGTTTTTTGGAGCCTTGTATCATACTTTGGTGGATATCAAGGATTTAACATTCTTGTCTTCTTCTTCTTCTTGTTTTGATCCCTCCTTGTCTTCTTCTTCTTCTTGTTTTGATTCAGCCCTATTGATGAGCATTGTTGTGTACAAGATTGCTGTCATATCATGCTCCCCTCCTTCTAATCTTCCCTATAACTGAGAGACTTCAGTTCATAACTCAAATGAGTCTTCTCTTCTTCTCTTCAAGATAACTCAAATGAGAGACTTCAGTTCATAACTCAGTAGATGACAAAATATGAGGAATCAATCTTCCTTTTTTCTCTTTAAGATAATCTTTTCTTCTAAATAAGGAGGAAGAAGTTTGAGTTATGAAAGAAATTTGAGTTCAAAGATGGTCGCCTACAATTGTTGTTCTTGTGTATGAAGATGCAGGAGTAGAGAGACTTGTGCATGAACATTTCAGTGTACAAGTGCATGCTCGGTTTCTCTCAAGTGGTAGGGAGGGCCGCCGACTTTGCCTTTTTTTTTCCTCCATTTCCCTTAGTCTTCTTTTTTCTAGCTTTTAGATGTGTTTGCATAAGTAGCAATTGTCCTCCGTTCATACACATTCATTCTCTATTGTTACACAGAATGTAAAAATTCTCTGCTTCGTATGACAGAGTAGTGGTGGGTGCCACAGTGTATTCATGCTGCTTTACAACTTCTTGGCATGCACACCTCACAATCGTGCAACAAATAGTACGAATATGAGGAGTGCGTGTCAAGAAGTTGTCAAGTACTTTGAATATACCGTTACACCCACTACTACGCTATCCCACAAAGTGGAGAATTTTTACCTCTGTGTAATAGTAGTGAATCAGTAGTCCTTCCTATCACTTTGAGAAGAAACCGAGCATGTACTTGTATACTAAATTAATTTCAATTTTGGAGTAGAGTATCAAAGGATGACTTTGTAATGTCAATTTGCTTGAGTTATGTACGCATTCTATGTATCTTCAAACAACTTGTTCTTGCCAGTTTGAAATGTTTGATATATGAATAAATTTGTTGTTGCAAATAACTTGTTGTGAATGAACAAATTTGTATACGTATCAACAAAAGAAGATATATCCAACACAGACGAAAGTTCATTAAGTTATTTGTTGTGAATGAACAAATATGTATATGTATCAACAAAAGAAGATATAGTCCACAAAGTGGAAAGTTCTGTAAATAAACCTTAACCTAACCCGTCATTGGTAATAACAGGTTAGGTGATATAAAACCGTCAACGCCAATAACGGGTTAAGTGGAGAGATATTGGCCGAACTTCATCCCCTACATGTGAAGTATTGGTTAAGGACTGCCAATATCTATCTCCTTACCCCGTCATTGGTAATAACGGGTTAGGTGATATAAAACCGTCAACACCAATAACGGGTTAAGTAGAGAGATATTGGCCGAACTTCATCCCCTACATGTGAAGTATTGGTTAAGGACTGTCAATATCTATCTCCTTACCCCGTCATTGGTAATAACGGGTTAGGTCATATAAAACCGTTAACGCCAATAACGGGTTACGTGGAGAGATATTGCCCGAACTTCATCCCCTACATGTGAAGTATTCGTTAAGGACTGCCAATATCTATCTACTTAACCCGTTATTGAAGATGACGGGTTAAGTTATCGTAACCCGTTATCATCAATAACGGGTTTAGTAGAGAGTATCTAGCAGCATCTTTTCTTCAATACTGCATACATTTTCACATTTTTCAACAATATAGATATATCATCCACAAAATACACAATCTCCCACACAAATAATAAATCTGTTCACATCGACATCCAGACATTTTTCATTACCAAATAATTCACAAATAGATCGACTTGCCCAAATTGCACACATCTTCAAAATTCACAAATTTCGACATATATAAACATTCGCTACCCAAATACAAGATCAAAATCGATAGCAACATATGTAGTTCACAAATACACAAAATAAACTGACATACAGAGATTACACTCTGATTAAATACATCATTAATTTACTTGTACCAAACAGATACATTCAGTTAACCACATATATACAATCCAAAAGCAACGAATTTTTCAACGCATTGCTTCTTTCCATTGGGCGCGTTTTTTGGTTTCATTCCGGACCTACACCAAAAAATAAAAAAAAATATAAGTCAATAATCGAGTCGAAATTAATAATTATCTGCACAAAAAAATATAAAATTCAGCAATTATTCGGTGATTATCTTGAAAGTTTGATATGACATACATATTTAAGTACTTAAAACCCCCTAGCACGAACCTTCGCCTTCGTCATCATCACTCTTTATAGTATTTGGATCTTCTTCATTCCCTACCGATCCACTAAATAAGGAAGAAGAATGAGTTAGTACCGACTACAACAAGTTTACATTCATTGAGTCCAATTAACAAATACAAAATCTCTGATATAATACCTTGCTACATTTTTTGGGCAATTCCGTGAATCGTGACCTACGACACGAAGGCATGTCCTGCAAAGTCTTGGCATCTTCATTTTTTGACCTTCTCTTATAGACTTCAACCGTTTCCCTTTAGGCCTCCCCTTTGTGGTGCACTGCGCAGGGTCACCTACATGTGCATGTGCATGTGCATGTCCACCACTCTCAGGTTGTGCACTACCTTCGTGTGGTGTGCTGTTCACTGACTCAATGTTAGCAAAGCCTTCGATTCCCTTCAGCATGTGGTCGAGCATGTACTTGTATCTTCGCTCTGAAGAACAACCAAGATCGACCAAATGTCTTGAGTGCATAGTCAGTTCACAATAACGAGAGGCAAAATTGTTGCCCATACTATTGGGAACTGGTATACTGCTTCTTCTCAATTGATCCCCGGTCCATCGCCTACAAATATATTGTTCGGGTAGTGCGGTGTGATCTGTGAACCGAATAACTACCAGTAGATGTTTGCAGGGAATGCCTACGAAGTCGTATATGGAACAAGGGCATTTAGCAATTTCAGTGATTTTACAATAAGAAATCACCCTCCCCGGTTCTGAATTTCCACAAACTGTTATGGAATAAGCTGCACTATCCGGTGTATCCATACTTGCAATTAAACTCACATTAAGTAAAAAGCTTTTGACAACTTCTTGTTGAAATTTGTAGAAAATCTTCAAAGTGTATGTTCCTGCCATTTGTGACTCCAATGCCCATTCGGTCTTCAATTTTGGCCGCTCCTCGCGATTACGATGTATTTCTTTAAGTTCATCGTGTCTTTGTTTTACTAAGAGTCGGTCAAAGATGACGGTAAATTCATGTAGTGAGTACATTTTATGAGTATGGTGCTTCAAGGATGAATGAAGCGATTCGCTACGTTGGGTACTCAATATGCCCTCCCAAAATGAGTCTCTTGCGTACACAGGAGCCCATTTTTCGCGGATCTCAAATTTTTCCTTCAACCATTTGTTATTCTCCAGTTTGTACTGGGAGATCAAATTTTTCCACTTTTGTTCGAATTTTGTTTTAAATTTTGCTGTATAAATGATAGTCTTCAAAGCATCCCTGAACTCATCAACGTTATTCGGCATGCGCACTTCATGCGGTAGCTTATCCAAAATATGCCAAATGCAATATCTATGTGACGTGATTGGAAAAACTTTGGAAATTGCAGAAGTTATCCCACAATCCTCATCTGTCACGATGTTGATCGGATCAATGCCCATTGCTTCTCGCCACTTTTCAAAGAACCACTCAAATGAGGATGTCTTCTCGTTGGGGATGAACCCACAACCTAGGAATATTGATTGCCAATGATGGTTGAATCCAACAAATGGTACGAACAACATCCCGTATCGGTTTGTGTTGTAGGTAGCGTCAAAGCAGAGAACATCCCCGAATACTTCATAATTCTTTCTAGCGATACCATCCACCCAGATACAATGTGACAATCGCCCTTCGGGATCACATTGGTAATCAAAATAGAATAAAGGATCGGTCTCCTTTTTGGATTCAAAAAACTCAAGTAGCATTTGTCCGTCGTGTCCTTTTAAACCCTCCATCTCGTCTCTCCTGAGATTTCTGACATCGGTTTCGGTGAACCCAATTTTCTCATTACCTCCACTTGCACCTTCAAAGAATAGCATTTGTTTGCATACATGGACATTAGCTTCGGTAAGTTGACCAATTACTTTTTTATCTGTCTTAGTCAATTCACGGTTTCGAGGTAGCAAGTAACGTCTACCGGGTGAAGTAAATTCGTGATTGTGTGCTTCATTTAACGAATAAAGAATCCACGAATTACTTTGTGAATTACTATGTGGGTTTAGTTTGACACGAACGAAAGCTTTGCAACCCGTTCTAGAAGTTGTACCTCGTCTAGTTTCATTATAATTATTCGGTGACTCCCCGGCTTTATTACAAACATATGATTTATCCACTACATCGTTTTCCTTATATTTATTTCCACCCTTACGCATAGAGAATCCCGCACATTTGCAATATTATGAATAAAATTTTTCCACTTCCTCAAGAGTGGGAAATGTCATACCAATCTTCGGTTTTTGGTGCTCGTCAACATGAGGAAGATACTCGCCAATTTGTTGTACATGAACAAATTTCTCTTCGGCAACAGAACTTCCTTCGAAACTGTCCATACCTAAGAAACCGTGAAATGGAGAATGGTTAGGGGTACTAAACCGTTGTGCATGGTGTTTTTATAAGTGCGCAAGCCACAACAACTTGTAAAACTCAGTTTCCATTAACGGTTCGAGAAATACGGCCGTGTATCACTTTATTTGAGTTTTTTCAACCAAAAGCGATACACGGTCGTTTCTCTCTAACCATGAGTCCAAATTGACTAAAGCCCAAATGTTAGTTTACTTATTTTTCCTTTAAAATAATTATCTTGGCCCAATTAGTTTAAGCCCATGAATTTAATCCTTTTTTCTACAACTTGTAATGTGTAGCATTTCTTTAAAAAAAAAAAAATACTTGTTAGTTGGTGTACAAATTTCTTGTAGGGTGTGCTTGCACGTGCACTCCATGTACACGTGCATAAGCACACTATCTTGGCCGGATTGGGTAGAGAAATGGGGGTGAGTTGTGGGTGGTTATTTAGGGGTGTGGGTGGTTTTTACAACTCCCTAATGCATCCTAGCCTTTGATCCAATAACTATTTATTGAATCCTAGCCCTCCATCTCACTCCAATTGGTGTATAAATACCCCTCTCATCCATTGTTCTTTTACACTAAGATTATTTTTATAAGAGAATTATTGTGAGAAAGTGGTGTGTGTTATTTTGTGGAGTCCGGACATCATCTTCTGGAGATTTTCGGCAAGGAGCTAGGAGCAAGGAGGGGTGCATTGCATTGAGGAGCTTTTCTGGATTCGGTTATTTTCGTCAATAAGGTGGGTGTTTCTCAGGACTTCTAGTGTAGAAAATATGCCATACTTGTGATGATTGTTATTATGCTTATGAGAAGTAAATTCAAACATACTAGAATTGCTGGAGTATGTTTATGATGATAAATGTGGAGGAATAATAGGGTAGTAATGGCACTGTAAACAAGGATGAATTGGGTCTGTACAGTCGACTGCCGTATGGATAAGTCGACTGGTACGAGACATCTGTTCCATGATTGTTAGAAGGTTTAATTGACATATATGTGTACAATTAAAATGAAGTAGGAAGGCTAACTCATATCCGTCATGATGTACATGACTGAGGAGACATGAACATATGGAAAAAGAACTAGCGATGATTAATAAAATTAAGAATGGCCTGTGCAGTCGGCTGATGTTATGAACAGTCGACCGATGCATTGATTAAACTATGAATACTCCTGTAGATTCCATGAAATGAGATATTTCCATTGTGTTGTCCTAGTATAATAAATTGAGATTAATATTTCATCTCTGCAAGAAAGTTATAAACAAATGTAAAATCATGTTTAAACACTTCCTTAAAGGAAAGACAATGTTAGTTACTTGAGATTCCATGTTATGATGCTACTGAACAGTTAAGAAATTTTGTGTTTATGAAACATGCATGTATGTACATTGTAAATTGACTCCATGATGCATGTGCGTGTAAGAACTGTTGGGAAGATGATCCCTTAAATTGAATTATGAAACCGTCCAGTCGACTTAATGTGAGTATCAAGTCGACTGAGCTGAGCATGAATATGTACTGTTAAGACCCGGGACAGACGACTGATTTATTGACAGTCGACTGTCACGTGAATTACATTTTGAACATAAAAAGCTGCGGAACAGCCGACTGGCCATGTGCAGCAGTCGACTCTCCCGAGTGATTATGAAGAACATGAATCGACTGTACAAGTCAACTGATGTTTTCCAAGTCGACTGTACAGAGTATATTTTGATATGTCAGAGATTTCAATTGATTGCTGTTAAAAGTTGTGAACGTTATGATCGATGTTGATAAACTCTATTTATTGTTGCATGAATGTACATGAAATGAATCATAGTTTTGAATTGATAATTACATGAATATGAAAGTTAAGAACATGATATGCTGAGGCAATGAAAATGAATTCATGAGTTGGAAATGCTCAAATTGGAAGTTGTGAATTGGAAATTGAACAAAGGAGTAGCTAAGTCTCCCCCGGCAATGGAAATGAAATGAAAAATGAGAATTTAAAGACCAAGGTTGGTCATGTATTGAAATGAATGAATAAGTCCGGTTTAGTGGAGAGGCTAACTCTAGAGCTCTGATTTTTATTCATGATTCTATTAAAATAAGGACTAGTACATAGTGGAGATGTGATGAAAGTAAGAGAAAAACATTGAGTATGAGGGCTATTGGGTAGCGGCGAGAGCGTATCCCAGGAATTTCCATGATGAGTCTGGGTGAGGATACTACTCCAGAGTACCTTCCCAGTGGCGACGCTCGTGGGATGTTTGAAGACTACGGGTGGTGTCATGTCTATGGTGAGAGCTGAATTACCACAAGATGTCTGCATGATGAGTCATGTCAGCGATGGGATTCCCTCCAGAGTGCCTAGACATGAGTTCGTAGGTCGGAAAACATCTAGGATACTTACCGTAATTACAGTAGTAGATTAAGTCGTGGCGAGGGATTGAACCCTACAAAATGAAGAACGATTAAGAGGTTTGCCCTCGGACCTATGTAGTATGGGATGCATAGAATCCGAACAAGTGCGCATTAGTGTCATGTAAATTAAATAATTGCATTAAGGATTAAGTGCACAATCACAACACGACATCATTAAGGTTTTCCCCTTTACTTTATTTATCATGTGAACAAGTTTGTGATCTGCTAAGAAATGAGAATCGTTATACTGTTTCTGGCATAGAGAGGATGGCCATGTATAACTATCGTCGATTGAGTAAACTGACGTACCCACAGTTTTGTATGCAGGATAAATGACATGTTAAAGAGGAATGGATGCATAAAGATTTTACCACATTGTTGTACATTTATGTAAATGTTGTAAATTTTTACTTCCGCTATGTAATGTAAATGTAATATATGATGTAAACTCTGATGTAAAGTGAAAAGTTTAAATTCCTTGTAAAATTGTATTGAAGAAAGTGAAAAGATCCTGTAGAACATCTCGAATTCAGTGTATTTGGGATTCGGGGCGTTACACGAAGGGCAAGCCAATCGAACTTGTAGAAGCGAGTTTCGAGTCACGGTGTGCGAGATGCGGCCGTGTACCGCTTTAGTTGTTTTTTCCAACCGAAAGCGATACACGGCCGTATCTCTTGAACCGTGAGTCGAAACTCGCTTCTACAACTTAGGTTGGCTTCTCGTAGGGGACACTAACCAACTCGCAAAGTTTCGTATTTTTTGGAGGTTGTTTGAAGGGTTTTCAACTATAACCGCACATAGAAAATTCTAAGTCAAAAACTTCTCATTTGAGGAATTGAACAAAACCGCGCAAACGGCATCCGAAAATTATAAAACTTTCCGACTAGGGCCAATTCACGTAGGGCAAGCCACCCGAAGTTGTAGAAGCGAGTTTCGAGTCATGGTTCGAGAGATACGGCCGTGTGCCGCTTTACTTGGTTTTTTTCAACCGAAAGCAATACGCGGCCGTATTTCTCGAACCGTGAGTCGAAACTCGCTTCTACAACTTGGGGTGGCTTATACTACGTGAGACGAACCTACTCACAAACTTTCGTATTTTTTACGGTCGTTTGCAGAGTTTTCAACCATAACCGCACTGAAAAGTTTCTAACTAATTTCGTATATACAATTCTAATTCTACAAATTACTAACGCAAGCAACATAATTCGGTAATTAAATATACTTGAAGTCAACCCGATTCTACATCTAAAATCTACTAAGGCATATAAATTTTTCGCCAATTTCTAAATAATTTACAACACACAAATTAAAAAAAATAATACAAATATAGATTATTGAGGTAAAGAAATAGTGTATACCTTACAAAATAGGTCCAAATCAAGCCAAACAATCGATTCGGAGGAGAACTAGGGTTTGTATTCCATTTCGAAGAGGGGATGAGAGAGTAGGGTTTCAATCTTCGAAGTTGGGAGAGAAGAGGGGGAGCGGATGGAGATGTCGATCATGTCTTCTTCGGAGCTAGGGTTTTTTTTTCCGTTGGGTTCGTCGAAGAAAGAAGAAGGAGCGAGAGAGCAATCGCCGAAGAAGACGAACAGAATGGAAATACAAATGAATATAGATAGCCTTAACCCGTCCTTCCCAAGAACGGGTTAAGGCTGTTTTTTTAAATAAAATTTTGCCTTAACCCGTCCTTCCCAACAACGGGTTAAGGCAAAATTTTATTAAAAAAAATCTGGACCGTTGGATCTTTGATCCAACGGTCCAGATCAAAGTTCGGACGGGTCTGTGCGAACAGACCCGCTTCCGACCCGTTTGCAACGGAAGAAAGCTCTCTCTCTCTCTCTCTCTCTATATATATATATATATATATATATAAGAAGGGTTTGCTAACTAGTGAGTTGAATGAGCACTGATTTTAGGATTTGATATGTGTGTGTGTGTGTGTGTGTGTGTGTGTGTGTGTGTGAAGGGTTTGCTAACTAGTGAGTTGAATGAGCACTGATTTGAGGATTTGATCAAAATGAAGAGGAAGAATAAGAAGATAAGTAGCAAAAGCCCTCCTCTTTGCGCGCTTGCTCTCTGTGTAAATGTAGAGATAGAGATGCGAATGTAAGAGGTGGTGCGAGTATTATGACATTACTAAGGCAAGTCATCGTTCGGGCAAAGGGAAGGTCAAGCCTTTCTTCCAGACTCTCTCTCTCTCTCTCTCTCTCTCTCTCTTTTTCTGTTGTTGGAGTTGATGTGTAGTTTTACAGATGATGTTTGGTTGCTGATGTTTGGTATGGAACCATTAATGTATTAACTGTTAAGTTTTGTGAGAAATAATCAAAGATGAATTAGGGTTAATATCTAGATTTAAGTTGCTTGAGATATTTACTTTATGTATCAAAATTGGAATACCTAGACTGCTATCACAAGCCAGTATTTATGGAATAAATACTGGTTTGGGTATTGGGTTGTAAGCTCATAAACCCGCGTTCCAATATCCAATCAATTGTCTGTTCAATACATGTGTTACTCATATGCACATGTAATATTTATATATAGAGAATATACCCATATATCCAACAATCTCCTCCTATATTCTCAATATATAAAGTACAGGATTATCTCATCAGTTCAGTATAAAACTGACTGGCTGATAGCAGTCCATAATATAAGAAATGCTTCATAAAAGTATAGTTTCATAAGAATCAAGATAATTATATATCTAAATAGTTCAATCAAGACTAAACCAATATAATTAAATAGTTTCAAACCATATCAAATTTAGAATAGTTCACAAAGACTAAACCAATAGATAAAACAAATTATAGTCTCAAAACTAAACAAAGCAAATAAACTCCAAAACCAAATTAAAGAATTTTAAGCTCAAAATACAGTCTTAAACTCAAGAGAAGTTCTCATCAAGTAAGTGATCAGTGATAGAAAATCCTTGCATGCTGCTTCATGATTACTCCTCCATATCGAGCAAATAATCATCTTCAAAATTGAGATTTAGGATTCCATCTCCATTATCTTTGCTAGCATCTGTTTCTCAATATTGCAAACAAGAATTTTACGAGTCATTTCTCTTAGAATTCAAACAATTTGCATAAAAGTATCTAGTTCAAACAAAAGAACTTAGTAAAATTCAAGTTAGCTAGCAAGATTTTAACACAAGCATCACAATCAAGTATCTTTAACAAATAAAGTGCATGAACTTTTATAGTTTCAACACAAGAACCATACTATGTTTCATATTGGAATGAAAAGACTGTCATTTCAATCATGCTTTAATTCTGAATCATCAAAATTGGAATGAAACATGTATCCATAAAAGACATATCATCAAAATTGGAATGATATCTAAAGATAATTTAATCAACGGAAACACATCGACAAATTTTCATGTTTCGTATTAGAATAATATAATTATTTTAAGTAAATTCTCTAGATATATAATACCATCAAAATTGGAATGACATTATATATTTGTGGAATTTATATGGAATCATCAAAATTATTTAAAACATATTAACTGTCAAATTGATGCTTAAGTTTGAACTTCTCTATAACTGTTATGCGTTCTAATTATCAAAATAACTAGGGTGTTAAGGCCTTTATGACTCAATAGCTCTTAACCCCATTTTCCCCACAGTTTTGACAAAAAATAAGTGAATTTATCTAGTTGAGGCATGATTGAAAAAAGAAGTCTTTTTCTATCTGGAGGGTTCTTTTTTCGATCATGCCTCAACTAGACCTTTTTGTAGTCCCTTAGTAAGGGCATCAGTCATATTCTGTTTGGATCTTACATCAATGAGAATAATAGTCTCTTACTTAATGAGATAATTCTACATTGCCTGTCTAAGACCGACACTTCATCTCTTACCTTTGTAAAGAGTATTAAATGCTACAGTTTTAGTAGTTTGGTTGTCACAAAACAAGATAATAGTGGTTACTTTAGACATTCTCAATGGAATATCTAGCAACAGATCTCTCATCCATTCCGCTTCTTCACCAGTACAAGATAGCGCAAAGAGTTCAGACTCCATATATGAGAATGCAATGCCTGGTTGCCTTTTAGAATTCCATGACACAGTTGCTCCTTCTAGTGTAAACACATAAGCACTAGTGGATCAACTTTCACCAAATTATGTGTACCATGATGCATCATAATATCCTTCGAAAATTGAAGGATGTCCAGAGTAGCGCAAAGCCAACTCTTGAGTACCACTTAGGTAACACATTAGCCTCTCAAGGGCATTTCAAAGTGACTTACTGGGATTACTAGTGAATCTGCTGAGCATGCCTACTGCAAAGGCCATGTCTGGTCTAGTGCAGATCAATGCATATATGAGACTTCCAATTAGTTTGGAATAATCCAACTGTCTCACTGTTGCACCATCGTTAGGTGTCAACTTATTGTTATAATCATAAGGTGTTTCAAACCTTTTGCAATCATTGTATCCTCACTTTTGTAATACATTATTGATGTAGTGAGATTGACTAAGGAGTATTCCTTGCCTACCAAAACTCACTCTCATACCTATAATATAGTGTCCACAACACCTAGGTCTTACATGCTGAATTTTTTGGATAGCATTGTTTAACTTCAATTACAGTTGAGATGTCGCTTCCAACAACAAGCATTTCATCAACATACAAACAAATTATAACAATTTTATTTGATAGATCACGAAAATAAAGGCATTTATCAGAATTACTAGATTCAAAATCTAAGCTCTTTATTGTTGTATCAAATTTTTTTATGTCATAATTTGGGTGTTTGTTTTAATTCATACAAAGATTTTACCAATTTGCAAACTTTGTTCTCTAAACCTTTAAGTACAAAACCTTCAAGTTGATTCATATAGATTTCTTCATTAAAATCTCCATTTAGGAAAGCAGTTTTAACATCCATTTGGTAAATAACAAAATTTTCAATAGATGCAATGACAAGAAGAATCCTTATTATAGCAATATGACAAACAAGTGAGTAAACATCAAAATAATCTGCTCCATTTTGTTGAGTATAACCTTTAACTACTAGTCATGCTTTATACATTGCTACAGATCCATCAGGATTAAGTTTCCTCTTCAAAACCCACTTGTTTCCTATGGTTTTAGACCCTTTTGGTAGATCAACTAATTTCTAAGTTTTATTTTGTAATAAAGAATCCATCTCATCATTAGTAGCCTCTTTTCAAAGTAAACCATCCCTAGACCGAAGGGCTTCCTTTACACTAAGTGGATCAGAAAAACAGTGCATATGTTACAAATTCATCACCATAAGTTCTAGGTGTCTTATCTTTGGTGGAGGTTCTTCTTGGCTCAATTTTATTAGAAATTTCAGAGTCAGTTATCCTGGGTCTAGATTCTGTTTGTGAATCATTGACTAAGTTTGTGTGGCCAGATAGTGTACCTTTGACTTTGATGAACACATCTTCAAAGAATTCTGCATCGCTATATTCAATTATCTTATTGAGAGGTAGGTCATAAAATTTGTATGCCGCACTATCAACTGCACTTTCTAGGTACACACAAGTATTTGTATGAGGTCCTACATTAGACCTTCTAGGGTCTAGTATTCTAACAAATGCAATACAACCCCACATTTTTACTTTATCAAAACTCGGTGTGTGTTTATGCCATAACTCATAAGGTGTTGCTGACAGTTTAGAGTGTGGTAACATATTAAGAATATTATTTGCAGTCAATGCAATCTCTCCCCAAAAATTCGAAGGCAATCCAGCAGTCAATAACATAGAATTCAACATTTCTGTGAGTGTTCGATTCTTTCTTTCGGTTATACCGTTTGACTGTGGTGAGTAAGTTGCTGTTGTTTCAGAGATAATGCCATGTGAAGTGCAAAATTCTTTAAAACCCATTGATACATATTTTCCACCTCTATCAGATCTGAACCTTTTTATTTTAGCATTTAACTGATTTTCGACACGGTCTTTAAATTCTTTGAATTTAGTGAGTGCTTCATCCTTAGTTTTTAACAAATAAATATGACAATATCTAGAATAATCATCTATAAAAGTGATTAAATACTTCCGACCTCCTTGCGTCACAAAATTTTTAAAATCACATATGTCAGAATGAACTAGCTCAAGAAGTTGTGTACTCCTAGAAACAGAACTAAAAGGTTTTCTAGTGATCTTTGTCTGAGCACGCACTTCGCATTTGTCATATTTTAAGGATGTATCAATTGGCAGATTAAAAGTTTTTGCAATAACAAGTAATTTAATATAGTTCACATGTCCCAATTTGTTCTACCAAGTAGAAGGGCTACACAGTTTTGAACTAACAGCATTAATCACTTTATTTGCTAAACTAAGTCTATACATACCATTGACTAAGTAAGCACAACCAAAGTAGTATGAGTTAACAGATAAAATAGCTCTACCACTTATCATTGAAAATACCATGCCAGCATAATTCAGTAAGCTAATAGAAATTAAATTCTTTGCTAAAACAGCCACCTATTTAACATTACGCAAAATTAAATTTTTACCTGATGAAAGACTGAGATTTGCAGTTCCAACCTGGAGCACCTTGACTGATTCTCCATTCTCCATAGAGACAGACTCGTTTGAACCTCAGGTTCTTGTCATTGCAAGCATGACATGCAGCCCAGGAGTCTAACAACCAACTACCAAAGGCACTAACCTTATCATCACCAACAACACATAGAAAATTGGTGGGTTCAGTGTTGCCCTCTAACAAGTCCACCTTTTCTTTGTTAGGTTGTTCTCTTTTGGGTAGCTTACATTAGGTAGCATGGTGACCCCACTTTCTACAGTTGTAGCACTTTCCTTTCTTTTTGACAATCTTTTTAGTGACTTCCAACTTAGACGGTTCACCTTTATTGTTAAGCTTGTTCTTCTTAAACTTAGGAACATATTTGTTATCAGTTAACACATTAGCATGAGAAAGTTGTTTCTTGGCCAATTCCAAATTGATCATAGTTCTAGTCTCATCTTCAACTTTAATACATCGTTTGAGTTGTGCAAGCTTAATTTGTTCCGGTAGTCTATACATTTCAGTCTTAAATGTAAGTCATAATGCAGGTAATTAAAAAATTATTGCTCCAGTAAGAAAATCATCACACACAATGATATCTTCAGTTTTCAATTTAGCTACTAAGTTTTCAAGATCAGTTATCTGAAGGAGAGTGTCTTTCTCCACTCTGAATTCAAAACTCATGAACTTATCAACCAAGTGAGTCTTGGAGACCTTCTCCTGCTTTTTGAATTTATCCAGCAGGTTATCCCATATTTTCTTAGTTGTCTCGTATTTCATGTATACATCTGCTAACCGATCTGATATACTGTTTAGCAGGAACTCCCTACACAAATCCTCGTCTCTTATCCAAGTTGCACCATCCACATCTTCAGTACACTCATCATAGGTCGTTTAACAGGTATAGAAAATTTTCATAAGTTTCATTCCATATTTGTCACGCCCCGCTTCCCAAAAATACGGAATACGAGCGCGTGACGAAGCCCAGCGAATGATTTTCATCATTTATAAGTTGTAGGATCGACTCAGCATCATAAAAGAATTATAACAAGATATACACAACCACGCATGCATGAATAATTTGTTAATCAACAGAAACAATTGAAACAAAATAATAATATCCCAAATAGTTTTCAAGTCTGGATCAAAAGATAAAACTCGGGACTATAAGCCCGTTACAAAATCCAAGTAGCAAAGAAATAAATAACTCAAAAAAAAACAAAATATTTAAATTGTTTCTTTTCTCCAAGCAAAGTCTATAACGTCTGCTCACCAATTCCAGCAGGCAACTTATTTCCAAAGTCTGTATATACATATATAAAAAGAAAAAATAGAAAAAACAAGACGAACGCCCTTAGTGCAAGTTAGGGCTGTAAATAGTACAAGCAAGGGTATGAAAACATGTGCAAGAATTTTGGAACAAGATTTGGAATCAAGAATGTATAACATAATATAATAGGGATGCAACAAGTAGTTGGATTCAAGAAACTAGCTAGCAAGAAAGACAACTCAAATGACAAGATTGGGTAACAAGTACTAGTAGTAGAACAGGTGGCAAGTGAACACGTAATGGTATCAAGCATTAAGTAACAAGTATCGCGTACAAGTGTCAAGTAACAAGTAACAAGTAATAAGTAACAAGTAACAAGTCCCAAGTAACAAGTCTCAAGTAACAAGCATCAAGTAGGGTATCAAGTGTGTACAAGTGACAAGTTAATCTTAAGTCTAAAGTTTAATTCTATCTAGGTAGCACTTCATGCATCCATATTTTTACTACATGGTTGCTACATACAATCAGTTACGTTTAGACCTAGTGTCTATAGGGCGGTGTATTCAGGTATCAAGTATCAACAAGCCAAGCTCATGAATCGAGTAATCATATAACTAGTTCACATGTCAAGTCATAACAAGACAAGTCATGAATCAATATATACTGGTTCATGAATCGAATAATATACCAGTTCATAAATCGATTAATAATATACTAGTTCATGAATCAAATAATATATTAGTTCATGAATCGAATAATAATATACTAGTTCATGGATCAGACAACAATATAACTAGTTCATGGAGCATGTATCAAGTGAGAAACACGGGCCCCCTTCCGAGTACACTTACCTATATTGTCCACTACTATGGTCTTTCCCTTAAATCCCGGCATATTATTATTATTATCATCAAACAAGCATGAAAGTGTGCGCAACAGGTCAAGTAAATATGATCAAGAACATGGAACAAGTTTAGGATAATTATAAAGCATATTCGAGGGTCAACACAATTAAAGATTATCAAGAACTACGAGAATTGCAATTCTGGACAGCATGACGTTGCTGCACTAAAACTACGATTTCGGTTGCTACAAGATAGCAAATGTGGATCCGTCAGAAGGCCTAGAAACTAGACTCCTGTCCGGTTCCAACGCATATAATTAAGATACATAAAAGTTGTAGCAATTTATGTCAAAATAGTAAACTACACAGCATTTGTGTTCAGCCAGAATTTGTAAAACTGAGTTTATACATATGAAACAGGATTGAAATATCATTAATTAATTCTGAGAAAATTAGAAAATGTTCTCTAGGGTGTCCAGTATTAGCATGCAAAATTCCAAGTCATTTACTTACTGGTAGCATAGTTAAAATAATTGTAAACCAAAGTGGTGCACCGACATAGCAGTAGTAAAACTGTGATATCTCCTAAACCGTAACTCGGAATTCGAAAATTCTGGATGTTATTGGAAACTAGACACTTGGAGCTACATTTCATATTCAGGACTCAAGTTTAGATTCTCGTTTTATCGGGGTCGAAACAACAAGCCAAGACAGGACAGAAACCAAATAAAACACTTTTTGCATGAAATGTATCAAAATTATACAAGTTGTGAACAAGTGTATCAACGAAGGGTTGTGACTCTTAGATCATGTGATAAATAAGGCAAAACATAAGATCAACAACGATAAACAAAGAGGAGTCACATTTACAATCTACTTACAGTATTTTCAAAGAAAAGCTTGTACTAGAAAATGAAATGTACAAGAATATACTTGCCTTGGGGTGACGATGAATCCGACGAAGAATGGAAGGAATGGATCCCGGGCGACGAGCATGATCGGCACGGATCTTGATGAGATGGTCAAGATCAAGACGATCAATGGTTGAGATTTGATCTGATGAAGATGGTCACGATCGGATCGGACGGCTGAGATCTGCTTTGATCAGATCTGGTGAGATCGGGAGGCCCAGGAGCGTTCCGATCCAGCTGATGTGATGATGGAGATCGGACGGCCAAGATCGAGATCAGCAAGATCGGACGGTCCATATCATATCCATCAGATCATGATGATCAAGAAGATCAGGTCGATCGGATGGCTCACAACTACATATAACAGTAACCCAATCCACTGGCTACGGCTATCTGGCTGCAGGGCTTCGGCGACGGTGAGCGGCAGAGACTGGCGGCAAGGCAGAAGATGGCGGACAGAGCGACGGCGCACATGGGCACCGAGGGGCTGCCGGCTGTTGTTGACACAGGATCACAGCGTGGGGAGCGCGCTGTGGCTCAAGCTGAAGTCGGTAGGGGAAGTGCGGCGTACTGCTGTCACTGTGGTCGGTGGTGCATCGCCGGGAGGAGGGGAACGACACAGCGGTGCGCGGCGCTCGGGAGGAGGCGCAATGCAGGAGGGTGGCTGAGTCGGAGGAGTCGCAACAGTGCTGTTGGGGCAATGTTGTCGAGGTGGGGGCTATCGGCGATGCAGAGGGAGGGGAAACCAGGGAGGAAGAGAGGTCGAGAGGTGAGCGAAAGGTGGAGGGAGCATGGGGGCGAGGCTGGAGGAAGGTGAGAAGTCAGGGGTGTGACAGGGGATGGGTTGAAGACGGTGCTAGGGTTAGAAGATGAATAGGCTTAAGGTGGCTGTATATAACCACAGGGTTGGGTTCTGATGGTTGCAAACGGTTTTGGGTATAGGGCTTAACAGGTAATGGGTAGAGTAAATGGGTAATGAATCCATGAGAATAAAAATGGGTTTTAATTAAATAGAAATAGAAAATAGGGTTTGAGGGTAAACAGGTTTGGGTGTATGTGATGGGTTAATGGGTTTATTGGGGGTAAAACCCAATAGTGGAAAATAGGGTTTATAATCAAATAAAATAATGGGTTTAGGTTTTAAAAACTAATAGGAAAATAAATAACCAATAAAAGGTAGGTTTATATAACCAAATATAATTTGTACAACAATATGGAAATTATTTGAAATAACTACAAATACAATTATCAATAGAACTGGATTTTTAAAAAAGCAATCAAAGGTAAAAATAATAATAACAATAATAATAATAATAATAATAATAATAATAATAATAATAATAATAATAATAATAATAAATAAAATAACAGTAGTAATAATAATAATACTGAGCAATAATAATAACAACAACATTAATAGGGTTTGAATAATATAAAAATCATTTGAAAATAACATTAAATACAATTAATGCAAGGAAATTGATTTCAACGGGAGATACAAAATATTTTTGAAATAACATGAATTTAAGAAATTGGAAAATTTTATGAGTAACCCAAAACCAGATAATACACAGAAAAGAAAATACTCCCAAAATACAGAAAACGGAAAACAGGGGTTACAATATTGTGCTTTCCTCGTTCAGCTATTGAATTCAGAACTACTAAATGCCTTTAGTTTAGGAACCTCATACGGACGGTCATGTTTTTCCATCTTAATGAATAAACAATGAGTTCCTAAAGTTTGATAGTATGTTCTGAATTATTACTACACGAGTAATATTAGAAAAAGAAGATGATTTATCTGTAACCAACTAATAACAGAATAAATAAATTAGATAAATTGCACGAATCTTAAAGTTCAGAAATAACTAGATCCTGATGATGAGATGAAGTGTTTTCAGATTTCGGGTCTGCTGCGGGTTCGGGTTCGGATCCGATAGCACAAAGAACAAATCTTGCAACTGTCAACTGTAGATCAAAACCAAAACGGATTCGGGTTCAAACTTCGAGTTCAAATCTACACCCAATACACAGCAAACGGGATTGGGAGGAGGAGGAGGATTGGGCACGGCGACTGAAGGCGAGCAGCGCCGTCGGAGTGTTCTGCGACCAGTCGATGGGGCTAGGGCGAGATCTGATTGTGCAGGCTGATCGTCGCTCAGATTCGACAGGGTGACGAATGAGAACGATGCAGGTGAGCTCTTTGATGGCTGGATCTGATGGCGAGTCGACTGCCCCGACTGAAGGACGACGGCGATGAAACACCATGATCCCTTCAAAGACCGGTGAACTCTCTCTCTCAGTTTCTCGCAAGATTAATTTAATAATATTTCAAGATTGTTAAGTTTTGTGAGAAATAATCAAAGATGAATTAAGTTAATATCTAGATCTAAGTTGCTTGAGATATTCACCCTAGGTATCAAAATTGGAATACCTAGACTGCTATCACAAGCCAGTATTTATAGAATAAATACTGGTTCGGGTATTGTGTTGTAAGCCCATAAACCCGCGTTCCAATATCAATCAATTGTACGTTCAATACATGTGTTACTCATATGCACATGTAATATTTATATATAGAGAATATACCCATATATCTAACATTAAATGCATTTGTACTGTGTTACCTGGATTTACTAAATAAAAATAGAATTTTTTGCCGTACTGACCCACTTTTTAAAAATATTTGGCACTCTGACCCACTTTCGAAAATAATTAGCGAACTGACCCAGTTTTGGACACGTCAGAAAAAATCGTTATTGGGAAAAACGGCACAGGTTATGTACATGCCGTTTTTCCCAATAACAGCATCTATATTTAAAAAAAGTGTCATGCCGTTATTTGGAGTAACGGCATAGGTTATTTTGTTTTTCGACAGCTTGTAGTCGTCATTTAGAGGAAAAATTGTAAGGGTGAAAACCTTATAACAGATGCATTCTCAATACTGATGCTGTTATTTGGAATAACGGCATCACCTATAAAAAAAAATTTATAAAAAAACAACTTATTCATCAGAGAGGATGAATAATAAGTAAATTTTTTTAAAAAAAAATTTATAACTGATACCGTTATTTGGAATAACGGCTAAGTTATTTTTTTATAAAAAAAAATTATAACTAATGTCATTATATAGAATAACGGCATCAGTATTGAGAATGCCGTTATTTGAAATAACGGCATCTGTTATATGGTTTTCACACTTGCAATTTTCTCTAAAGGGAGACTACAAGCTGTCGAAAAACAAAATAACATATACCGTTACTCTAAATAACGGCATGACACTTTTTTTAAATATAGATACCGTTATTGGAAAAAACGGCATGTAAATAACTTATGCCGTTTTTCCCTATGACCGTTTTTGCTGACGTATCCAAAACTGGGTCAGTTTGCTAATTATTTTTGAAAGTGGGTCAGAGCACCAAATATTTTAAAAAGTGGGTCAGTACAGCAAAATTTTCATAAAAATATGGAATAAAAGGGTGTACTGTTGTTCTCGAATCATTTGCTGTGAATTTTTCGAATTATAATTCTATTTTGGCTTCTTTGAATCTTTTGATACATACAAATGACAATTAATTTAATTCCTTAAAAACTGAACTGCAGTTGTCTAATTTGCAATCAGCTTGATCCCCTTCTTGTTTAGCTCGATTTCAGTTCAACGGAAACCAACCCAATCGCTCATCCTTGACAACTCGAACAAAGAGCAAAGATTACGAAAACCCTTTCATGAAATAGTCATGCTCCGATTGAAACAAATCAAAGTGGAACTGAACAAACCAGCTGGACATCTAAATAATGGCAAGAGATGCATACACAACAAATACAAACTTACTCGTACTGCTGTTATCTCCAAAAAAAAAAATAAAAATAAAAATAAAAAAAAATAAAAAAAATGAAGCAGGTAATAACAAGAAAATATGAACTTTTCTTTTCCTTTTTGTTTTGTTTTGTTTTGTTTTGTTTTTGCTAATCAAATTTCTTTCCAGAATTTTTTTTGCCAGACAAAATAAAATAAAAAAAACTACAATTCAGGAACACCCCTCGATCCGGAGACTCCTTTAACATCCTCCTCAACTAAAATAAAAAACTCAGGATCGGAGATGTTAACCCACTTAAAATCTCGACCGCTACTATAACCTCTATTTGTAGCACATATTTCTTTTTTTGATAAATATATTGTATCTCACCAATATTCAATTAATAACTTCAAACATAATAAGATATCATGAAATCGAGTCAAAAGAATTACTTGAACAGAACTCATTGATTGCAAACTCTTCCTCAACAAGAACATAACCTACGTGAGATAGCAGATGAATAACCCTCTCTCTTCCAAAAACCCTTTATTTCATCAACATTGGTACATGTTGAAACAACCGGTTTCATGCCGATCAATAACTATCTACCACACCAATCTCGTAGACAAAACTAAAACACCTATCTTCACTATATATGGATGAGAAGTGATGTGGTTTGTTTTTGGGGGTGGCTGCACCAGGTGTGAGTTCTCTCGATTTGTTTTAGTGGAAGTCGGTATTGGTTATACACTCGATCCTCGGATGATGACGGCCCAAGCGCGAGTGAAGTGGAGGACTGATGCTCGGCTCGGATCCTAGCGGCTCAGCTTGGATCTGGGGGCTCGACTCGGTCTCGTGTACCTGCACTTGGCCTAGGAACACCGAGAAAGATCCGGTGGCAGGCCCTCCGACGTTCTAGTCAGTTTACTGAAAAGCAACAGTAACTGGAGCTTTAGAGGGAAAATATTGATTACCTTTGGACGGAGGAGAGGGCTTGGTATTTATAGGCAGGCAAAACGGGTCTGGACCTCGTTTGGGCCGTGTCTGGACCCGTTTGTCCGTGGGCCTGACGTGGCAGAAGCCCATAGGACTTTTGGCTGATCTGATGATTAGGGGGAAGCAGTTTTTGAGAGAATCTGGTGGTCCAGGAGAAGCCAAGTCATCTGATCCATATCAAGAAGAAAAAACACAAACCCGATGGCCACAAGGCATAAGTTGGGCTACAGGATGCATAAAATGGTGTTGGGACCCGACTATCGGGTCGGGTCAAAATTACCGCCTAGTACTAAAAAGTAATCTCTCTCTCTCTAACCCAAACCTCTATCCCCGAATTCTCAGACCAGAAAATCGATGGTTTCTCTCTCCTACTCTCCTTCCCCGCTCTCTCTCCTCAAGCTCCGCCCTCGATCATTTCCCCGATTCCGAAACCCTAACCCTAACCCTAACAACCCTAGGTCTACTTCTACAAGGCTCACCGTAAACTTCCAGAGATACTCATCTTCGTCGTCGTCGCCTGTCGTCTCGGTTCTCGCATCAGAAGAGCGGGAAACTCGCTCTCCCGGCGAAGTTACTCGCCCCGATTTCCCCATTCTTCATCAGGTTTGTTGATTGTTGATTGATTTCGAGTGGATAGATTATATAACTCCGGCTTAAAAATGTATGTGTGGTTGAGATTCATAAGTAGATGTAATGGTTTAATTCGGAAAACAACACTCCAGTTATTATAGTAAAAGTGAGATCAGTAGTTCAAAAAAGCTATATGTAGTATCGTTATAATAGTTTTCGTCAATTGGACAGTTTCACTCAACCCACAATAGATACATACTCCATATGATAAGTCCTACTGCTTAGATGCACATTGGGATACAGAACAGTTCTTGTCGATGTTTTTACGGGGTTGGGGTTATAGAAATTACTATAATGTTTATAATTTGTGGGAGAAAGTTATTGAACAAGTTTGCTGAACAATGTAGGTCATTAATGGCTCCAACCTAGTATACTTTGATAATGCGGCCACTTCGCAGAAGCCTTATGAAGTTCTGAAGGTTTTGAATGAATACTATGAGAATATTAATTCAAATGTTCATCGTGGCATCCACACCCTGAGGTAAACTGAGTTATATCATTTTATTAGCTTTTGTTCTGGGTTGGTTCAACTCTGGTGGGATTGTTGATGGTTTCTCCACTTTTCCTATCTCCGGTCCTATAAAAACATCATGATAGACAAATTTGAAATTTTTTGTTGAAGACAAGTAGGAGAAGGATGATCTTGACAAAACATCGGGGATTTTAAGGCATTTTTTTAGTTTTTTGAAAACCTTCTAGAAGATATGAGTAATAGCTTTATGGAAATTGAAGTTAGTAACCGACTGAGACTAGTTTGGAGCTTAGATCAAATCACATGTTCTATAATCATACTTATTCACCATCTTTAATGAAGGAATATACTTGATCCGCTGCCACTTTTTATCTTATATGTTTTTTTTTCCGCATATGAGAGACAAACTGTTCTCATACAAAATGAGTGCCAATGATTGTATAAACCTTTCAAGTACCTTTGCCAAGAATTTTGGGTCTTAATTTTGGAAAACGGATTGAGACTGACCTTTTGGAAATAACATCTTTTTGTGTCATCTGGTTAGTTATTTTGGTACTGTTTGGGATAAGAGAAGGTGTTTTAAAGATTAAGGTACATGAGAAAATGTTATGTGAATTTTGTTTTTAAATATATTTTTTTAATTTTAATTTTAATTTTTTTGGTTTCTTAAATGCATGTGAATTAGAAAGTAAAAGTAAAACAAATATCCATAACTAGTGGCTCTTATTTATTAGTTGGACTTTTCTCTGAAGTAAAGTACATTAAATTTAATGCATAAATTTGGATTGAGTTCTTTGGAGAATGGATGAGTGCCTTCCATAAGGTGAAAAATTATTTGTCTTCCATGAAGTTGAAGGTGGATGGTTCATAAATGTTGTTGTACCACCTAGTCACCAGTGTCTTCCTTGAATTCTAGAGCAAGTAACCACATGGTTGGTGCTCACAAGGAATTCTTATCTCTACAAGAGTGATTGACTAATACCTCACTATCCTTAGCCAGTGATACAATTTTTCCTCTTAAGGGTATAGAAAAAGTGTCTCATGCTCCTACTCTTTTCATGTGTTTCATTTCCTCTTATTAGATAAGAATTTTGTCTACGTGATGGTTTGGGGTCTTTTTACCTGGCTAATGATGTATTTATAATTCTCTTTTGTTTACAATGTTAAAGTACCTTGTAGTATAAAGTAGCTGTTGTGGAACTAAAGGTTGCTGTAATGTGATTGAGGACTGTGGAGGCATGTATTTTTTTTTTTGAAGGAAAAGGTGGAATAAGGCCACCCTGTTTCATTAATGAAAATTAACCAAACAAACCCAGAGTACTGGGACAAATTATAACCTACAGACAACAAAATAGAACATGAAGCAATATAACCAATACATACAATCAGGGCTCACTCTCTTAGAGGGTGGGCCACCAAAAAAAACTACAACCAAGACGAACCGACTACAGCTTGTCCCCGACCTCCACCAATACTGTACTGGACCCCAGCTTGGGCCCAGTCATATAGCGAGTACCAACTAATTGTATGTACGTCACATAAGTATCGTGCACTGCCTCCACGGCGCGCGCACACCCACCCGAAGTGAATCACGCCGGATTTGGGTATTCGCCGGTCCCAACCTTCTCCCCCTTTCCCACACCGTCTCCAACAAACTCACTTTCTGCGCAATCGAAGTCACAACCAAAGTAGAGCCGTAGAGAGGATACCCTCACCTCTCTCACGCTTTAGCTCTCACAAGAGATTTCTCACTAAGCAAAACTCTCACTCACCCTACCCACGAACACAGTCCAAGACACCTGTATAGAATAGTGAGAAGCAACATCTTCACTTTCTCACTCTCTCACTCTCTCTCTCACATAAAATCCGAACGAAATCACAACCAATCTAAAGAATCACCTTCACCTCTCGCCCCTGCGGGCGGTGGACGTTGTAGATCTCAGGATCAATGATGAGGGCGTAGTGGCGGTGTTGTTGCAAAGTATGTGGTAGTGAATTAAAGGAGGTCGAGTTTAGGGTGTGACTTACCTACTGCCGACCAAAAACACAAACATCTTTCCTATGTGCACCTCATGGGGGGACCCCTTCTGCGGGCCCAAGTCCCACCCTGTGCAGTAACGAGTGAGCACCTTTCGTGGGGGGATCCCGTCTTCAGGTCCTAGCCCCACAACTGTACTACACCTCATTCTTCACACTAAATCAAACCCAACTCAGACAACTCCTCCACCCCCTTAATAATACCTCACTACTACCGTACTTACTCTCTTTTCATAGCAAGAGAGAGGCAAACCCCGGCTTCTTTGCACGCACTGGCGACCGCGAAGAGAATCCGGACCCCAAGAGTGGACAACATAGTGCCACAAACCCCACACCAACTCATCCCCTTCTCTCACAGTCCAACCATACCCAAATCCCACACCCACTCACCCCCATCACCAAACAAAATCAAAATCCTAGATCCGACAAGAATGTTCAGATCTGAATTCTCTAGAACAGGCGCCGCACATCATGGAGGGGCCCCATCTTGGGCCCAAGCCCCACAATCGTGAAATACAATATCTCTCACACCAAAAGCGACACCAACCCCGCGCCAACAGCTACTCAACCTCAGGTCTGAGCACTAGTCGCCGTGTGTGTGGGGGGGGGGAGGGCAGTGGACAAGATCCGAAGTGGATCTGAACACCAGTCGCCGAGGGGGGGCTCACCAGTCGACCAGATCCGAACCGGGCACGACGACGTGGTTGCCAGTCGTCGAGGGTAGCAGCATATTGGAAGTCAGATATGGGTCAGGGGGCGCACTCTCGCCGTCGCCCAGATTCGACGGGTCTTCGTCCCCTGGCCACAGCGTCGGTGCGAGCTCCCCATCGTAGGAGCTCGCGGTTGGCGACAATGGCGGATCTCTGGCTCTCCTACAATTTTACACAGCGCCACCAAAACTCTCTGTTGGTTTTCATTTTCCAACAACGAGAGGAGAAATTGGAGCACCTAAAGACCAAAACACCCCCAACAAACGCCTTAATTCCATCCATGTCCCCGATCAAGCTCAGCTCATCGAGCTCGTTAATGGCGGAATCTCCCTAAAACCCTAGAAACCCAAATCTCTCATAATCCTGAACTTTCAACAACTTCTAGGGTTTCAATCTATGAACAATGGAGCCAAAGGAAGAAGCACCAGCGGTGGTGGTAGTGGCGGTGGAGAAGAGAGAGGAAAACCCTAGCAACGTGATTTCGCCGCCGCCTCCGGCGAACTCGATGCCTTCGGCTGCGGCGGTGGGGCCGATCAAGAAGAAGAGGGGAAGGCCGAGGAAGTACGTGCCGGATGGGAGCGCCACGGCGGGAGCTCCAATGGCGTTGTTGAGTCCGATGCCGATATCGGCGTCGATGCCGGCGGCGAGGGAGTATCCGTCGATGTCGGCGGCGGCGCTAGCGACGACGCTGATGAAGGAGCGGGGTGGAGGGCGGCCAGGGCTGGGCCCCTGGCCCGGTCCCGTTCCTGGACCTTTTTTAAAGGACCTGTTGCTCTTCTTTTCTGCTTGCTGTTGGCTATGTGAGTTTTCTTTTGAAAGTCGGCAGAATTCCATGTATTTTTTCCTTAACATGCAAATGACTGTTAGATATTTTGCAGAGATAACTGCAGCAAATGAAGGTACATATAAAATTCATTAAGATAAGGGGTGATGCTTGTTTATTTTTATTTTTTAAAATACAAGCCTTTTCCAACATGCAAATTCTCATTAAATGCATAGCAAACTACACCCAAGTGCATAGAAGCACTCTTCTGTAGTTTAGATTGTTAATATGACCAAAACATTTTCACAACTAACTGATAGTATATATTTTTATTACTTTCGTGAATATATATTTTAGTTAACCTATGTTGCCTTTTGTTTTGTTTTATGTGTGCTTGTTTTTCTTATTAAGTATTGGGACTAATAAAAAACTTGAAGTCTTAAAAATGCTTATGCCATTTTTGTCAAGGTTTTTTTTAAATTTACATGCTCAATACTGAAAAGCCTTGTTCATCGATACTAGTGTAAGAGCTACAGATGCATATGAAGGAGCAAGAACCAAAGTTGCAGGCTTCGTCAATGCTAAGGAAGCTCGGGAGATTGTCTTTACAAGAAATGCTACTGAAGCTATTAATTTGGTTGCTTACTCATGGGGTTTGTTAAATTTGAAATCTGGGGATGAGGTACATCTTTATTTATTAGTATCTATTTTCAGTAGTTCAGAATTGAAATAGTGTAATAGATAAGTCTAATGTATGCTATGCATTGCACCTGTTCTGACATTTGGGTTTTCGTATCCAATTAGTATTTAGTAGATTACATCTAACCCTGGTATACAACACTGAAAAGCTATAAACAGAATATTTAGCTATCTTTACAGAAACATAAATCTTGGATTATTTTATAATAATTATCTGCATGTAGTAGAGGTAACACTTGTGCATGTTGGATTATCAGTGTGGGAGACGAAATTCTACCTCTGGATGGGCATGTACTCTAGTTCTTGGACTAGTAAGAGACAATCTTGTATTTCACACTCAACTGTGGAACTTTAATTTGTTGCTTAAACAGCACTGGTAAAAAGTTCTACAAAGTTTTTAAACCAGAACTGTATTGCACGTTAAAAAGTTTATAAGAAAATAAAGTTGCAAATATAAAAGTAAAAGTAATAAATAAAAATATAGATTTTTCATAATATATAAATTTATAATATATGGTACTACATCGATCTCTCATGAAGAGATGTGGGAGAAAATGGAGGAGAAGATATCTCACGTGAAGAAAAATGCAGAACATATTAATCAGTTTAAATTACTTAAATGTTCCTGCTTCTATATTAAGCTTATCAGGTTTCAATCAAAATTTGTTTTGTTTTCTTTCTGGTTAAACAGCAACTTTGACAATTTCAGTGTTCTCAGAATATTCCTAAACTCGTCTATTTAGTAGTAGTATAGAATGCTTATGTCCTTACAAATTATATGTACCCCTCCAGATATTGCTTACAATTGCAGAGCATCACAGTGCTATAGTTCCTTGGCAATTTGTTGCTAAAAAAACTGGTGCAACTCTAAAATATGTTGGTCTGACTGAGGATGAGGTTCCTGACATTAAGCAGTTAAAGGAACTTCTCTCAAAAAGGACGAAGCTTGTTGTTACTCATCATGTCTCAAATATGCTTGGTTGGTTTCCACTTTTAACTCCTGCACTTTATCTTTTATTTTTTTAGTTTTACTTTATCATAAAAGTTGTGGCTTCTTGCTAATAGGAAAAGCTGAAATTTATGATGAAATGTCTAGTTACCTTTTCATTAAAGAAGAAAGAACGTTTAGTTTTGCTTGTTGTTTCTATGTTGTTAGTTTTCATCTTTCCGTATTAGGGAAAGATATATTTGGACATTGGAGTGTCTGTTCCTACAGCATGAATAATTTAGTTATGGCATATGAAAAAAGCGTAGGCCAGAAAAAAGCAAGACTATGAAGGGTATACATGGTCTTTTGTCGTGAACGTTAAATGACTACTCATAATAGTGAGGTAATTGAAACCTTTCGACAGCTAAAGAAGAATATTTAGTTTAAGTGGGAAAAAAAGAGAGAATCAAAGTACTGATTTTTAATTAAAATCACTCAAAAATAAACATATCAGATTGCCTTCCTTCTCTCTTCCTCTAGGCTCCAACTGGGATCTGATAACACCATCATCACCTCCTCTGATCCAGATCTTCATCCTGTGAATCCGCTTTGGTGAATCGAAAGAACTGAATGCTTTGATTAACCTTTAAATTTAAAATGATTTATCATCTTACATAAACATAAACAGTTTGGACTATAAATATCATAATTTAGGTTTCGGTTCTGTATTATGCTCAATAATCGTGAACTTTTTGCATGTCTACTGTATATTTGTTAATTTCCTTATTTCTATCCGTCCTTCGTTTTTTTTATTTGTTCATTACTTTGAGGAGTGTCAGCAAAATGAGTGCTTCTTTCTTTCTTTGCTTTATTTTAAATGTGGAATTACTGGATGTAAATTGGATACTATTTATATATCACCTTAAATACTTTCTTTTAAGGATCTATGCTTCCAATGAATGAAATTGTTTCCTGGGCCCATGATGTTGGTGCAAAAGTTCTCGTTGACGCCTGTCAAAGTGTTCCACACATGATGGTTGATGTGCAGAAGCTTAATGTTGATTTTCTCGTCGCCTCTTCTCACAAGGTTTGTCCAATTTTTAAAACAAGTTGTGAAGTACACCGAGTATTTGATTCAGCTTGAAAGGTTATTGTTAGGAAGTTATGAAATGAACTTCTCCCAGATGTGTGGCCCTACAGGCATTGGATTTTTGTATGGCAAAAGCGAAATTCTCTCAGGAATGGATCCTTTCTTAGGTATGCATTTAATTTACTATTTTAAAATGGAGTGTTCTTTTGTAATATTTGCTGCTCATCTTTGATAATTCTAGATTAGCCGATGCGTGTAATGCACGTGATATTATAAGAAGCAATATATAATTAACTTTTAATACTAATTTTACCTTTCAAGGGCAAATGACAAGATGGCATTTGAAAAAAAAAATATTGAGATGGTTAATTCACTTTTATCTTATTTAGTATGATCAGATATTTTACATTAATTTGGTTGGTGTGATTTACACAGTATTCAAAAACAATGTAGGAATTGGTTACAAAATTTAAGTATAGAGGCGTTTATGATGTTCACAATTCTCAGTATATGCTTCTTTAGGAGAATATACACATGTTTGCATGTGCAGGTTGGCTTCACACACAATTAAAATGAGACCGGCTTGGCACAACCCTTCAGCTCTAATAACAAAGATAATGGGAGAAACAAAAATTAAGAAGCCTAAACTTTTGTTAGTGTGACTGTGTGTGGTCTTCACACCATCTTTAATTAATGCCCTCTCTTAGAATATCTTTAATTCCTATTTAATAAAATTGACGTAGACCTCACACCATCTTTTGTTCTCTTATAGATGACCTTTTCTCATATGCGTTGAATAAAATAAAATAAAATATTGTTAAAAAGTTAATGACAAGTTTTTAATTTTAACTTGCCTGCATTGCACGTTCTAAATGTTAAATATCTACTAAATATCTCTGCAATGGCAGTCAATATTGTTATGGATGTTCTTTGCGTTCTCTTGCTTAATGTCGTTGACTTCTTGGGCAGGTGGAGGTGAAATGATTGCCGATGTATTTCCAGATTATTCTACTTTTGCTGAAATTCCATCCAGGTTAAGACTTCCTTTCTCTTTGATTCCACTGGTACTACTATTATATGTTATGTTAGTAAGATACATCTCTAATGCAGCTGGTAAATATTTGGTGTTCTTTTTGTCACAATAAGCATTTTGTGAAAAGCAGGTGTTACGGTAATGATTAAGATCCTTACTTGAGGCAGCTACATACACATAATAGGAGTAAACTCTATCTAGCAGGAACACTTTTCTGATTGAGCCGTACACATGTTGGAAACTGAGACTTCTTAGACACGTGCCAAACACTTTCTACATTGTTCCTAAAATTTACCATGTCTTATATTTAGGACATTGATCAGACACTTCTCAAAATACTTACTGAACACATAATGAACAAAAAAAATTCCTAGTGATTCTTTTTTTTAATTAATATTGGGCTTCTCGTATTTTGTATTTGGGTGGATTTTGAAACTATTGTTACTTTTCAATTGATCTAGGTCTCTTATTTAGACTGTAACTCAAACTTCTATTATTGGCGTCATTTGGATGAAATTTCTGCATGTAACTCAAACATGTCCGCTTTTTTACAAATCTGACCTATCTTATACGTGTATCCTCTTTCGTGTCTCGTATCCATTTCTGTGTTTGTGCTTCTTTTGTTAAAATCGACTCCACCCCGCCCCCTCTCCCTTTTTCTTTTTCAATTTGTCCTTCCTTTCCTGTTCCTGATTTACTTTCACTCAACATACAAATTAGAATATCATACATGTGAAGACAACAAGCATGTAGTCTTTGTCGGAAGATGATAACAATGCACTTATGGATGTTAATTCAACCTGACCTGATTATCTCAACCAGACCTAACCACTCAACACAACCTAGGATCCATTGGGTTAGGATATGGTCGAACTTCAAGGTTTTTATAACCAGTTCATTTTTGCACCTTCTAATTCTACAATTTTTGTGCTGAATATTTGCAGCAGGCAATTGTATTCCTCTGAGAAGTGCTATATCGCCAAAATTCTATTCTAATTCGTCAAATTTGAAGATATATATAATCTGGTTGTACGATCAGCTGCTTGGATCAATTACAGTTTTCGTCTGATCTTAGCTTATCTGTTTGTGATGTGCAAACTCTCTTTGTTTTCTTGTGTGCCAGTTGTAATTTTTTAGAATGCTTGCCATTATGTTGAATTTGATTCATAGTGCCTCTCATATGAAAACTAAATGTTCAAACGTAAAAGATTATCATATCTCAAATGCATACAGTATGCCCTAATTGAATTTTCCACTGTCAATTCCAGTTTTCATGACATAATGCTATTTTCTACCTTTGCTTATTGTTACTAAATTTAAATCAAAATGCTACTCCTTTTTTAGAGCGGTTTGAAGTATATATTTATCCACGTTAACTTTAAACAGATTCGAGGCAGGGACCCCTGCAATTGGAGAAGCTGTAGGTTTCGGCGCAGCAATTGATTATTTGTCAAGCATAGGCATGCAGAAGATCCACGAATATGAGGTGACCAGACTTTGTGCTCTTGTATATTTTTGTTCGTAGAATACTGCAATGTGAACTATGTCAGTTCTGGTTTCTTACATATCATTATGATGAAGCATAATAGGCTGACAAAGTAATCTTAAATTACTTTGAAAACTACGTCATTGAACCTAATTAGTTTGTTGCCATGTACTTTTTTTCATTGATTTGTTTACTTGTTTACTTGACTAGATTCCTTTTGGATTCTTCTATTAATTATCCATTATTGAAGTGTTTGTTTCATGTCGAATGAGTTTGGTGTTTTGCTGTAATTTTCATCATGCAGTTGTTAATTTGCTGTATGGTAGAATGCATTTTGGTTTTTGTAATATTTATTTTTCTTTCTAGGCTTCAGTTATGAATCGTCTAATTTTTTATAGCAAATTTCCGTCTTTCCCTTTTGGTGTAGATGATTTACTGCAAATTAGGAGATATTGGTAGATGCCAAATGACATTCTTGATTTTAGTAAATTTTACTGAATGCGGAGGGGCCCGAGAAGATAGGGGCCATAGGGCTATTAGTCGTAGGGTAAAATCACCAATTAATCTGAGATTTTCTTTAAAAAAAAGAATATTATAAAGAATCATAATTACATAAAAATTTGATATAGTACATTAAGTTAGACGAGAAAATTTTAATTTAACTGTAAAAAGCTGTATCGGAAACAGTTTTGACAGAAATCTTGAAGTGGGGATAAAATTCTAAAAAGCTTCAGTGAAACCAGAGACTAAGTGAAACTTTAGCAGTCTTTTCCAATCATGATTATAGTCGTCACTCATCAGTCCCTTGTTCATAGCGTCCCTGTCCAAGAAGTTGGCATTAAATAAGAGAGGATTGAGTTCAGGTCATTTATAGATTTCTTTTGTGGAGCCTTCTGCTCCGCAGCTGATCCTTTTTCATGGATACAGGCTTTGATGATTGTGGTAAGTATGCAGTTTGCTCTATCTAAGGTAATGTTTGTGGACTGAAACAGTAGTACTGGAACTTACAGATATAGTTAAAGGCTATTGTATTCATAATCAGCAGAGCATTTATGTCTCCCTTACCAAGTTTCTGAATTTTCTGAATTCTCTTATTAACTGCATAGGCATTTAACGGATGATTTTGTTTCTCTCTCTTTTCCAGAAGGAATTGGGAAATTATCTCTACCAAAGTCTCCTCTCCATCCCAAATTTGCATGTTTATGGTCCAGCTCCCTCAGACACAGTCCATCGTGCTGCTCTTTGTTCGTTCAATGTTGAGAACATACATCCAACAGATCTTGCAACTCTTCTTGATTCACAGGTATGCATAGAATCTGATAGTAATTTTCTTAGTTCTAATTCATTGACGCTAGGTATATGTATGTATACCAACATATTCACTAACATATCTACAAGAAAGATACAAAAAATATGGCCTGAAGACAAATTTTATAGGAACTCTGTGAGTGAGAGCGAGAATTGTCTGTGGTTGGTGTGGGTGGGGTGGGGAAGTGCGACATTAGGTTGTGTGGCTGACTGGAATAATAGCATGTTTCTATCTACTAAATCTTTTAGTACACCATAGATATAATTTAGTTTTGGTATGTGTAGCATCTTTGACACACGTCTTTACTTTTTCCTAATTTATAATTATTGTGGTTAATGCCATCCACACACTGGAAATGGGTCAGCATAAATATGCATGAAAGATGATAAGACCTTAATCACTCTTCTATAGTCCCGTTATGCTAATTGTACTGGTAGTACATACTGCAAGTCTTTATTGGAGAATAACAATCATGGTGCCCTCTGGGCCCAATGAAAATTAGAGGTCTCACCACTTCTTGTTCTCAAGTAGTACAAAAGCATTTTCCATTTTATTTTCTGAGCACAGTGTTCAGCATAAAGTCCGCATCTTCTTTCCTAATTACCTTGAACAACCATTCTTTGCTTTTTTAATAGCATTGAAAATATACATCTGATAGATTGCTTGTTTGATCTATCTACAGCATGGTGTGGCTATTCGATCAGGCCATCATTGTGCCCAACTCCTGCATCGCTCCTTAAATATCAGTGCAAGTGCCCGAGCAAGCCTTTACTTTTACAACACCAAACAAGAGGTGGATTTCTTCATCCATGCACTCAAAGATACAATCAGTTTATTGTCTTCCTTCAAGTAACTAGCTATATAAAAATTAAGGGAAAAAGAAAGAAAAAAGTCAACATATATGAGTAGGATTTTGTAAATTATAGTACTTCTTTTACACTTTATGGTTTATAGTTCATGATATATACAATGTGATTAAAGTGTGTTGTAGTATTATTATGGAGATATATTTCCAAGGAGGGTACCAAGTAAAATTTTAAAGATGAGGTCTATGCATGTTTTAAGAGGAAAAATCTCGGAAAGACATTAGGATCACACTATTCACCATGACACAAACCTCCTGCTCTTGTCCAGAATTATAATAGTTGAGTTTCCTGTCTAGCTTCTTTATGTGTCGTTGAAAATCTGCTCTATTGTTTCTTTTCTTTTTTTCGTTTGTGTTTTTTCTTAAGTTTTCTTTATTAACATAGCTGAGGTGGCCAGCATCATTTTTCCATGGAAAAAGACTAGTGAGACTAAAAACATACAATCAGTCACGCATAGAAGGCCTCTCTAGTGATGGCTGTAATTGGGATGGGTTTGAGTATTAATCTTAACCAGCAGTAATAAAGATTTAGATTCAGTTTGGATAAGAACCTGCCATAAATTGATTATAAATTGCAATAAACTGTAAATTGAAATACACCACAACAATCTCTCCTTAAGCACACAAGAAGAATATTTATTTTCAGTCACGAAAACAACAAGAGTTCCATAAGCAAGATAGAATCCTTTATTATGTTTGAATCGTGTGCAGTTGTTGCCTACTTAGTGGGAAGTTTCTCTTTTGTGTTTTGGCTCCTGCTTCCTCCTTAGTATAGCCATATGGACTCCCGGGCTGTGTGTAGTGCATGAGCTGCTTAAAACAATCGAGTTATTGATACTCTGCACATTGCTATTCACCACTGCTTCAATTGTTTTCTCTTCTGCCTTGTTCTTCTTCCCTTTATCTTTCTTACTCTTCCCATCTTCACTATGTGATTCCTCTGCTTTATGCTGCCCATGTAGTTGCCTCCTGTTAACATGAGGACTCTGTTGAGATTCAAGCTCCATATAAGCCCCCATATTCTCCCCTGCCATTGTTATCATCTTCAACTCTCCTTCATCCGCCTCCTTCTTCTTCCATTCACTGGACATTCCTTTTCCTTTATGTGCTTCTATTTCTTTCTTTGGTGGAGAAGGTGGTCCTCTCATGTCAGCAAAGCTGTTTTTCAGGTTGGAAACTTTTTGCGAATTTGGTTCAGGTTCTGGGTGCGACACAGGTGGTGGTGGGGAAGTGTTGACTGGCTGCAGCTGACGGACCCGTGGGGATTCCGACGGTGGGGGAGTTTTGATTGGAGGCAGTTGACGGAACCTAGGGGACTCTGGTGGGGTCCGAGAAAGTGGTGGATTTACGACTCTGGGAGATGCAGGTGGTGGATTTACAACTTTGGGAGATGCAGGTGGTGTTGGGCCCCTCGATAAGGCCCTTCGTATTGGAGATTGTGGTGGTGGTGGTGGTGCCAACGGTGATTGGAAAGGCTGAGCAGGTTCTTGCTGGGATTCTTCATGCAATGGCAGACGATTGGTCATGGGGCTGGGTAGTGCTGATGGCTGAACTTGAGGTGGCACTCGAGGGGAAGGTGGTGGTGGTGGAGATGGCTGGCGCTGGGCTTGGAGAGGGGCTGGTGGTGGTGGTGGTTCTGAAATTCTTGCAGCAGGAACTTGGGTGGGTCGAAGAAGTGGTGGTGCAGTGGCTTGGGTAGTGGTAGGGGCGGCGGAGGCAGTAGGTACAGTAGGAGGTGGTAGGTTCTTCCCTAGGGTGTCCAGTCGAGACATTGAGCCCAACCGGAACCAAGTGCGGCCAGCGGGGATGGGGGCAGGGACAGGGGCAGCTGGTACTTGATTATCCATTTGTATTGGACTTGGTATAGAGATTAGAGACACATTTTCGTAGGGGTGTTAACAACTAGTATATATAGCAGGGATTGGATGGAGAAACTTGAGGAGGGGATCTAAAGTCACAGTAAGAAAAAGGCAAGGTAGCAGATACAAAGGTGAGAATGAGGGGCCAAGACTTGTTGTTCGAGTTGAAAGAAATTGATGGGAGAAGTAAAAGGAGACCGATAATAATACTGGTTTTGTTTGTCTTTTTAATGGAATCGTGGTGTAAAATTGCGGCTTGTTACATCAAACATTTTTAATTGCTATTTCTTTTCTCATCCCTTTTGCTACTTTTGCTCGTGTTCGTTGGTTCTGTATGTTCTCTCTCTTCCTCTTCCTCTTTTGGGTTAACACTCATTTTCTCTTTCACTTTTCTTGCCTTGCGCTATCTGAGATAACTTGGAAAGCACTCGGGAGATGCTGTGTCCTCTTGTCCTCTGTTGGCTTTGCTGGAAGGGATGGTATATTATTCATATTATATCTTCATACATTTCCACCTCACCAGCCACTTTGGACCACTACTCTGTCTATTTCCTTCTTCTTTCTTTTTATAGGTGTTTTCCTTGCAAGTGAATGCAATGCAACCTACAGTTCACAAATTTAGATCGTCAACAATATGGATTGTATCAGATCAGTTCTTTATCTACCTATATTTCTGATATTGACGATAAGTGACGACCTATACTGAGTTACATCCTAGTTTAGACTATCATCCAACCCTATTACCAAAGTGACACAAGCTGTGCATAGTTAGCATCACAGTTTAGTTACTACTTAGTTGTCACAAAGTATGGAAACCACATACAAGTTTTTTACGACACTTGTTGAAGTGAATCATTGGGGAATCACTACTAGTGGGTATCTTATGAAATATATGATGCCTGACCCAAATTAGACTGGACATCCCGTAAGTCTTTCATGACGATAGTGAAAACCTCAAAAGCATGTACGGGAGGGGCTATTAGAAATGTAAAGATCTGCAATGTTCTTTTTGAGAATCCAAGCGCAAATTTCAGTTTGGGTTATTGGGTTATCAGGTTCTATTGTCATCCTTCTTAAAACACCGATTTCCTTGTTAGTAGCGTCATTTTGAATCTTGGCATTTAAAGAATTTCCTTTCCTTGCTTATATTTAATTCAAAATGTTCTAGCACAATTTGTTTCCTTATAACAGATATAATGCTTAGATTGTGGTTACGATTAAACTGCAGGATAAAGTCACATGTCTGTTTGTCAAGACAATCCTTATTCTCATGCAATATGTAGTTGCTTACATCTGTACTAATCTGTATATTTTAAGAGAAATAAGTCGTTAGAATCAAGCAACTCGATGTTATATCATGATCAAGGCCCCTCATTTCATAAGTGCTTGATTCTAATTGTTTGATTTGGTTCTTCTGTTAATGTATCTTGCTCAGAAATTTACCTGAGAATTGATTCTCTTGAATTTGTGCATGTGTGTTATATTAATGTTTGTTTGGTGGTGCTAGATATGTTCAAAGCATGTTAAAAATCTCGTAGTTTCCACTTTCGATTTTGGTGAATAGGTTGTAACCTGATTCAAGCAAGCAGGATTTTGAACTCCATACATCTTGCCGGTTACAAAGAAACTATACTATTGAGACTGCGATAAAAGGTAGCTATATGACATTAAACAAGACGTTTAGCGAGAGAAGAAAGATGCTTTGATTTTGAAGTGCAACTCACTGTTTTCTTTTATATGGTTCAAACTTAGGAAAATACTTCAATAGTTTAGCAACTTCAGCAGTTGGTGTTGCTTCTACATCATCAAAACCCTTGTAGGAATTGGCAGCCCTTGGATGAAGTGGAGATGTGTTGAGATCAGCACTATCGTCGCTATCTCCTCAGCCTTGGGAAAGCTGGACTATCTGTGATGTGCACCTCCTCCTGCCTACATAATCTCGTTAAATTTTAGGGCGAACATACAGATAGAAACCCCAGCAAAGCTTGTTCTGTGGATTTCTGTTTTCCTTTCTCACTCAACGGTCTCCATTTCAAGCTAACTTTTTTTCCTTGTACATCTCTTTTTAATTCGTTGGTGTTTCTATCGGAGTGCTAGACATTCTGAAGTCATGCACTTGGATAGCGAGAGAGACCATTTGGTACCATCAGCAAATGGCATCGATTGCTGGCTTTGGTGTTCTGGATTTCAAGAAGCAGGAGGCCGATGGCCCTGATACATCAGTTGTCGGCTCTGTCTGCAACTGATCGATAACAATATGGTACCTCACTAGATTTGGTAGCTCTGTACATGGAAATCCTAGTTTTTCTGATAGCTGTTCAATGCAGGCAACAAGAGCCTCACGCATCCAGTCATATCGGCTGAGCCTCATCGCATCAATGACACTTACCTATTCATCGATAAAAAAGAGAGTGAGAGTGAGATGTCTAGTTGTTAGTAGAGAGATTCGGGCACATGCATTGCATCTATATTTATTGAATGGTTTTTAACCATCGAGATACAAACATACATGTCTGGGTGAACCATTGCTCGATGTATATGCATTGCATGTGCCAACATCGTTATTTATGTAATGAAAAACCATACATACCCATTTTCGGTTGTGTGTAGATTGCTCGGGCCAGCAGTTAAGCTCCTCATTGACCTCCAAAGCGAACATGTAGCCTTCGCAAGCTCCCTCGTTGTTGCAGCTACTCTTGCTTCGAAAATTCCACTTTCCCAATGGTCTCCCCTGCTTATTACAATGAATGATCAATGACAATAACGATAACAACTTTGAAAGAGACTAAACACTTTTTTACCCCCAAAATACTAGTGAACAGAAGAGGGAACATGCTAGTATAAACTACAGGGATGACTGATATGTGGGTTTCAAGCTGTTCTCATAGGCATATTAGTGTTTTTTTTTTAAAAAAAAAATATTAAAAATAAAACCTAAACAGAAGATGCAAAAGTAGTATGATAGAAGAAGTAGAGCAAAGTAGGGAACCTACACTGATGATTCCTCTGACTCCAGCTTCTTCCAGAGTTTCCCTGCATGCTGCTTCCCTCATACTCTCATCCTTCTCCCATCCCCCCTGCATCCATGTTTAACATACAACAGACACGACTTCAACACTGTCTTGTTTGCTATTACTGTGAATGAAAAGTGCTTTAGCTAGAAAGTGTTGTCAGACGACACACACGCAGAGGAGAGTGAGAGGATTACTCACCTTTGGAAAGACGAGATCTTCCTTACCAGGGGATGAAATCATGAGGACTTCCAATCTATATATCAAATCCATCTCATTCTCGTCTTCAGTTTGTTTTAGCCTATATGGAATGCAACTGTTTCAAAGAACCAAGAATCATAATGAGTTTGTATTTATTCTTGTAAGAAGAATAACTTGTAAATTAAGGACTGTTACTACGGATTGAATAGTGTTGTTGTTACCCTGCAACGAGTCGGAGGTGATTCTTGTAACGTTGTTGGAGTCTCCCGGTTCGGCCTGACATGGCAGATGACATGATTGTAAATACGATCGCCAAAGAATAGAGAGCTCCTAAACAAAGAGAGGAAAAGAAGAAAGAATCAATCTCACTTCACTATTGAGACATTTCATATTAGTAGCTCTGTGTAGCCTTATATACAAACTAATGGACTAATGGGAGGGAGAGAGAGATATGTGAACTTCCACTAGAAACCCACATCCACTCAAATTAAAATAGGATGAAAACAAATGATTACCTAAGACTTTATTTTTTTGCGAGGAAAACGAACTCACAAATCATGGCTTAGAGGATTCCATCATAAGACAGTGCCTTTGCACTCTAAACTCCTTAATTCCAAACACCCCCCCCCCCCCCCCCCCCCCCCCCCCCCAAACAAACAAATAAAATTAAAAAAAAATAAAAAATTTCTTTTGAGGGGACACACATTGTTGGGGTTTATATCTTATATACTATTAAATTCGACGGGAAGAATCAAATGATGAAGCGAGAAGAGATCGAAACATTGATGAAGAGAAGGAAAGTAACAACAAAAGCACAACAAGTCAGGAATTGATAGTCGACCGTCGAAACTCTCCGTTTGAAATCAAAGGTATTGCAATTGACCGTCCCCTTTGGGCAGTGGACCGTCACCGGTGACCTAGAAGCATAATGGGCTGATTATTTGTGAATCTTTCGGGCCAACTTCTCCTCCAAGTTAAGCGTATAGTTTCTATCGTGTCTTTTTATTCATGATACATCGGATGGCTAATGTATCAAAACTACAACTTCTGATTTCTCTATATCTCTATATATTATTGTATTGGCGTTTTTTGAAATGGAGCATGTAAAGAGCAATTGAGATATTTATCTACTATAAATAACAGATTATCTTCTAGTAAAGTTTGAGAAATAGAGATATTTTTTGTGCGAGTGTAGTACTTTGTATCTACTGTAGTTGAATAATATTTTTCTTATTTCTCTTCCGAATTATATGTACCCAAATCGGAATAAATCATTGTGTGTTATGGGTGTTTTGTTTGATTGCTATTGTTGCTATACTAGCTGAGAAATTCTTAACACACATCTCAATGCAAATTAAGGGATGTTCCACCGTTCTTTTACAGGAATTCGTATAAACAGAATGGTGTTGGACCCACTCCCGAGCTACTAGGATAAGATGCCTTTCAAAATGATCTTACATCAAAAAAATTTAATTCGAGAAGATCACTATTTGCTTCCGACCTGCATGTGGGCCCACTTGTTGGACCCACATAAGCTAACCAACAGCTGTTTGACACGTTGGCAACAACGCCAATTCTGACGCTGTCGCCACGTCAGTTTACATCGACAGCATGGGGCCAACTTCTGGCACGTGATTGGACTTTTAGGGCCTCTTCCACGTCAGCCCATTTTGTCTTGTTTTCATATGGGCCCATAAGCCCATCAATGTCTGCAAAAGGACAAATGAAAATTGACCCAGGTAAACGCTCGAACAAAAAATGAGGGGTAGGTTCTAACTTTTTTTAATCATGATGTAATTGGAGACAAAATCTTGAATAATTATATATGACATAATTATCATATATTAGCCACAAAATCATTTATCAAGGGCCGATTTGGGCCCAAACAGCTTTGGGCCCCTAATTTTATAAGGCCCTATAGTTTTTAAATATTTACAATATTTTTTTTTTATAAATGTATTTACAATGTTAAAAAATAAAATAAAATATTTTCTTATATAATTACATTATATTAATAGTTGCCTTATTAGCTTAGTTGGTTAGAGTGTTGTGTTAGTAATGTGAAGGTTGCAAGTTTCAAAACTTGCATGAGCCAATTATTTTTCAATCATTTTTTTTTAAATTAATTATTTTTCAGAGTCATACATGTCATTTTACCATTTTATGAATTCAATATTATTTTTCACTTAACTCATGTATGTCACTCTATGATATTTTTTCAATGTTCTATGGTATATCATATTTACATGTTTATGATAAATTTCTAACCAAATCTTCAAGTGCATATGGTTATTCTACATTTTAAGCTTCCGACTAGTATTCTCATATACATATATTCATCATCATTTCATTAAGATCGTGTTCTCTAATATATCATATTTATCTCTTTGAGATAACATATTTTGTTTTTGTTGTTAGAGTTTGTCCGGATTTTTTTTGGCCATGAGACATTTCATATAAAAAACATACGTTATCAATTAATTTTTTTTGAAAGCATATGTATAAATTTGTTTTCATTTAAATAGTTTGTTCTCCATTGCTCAAAGTATGTTTGCATTTAAATAATTGTCATTATTATTTTGTCAACTTACAAAATGTCCCTTTTGATAATTTACTTAGCGCCATCTGAAACTCATACGTCACAGTCATTTATATATATATATATATGACATAATCAACATATACGTAACCATCATTATGCCATGACTCATGCTCATGATTTAGTTATTTTTTGTGATTATTTGGTTTTCTTTGTCAATAGATAGAATCAAGTTTTACAGATAGACTTATCTTATTCTTGTTGCCACATGTATAATTTTTGTGTAGCTCAATGATTAAAAATCTGAATTAAGAAAATTCATGAAGAGGCAAAACATAAAACTCATACTTATATTTAGAAAATTCAAAGATGCTTTTATTTGTTTAGGTTACAAATGATAATCGTACAAGGCATCACATCTCCATCTTCTAAATCCAAAACGGATAATAATAATAATTGTTAGATATTATAAGAGAGATTAATTTAGTCTCATATCATATAATGTATTGATTTAGTATTTTTTTCTCTTCTATATATATAGGAGATGTAATTGTACTAGTTTATTCAATCAATAATCAATCAATCAACTTTTCATCTCATCCATAATTCTAATATGGTATTAGAGCTTGTACTTCCATAAAGTCTATATTAATTTTATCCTCGTCATCGAGGTGGAGTGGTGTAACGCCCCGAATACCAAAATACGGTGATTCGTAGCTCAACAGATCTACACTTCACTTCATACAATTTTATAAGAAATTTTAAAACTTTTATTAAATCAAATTCTTTCACAACAATACGCAGCAAAAATTAAATGAAGTACAACATGATTTAAATGTACAATTTAAAACATCAGCAACTTAAAAATGGGAAGTAATCTTTAGCATCAATCATCTTTATATCTCCTTGCAAAATCCAATGCATGCATTTGAAACTGTGGGCACGTCAGTTACATACAACTGACGCAATACCATACACGGCCATCCTCGCTATGCCATAATATAGTGACTCTCTTGTTTTAGCATACACAAACTTGAATGCATTACAAAGTGTAAATAAAGTGACTACCTTAAACATGTCAGTGTATGTTATGCCTTAGATGCCTAATGCATATGTTTACACTACGATGCACTAATGCATATGTTTACACTACGATGCACTAATGCACACTTATTCGGATTCTATGCATCCCATACTACATATGTCCGAGTGCAAGCCCTTAAGGTACTCCACATTATAGGGTTTTATATCCCTCGCTATGCAACCTAACCCAATGAATATACTCCAACGCGTAGTCACCGAAGAGTCACACCCCCAGGATATTGGACCTTACCGGCCTACCCCTAGCCCACCTCAGTGGATTTACCGAGCATATTCTTAGCCACGAACCCTAGCAAGTGGATCTTGTAACTACGAACCAGACCTACCCCTATCCCACCTCAGTGAATTTACCGGGCGTATCTTGTCCGTCCCGAACATTACTAGGGACTGCAGTTGCTTTACCGGCCTTTTCGATAATAGAAGGATGTACCCCTAGCCCATATACATGGATTTACCGGCCGTACTCTATCTCGGACCCCTAGGAGCTGCACGTCCATTACTGGCCATATTCGTCGTTGTTTCTATCATATCTTCTTCTAGTGCCTATTCTTAATTTACACACATGAATAAATACTTCCACCTAGAGTTAGCTTCCCCTCCTATCGGACTTAAATAAAATACCGAGAACAATAGCCTATATAGCCATTTCTCAAATCAATTATTTCTTCTCATTACCTGCTGGTACTAGGGTCTCACTAAACCTCTAGAATCACATCTTTTCATGCTCCATAATCATAGGTACTCATACCCTTCAATATTCATGTTTCAATTCAATTTATTCACATCTTATTCCAGAAAATTTTGCCGTACTGCCCCACTTTTTGAAAATATTTGGCGCTCTTCCCCACTTTCGAAAACAATTAGCGATCTGTCCATGTTTAGAACACGTCAGCATAAACCGTTATTGAAAATAACTGCGTAGGTTATTTACATGCTGTTATTTCCAATAACGGCATCTATTTTATATTTTTTTTTCCATGCCGTTATTTGGAATAACGACATCAGTATATTTCTCTTACAAGTGTGAATCTTCTAACTTTAAAAAATTCTAAGTGTGAAAAAAACTTATAAATAATGCCGTTATCCTGAATAACGGCATTCAAATGACTGATGCCGTTATTGGAGATAACGGCATCAGTTATATATAAATGAACTTTTGCCGTTGTTTGGAAACAGAGAATGAATAACAATTTATTTTTTTTAAAAAAAAATTTATAACTGATGCTGTTATTTGGAATAACGACATCAGTTATAATTTTTTTTATAACTTATTCGTCAGAGAGGATGAATAATAAGTTACTTTTTTATAAAAAAAAATTATAACTGATGTCGTTATTCCAAATAACGGCATCAGTATTGAGAATGCCGTTATTTGAGATAACGGCATCTGTTATAAGGTTTTCACACTTGCAATTTTTCTCTAAATGGAGACTACAAGCTGTCGAAAAACAAAATAATCTATGTTACTCTAAATAATGGCATGATACTTTTTTAAAATATAGATGCCGTTATTGGAAATAACGGCACGTAAATAACCTATGCCGTTATTTTCAATAACGGTTTATACTGACGTGTCCTAAACAAGGGTAGATCGCTAATTGTTTTCGGAAGTGGGCAGAGTGCCAAATATTTTCCAAAAGTGGGGCAGTACGGCAAAATTTTCTCTTATTTCATTCCTTCATTTCATTCTTGTATTTATCAAAAAGAAGAACCATCTTAATTTACTCATTTCCACAAGCATCTTTCAAACTCATACTTCTGCTATAAAGTTTATAAGAATTTTAAACATTTCTCTTTGAGACTCTTCATTAGAAAATTCATTATTTAAATTGCATTTATGACTATTCAACTTTATTGTCCACACTTCTTCTTGAATACCAAATCTCTTTTATCTCTAGAAATAATTTTTAAACTTTCAAAATATACTTAAAACAGTGAGAAAATAATTTATTCTTGTTCCCCAACATTAAAAATATTTATGTGAATTTTATCTGGATTTATAACTCAAAAGATAGTGTATATAAAAAAATGAAAAGAAAAGAAAAGGAGCAGGCTCGAACCGGCGACCCCCAAACCCAACCCACACCACGTGGCGCGCTCAGGCGCAACCGCGCCCCGCTAGCCACTTGAGCCATGTGCTCAACTGATATATAAGGGGTTATTTACTCGTTCTCTGTTTACTTCTTTTTTCTTATTTTTCAACTAATTTGTTTCCCGTTCTTCTTCCCCAAATTAGTATTATAAAAAAAATATTTCTAAGCTCCAGAATATCTCTCTTACTGGATTAATTATATTTAAGGGGATTTATACCCATTTTTACACATGTTCATTTTCTAAAGCATGTAAACATGAATATTTGATTTAGAACAATTATTCCTTTTAGTGAACAGTTATCAAGGGTATTGAGATGTTATCAAGGGTATTGAGATCAAAGGAGTAGCCCAGCCCATGACTATACTTCAATATGCCGATGACACATTGTTATTTGGAAGTGCAAATATCAAAGAGGTAGTAGCAATTAAAGCGGCGTTGGTTTGCTTCCAAGGGTGGTCGGGTTTGAAAGTAAATCTCAGGAAGAGCTACGTGATTCCTATTAGTGAACAGTTATCTATACCGGCAAACACTATCACTGCAATCTTAGGATGCGAGAGTTCCGAATTCCCGATTAAATACCTAGGGACGCCAATCAGGCCGGGTCCGATGCTAAGAGAGGAATGGATCCCACTAATTAAGAAGATCGCTAAGAAATTGGCAGGATGGAAGGAAATATCTGTCATTGGGAGGAAGGATTACTCTTCTCAGCTCGGTTCTTAATGCAATTCCACTATATCTGATGTCGATATTTGAGTTATCGAAATGGGTTATTTAAAAGATAGATAGGTTGCGAAGACGATTCTTATGAAAGGGTACCGAGGAAGGCAACAAAGGATTTCACCTCGTAAGGTGGGGGATAGTATGTAAGAGACGAGAGTTCGGAGGACTTGGAATTCTAAATCTCCACGACCTGAATCGAGCTTTGCTAAGCAAGTGGTGGTGGAAGATCTACAACCGTAGAAGAGGATGGTGGTATTATTCATTCGAGCTATTTCGTAAGAAGAAAAAATACCGCTTCGGAGGACGTAGTGCGTTCGGAAGAGTATCGTTTTTGTGGAAAGGAGTGGCCAAACAAGGAGATATCTTTCACACAAATACAAGGTGCAGGATTGGGAACGGAAAGAGTACTAGATTCTGGAAGGATAAATGGTGCGGAAGCAGAGCTCTGAATGCTTTATTCCCGCATGCCGCGGTGGTAACAATCAACACCGACGCCCTAGTAGCAGATGTTTGGAAAGGGGAAAAATTAACACTGATGGTAAAAGATCAATTGACCCAGGATAGCATCAGACAGTTCGAAGAATTGAACAGGGTGGTACAAGAGGAAGACGGTCAAACGAATAACGAGATCGACGAAAGATGGTGGAACATTGATGAGTCAAAAACCTTCTCTGCAGCTTCAATGTATAAATAGCTTAACGATGGGGGGATTAGATGCAAAGAGGAGAATGCCATTTGGGGCACTCAGGCGCCGCTAAAAGTTAAAGTCTTTAATTGGTTAGTGCATAACGATGCAATTCTCACTAAAGCAAACCTTAGGAAAAGAAATATGCAAATCAACGCCAAATGTGACAATTGCTTAGATGCGGATGAAGATACCACACACTTATTTTTCACATGTTGTAAGGCGAGTCTTACGTGGAAAATAGTATGTAGGGGTTTCGGGTGTGAATGGTGTACCACCTCTACTTTAGATGTGTGGGGACTGTGGAGGGATAAGCTCATTAGGATAGAGGAAAAACGGGCCTGGGATATTTCAGTTACGGCTACCATTGTAACGCCCCGAGCCCGGCTCGGCTGCGCACGCGACTACACGTGCGCACACGCGAAAGAACGGACGCAAAACTCTAGCCACGTCCACCACAGGCTGCCTCAAAAGGGTGGTTAACCATTTGGTACCCCTTAATCATAGGCTAATCCTATATATTCTCTCATTTCCTACTTGTATGGCCGATGTGGGATTAATCCCCTTGGTCCAATCCGGTCAACTCTACACACACACACTCATTCCATTCAATTAATTCTTTTCCATAAGCCCATAGGAAATCTCCTAGGACCATCACACTATTAATCCCTATAGGATCATCCTATAGGCCACACATTAATACCTAACCCCATTTTTCCTTCTTTCTTTCTTCATCCACGTCACCTACCTCCACCATTCTTTTCTTTTATTTATTATACTATATATATATTATTATATATCGCTATATAATATTATATATATACCGGGTGTTACACACACCCCTCCTTAAGAACTCAGCGTCCTCGCTGAGCCCGGACGTACAACATGATTCAGGATCCCTTTCTAGCCGATGTGGAGAGGATTACCCCGATTCTGCTAGTTGTACAGTTCCCTACCCGGGCGACCTGTCCCAACCTAGCTCCTTCTCAGGCGTACATCTTGCACACACTCGGTGTCGAAAGTCGGCTCTGATACCATTTGTAACGCCCCGAGCCCGGCTCAGCTGCGCACGCGGCTACACGTGCGCACACGCGAAAGAACGGACACAAAACTCTAGCCACGCCCACCACAGGCTGCCTCAAAAGGGTGGTTAACCGTTGGTATCCCTTAATCATAGGCTAATCCTATATATACTCATATTTCTCCTAATCATAGCCGATGTGGGACTTTTTGAAGCCTAAGTCAACCGGTCAACATAGACCAAACCAACCCATATACATGGATGCCTTTTCTTTCATTCATTTATTCCATTCCATATGTATGGTCAACTAGTCAAACACCATCTAATTCATTTCCTTCCTTCCTGTTTTGGATGCTTGAGCCTTGATTGCTTTGAATTCTGATGATAGGATTTACTAGCGGCTTTGGAGGCGTGGTGGCGCTTCGAGTCTTCGCGGGAAAAATTGTGAGTATGATATCTTTTATTTTACGCACTTGGTGCGTTGTGAAAATATAAAGTATGAATTGCTATGTATTCCTGTTTTTGTATCTTAGTGTAGCATGGATGTTTTGAGTTAAGGATTGGTGTGGACACTCTTGTAGGTGTCCACAACTATGGTTTAATTTCATAAATTATCGAGGTCGGTTGATACCTCAGAACTTGCAGAGTTCAGCTGGTCTGAAAAGGCAGAGCTGAAGCCGGGTGCTTTTGGACTGAAGTCCAAAGGGTCATAACCAATTGTATGTGTATGATATTGCTATGAACTTTGAGAGTAGCTCTGGGTATGAGTTTATTTGATGATTCTCAAGTTCTAGAAATTCTAGAGTTCATTAGTAAGGGGTAGTGAACGCTCTGCTGGAAGAGTGGTCGAATTCGTGTGCTATGATGGAAGAGTCGTGGCTCTTTGTGTGAAATGAATTTAAACGAAATGGTATATGTGTAGATTGAGAATCTCAAACTTCATGAGCACTGGACTCAAGGTTGACTTATTGTTGAACTTCGAGGTGGGCTACGTTCAGCCTAGTATAAGTTGACTAGTTGGTGAAGATGAGAGACTGTGAACTATTGTTAAGAATTTGGGAGTTTGACCGACTAGAGAGTCGTAGTAGGGAGTCATAGCTTTCTAACCCATCTGGAGTTTTGTAATTCCAGTTTATAGGTTGAGAGTTATGATTTCCCAAAGATGGAACAGACTCAATCTTAGTTAAAGTATTATTGGCTAAGAAAACCAGTTTCTCTCTGCTTGTACACCTGATGGAACTTGTGTTTTCGAGAACTCAAATGATAGAGTCTGAAGGAGTCAGATTAAGAAGTCGAAATAGATACTCCCACCTTCCCATAGGACCCGGAATCGAGAATTTCCGATGTGTGAGCAAACTCTTGTGATATTGGAAAGGTGCAGCGAGTGCAAGAAGAATGTACTATTAAGGGTACATGAGGTTTTATAGTATCAAGTAATTTCGTATCGAGTGTTGGAAATTATGGACGTGCAAGCTAGTGACCTGTTGATTAGACTAAACTTCAGGTTGAGTTGACTGCAGAACGGTGGGACCGTTGTCTGCCATACGGTGGGACCGTATATATATATTTGTCATCACGGTTGTTGACTGCAGAACGGTGGGACCGTTGACTGCCATACGGTGGGACCGTATATATATTTATCGTCACGGCTGTTGACTGCAGAATGGTGGGACCGTTATCTGCCAAAAGGAATGGAAATGTGTGAATGTGCTGGTTTGGTAGCTTTGACCGGATTGACCTAGGGAAATATTATCCCATATCGGCCATACAATAGGAAAGAAGTATACATATATTAGGAAGCCAATGAAGAAGGGTTACCCAACGTCCGGACATCCTTTTGAGGCAGCCTGTGGTGGGCGTGGCTAGAATTTAATTAATTGTGTGCGTACGGACTGAGTGCGGGGCGTTACAGATGGTATCAGAGCCAACTTTCGACATCGAATGTAGGACTTGTATATAGGAAGTGCGTGGGACGCAATATGTGTATATGAGATGCGTAAGACCCTGTGAGGGCAGCGATTAGGAGACAAGTCTACATTCGACTAGAAAGGCGATCCTGTGCTAGATTGCACGTCCCGTATTTAGCGAGGACGCTGAATTCTTAAGAGGGGGTGAATGTGAGACCCCGTATTTCTAGATAGTATAAATATATATATAGTACATAGTATATAGTGTATAGATATATATATATTAATCAGAATGGATGGAAAGAATGGATGGGAGTGGTGACGTGGCTTAAGGAATGGATGGATTTGGAAAAAGAATGGATGGGTTGACTAGTTGACCATGAAGGAATTAATGAATGAATAAATGAAAGGATATAAAAGGAATGGAAATGTGTGAGTGTGCTGGTTTGGTAGCTTTGACCGGATTGACCTAGGGAAATATTATCCCATATCGGCCATACAATAGGAAAGAAGTATACATATATTAGGAAGCCAATGAAGAAGGGTTACCCAACGTTCGGACACCCTTTTGAGGCAGCCTGTGGTGGGCGTGGCTAGAATTTAATTAATTGTGTGCGTACGGACTGAGTGCGGGGCGTTACAACCATGTGGATTCTATAGCTAGACCGAAACAAAAACTGTTTTAGAAAAATTCATTTCAGATTTTCTACTTCAATGCATAAAATTTTCCTTCTCATACATGATTGGGCAGGTTACGTTGGAGCAAGGAAGAAGCTAAAGATGAACGAGGAGGAGTAGAGCTTCAAGTTGGGGAAGACTGAGCACGATTTGTCAGACGATAGAATTTGATATTATTTTGAGACTATCGTTGTATTTTGTGTTCTTGTATTTTGTTGGTGTGATGTTGTATAGCTCTTATTTTGCTCCGAATGGTAGGGTGTACTTCGGAGGTAGTAGCGAGGGTTCTTTACGACCCTCTTTTTGGTTGTATTATAGCTCTACTTTGTTTCGTTAATTATCATTAATGAAACGATGACCGTGGTCATCTTCGAAAATAATAATATAAAATTTGTATTTATACACTAACCAAAGACTAATGATTTTATTGATTTTCTTCTTTTTAATGGGAATTAGCACTCTTTTTTTTTTCTTTCCCAAAATAGTCATTTCCCTCTTATAGGAGATTTAAAAATACTAATGCAATTATGCTAATTTTGTTTAACTTACATTTTAGTGTGATTTTCTTCGTTATTCAAACATACACATTTCTTCTCCCAATTTGCTCTTAATCTCTCTTCACTAATTATCACATTCCACTTACATGTTCTTGCCTAATTTTGTACAAGACAACCTTCATGCAACAAAAGAAACTCATTTTTTGTAATTGTGCCTAATATGCATTCAATTATCCATTTCCCTCATTCTAATCTATCATTTGAAACATGTACTTTAATTTAACACACAATGCATCTCATAGCAATTCTCATCATTTCAATATGTATCAAAATTTCCCTAGTAAGAATCATTTAAACTAGGCCCAAAATTCACTACATAATACCTAAACATGATTTCTAAGCTAATTAGAAAACAAACAAGACACCCACCTCTTTTTGTTGCACAAAGCTGAAAAATCTCCTAAAGGCAAGCTCCTAGCTCCACTCCAATGGCCTAGCACTTCTCCTAGCAAAAGCAAACTTCAAGCTCCAAAGAAATGCAAACCGAAATCCCTCTTGCTCTCTTTCTTTTTCTCTTTGATTCTTTAGTTTAGGTGCAAATGACATACAATAGGGGGGGTTTATATAGGAAATTTGTGTGGCTAGGATTAACCCCACTACCCAAATAACTACCCATGATCCCACCCCACTCTCCCACTCTCCCATTACTTCTCTCATTGGCCGGCCTACACTAGCTTGGGCTAAGCACGTGCACGTGTATTTCATGTGCACACCTCATCTCATTCATTTTTATATTTTGTGAATTTTTGTAGCTACTAGTTTGTTACAAGACAAGTGTAAAAGTGTACAAAATAATTGTAAGATTTATTAGGTGGGCTTTTTATTGGGCTTTGTTTATTTACGTTTATTTTATATATTACAATGGACTTAGAGTCATCTATTAGGCCTATGGATTTTAATTAAGAAAAGACAACCAAATGAAATAAAATAAATAAAAGGGAACTTATGCATAACATAGAAAAAAATTTAGAATGAAAAATGAGATAAAATTGCACTTGCGTTGCACGTGCAAAAATAAAAAAATGTTTTTTTATTTTAAAAATTACTACGGGATGTTACAAGTGGTTCCTCGAAATCACTCAACCTCCCGTCGACATCCCTCTTCCTCTCTCTAATCAATCCTTAATCCACAACAAACCATAATCCCCTCCATCAATAGCCGCCACCAGAGTCACCAACAGCTAGATCCAAAACCCTAATATCTTCAACCCTTCTCAAACGCAAACCCTAGCCGCCACAGCAAGCGGTTACACCAACAACTCCGTCAACAACTCCGGTAACAAACAACACCGGCGACAACCTCCCTGTAACACCTCGTAATTTGAAATATATATATATATATAAAGTAATGGCAAAAAGAGTAAAATATGTGTATAAAAGGGGGGGGGGGGGCACAGAGAGCTGCAACAACATGTATGCTGTGAGTGGAGCTGACGTCATGTAACATCAGCATTGAAGTGGGGGGCCCGCCCGTTCTGTGAAGAAGATAGGCAGCTGAGCTGCCTTGTCTTGGTGACGTGACGGTGGGACCCAGGGTCTGGGTCTTGCTGTGCACGGATTTGAGATGGAGAAATTGTGTATTAGATAGTCCCATATCGGGATTGAAATAGAATAAAATATTAATAAATAATAATGCCTATGATCAAGAGTCACCAATCCGGTTAACCATCTTTTAAGAGGCAGCCTATGGTGGGCAGTTGTACTATACTATAAATAATTTGTCTAATAAATTGTATAAAATTGTCTGAGTTTGGAGCAGGGGTGTTACACTCCCCCAACAACACCTTCAACAAACAACAACAACAACTCCAATAGTGACATCATCTCCAACAACTTCGGCGACCCGAACACAACTCCAAACCCAACTCCCGAAAACCCTCATCTCCATCAATCTCCCATCAAGTAGCCGTAACTCCACCATCAATCCTGTCGAGCAGCAACACCCAGATCGTCGGCTGCCACACCCTCCTAATCTCTGGTGCCATCCTCATCGCCCTCACCGACTGCTGCACCATCACCAAATCCCCAAAATCCTTTCTCCCCGACAGCGGCAGCACTTACCTTTTTCGATGTCAAAATCCCAAACTACGGCAACACCTGTCTTCTCGACTGTGACACTCCATCCCTGTAGTAACACCTGTCTTCTCGACTGCAGCACCCCATCCCAACGTCCAAATCCCAACCCCAAACACCTACTCCTCTTCCAAAACCCTAGCATCTCATCTCCCAACCTGCCGCCACTCTCCCACTCATCTCAAACCCTAACCCAGCATATTCTTTCCATATCACCCCAAACCCGTATTTGGTTCCCAGGACCCAACCCGAGCCGCCATTGTTCCCTAATACCTTATAACCCTATACCCATATTTTACCCTTACTGCACCTTACTCGACCCATTTTCCAAAAATAAAAAAATCAAAATAAAAAAAAACAAAAAAATTTACAAAAAAAAGCAAAAAATCTTTCTTGCAGGTTCTTCAACTTCTACAGTTCCGCTTCCGCATTCCGATACCTACTGCTACAACCTCACATTAATTAATCCATCGTGAGTTTGAGAGAGAGAGAGTTTCCGACATCGCTCACTACTTTCGACGACTACCACAATTCCCTCTTCAACTCATCTTCAACAACAACAACTCCTCAACATACTACTACGTCTCAGAGAACCGCCCGAACTAGGTTTTTTGAAGACCGGAATGCATGGACCGAGAACCGTGGCTTGAGGACCGTACGAGAGACTTTAGAGAAGCCAGAAATGGTGTCACAACCTCAAGTTAGGGGTGAGATCCCAACATGCGCCAATAGTGCGCCACTACAATACACTACTATGTTTCAAGTCAGGGGTGAGATCCCAACAGTTCGGGATATGGAGATCCTGTCACAGTTCGGGATATGGAGATCCCAACAGTGCGCCACCACTATTTCCTTCCACTACTACTACTACTTCTCAGTTCGGGGTGAGATCCCAACACATGCGCCATCGAGCGCCTTTCCTGTGCCATCTATTTGAGCGTTGTTCCTGCATCACAGTTTGCTGTCTCTGCCACATGAACATCGTCAATATTCCAAATACATATTGTTTGAACCGACTTGAGTTTGATAGGGGGTGTTAGATATTATATTAGATATTATGAGAGAGATTAGTTTAGTCTTATATCGAATAATGTATTGGTTTACTCGTCTCTTCTCTCCTATATATAGGAGATATAATTGTACTCGGTTTATTCAATCAATAATCGATCAATAAAGTATTTATTCTCATTCCTAATTCTAACAATAATAGTAATATAATAATAACATAGAAGTTTTGCATCTTTTGGATTCAATGAGAGAGATCTTATCATTCATGTATGCTTAAATTTTTACCGTGAGAAGAAATTGATAACTTAGGCAACAGTATTGTTTGAATCTTTGATTTGCACTAGGTTAAATCTACAATTACTGAAATTTGTTCACTTGGTATGCTGAACATAAAAGAGTCGGGTATGTATAAAAATTCAAAATTTCGTGGCAATGAAAACGAGATAATGGTATGGATAAAGAAAATTGTTTATTTACTGATTAGTTCCATTACAACGTTCAGTTTAAATCTTTCAATATTCGATTCAATTCTCGATAAAATTTGCTAGATTTTTATCTTAAATGCATGACAGCAACATTGAGAACCATAGTTCTCTAAACCTTCGGCACAAATTGCAGTAGACGAAGGTAATGCTTTAGCACAGTGATCGATGCATATTTGATCATCACAGTGCGGCAAAGGAGAGCATCTCGTAGTTGGTAATTTCATCTCATTGTGCTCTTCCCCTCATACAAAAAATTTGTAATAGAATGAAAAATGTTTTGAGATTCGATTAATTGAATAAACTAGTATACCCCCTTTGCAATATTGCACAGACTTTATCAAAAGATATATTAAAATATTAATAACCTTCTATAAGAAATTCAGCCAAACCTACCCACATATACAACATTTTTCCCGTATAATTATATTTCAGTCTATCAACATTGAACAATTATGTAGTAAAAATCTTACAAACAACACAATCTCCAAGCTCGAGCATTTGATACAATAAGGCACTTTTAAACTCAATCACAATAATCATGCAATTGTTCAAATACTTTAATCCTAATTATATATACACCGAATTGTTTAAATTAATTGTTCTGGATAATAAAAGAATACAATCCAAGTAGTTAAAATGCAAAATCAGTTTTATAACCAACTAATAATTCATAGCTAGGTAAATACAAAAAAAAATTGTGTACTGATTTCAACATGGGGGTATCAAAATACCTTTATTAATTGTCTTCTCCATACTTCAATATGCTGGAATCAACAATCATTGAATAGTTGAATTCTTCATACATGAACATCACATCTCGGCCTACATAAAAAGAGAACATGAAAGAAAATTTTAGTTAACTGCATAACATTAAAAGTTAATTACTTATATACTGTAGCACCCCAAATCCCTATACAGGAAATTTGAGTCACAATCCAGAAATTGAACTTCAAATAGTCAGAATCCCAAAGAAATACAGTAAAATTAAATTTTTTTTTCCACATAATTGTTATAATTACAAGTGTTACAATGTCCAAATAGAATTTACAAGATTCACAATTTTACAAGAACACTTGAATAATGTCACTTGGAAGCTTGGACTAACTTGAGCTCTGCTGTACCTGTGAATTTGCTCCCGATACCTACAAGGTGGGGAATGTCAGTACATCTACTGATGCAATGCTGATAATAACAACGATCTCCAAACTAGTAACCGCAATCATAATTTATGCCAAAGAGAAAAGTGATGTGAAAATAAAGGATTAATGGATTCGGGTTATAGTGCTGTTATATGCCATGATCTAACAACAAAATGCATCAATCACATACCTTATTCTAATGCAAGCAAGACTTTGGGAAAACGCCTGCATCCCATACTACATATGCCCCAAATCTAGCCGTCTTTCTCCAATTTTAGGGATTGGAACCCTCGCCATGCATCCTACTCTTGTACTCATCCTGTTCCCAATAGATTTTTTGTGTCTAAAGAGGTTGCAGTTAATCGGTCTTGTCCGTTACTGCAATCCCTATAGTGGTTGTCGTGTTTGCCACTAAGTATCCGTGCACGGACCTCACTCAAAAAGTCGTGACAAACCTTCTGGTACAAACCGTGTATCCATGACGTCAAAATAATTCATATATAAAACAAACTCACGTGCATAGGAACATGACGGCCTCGAGGGTCAAATCCCCCTAGCCGACAAGAGTTTCTCCCCCGTTCCTTACCCCGACATACGAGACTCGAGATACGAGACTGGTGATCTCAAAAGCTGGGAACACTATCCGTATCCCTACGACAGGAAAAGAATAACACCCGACTAGGGTCTGCTAGTACTAATGCAATTTACAGTCATCTAACACATTACTCTTATCCAAGACTCTCTCTTCAACTATCCAGGGGATAAAAGTTGCTTCAAAATCAGCCTATCCGACCCATGGCCCCGACAAAACAATTCTTGCTCGCCACTTTCCTTAACTTGGATTTCTTCCATCACCACGGCCCGCGTTCGCCTTGCTGGCATGAATTCGATGGCACCAATCGGACGTCCAACGCCTCGGTGGAAGTTTCTAATCTTAGGGTCGATAGTCGTAGGGTATCACCCTACCCTACTGACTGACTCTAGTCACAAACATCGTCAACATGAGTCAAACACAACAAGACCAGTAATAATCATCAATCATCCCCAATAGAAAGTCCATTAACTCTTATTCACAAGAGGGGAAAAGTATTCCAAACACATAGTCAAAATCAAGACTAACCCAACTATGTTGTTTCTGCCTGAAACTTAGAAAGGTCATAACTCCCACAATACAACTTGGAACTGGGTGTTCTAGCCCATTCTGGAAAGCTATGAATCTAGGCTACAACTCTCTAGTTGAACATTACATCAAACTCCTCCATATAGTTGCTCAAAAAGGCCTCAGCATGTGTATTCCTGTACACTTGCTGCACCTTACCGATATCATAAAAACCTACTCGCTCATCGAAAAGATACAAATCCGGGTTCTATGGAAAACTGAGAATGTCCTCTACAACTTTCAAGTTGATCACAAATCCAAATTATTTCATTTGGTTACCATAAAATATTCGTCTCCCTCAGGTATACAGAACCATATATAATGTACTACTCAAACAGAGCCTATGGTTCAAAATATGGTTTCTGTTCCATCTTGCAAAAATCATATCTATCACCATATTTACAGAAATTTCTTGACATAAGACTTTTTGGAAAGCTCAGAATGTCTATTACAACTTTCTAGTTGTGCACTTCCTCAAATTCTGCTCATATAGAGCCATAAAGTTATAATCTCATCAGGGTGTCAATTCTGACTAAGTTCTGCACATTACTCATTTAAAATCTCATAATAAATCACGTGCATAACCAATGTTTGTAAAACTTGTATTTTCAAAAACTAGACATCATCATGTATAGCATGCACAAAAGATTTCATCCTGATTCCAAGTATTCATTGAGTTCTACTGATTTCAATCATGTATAAAAGTTTCACTGTTCATCAGTCACTCTCATGAATACTCTTACTCAAACAATTTTGAACATGCATCAAATGTCATCAAAATAATTTCAATCTTTTTCTGTAGTGTCTAGATTCTTGGTGGATACTACATTAAAAATTTCAGAGATAGATCATGCATCAATTAATTCTAAAAATTCCTTCATGTTTAGGTTCTTAAAAAAGCAGAACCAGTCTTTGCCTTACGACACAGTCATCAAAATTGATTTCATTAAAATACTAAATAATGTCATAAAAATCCGAAATAATTCATTTAGCCTCTAGACATGCATATGATCATTCTGTAAAAATTTCAAGTTTAGATTCCATTTATATTGCTCTCTGGAAATTCAGGAACTTAGCATGCAGTTTGTGTTTTATGTTTTCAATTTCAGATTCTAAACAACCTATCCCTAACAATCATCCTCAGAGCTACTATTTCTTATTTCATGCAAGAAATCAAACAAGAAAGCTAGAACAAAATTTTAGAGAACTCCCCACCCTTAGGTGTAGTTGAGAAGATGAGAATAGCTTGGCTTCCTCCTCTAATTCCTCTTCCAAAAGCTCTTGATCACCTCCTTTTTTTTCTCCTTCTTTCACTCTCCCCTTCTCTCTCTCTCTAAAAAAATTTTTGAATTCTGAAATGAGACTGAATAGAGGGGTTTTTAAGAAGTTAGGAGAGTGAGCGGTGTGCAATGGGGGGTGGCCGGCTAAGGTGGGGTAAGGGGGGTGAGGTGGACTCCATGTGGCATGGAGGTTTTCTCAAAGCAAGCTCCCAAGCTCATGGTTTTGAGATATTTTGTCATGGCTCATATCTAGCCATTAGATCCATGATGAGATGTGATGAATGGCTAGATGTGAGTGCATGCAAAGAGAGAAAATATATTTATAGTATAGTATCATACAATTTGACAATTGCATATGTACTACATGTATATACTAGTTTACGTACTAGTGTCGATTTTTCTCATTCTCGTGCACCACCGTTCACATGACCGTTCACGCATATATAATCAAGCAAATCAATCGCATTACAACATATATAGATATTTGTATGTATATATATATATATATATATATATATATATATATATATATATATATATATATATATATATATATATATATATATATATATATATATATAAATGTTATTTTATCCGGGGTATTACATTACTCCGTCCTTTGAATCGTTCTGTCCCCAAAACGACACTAGTGAGAGAAAAGAAAAGAAAAGAAACTCCTAAAACAAATCCGAATACAAAGTCTTCATGCAGCTCTCCGGTTTCCAGGTGGCTTCTTCCACGAATTGATTTCTCCAGAGAACCTTAACCAACGGGATGACCTTGTTTCTCAGCACCTTGTCCTGACGATCAAGTATCCTGATCGGTTACTCCTTGTAAGAATGATTAAACTGCAGATCTTCCGGAACTTCTGGTAACTGATGGCTTGGATCCGGCACATACTTTCGTAGCATAGAGACGTGGAACACATCACACGACCGGTAGCTCCAACTTATAAGCCATTCTGTCAATCCTCTTGAGAATCTTGTATGGTCCAATGTATCTCGGAGCTAACTTTCCGCCATTTTCGAACCTGATAACTCCTTTAATCGGCGACACCTTGAGAAATACGGAATCGCCTTCCTCAAATTCTAGCTCCCTTCGGCGGGTGTCAGCATAGCTCTTCGTCTGCTCTGTGCTCCTTGCAGTCTCTTTTGGATAAGCTCGATCTTTTCCGTGGTTTGCTGTATGATTTCTGGTCTACCGCTCTCCCACCTCGTACCAACACATGGGCATTCTGCATCTTCTGCCATACAATGCTTCATATGGAGCCATACCAATGCTTGCCTGATAGCTGTTTTTATAAGTGAACTCTACCAAGGCTAAGTACTTCTCTCAATTTCCTCCGAAGTCCAAAATGCACGCCCTTAACATGTCTTCAAGAATCCGATTAACTTTCTCTGTCTGTCCATCCGTCTGTGGATGAAAGGCTGTGCTAAAATATGTTCTAGTGCCCAATGCTGACTGTAGACTCTGCCAAAATCGATAGGTAAATCTTGCATATCTATCAGACACTATCGACACTGGCATACCCTGTAGGTTCACTATGTTTCCGATGTAGATTTCGGCAAGCTTTACGACTGACCATGTTTTCTTCACTGGAAGAAAATGTGCCGATTTTGTTAATCGATCCAGAATCACCCATATTTAGTCATTTCCTTTAGAGCCCCTGGGCAATCCAGTAATGAAGTCCATACTGATGTCCTCCCATTTCCACTCTGGAATGGGTAGAGGCTGTAGCAATCCTCCTGGTTTCTGATTCTCGGCTTTGACTTGTTGGCATGTCAGACATTTGGCCACAAATTACGGTATGTCTCGCTTCATCCCTGACCACCAATAACACTATTCTATATCACGATACATCTTGGTGCTTCCGGGGTAAATTGCAAGCAATGTGGAGTGAGCTTCCTTCATGATGTCTTCTCTCAACTCCTTGTCCTTTGGTACACATAGTCTGTTACCAAACCATAGTGAACCTTCTCTTATACTGAATTTGGGCAGTTTTCCTTCATTTACTTGCTTCTTCATGGCTTTGATCTCTGGTCTTCAGTCTGAGCCTTCTTCACTTGCTCATTCAAGCTTGGCTGTAATACCAACTGTACCAAAACTGCACTTAAGTGTTGAGTAACTACTTCAATGCCCGCTTGTTAGATATCGTCATCTAGCTCTTTCCGGGTTGCTACAAGTGTAGCTACACTTCTCTTCCTGCTGAGCGCATCTGCTAGCATGTTGGCCTTTTTTGGATGACATATGATTTATGGCCTGATGTCCTCGAGGACTTCCAACCATCTCCTCTACCTTAAATTGAGATCCTTCTGTTTGTATATATACTTCAAACTCTTGCGGTCAGTGTATATCTCCACCTTTGCTCTGTAGATGTAATGTCTCTATGACTTCAAGGCGAAGATTATGGCTGCAAGTTCCAAATCGTGAGTCGGGTAGTTCTTCTCATGTGGTCGGAGCTGTATTGATCCGTAAGCTATAACCTTGCCTTCCTGCATTAGCACACATCCGAACTCCAAATATGATGCATCACTGTAGATGACATAGTCCTTGTCCTCCTGAGGTAATACCAAGATTGGTGTAGAGATCAACCGGTTCTTTAGTTCCTGAAAACTATCTTCACACTTCCTCGTCCAGTTGAAACTTTGGATCTTCTTGGTCAAAGCAGTAAGGGGTACAGCTATCCTCGCATAATTCTGGATCAACTTCTGGTAATACCCAGTCATACCCAGAAAGCTCCTTACCTCTTTCACCGTTTTCGGCTGTGGCCATCCTTTGACTACTTCAATCTTCTGGGGATCCGTAGACACTCCCTCCTTAGAAAGGATATGGCCCAGAAATGCCACTTTGGATTTCCAGAATTTGCACATGGATAATTGGCGTACAACTGATGCTCTTGTAGCTTGCTCAGTACTGTTGTCAGATGTTTAGCATGATCCTCTTCTGTCTTTGAGTACACCAAAATATCATCGATAAAGACCACAACGAAAGAATCAATAAATGGACGTAGAATTCTGTTCATCAAGTTTGTAAAGATCGATGGAGCATTAGTCACTCCGAACGACATTACTAAGAATTCATAGTGTCCATGCCGAGTCCGAAAGACTGTCTTGGGTACATCTTCCTCCTTGACTCGCACTTGATGATATCCGGACCGTAGATCAATCTTGGAAAATACTGCTGCTCCCTGAAGCTGATCGAACAAATCATCGATCCTGGGAATCGGATACTTGTTTCGAATGGTGACCTTATTCAATTCCTGATAATCGATACACATCCTGGCTGATCCATCCTTCTTCTTAACAAGCAATACTGGTGCTTCTCAAGGTGATGTACTTGGTCTGATGAATCCCTTCTGCAAGAACTCCTTAATCTGCTGCCTGACTTCGTTCTGCTCTACTGGCGCCATTCTATAGGGTGCTTTCGATACTGGAGCGCTACTTGGTTGAATTTTGATACCAAACTCGACATCCTGATGTGGGGGAAGTCCAAGTAACTTTTCCAAGAATCCGAGTGGAAATTTTCTCTCCACTGGTATCTCGTTCACCACTTCAGGTACCCGTACTTCACTTGTAGCTACAACGATCATTGATCTTGACCTCTTCTTCCCGTGGAATACAAGTTCCATTCTTGCAGCTGAGATAACTACCTCCTTCTCCTTGCAATCGATGCTTGCCTTGTGCTTCGACATCTAATCTATACCGATAATGACATCTGTTCCGGCAAAACCCAATTCTAACAAATCAATACTTAGGGTTTCCCCGTTGATTTGGAGTTTACATTCCCTATATCATAGATCTTTAGTTAGGGTTGCCCCTGATGGCGTAGACACCATTAAGGCTAATTCTGGAATTGCCTCTTGTGTGCATCTTAATTTTATCGAAAAAGATTTTGACACAAAAGAATGAGTTGATCCACTATTGCACAAGACGGTAGCCAAAATTTTATTTATATATATATATATCCCGTGATTACCCCGTCATCATCTTCAGCATTTTTCTCGGTCAAGGCGAATACTCTTCCTTGACGCATCGGCTTCTTTCCCTTGTCGGTGGTTCCCGACCCTGTCTTGTTTTTGTTCCTTGGATTTTAGGGACAATTTGGCCTAATGTGCCCTTCTTGGCCATACTGGAAACATCTCTGTACATTCTTCCTGTGGCATTGATCCTTATAGTGTCCCTGCTCTCCACAGAGAAAGCAGCTTCCGGGCTTGTACTCTCCCGTCTTAGCATTGGTTTTCTGAAACTTCTGGCTCTTGCTATGCTTCATGAATTTGGATGTTGGGGTAGATCTCTTCCCCTTGTTCCAAAACTCAGCTCTTCCTTGACTCTGACTCATGTCCATCTCTGTTACCGCAGCTCGCCTTACTAGCTTGTCGAAGCGGCGAATGCATAACGGAACCATCATCGACCTCAGTCCAGGCCTAAGCCCTTGCTCAAATCTCTGGGCCTTCTTTGCTTCCTCCTGGACCATTTCTGGTGCGTACCATGATAGCCAGGAAAACTTCGTCTCATATTCCTTGAAAGACATATTTCTCTGCTTCAAGTTGTGGAACTCCATTGCCTTTTCTTCCTGCTAATCCATGAGAAAATAGTGTCGTCAGAATTCTTCAATAAAATCTTCCTAAGGGATTGGGCCTTCTCCAAGTCCTCGCTTCACGAACTGCCACCATACTCCGGCATCCTTCTCCAACAAGATTGTGTCCAGACGAACCTTGCTGTCTTCTGGAGTCATCATCACTTCAAATACTGTTTCCACCTGACATATCCAGTCATCAGCAGCCGTTGGGTCGGCTTGCCCTTCGAAGACTGGCGGTTTAATCCTCTTGAATGATTCCACCATCTTCACCGGGTCTGCGGGTGCAGTAACTCCTGGTGTTCCTTGTGGTGGTGCTTGGTTCCTGCTAGCTTCCACAAATACTTCTATCATCTGGTATACTCGAGCGAATTCTTCTCTCACATCGAAGCCAGTACTGTTGGCTCCACTACCTTCTGCTTTAGTCTGATTGCTTCGGTTGCTTTTTGTTCTTCCTGCCATCTGAATGCTAACACTTACATCATTAAATTGCAATAGTAATGCAAAACCCATACCACACTAGTAGTGGTCAGAAAACATACTAGTTCCATTAAAAAAATGGGTTACAATGATATTGCCATCAATACATTCATGTCATCATTCCAATGGGTTCATAGCATACCCATTCAAAAAATAGCAAGTCAGTCTAGCTATTCGAAAAGGTTGTCATCTATACACAACAAAATTCCATAACACTAAGAGAGATCACTGTACTCCTGCCCCTGGCTGGTTACCAGTCTCAGAACTATCCCCAGCATTCATCTTGTCCAGCAAGTCCTGCATATCTGCGATCTGAGACCTCAACACCAGATATCGAGTCTACAATTGTCCCAATCTTTCTTCATATCGGTGCTTCAACAGTATCACCCTCGCTTTCCACTTCCGCTTGGTCCTCTCAAGCTTGGCCACCCTCCTCTCAGTGCCTATCAAGGCCTGAGCGAGATTCTTAAAGCGATCCTCCAGTTGCCCGTGGCTCCATTGATATGCAGCCAAATCCTGTAATAGTTGAGTGATCGCCTGCTCCACAACCGTAGGCTGTGGGGGTGGAGGTGGGGGTGGAGGTACATAACCATAGCCATTGGCCCATCCATTCGAGTGTCCATCATCCATGCTCAGCAACTGCAAGAGAGAATATGCAAATTAGTCCAGATACAGAAAAAATTATAAAGCATTAGTTGTAAAAGCAACATTATGAATTATAATCATTAACTATCTGACTAAACCCAACTCTCACAGTGCATCTAAGTCTAATTTTCCTGCTGTGTTGGGCTAATATTTGAAGTCATCTCTGATACCAACTCTGTAGCGCCCCAAATCCCTATACAGGAAATTTGAGACACAATCCAGGAATCGAACTTCAAATAGTCACAATCACAGAGAAATACAGGAAAATTAAAACTTTTATTCCACATAATTGTTACAATTACAAGTGTTACAATATCCAAATAGAATTTACAAGATTCACAATTTTACAAGAACACCTGAATAATGTCACTTGGAAGCTTGGACTAACTCGAGCTCTGTTGTACCTGTGAATCGACTCCCGATACCTACAAGGTGGGGAATGTCAGTACATCTACTGATGCAATGCTGATAATAACACCTCGGTGGAAGTTTCTAATCTTAGGGTCGATAGTCGTAAGGTATCACCCTGCCCTGGTGACTGTCTCTAGTCACAAACATCCTTAACAGGAGTCAAATACAACAAAACCAGTAATAATCATCAATCATCCTCAATAGCAAGTCCATTAACTTTTATTCACAAGAGGGGGAAACTATTCCAAACACATAGTCAAAATCATGACTAACCCAACTATGTTGTTTTTGCCTGAAACTTAGAAAGGTCATAACTTCCACAATAGAACTCAGATATGGGTGTTCTAGCCCATTCTGGAAAGCTATGAATCTAGGCTACAAGTCTCTAGTTGACCATTACATCAGATTCCTCCATCTAGTTGCTCAAAAAGGCCTCACCATCCTTAGCCTGTGCAATTCCTATACACTGTACCGATAGCATAAAAACCTACTCGCTCATTGAAAAGATACAAATTCAGGTTCTATGGAAAACTGAGAATGTCCACTACAACTTTCTAGTTGATCAAAAATCCAAATTATTTCATTTGGTTACCATAAAACATTCATCTCCCTCACGTATACAGAACCATATATAATGTACTACTTAAACAGAGCCTATAGCTCAAAATCTGGTTTCTGTTCCATCTTGTAAAAATCATATCTATCACCATACTTACGGGAATTTCTTGACATAAGACTTTTTGTAAATCTTAGGATGTCTACTACAACTTCCTAGTTGTGCACTTCCACAAATTCTACTCATACAGAGCCATAAAGTTACAATCTCATCAGGGTGTCAATTCTGACCATGTTCTGCTTAGGACTCAATTAAAATATCATAATAAATCACATGCATAATCAATGTCTATAAAACTTGTATTTTCAAAAACTATACATCATCATGTATATCATGCACAAAAGATTTCATCCTGATTCCAAGTATTCAATGAGTTCCACATATTTCAATCATGTATAAAAGTTCTACTGTTCATCATTCACTGTCATGAATACTCTTACTCAAACAATTTTGAACATGCATCAAATGCCATCAAAATAATTTCAATCATTTTCTGTAGAGTCTAGATTCTTACAGGATACTACATTAAAATTTTCAAAGATAGATCATGCATCAATTAATTCTTAAAATTCCTTCATGTTCAGGTTCTTCAAAAAACAGAACCAATCTCTGCCTTACGACACAATCATAAAAATTGATTTTATTAAAATAGTAAATAATTTCATAAAAATCCGAAATAATTCATTTAGCCTCTAGACATGCATAAGATCATTCTGTAAAAATTTCAAGATTAGATTTCATCTATATTGCTCTCTGGAAATTCGAGAACTTAGCATGCAGTTTGTGTTTTCTGTTTTCAATTTTAGATTCTAAACAACCTATCCCTAACAATCATCCTCATAGCTACTATTTCTTATTTCATGCAAGAAATCAAACAAGGAAACAAGAACAAAAGTTTAGAGAACTCCCCACCCTTAGGTGTAGTTGAGAAGATGAGAATAGCTTGTCTTCCTCCTCTAATTCCTCCTCCAAAAGCTCTTGATCACCTCTTTTTTTTCTCCTTCTTTCACTCTCTCCTTCGCTCTATCTCTAAAAAAAATTCAGAATTCTGAAATGAGAGTGAGGGGTGTGCAAGGGGGGTGGCCGGCCAAGGTGGGGTAGGGGGGTGAGGTGGACTCCATGTGGCATGGAGGTTTTCTCAAAACGAGCTCCCAAGCTCATGGTTTAGAGATATTTTGTCATGGCTCATATCTAGCCATTAGATCCATAATAAGATGTGATGAATGGCTAGATGTGAGTGCATGCAAAGAGAGAAAATATATTTATAGTGTAGTATCATACAATTTGACAATTACATATGTACTACACGTTTATACTAGTATACGTACTAGTGCCGATTTTTCTCATTCTCGTGCACCACCGTGAACGCGACCGTTCACACATATATAATCAAGAAAATCAATCGCATTACAACATATATAGATATTTGTATATATATCTATACAATAAAACACAAAGAAAGCTATCAAGTGGCTCTCGTTCAATCCCCCCAAAATCAAAGGCCCAGATCTAACCTCACAAAACACATTCCCCCCCCCCCCCCCAAAAAAAACAACTCCTTTATTTATTTAATTATTTCTCTCTCTCTCTCTCCTATTCTTCTTCCTCATCCTCTGAATTTCTTGATCTCATCTTCTCTACTTTCAAATGCAATGAAAGATTTAAATAGATATTCACTTGGGTAAATTTCAACCTATAAAGTTACATTGAATTGCATATACATGTTGATATCTAAGTGATTTGTTAGTTAGATAGGATTGCATATATTTTATTGTTTATAGGGATTTTCATATGTTGCATTGTTTCAAATACGTGCCGTAGGCACGTGCCTACGGGCAAACCTAGTATATATATATATATATATATATATATATATATATATATATATATATATATATAAAATTTTATTTGGGGTATTACATATAGCGACATGAACCATTTGAATTGATATAAGTTGATACATAAATGAAAAAAGAATATCAGTCTTCTTTGATAAATTCTAATAAGAATGAGATAGGTATATGAAAATGTAGTAGACCATAAATTTGAAGTGACATGATGACATTATGAGATATTTAAATCTAAAAAATTGCGTACCAATAACTATTATTTTAATCACTTGAAAATAATTTCATTGTTAATGAAATCTACCTTCCAATTGATTTATCATGGAGTTACGCACTTCTTGAATTTTTTTTGATACAATACATAACGTGTACAATTATTAGTCTTTTCAGGCTCATTTGAGTTATCTGTCAGCAATATCTTCAAGCCAAAACGGGAAGTGCAATGCTATAATGCTATCATTGACCGTGCGTAAACACATGCTTTTTTAGATGGACCCCAACACTTTGGAGAGTTTGACCTTGACTCTTCTTTATTGTCATAGCAAATGCCAACTTTACAGAAAATTGTCTTCTTCTAAAAACAAAAGGCCACCTGGTTTTTGTAGGTGACATGCACATTCTTTGAATCACAACTATCTCACCTGCATGTCTTCTCGTAATAATTGTAGCTATAATAATATGTTCTTCCATAGTATGAACAGTAAGACGTGTCCCATTGTAAAGTCCTAGAGATTGATTCAAATTTTTGAGTAGTATAATTGGTATTCCTTGCTTTAATTCTAAACAATAATTTGGCAGCCCACTCATCTTAATTGTATGTACAAATTTAGGTGGATGCATATCTTGCTCAGTTGTAGCATTCGGTGTATGATCGACTGAATCTGCACTTAAGTAGTGACCATCTGTCCAGGAACCATAAACAAAATATGAGAATTTATGGCATCAACTTCTTCATTAGTAGGTGCTAGAATATCACGTTTTTCATGGAATGTTGAGTCATTATATTTAGATTCAATATTAGGATAAATCAAATCTATCAAACCATTTAGACCATCTGCAGCTTTAATTAGAAGGTCATTTGGTATTGTTATCCAATCCTTTTCAGAACCTCCATTATTAGATTCACCTGGAATTTTTGTAGAGCCCCAAATCCCCATACTGGAAATCTGAGACCCTACTTTCATCTGTATGGGTCGGAAATTCATTTGTCATAATACTTCGTAAATGTTTCTATCTTAATTTAAGAATTCTTCTCATACGTGCAATTTTGTGTGGATCTGAAGTAAGAAGTGTCCTCAAAGGACGATGCCTATTCCGCCGTAATATTTCAAATCTTTGATGTCGTGCACATGCAAAAAGTGCATTTTTTAGTTGTAAAGACAACATATTATTTTTGGCTTGCATCGTACATTAATAAATGTTTTTTTGTGCAATTACTTAAATATGAATAATAATATTACTTTTATAATTTACCTAATTCAACATAGTGAAGAAAAAAAAACAGAAAGAAACATTACATATTGAGAAAAATAACAATATGGAAAAAATATAAAACATACTTGATGTTGTAACGCCCCATCCCAATACTCAGACATTTTTTATTAATTTATCAGACAAATTATTATTTATAGTATAACTGCCTACCACAGGTGGCCTCATAAAAGATGCTATAGCTTATTCGTGACCTCTAATCCCAGACTATTATATTTATATTTAATTAATCTATTTGTATTCCCGATATGGGACAAAACCCCCCTTTAGAAATCAGGTTCTCGAAAGTCGACTCTGATACAATTTGTAACGCCCCGCCCCAATACTCAGACAATTTTTATTAATTTATCAGACAAATTATTATTTATAGTACAACTGCCCACCACAGGCTACTCATAAAAGGTGCTATAGCTTATTAGTGACCTCCAATCTCAGGCTATTATATTTATATTTAATTAATCTATTTGTATTCCCGATATGGGACAATTCAAATCTTTTTTTCCCCTTGTATCCCGTGAGAAACAGCCACACTTGGGGCCCCACCCATCGCCACGTCAGCCTTGACGTCAGCGAGAGAGAGCAATTCCGCTGCTCTTTCGTACATGGGCAGGCCCCCACTCCCGCCACATGGCGCTCACTGTAACAGCAACACCTGGGCCCCACCGAGCGGGTGAAACTCCACACAATGCCCCCTATAGAAATCTTTATAGGGTAACAGCCAATTCTCTTCAAATTTTATATATATATATATATATATATATATATATATATATATATATATATATATATATATATATATATATATATATATAGGGAAAGCTTCGGTTGAGCACTACTCTAGTGCTCACTGCATGAACACTAGGCCTTCGGGCGTTCATATCGAAAATCCAAACCGTTCACATTGATCTATACATCTAAATTAGTCTAAATATGTAAAATCAAATCATTGGAAATTTATTTACCCATCCATTGAAGTGTTACAAAATTGTATGGCTGAAAATCATTATTTTTATAGTCACATGATGGATGTGCAAATGAATTTCAAATGATTTGATTTTACATATTTAGACTAATTTAGATGTGTAGATCAATGTGAACGGTTCGGATTTTCGATATGAACGCTCGAAGGCCTAGTGTTCACGCGGTGAGCACTAGAGTAGTGCTCAACCGAAGCTTTCCATATATATATATATATATATAATCTCTTTGAAATTACGGGTTATTACAGATGTAATGTAAAAGTTCTTATTTGCCTCAAAATAACTGGAAATCTCCCTATATATTTGATTCTTCACACATACTATTGCAAACAAAATAGTTGAAAATTTATCAATAACACCAATCTCTTGATTATTCAATATTCAAATTTAACAATAGACCTTTGAAATAGCATAATATATCATGGATATATATATATATAATATAATGGTCTTGCATGATATAACATATAAACTTACTGCGTTAAAAAAAGATAAAGAAAAGAAAAAAAAAACACATACAAACATAGATTCATCCATGATCCCATTTATGCATATACCAATGCTTGGAATCTGATAGTAACATATGTGTTTCTATTGCTTTTCTACATGTAGTTATGTGCATTATTCCTTTCCCACCAAATGTTGGACAATTCACTAAAAGTACAAATATAGTAACTACAAATTTAGCGACTTTGATTTCCGATTTAAAGCATCTCTGTATCACATGCTCATTGGTTTTGAAAGAATGTTATAAAATATGTATATTTTTTTTTCATAAGGTGCTATTGATGATATAAAATTTCGAAATTGTGCATCTCATTCATACATCTTTAGCTGTTGGCAAATTTATGTTTCATCTTTCAATTGAAGTTTCTACAGTTGGAATATGACTACAACAAACCATGAGTAAGATGTGTTCTTCACTTAGTTGGGGATACTTGCTACTCTAACTCATAATCAATTTTTCTATAGGAGCACTGTTAATTGGTCAGGCACATTATCAGTTCTTACCTCCAATTTTATGTAGGATTACTTACCTCCAATTGTATGTAGGATTAGATTTGATATGCTCTTACAGGTTTTTTTTTCTATTTTAATTGAAATGTGAGTTATCTTATGGTGTTTTTTTTCCTCATTAGATATCTAGGGAAGCTCAACCGAAGTCAATGGCAGTGTTCTCTACCCACATGTAGCTTTTAGATTTCATAGTCCTTGATAATTTATTGCACACAAACATATTATATAGATGTATTTCAGTAATGAAGAATATTCCATCATATACATTTATTTGAATTTTAAGATGTTTCTGAAGTAATTGCATTCGTAGGTATAATACCATGTTACATCACTTTGATTAAGATTATATGACGGCTGTAATATGAACTTTTGCAGAAGTTGCTCTCAAATTCTATAACTTTAGCTCTGTAATCAATAAGACTACAAATGTGTAAAGTTGTTTCCGGTTCTTCTCATAATATGATACTTGACATTGTAAAATGTATTTAATTATGTTTGGTTATTAAAAATGACTGTAGTATTCCTCATGACAAAAATTGATCCCAAATGACACCCTAATTTGGACTTCAATCAATTTCCTATTCCAAGCAAACCTACATCCAAAAGCCATGGCTTAAACCCAAACCCATCCTCAGTTAATTACACATACACGAGAATTAAAAAGAACATGTTGCGTTTGTTTTGTTGTTCTGAAAAGAGTTTTCTGAAAGCTGTTTTTCTGAAAAAGAGAATTTAAAAGCTGTTCGGTTATATTTCTTGCTGAAAACTGTTATCTGAAAGCTATTTTTCTGAAAAAGAGAGTTTAAAAGCTGTTCGGTTATATTTCTTGCTGAAAACTGTTATCTGAAAGCTGTTTTTCTGAGAAAGAGAGTTTAAAAGCTGTTCGGTTATAGTTCTTGCTGAAAACTGTTATCTCAAAGCTGTTTTCCTGAAAAAGAGAGTTTAAAAGCTGTTTGGTTATATTTCTTGCTGAAAACTGTTATCTGAAAGCTATTTTCCTGAAAAAGAGAGTTTAAAAGCTGTTTGGTTATATTTCTTGCTGAAAACTGTTATCTGAAAGCTGTTTTCCTGAAAAAGAGAGTTTAAAAGCTGTTTGGTTATATTTCTTGCTGAAAACTGTTATCTGAAAGTTGTTTTCCTGAAAAAGAGAGTTTAAAAGCTGTTTGGTTATATTTCTTGCTGAAAATTGTTATCTGAAAGCTGTTTTTCTGAAAAAGAGAGTTTAAAAGCTGTTCGGTTATATTTATGGCTGAAAACTGTTATCTGAAAGCTGTTTTCCTGAAAAAGAGAGTTTAAAAGCTGTTCGGTTATATTTCTTGCTGAAAACTGTTATCTGAAAGCTATTTTTCTGAAAAAGAGAGTTTAAAAGCTGTTCGGTTATATTTCTTGCTGAAAACTGTTATCTGAAAGCTGTTTAAAAGCTGTTCGGTTATATTTCTAGCTGAAAACTGTTATCTCAAAGCTGTTTTTCTAAAAAAGAGAGTTTAAAAGCTGTTTGGTTATATTTTTTTACTGAAAACTGTTTTTCTGAAAAAGAGAGTTTAAAAGCTGTTTGGTTATATTTCTTGCTGAAAATTGTTATCTGAAAGCTGTTTTCCTGAAAAAGAGAGTTTATTAAAAGCTGTTTGGTTATATTTCTTGCTGAAAACTGTTATCTGAAAGCTGTTTTTCTGAAAAAGAGAGTTTAAGAGCTGTTCGGTTATATTTCTAGCTGAAAACCGTTTTCTGAAAGCTGTTTTTCTGAAAAAGAGACTTTAATAGCTGTTCGGTTATATTTCTGACATTTTTTAAAACCAATTTGCATTCATCATTTGCTGACATTTTTTTAATTGTTGCAGTTAGATTGCAATGTTGTACAAGTATGAGAACAAGAAACCTGAGCAGCATGTGAATCGAGCAAAAATCAGACGCCATCATCTCCACGATTGATTCGTCACGTTAGAGTACAAAATTTATTGCAAAATCTTGTATGTACATACTATAGATTCAGTGAGGTTTTGTGAAGCAACTAATCTCAGTTCATGTATCAGTTATTCAATTTGGATAAATGTTTTGATGTTATCACTGCCTCTTTTGGTAATTGCAGTTCTTCAGTCTTAAATGAGGAGTATTTTTTAGTTTGTTTTGTTGAGATTGCATGTGAGAGCAAGTAGTAGCAGTAGTAGGATAGAAGATTGCATGTGAGAACAAATAGGATGTATTTTTTTTGAATGTGAGCAGTATTTGGATTTATTGGATTGTGTGCAGTATTTGGATAACTATATTTGGATAAACTGAATATGCTCAACCTGCAGGCTGCAGTTGTTGAAAAGATTATATGAAAGAAAATTTTTGAAAGCTGAGCCAAACAATTTATTCAAGAAAATAAGCACTAGATAATCAAAATAAAAACAATCCCATGTAAACATGCTCAACCAATTTATTCAACAAAACAAGCTTACTTCATTACTTTTCTTTACATTGTTCAACAATCCCATGTAAACTGAGGAACAATGGCATGAGATCGATACATATATTATGAAAATAAGTTCTACAATTTGTTACAAACAATCATTACAAACAAGCATCAAAATAATCATCATTTGTTGCCTACAGTCACTGCTGCTGCCTGGAGCTGCTGCTGTTGCTTCTTAACTCCTTGAACAAATTTGATTTAAAAACTATAGAGCAGGTAGATCAAGAAGCAAAGAAACAATATGAGAAACTTGTACCTGTAGTCAATATAAAAGCTACATTAACCATAGGAAGAAAAGGAAAAAAGAAAACCAAAGTTGAAAGAAGATTAACCAAACATTTGTAGCCAGTTACCCTCTTATGATACAATCAGCTAAGAAAGCCCCCAGTTACCCTCTTTGTTTTGCAAACTGAGACCTAAATATGAGAAACTTGAAAGCATTGTTAAGCAGATAACAAAATAAAATACGGGAAGCATAGACTACAAAATAAAATACGGGATCAGAAGCCATCATCTCCCACTTTGTATCTTCCTTCACAGCAAAAATATTTTCAAATGTGAACAGCATACCGATGAGAATATTACCCAAAGCATGAGAGCACCTAAGCAGCATGTCAATGCACACCCCAATCTCAATGCAGTACCTTTTTATATTGTATACAGTTAAGTATCAAAAGGCATGTGCAGAATTAGTATCAAAAGGCATGTGCACACTGATTATATTGTATATTGTATACAGTTACCAACAAATATCAAAAGGATTCACAAACCCTGATAACATCATAATACACAAGTGCAGAATCAGAGACCTCTCAGATTGAAGGGGATTGTACTACACATTTGAAAATCTGTGAAAGTACAACACTTGAGAAGTACAATACAGGATCAGAAGGCATCATCTCCAAATTTTGAGACCTCATCCAACAAAAATATACTACTAATAGTTGTTTTAGCATACTGAATTATTTTCCCCTCAAAGCATGAGATGCATTTAGAAGCATCCCAATGCACAACCGGTGAAATTATCATTCTCCATAGTCATAACTATGGAACAGCAGTTAGAAAGCTTCTTAACTGTGTCAGCATACTGCTTATTACTACCCAAAGCATGAGAACACATCAGGAGCATCTGAATGCAAAATCCAATTACACATATGTTGCATACCTATACAACAGTATGCAAAGACCAGCAAAATTTGAGCCCTTGAAAACACATTCTAACAGAAAGAATACTGCCCAAATGCAAAACCAACACATCAGATACAACTCGTCAGCATACTGTTTATTATTGGCCAAAACATCATAATCCATGGGCAGAATCAGTATGTGAAGCCTTTCATACTCAATTTTTATTAAGGCACATCAACTGTTATTTATGATAGCCCTTGCGCAACACAATAATAAGATTAAAAGCCACAAACAGAAACTGAAATTTTCCCAGGAAGGTATTTGTACAACTAATGTAAAATTGGCTACACAAAAAGAAAAAAACCATGAGACATACACAAACCTCATCCATCAGCTCCAAGTTTTTTAAAGGCAATGATATTGGGATTGTATACAGTCATCCCAATATCAGAAGGTTTTACAAAACCTGATAACATCATATTACATTTGCAGAATCAGAGATCTATCAGATGTAGGGGATTGTACACACATTTTGAAAATAAATGAAGACACAACACTTGGGACAATACAGGATCAGAAGCATCTCAATGCCCAACCTATATAGCCGTATGCACACAGTATGGAAATTTGGTAGTACCAAAAAAAACACCACTTGAGTGACAAACAATATGAGAAGCCATCATAATGTGTACAATCTCCTATATCTGATAGATCTCTATTTCTGCGCATGTAATATGATGTTATCAGGGTTTGGCAAGCCTTTTGATATTTGCTGTGAAGAATAATTAGGGTGTGCATTGAGATGCTACTACAGGATCAGAAGGCTGATCGGTTAGGGGATTGTATACAGTTACCAACAAATATCAAAAGGATTCACAAACCCTGATACCATCAAAATACAAGTGCAGAATCAGACTATTTTCAGAGTGAAGGGGATTGTACTACTGTTTTGCAAATCTGTGAAAGTACCTATATAGCAGTATGCAAAGACCAGCAAAATTTGAGGGTGGCCAAAACACATTCTAACAGAAAGACTACTGCCCAAATGCAAGGCCAACACATCAGATACAACTCGTCAGCATATTGTTTATTATTGGCCAAAGCATGAGAATGCAACAGAATCATCTAAATGCACACCCCAATTGCATTGCTTCAGAATTACCCAACCACTGACTAAAGTCTTCACAACACAATAATCAGATTAAAAGCCAGAAACAGAAAAACTGATTGTACAACCAATGTAAAATTGGCCACACAAAAAGCAAAAAAACCATGAGTTATACCGTCAAACAAATATCAAAAGGCTTTACAAAACCTGATCTCCATCTCACATCTCACAATCTCAGTTTATGGAGAAGCAAAACCGAAAATGATATTCAGAGAAGCAACACAAAATCAACCTCATATTCAGAGAAGCAACACAAAACCAATCTCAAATTCAGAGATGCAACACAAAACCAAAAATGATATTCAGAGATGCAACTCAAAAACAATCTCAAATTCAGAGAAGCAGCTTAACCCAACTGTAAATCTAAAAATTTACAAGTAACAAACAGAAAATGACCAGAATTAACAAACAGAGGATGTTACAGGATCAGAAACCATCATCTCCAAATTATGAGACATCATCGCCTCAGTTTCTTTTTTTTATTCCTTAAATAAAATCCTCATATTTGTCGGAGGCTCAGATTGTTCAAATCAATGATAAAAACTCCACACTAGGGCTGCATTTTTACAATGCCACGCCTACTAGCACTAAGTAAAATGTTCACCCCCCCCACTCCCCTTCCCACATTGTCGTCAACAAGACTTGAATTCATCATCATTGCTTGACACAATGGATTCATTCTTACTTAACCTTCCATTCTAAACATCAACCACAGATCAGCTTAAAGGGTATTATACATCATTTCCGTGGTTATTCACTCATATATTTCATATTTTCAATATATGTTGCTGGTCGATACAGCCAAACAGAAAGAGTCAGTGGGGTGGGGTAGGCACACATTCCACATTGAATGAAAACCTTTCATCACTGCCTTTAACGACATCATCTTCGTTAGGTTTTGAAAAAATTTATACCCCCTCTTTTCTAAAGCTCCTTTACTCACTTCTCACTGTGTCAGCATGAGAACACAGCAGAAGCATCTCAATGCACAACACAACCTACACAATCCGTATGCACAGCCCAATTTTTTGAAAAAACACACCAACAAATTTTTATATAAAGCTCCAGAATCAGTTTGTCTGAAAGAATACTGCCCAATTCATCAGAACATATCAGAAGCTGCCCAAACCATGAAAACAAAAGGTATCCTTCAGTACTACAAAATCAAAAGGCATCAGTTCCAAGTTTTTAAAGGCATCAGATCTCTTGCTATGGGCAATATTATAATCCGTATCCTAAATGTAAGCCATAATAACTTGTGAGACAAAAGTAAAAAAAAAACTCAAATTAGTCGCAGTCTCAGATTCATCAAATCAATGATAAAAACTCCATATTAGGGCTGTATTTTTTACAATGCCACGCCCACTAGAACAAAGTATAATGTCCACACCCCCCCCCTCCCACACTGTCTTCAACAAGACTTGCTTTCAGCATTCTTCATTGACATAATGGATTCGTTCCTACTTCACATAATTCTAAACATCAACCACAGATCAGCTTAAAGTCTATTACACATCATTTCCGTGGTTATTCACTCATATAGTTCATATGTTGAATATCTGTTTGGGGGGGGGGACACATTCAACATTGACTAAAAACCTTTCATCATTGACTATAACGACATCATCTTCGTTAGGTTTAAAAAAAAATTTGATCACTTACTGCTACCGACTAGCCCTTTCATTCTTCTGACCACTGTTGGTCACAATATTGAACCCATGTGCAGTACCTGTTCATCTATAAATTGTCAAGATGAAACCTTATACAATGTAGAAAACATTATATTCAAAACAGTAATATTGCATACAATAAAAAGGTTGATAAGCTTAAATTACATTAGTGCCTCGCATTCCACATTGCCGTGGCAATATCATCTCTTTTCCTATTCATACGATTCAATTGGGAAGATGACAAATCTAACCCCTGAGATGTGGATGCGATATCTTCAGTCTGTTGCTGCTCTATTAATTGTTCATCATCAAATTCCTCAAAAAAAGCATCGTTGACTGAATGTTTACAAATAAAATTATGGAGTGCACAACAGGCTGTGACCATCATAACTTGTCTTGTAAAATAGTAATTTGGCATGTCATTAAAGATGGTAAACCTTTTCTTGAATACACCAAATGTTCTCTCAATCACATTTCGTAGCCTAGCATGCTGTTTATTAAAAATTTGTCTAGGTTGAGTTGGTGCATGGTTGGCCCCTCGAAAGTCCTGTAAGTGGTATGGCTTACCACGGTATGGCGCTAAAAAATCAGGCATATTAGTATAACCACAATCTACCAAGTAATATTTATCGTTGGGTGGGATTTCTAACAGTCTTTCTGCTAATGCACTCTGTATTATACGAAAATCGTTGGCACTGCCTTCCCATCCCGCGTAAACAAATGTGAACAGCATATTAAAATCACATGCTGCCAAAACATTTTGAGTGATATTACCCTTTCAAGAGCGACAAGCATTGCTTCGAATAGCGGGTACCGTAGCTTTGATTAATGTGCCATCAGCAGCACCAATAGCTCTCTACATTAATGAATTCGAATAATAGATATTACGTGCAAACTTTGAAAAACTTTAATAATGTATGACGAGTGAAGGTAACAGAATACCTTAAACCACGGATAAAAGTCTGGGGTATCAGCGATTCTTTCATGTACACGTGTATAATCAGGGGGAGTGATAAGTACTGTTGCTGCTCTAGCCAAACCTTTCAAAACAAGTGTAAAATGCTTTTCGATTGTTTGAAGTGAATGGTTAAACCTATTAGCGCATACTCGCATTCTTGTACTGTGACCTACAATGAGCAGAAAAATTGCCACACTTTCCTCCAAAGACATGCATCTACATCTTGAAGCCTCCTCTGTTTCCTCAAGGTAGTTCCCATTTTTAGAAAAGCACACAAGGCCATAAAACAATCTTGATTCATACGGAATATTCCATGAAACGTGGACTGGGAACCCTCCAACATTTCATTCAAATATTCACGTCCTGTTTGTTTTTTAAAGGACATTGTACTTTCTTCACATAATTCACTTAGAAAGATTATATTCATCAAGTCATCGGCATCGTCACTACTAGATGAAGAAGTGTCCATAACTACGGTTGCACTTGCAGTAGTAACTCACTATGACAAAAAGTAGAAATCAAATTGATAAAGTAAGTTCACTAATTTAATACTACGACTAAAAGCACGATATGCATGTATGGAATTTAAATTAACATATTACGCAATGGAAGATTGCCACAAGCTCAGGTTACGAAAAAAACAACTTGTACTACTAATAGCGAATCCATTTTGGAAAAAAAATAAAACTAAATTTAAATTAAATAAAAGAAGCAACGTTTTACCATGAAACCGGCATAGTACAATAGATCTCACGCAAATACGCAAACAATTAAAAAGAAGAGTACACATTATAATTTGTTTATCCCACTCAACCGAATGGGATGGCTACTGCAGAGCATAAATCTTGACCCAAGCCTCCTACTGTGCTGGGGTCATACGAAGGAAACTATGACAAGCACGAGGATTACCAATTAGGTGGTTTAGTGCTTTCACAGCATCATTGCAATCAAGCCATGTCATCGCATTAATTATATCTTGGCATTGATCCAACTCAGCCAAAGCAGGGTCAATCGAGACATTACTATCCACCTCTATTTTCTTCTTTAACCTGCTTCTTTTCACCTCTTGAGTTTCCAGACAGGAATTAACATATTCTTTCACATAGGACATATTTGTTCCCCGACCACTTGATGCACCAGATTTTCTTTTACGAGATCCCGACCCCGAACCGAATGGTACATCATTATCCTCATCAATCACATTTACGTGTGATTGATGAGGGTGGCCAAACTCATAATTCATCCTCCGCTCCTCATCATCACCGTACACCCTTTGTGTAGAAGTCTTTGTCACATTGCCCTGGGCAGTAGAATCTTCCATAATTTTAGTCAGAGCATCAAAATCTGCCAACCCCTTGTTAGCAAATTTTTTGGCCTTAGGGTGCATCTAATCATAGAAATTGTTGTTAATATGCAAGTATTAAAGTCAAGATTAAGTATAATAAAAAGGATTCACAAACAAATAGCAAACTTTGAGATTATATATGAACCTTAAGATATTGGTCCCAAACTGGTTTCTCGACAGTAACGGTTTCGTTGACTTCACCCCAACCAAAACCACTCTGGGTCTGTTTGTTTTAAGTTTTTTAGGTCTCAGTTTGCAAAACAAAGAGGGTAACTGGGGGCTTTCTTAGCTGATTGTATCATAAGAGGGTAACTGGCTGCAAATGTTTGGTTAATCTTCTTTCAACTTTGGTTTTCTTTTTTCCTTTTCTTCCTATGGTTAATGTAGCTTTTATATTGACTACAGGTACAAGTTTCTCATATTGTTTCTTTGCTTCTTGATCTACCTGCTCTATAGTTTTTAAATTAAATTTGTTCATGGAGTTAAGAAGCAATAGCAGCAGCTCCAGGCAGCAGCAGTGACTGTAGGCAATAAATGATGATTATTTTGATGCTTGTTTGTAATGATTGTTTGTAACAAATTGTAGAACTTATTTTCATAATATATGTATCGATCTCATGCCATTGTTCCTCAGTTTACATGGGATTATTGAACAATGTAAAGAAAAGTAATGAAGTAAGCTTGTTTTGTTGAATAAATTGGTTGAGCATGTTTACATGGGATTGTTTTTATTTTGATTATCTAGTGCTTATTTTCTTGAATAAATTGTTTGGCTCGGCTTTCAGAAATTTTCTTTCATATAATCTTTTCAACAACTGCAGCCTGCAGGTTGAGCATATTCAGTTTATCCAAATATAGTTATCCAAATACTGCACACAATCCAATAAATCCAAATACTGCTCACATTCAAAAAAAAATACATCCTATTTGTTCTCACATGCAATCTTCTATCCTACTACTGCTACTACTTGCTCTCACATGCAATCTCAACAAAACAAACTAAAAAATACTCCTCATTTAAGACTGAAGAACTGCAATTACCAAAAGAGGCAGTGATAACATCAAAACATTTATCCAAATTGAATAACTGATACATGAACTGAGATTAATTGCTTCACAAAACCTCACTGAATCTATAGTATGTACATACAAGATTTTGCAATAAATTTTGTACTCTAACGTGACGAATCAATCGTGGAGATGATGGAGTCTAATTTTTGCTCGATTCACATGCTGCTCAGGTTTCTTGTTCTCATACTTGTACAACATTGCAATCTAACTGCAACAATTAAAAAAATGTCAGCAAATGATGAATGCAAATTGATTTTTAAAAATGTCAGAAATATAACCGAACAGCTATTAAAGTCTCTTTTTCAGAAAAACAGCTTTCAGAAAACGGTTTTCAGCTAGAAATATAACCGAACAGCTCTTAAACTCTCTTTTTCAGGAAAACACCTTTCAGATAATAGTTTTCAGCAAGAAATATAACCAAACAGCTTTTAATAAACTCTCTTTTTCAGGAAAACAGCTTTCAGATAATATTTTTCAGCAAGAAATATAACCAAACAGCTTTTAAACTCTCTTTTTCAGAAAAACAGCTTTCAGAAAATAATTTTCAGTAAAAAATATAACCAAACAATTTTTAAACTCTCTTTTTCAGAAAAACAGCTTTGAGATAACAGTTTTCAGCCAGAAATATAACCAAACAGCTTTTAAACTCTCTTTTTCAGAAAAACAGCTTTCAGATAACAGTTTTCAACAAGAAATATAACTGAACAGCTTTTAAACTCTCTTTTTCAGGAAAACAGCTTTCAGATAACAGTTTTCAGCCATAAATATAACCGAACAGCTTTTAAACTCTCTTTTTCAAAAAAACAGCTTTGAGATAACAGTTTTCAGCAAAAAATATAACCAAACAACTTTTAAACTCTCTTTTTTAGGAAAACAGCTTTCAGATAACAGTTTTCAGCAAGAAAAATAACCAAACAGCTTTTAAACTCTCTTTTTCAGGAAAACAGCTTTGAGATAACAGTTTTCAGCCATAAATATAACCGAACAGCTTTTAAACTCTCCTTTTCAGAAAAACAGCTTTGAGATAACAGTTTTCAGCAAGAAATATAACCGAACAGCTTTTAAACTCTCTTTTTCAGAAAACAGCTTTCAGATAACAATTTTCAGCAAGAAATTTAACCGAACAGCTATTAAACTCTCTTTTTCAGAAAAATAGCTTTCAGAAAACGGTTTTCAGCTAGAAATATAACCGAACAGCTCTTAAACTCTCTTTTTCAGAAAAAACAACTTTCAGATAACAGTTTTCAGCAAGAAATATAACCAAACAGCTTTTAATAAACTCTCTTTTTCAGGAAAACAGCTTTCAGATAACAGTTTTCAGCAAGAAATATAACCAAACAGCTTTTAAACTATTTTCTTCAGGAAAACAGCTTTCAGATAACAGTTTTCAGCAAGAAATATAACCAAACAGCTTTTAAACTCTCTTTTTCAGGAAAACAACTTTGAGATAACAGTTTTCAGTAAGAAATATAACCAAACAGCTTTTAAACTCTCTTTTTCAGGAAAACAGCTTTGAGATAACAGTTTTCAGCAAGAAATATAACCGAACAGCTTTTAAACTCTCTTTTTCAGAAAAATAGCTTTCAGATAACAGTTTTCAGCAAGAAATATAACCGAACAGCTTTTAAACTCTCTTTTTCAGAAAAACAGCTTTCAGAAAACAGTTTTCAGAAATAAATATAACCAAACAGCTTTTAAACTCATTTTCAGAAAAACAGTTTTCAGAAAACTGTTTTCAAAACAACAAAACAAACGCAACCGTACGTCCTCCTAAAACTTACTTAGAGGTGCATAATCATAATGAATGGTGTGGACGAAGATTATATCAGATGGGATAAGTTTCAGGATAACTTACCCAAGATAGTAACACCGTAGCAGGAATGTCCTATTGTTTTCTGTACTGCTTTATTTCATACTAGATTTGCCCATGGGCACGTGCCTACGGCACGTCTTCGAAACAATACAAAATACGAAAAGTCCTGTAAACAGTAAAACAACAATTATGTAACTCAAGTTTGAATAGTATGACAATAATTAGTTGTAAATAAAAGTCCATTTTCCATTAGTATATGTTGAAAAATAATTATAAATTGGGGTGTAAATCTAACTTCTTAAAATTTAAGTGTGGAAAATGATGAAATTTAACATTTGAAAAGATATATTTGCTATTTTCAATATAACATGTGCAATAAAAAACATAAAAATTCTGAAAATTTACAAACCTAAAATCTTAAAATATAAATTTCTAAGTAAATAAAGAAAGAACGGGAGAGAGATGTAGGGAGAGAGAAAGAGAGAAATATGAAAAAGTTAAAAGATAAGAAAGAGAAAGGAATAAAGTAATAAATTGGGGTGTAAATCTAACTTCTTAAAATTTAAGTGTGGAAAATGATGAAATTTAATATTTGAAGAGATATATTTGCTATTTTCAATATAACATGTGCAATAAAAAACATAAAAATTCTGAAAATTTACAAACCTAAAATCTTAAAATATACATTTCTAAGTAAATAAAGAAAGAATAGGAGAGAGAGGAAGGGAGAGAGAGAAAGAGAGAAATATGAAAAAGTTAAAAGATAAGAGAGAGAAAGGAATAAAGTAATGAGTTTTTTAGTTTTGGGAGAAAAAAATTTAATTTTAAAATTTAAAATTTTGGATGAAAAAATATGTTTTGTGAAAATCAATTTAGGACATTGATTTTAGGAAAGATTTTAAGATTTCTTTGTAATTTATTATATAGATATCCTTATGGTTTTGCACTAAACACTCACAACTGCTGAGAGTAGTTACTAGTGTTACATGAAGAGCAACTACCCATATGAACAGAACATGAATTTAAGTCATGACATTTTATATTGACAGTAAAATTTTTTGGAAATGGTAATGTTGATCATTTTGTGTTATATGAAAACATATGGCATATTTTTTTCTTGCAGCTTAACAGATAATATCGAAATGCAAGTTTTGAAAACTTTAGAGAAAATTTCCAAAAAATGAAAAGTGTAAATAATTTAACGTAGATAAACTTTAGGGGAATTTACTATTTGAGGATTACTGGTTACGTACTAGTTGAGGAGTTTATAATATAGAGTTGGGAAGGTGGAAGGTGAAGGAGCCTGATAAAACTTCATTGTTAAACAGGCAGCCTAATTTATATTTTATCTAGTACCTCAACAATAATTCGGCCGGGTCCATCGAATTTGGTTTTTTGTCACAACTTCCCTATTATAGGTCATATCGAACACAAGGTTTTAGCTAATTCTTGTCAGTTACATACAAATATATACAAAATAGCAAATTCTCCTATTATCTTCTTCCACCTTTCCTCTTTCCTCCTCTCTAAAGCAAAGAAATTAATAGTGAAGTTATCATTATTAATGAGAATCCAATTAGTAGCTGAGCTCTTTTGTTAGCACCCTAGTGCATCTTCTCTATGCTTTCTATATATTTAGCACAGCCGTCACTTCGACCATCTCTCAAGCTCTCACAGATTACTCAAGACCTAATTGTGTTGCAGATTCGTAGCGGACGAGGGAAAGGAGAAGGTGATCTTTGATGGGTCAGTTCCCTAAATTTTCTTGTTTATGGTATTTTTGGTTTTGGCAAAGGGGTGAGTGAAACTGAGATTGGTCTCATCTCTACCAACTTGAAATGCGCATGTTTTTCTTTTTACTCATCAAGAGTCAATCAATTCTTTCGGCATATAACAGTTGTCTTGAATTAATAATGCACATGACAAAAAGAAATAAAAGGCACATGCATGCGCTAATTAAATTCATGTTTGCCCTCAAAGTTCAATGTAGTGTCATTGACATTCAATCTATGCTTGAAATTAATAATAAATTTAAATTAAAAGGAATACATACACTACCATCATTGACACGACACATCGACCTGGAGAAGTTCTGAAAAACTACCACTACAAAACGAAACACCTATCCCGGCATTTTGTTCCCGGCGCTTATAAGAAACGCCGAGATAGAACAATTCTATTTCTGACCCACTCTATTGCGGCGTTTATATGGACCGGCGTTTATATGGAACGCCGGTATAGGACCCCCAAATCTCTAACTTTTCCCCCTAACTAATTCATTTCCCTCTCCCCCAAAATATTTCATTATCCCTCCAAAACTCCTAAATCCCTCTCTCACCAAATCCAATCTCTAAATCCTCCTCCTACCGCCGCCGTCACTCCGTAAACCTCCTCATTTCCCAAGCGATTTTGACCGGCGATCCAAAGGTCATGGCGACTTTCACCGGCGATTCCCAATGTATGTTTCTCGGTGACATCTCTCGATTTCAGATTTACATTTATTATTATTATTGTTGTTGTTGTTGTTTTTTTTTTTTTTTTTTTTTTGAAAATAAAGTGACCGAAGTCATGTTGTTGTTGTTGTTGTTGTTGTTGTTATTGTTATAAATAGGCCACAATTTTGGAGGAAATTGTCAGATTCATGCTTAATGATGAGAAATGTGTGTTTGTTTTGGTTTTTGAGGTATGTGAGTTATGCTTTCTACTCCTTTGGGTTTTAGATGTTTGTTTTGGTCTCAACCTTAATTCTGCTGGATGGTTGAAGGAAGCCTGAAGCTGGCAGGAAACAAGAAGAGGATGAGGCTGAGGATGCCAACTCATCAGATTCAGAGACTGTATGAAACCTGTAAGGAGGTTCTCTCTGATGTTCAGCCTGGGACTGTGCCATCCAGTGAAGTTGTTGCCTGGTAATGCATTCAAATAAATTTTTATTTGTTGAATTTGTGCTCTGTTAGGCTTATTGAATATTGGTTATGATAGTTTTTATTTGTTTGGTTTGAATTGGTTGACGGGTATGTGGTTAAAGCATCATTTTTGATTGATATGGTTAGATATATGATATGAAGTTAGTTTTCTGGGATATGAACACATGTGCAATGTAAGTTAACGTCAAGAATGAAGATGTTTGTGCTAGGTTTTCGGGTTATTGATAATCTATTGGTGTGTATGTTCATGCCATTTATACTTCTCTTTGGTTGTAAAGGGAATGAATGAGCATTAGTTCTTGCTTGCCTGCTAGTAAGGAATTTTGTTTGTGATTTGCTTCTTGCATTAGCATCTTAGCATGGTTACTAAAACTGTTACTAGGGATGGATCATAAAAGTCAATCAGAGAGATTAAAGGATTCGAACAAAAGTAGAAAGCTTTAACAGGTGGGATGAAAGGCCAATCAAGCTACATATCATAAAATTCCATGAAGTTTTATAAGATTAAATTAGAATCATAGATTGTGACTACTATGGCAAGATTTCTATTGTGATAGGTGACATCTTCCAACATCAAATTGCAATCATAATATGTGGAAGAATCTGGATCTACCAATCAATGTCCTATGGAATTCTATTTATGTACTATATTCTATAGCGCAAAGCTCTACTTATTCAAATCCCTACTATTTTATTGTAAGTTACTCATTGTTATATTGTTGATTATTAGTGGATCAAGGGTATGTTTTGAAGAGTTTTTGTTTGTTGTGCTGTTATTGTTAAGTCAACGATGGCTGAGATTAGTTTGAATTCAATTAGCTCCTTTGACCCATGCTTTCTTTCATAATCTTCGTGTGTTCTTCATAATTTTGAAAAATTATGCTTATAGCTATTAATTTCGATGCAGAATGAGATAGCTTTGTTAGGAAAGATTCTACCCCCGAATATAATATCTCTGTTGGGTTATTGTATTCATGGCGAAATGAGATTTGTTGTATACGAATTGATGCAAAATGGATCTCTTGAAACCCAATTACAGACTTTGCTTCATTAGCCTTTTGGTTGAACAAGAAGACAGAACCTAAAGATTGTACTTATTTTTCCTATTTTGTTTGCCTTTTATTAGGACCAACTCATGGATCAGATTTAACATGGCATATTCGAATGAAGATTGCCCTCGATACGGCAAGGTTAGTAGTTACATGGCATATATTTTGTCATATGACATCCGACCATATAGTTATGAACTACATAATCAAAATAAGAGATTTATAGTCGTTAGAGAAATAATAGTTGTTTCATAGTCCCCCAAAAACACTAAATACAAGAAGATTCACAATCATAGCAAAAATACTGAGATTTACTAATATTAAAAAAAATGCGAAAAAATGTTTGTTAATCAAGTATTCCGGAAGTATGAAGTATCAAAATATAAGGTTTGCATTATAAGTTAGGGCATATATGGGAAGTGCTGACTATTGAACATGTGTTGCAAAAGTGTCCATGAGGGTCTCTAACACTGATACAGCTCGATAAGACAACTGTACGTTCTACATAGTATGCAAACCACTTCCTTAGTTTCTACTATCAACGTGTTATCTCCCTTATTTTTTGCTGCCGAGGACTATGATGTCTAATTTGTTAAAGAAAGCCGAGAATCTCCCTTAGCAATATCTTTTTTTAAATCAAGAATTGCTGCTTCTATAATCTGTTTGCACTTGCTTTTGTGACCTTTAGTATACAGTTATCAGTAACTTCTATACTGTCTGGACTTCTATTAGTTTATCCTTCAGATTGTTCCTTATGTAATTCATATCATCTAAGTCTTTTCCTGTTAGAATTAATTGGACATAAGACATAGTGCAGTCATGAAAATACTGTGCCGAAGATATTATAAGGTTCTTTTGCCTTGCAACTGACTGAATTTTGTGGCTAAGGATACTAGGAGCAGTTGAGCCTCCAGCTAGAATGGCCTGATGGCTAGGTTGACATAGTAGGATTCTTATTTTGCAATTGACGCTAATGCAGCTGATGGAAATGCTTCATTTGTTTATAGCTTAAACTCATAGTTGATTGCAATTCTTTGTACAATTTTTTCTTTCTTTCTCAGTCTTAGACTTTCCCCTATGGTTTAGTATGTCTTGGAGTCTTTTAGGCGTATAACAAATCCTTCTTTTGCCTGTAAGTTTCACACATTTTCCATTGAGAGGTTAACCTATTATAAAATTGTCAGGTTCAACCGGCTACGGTGCGTCGCCTTTATCTTCAACAAATTTTTTTTTGGTCAGGTTAGTCTTTATAATCATAGCCACGTAGACTTTCCCACTAAAACGTGTTCCACACTGTGTCTGAATTAACTAAACTTTTAATAATTTAGTTATGAAAAGGTAGATTGGTAGTCATATCTTGCACTCTGCAGATAGTTATTTATGTTTCCTTTATATTCCTCCTGTATTTTGCTTGGTGTATGTTTTCCTTTAATCCTTTTATATTCCTCTTGTACTTTGCTTGGTGTTCTATTGTCATTATTATTTTCGTTAAGAGTAAATTTTACACCCAAATTGCACAGGTTAAATTTGCCTACGAGGCATTTAGTAAACTTCGTCCTGGAATTCCTTTGAAATGCCTCCATGGGTGGATGAAACAGGATGTAAGGATGGCTGTATACTTGCAATTCTGTGAGAACTTGATGAGAACTCATAAGAACTTGATGAGCTGATCAGACTGCATTCTGTTTGTTTATTTTCTAGTTTTGAATTTAGCTTAACTAACTAATTGTTGATAAATATTCATGTTGATTCAATTGGTTGTATTGAATGGGATTGAGGATATCTATGTTGTTTTATAACATATATATGAAATTTTATTTTATGTAGGGCAATTTTTATTTAAAAATGTTTTAAAATTCAATTTTTTATTTTTTATATACCTATCTATCCCAGCGTTTTTAGACAAGCGTTTTTAGACAAAAAATCTAAAAACGCTTGGATAGATTACCTTTTCCTTTTTTCCTACCAAAAGCTCTATAGCGGCGTTTTTTTTCAATTAACAGCTAGGATAGATATAGGATATAGCGGTGGTGTTAAAAAACGCCTGGATAGACCCTATATTTGTCCCGACGCTTGCTATGGCGGTGTCCCTATATTTGTCCCGACGCTCGCTATAGCAGTGTTTCTGGCGGCGTTTTCTGAAACGCCGCTACAGTCTATCCCGGCGTTTATAAATGCCGAGAAAGCCTGTGCACTTTGTAGTGTACACTAAATTAGCAAGTGTTGTGTCGGTTTGTGTCTCCAACATGTATTTGACACGGGACAACTACCAAAAAGAAGTGTTTGTGTTGCGCGTCATAGGTCATGAGTGATAATGAATGTTCACATCAAATTGGTCAGAACAAGTTGTGGATAAAAACACACATGTATGAGAGATCTACTTTAGTTCAAGCCCCATGATATTTTAAAAAATTTATAGTTTTGGTTAATTAAACTAAGCTGTAAGTTGTTTTTAGGATTGGAATTGGGTGACAGAGGCTTGGAGGGTTTTCTTATTTTGGTGGTGGAGAGGAGGGATGAGCTTGTCTTAGTGCCTGATTTGGGCTCTTTATCAAGCATTCACGGCAAGTTGAGTTTGACAGACTCATTCTTTTCAAGCTTAAAACAAATCATCAACTAACTTGATTGATATTTGAGTCCTTAATTGCTTTTGGTGGTTAATGGTTTTTAGAGCATGCCAGTTGTTCTATTATTTGAAGGGAGGGCAAGGTACTTCTAACAAATTTTCGGTAAATCTACCGTGAGAGCTATTCTCGATAGTTTTGGTTTTGTCCTTAATGAATTTGGATTGAGAGCAGGCAATTACCCAATTTGGGACAAAAAGCATCCGATCCACCTGGTAGGCCGCCCATGCGGCACGCAAGTTGTTAGGGTGTTGCATCAAATGCTAGCTGATAGGGATGGGCATCGGTCGGTATCCGACCTAATATGAATCATCCACCACCGATCCAAAGAAGATCGGTTTTTTGGTTTTCTCATCCGCAACCAATCCGAGCTTTAATTGGATCAGTTTCCATCCAAGCCGATTAAGCTCGGTTTGGATTAAATTGGATGGTCGGTTTGGCGTGCTACTTTTCACCTCAAACATCATTCACAATTTCGTTGAAATTTAAAAGATCAACTTCAATCAAACTTAAGAAACAACCTGTTATTTGTTGTTTAACAATGAATTTAAAATAAAGATTCATAAAATCACAAGTAACTAATGAATTTTACACTAATTGTTTGAGATGATGACGTTTAAATGGATGAGATACATTGTTTTTCACCTACATACTTCTGTAATCTTAGTTTATTCTCATAAAAGAAACATCAATAGTCATAGCTAATTGAATTTCAGATACGATAAAAAAATTTAGAAAATAATTTATGCTTGACTTGATTAAAGTAACTACTAAATGTTACATCAACTTCATTATTCTATTAAGTTGAGCCACACTGTAAATCAAGCATTTCTCAACAATATAACACACATGATTATAGAGAATCAAAACATAGGTAGAACAACTGCTCGGTTTGTATTAAAGAAATTAAAGGAGACGTTTGTATCTCCAAGAAAATGAGAAATGACTGTTTGCATATTCAAGAAATTAAATGAGAACTAGAATTTTTACGGACTAATGCATAGAGATATGGATGATGGTTCGGTTTCATCGGTTATTTGAAAGCTTCATCCATCAACCGATCCGGCCTAGTTGGTTATTGAAGTTTAAGAACCGGACCAACCCAAACCCCCAATTGGTTCGGTTAAAAACCGATCGGTTCGGATTGGATTGGTTCGGATTGGTCGGTTCGGATAATAGTTGTCCACCCCTACTAGCTGATAAGGTAACTCCGACACAGTGGCAGAAACATACCACATGACACAGGCAAAAGTGAAATTAGTAGCACCAAATCGAATAAATATATTCAGCCAACATGTAAACAATGCATATGTTGGAAATAGAATGTTTAATTATCTTTTCCAAAATTTTCAGGCTTTTAGAGGGTATGAAAATATTAGTGAGGACTGGGTATTAAGTATCACTTCCTTCTCAGGCTCTCTAATGGCACCTAGAACCTATTTCGATGGAATGCAGTAAGCCTGCATGCATAGATATTTTCATCGTTCTCAATATAAGTAAAGTGTTATATTTCTTCTAGGTTTTTTTAACCCGGAAATCCTTCCTAGTTTTAACTCAAATTCATTACTTTTCAGACCAGGAGATGGAACGTCAGTGAAATTCATATGCCTACTTCAGCTTTGCTGACTGGGTGTCATACTCTATGAGTGGCTTCACTTCCCTTGGTTACATAATTACTACAATTTCGGGTTTGATCACATCGATATCAACTGGCAAAAAGCTGGGGTTCGGGGACCTATTGACCTTCTATTAGGCTTAGGAAACAACGGCCTGTTGATTACAGGGGATTGGATCCTACCAGAACTTACAATTCAAGGCTCAATCAGAATCATCTCCAGACTTGAAACATTCAAGAATACTTGCTACTTCAGCTATGCAACCAAGATAACAAAAAAGGTTATGGGAGTCGCGGTGAGTTTTGATCAGAGTTCACCCGCTGGTGCTTCTTTGAGTCTTTCAGATGTACAAATGGAGCTTATAAAGGATACCGGTAAGTAAATACCAAATTTGGAACTTAGACTATGATTGCTTTTGTAAGGGACACCAACATTTCAATGACTTCCTAGAATGAATGTAGCAAAAGGAGTTCTGCAATTTATTTACTATAAATTGAATTATGTTTTGCGCAATTAATCTTACTAGAAGACTGCTTGTACAATTGGGGCGGGGACAAAGATTGGGAAGACAATGATGGATCTATCAACATGATATCGATGACTCATCCGAGGTTTCCAATAGAACACCCAAGCCACTTGGTCTCGATGGCTTGGAATGTTATTCATTGCAACCCGGTATCTTCATATTTCTGCAAGTAGTTAATAGTTGTAGATATGTAAGCACCGACTAATGTAATTCCATTCTCAAAAAAAATTAGACGAGTTTGCTTTTAGTGAGAAATGCTCAGTGTGCTGAAAAATCTGCTAATTATCTGATAATTCTGACATTATCGGTAAAACATGACTGAAGGTATTACAGATAGTTGAAGGCGATCACATCTATCTGGTGGTGAATAGAGTAAGAGCTGGAGAGCAGTTTGATCGCATGTATGATACCATCTTCCATATATGCAGAAAGCATGAATTCAGGACTACACCTTATCAAACCACATCTTAGCTCCTGCAATTGGAGAGGATTTTGTTTATTTATTCGGATCTCAATTTTCATTTTGATTTGAGTCAGGATTGTAAGTGACAGGATTCTTTCAATTCTTCCAAAAAGTTGATTACAATACAATCCCCAGATTTGGACATGATAATATACAACAATGAATCAGACCTACAACTGTGCTAAAAGGGTTTTATAAGTATTCTTACAATATAGCACAAAATATTACCAACTTAATCATGTAGAGTATGCATACAAGGTAAATGCTGTAACACGGATTGCAGGAAGGCTAGTTCGATTCCAGGCAATTTAGATACTCGGCCAGGACATGGATGTCAGAGAGCTTGTGGAATTCAAGGCAATGACACGTGTTGGTGCAGATTTATAGGCAGCGTTTTCATTCAATTATGGGAAAAGGAATCTATATATGAGCAAGAGAACTCCGGTGACTGGAAGACTGGCCTTGGGTTGGAGTTTGTGGTCTTTGAATGTTGAGCTCCTGCACAAAAGATTAAAAAACATAGTTTCAAGCTTGCATATGAGTAGTGATTTTTAGATTTTGGTGACCAGAATTTCCTATCTGTAGTATCTACAAACTTTTTGAGCATTAATATCTTCAAATTTACAGAAGATTGGAGCTTAATCATGAATTTCATATGTATCTACGCACAAAGACAGCTTGATGTTAATGGATGTAAAGTTCGGATTAGGAATTGAAAAATTGGAATTCATGAGAAACTAAAGGTTCTTAAAAAAAATCTGGATCTACTGAAGGGCCTTAAACTAAATTTAACCTAAAATTAGAGGGCTCCAAAAATAAAAGGTAGTGTTCGGTTAACAGAGAGAGGGATAAAGGGAAAAGATGAATGAATATTATTACGTAGTAAGAATAAGATCAGTATATATAGGGGTACAAGTACAATCTCAGTCATGTATCTAACAAACAAACAATATATTTAAACTAATAATATATCTAGTAGCCCTCTCAAATTCACGGTGGATTAATCAGTGTGAGTTCGCACACTAATTATCAGAATCTCTGGATAGTGTGGGGTTTTGTGAAGAAGTCGGTTGTCTGCTCTGAATAGGTCAGAGAATAAAGTGAAATGGTCCATGCCTTAAAATGCTCACGTACGAAGTAACAATTAACCTCTGTGTGCTTCGTTTGCTCATGAAAAACCGTGTTGCTTGCAATATGTATAGTACGTCGTTTGTCACAATGAAGATGAGTGGTTCCTGTAAGGGTGACACTCATATCTGATAATAGTCACCGAGCATGAACAATCTCTCAAGTAGTGGTTGTCATCGCTTTACACTCGGACTTTGTGGAAGAATATTCAACAATTGTATATTTCTTGCTTCGTCATTAGATCATGAATCTCCAAGAAAGAGGTAGAAACTTGTGGTAGACCGTCTGGTATAAGGCTGGTAACAGGCCGGGTTTGTGCCGGACTCATACAAGTCTGAGCCCGAAATTTTTTGTAAGATTCAAGTCTTGTCATATTTTCGGTCGGGCTCCAAAATTTAGACCCAAGCCCGGGCCCGAATAAACCAAAAAAACCTGAGCCTTGTATGATCACTGGCGAATGGAGGCAACAAATAGAGTGCGAACTGTGGTCATCTGTGCAACTGGAGCAAAAGTCTTATCATAATCAATGTCATACTCCTGAGTAAAATCTTTGACAAGTAGACGAGCCTTGTGTCTCTTAATGGAGCAATCATATCAATATTTGACATTGAAGATCCACTTGCAACTAACAGGCTCGACTCCCTTTGGTAGTGGAACAACATCTCATGTGCCAGTCTGATCAAATGCACGAAACACCTTTACGATAGCTTCCTGCCACTCTGGATATTAAATAGCTTTCTGATAAGATCTGGGCTCACGTATGGAGTGTATGATATTGAGGTATGCATGGAACTGTGGTAAGACAAACTGGTCAGGAGGACCAGTGACATCTGGGGTAAAACGTGTCGATGGGATACCGATAGTGGAAAGGGTAGAGACGGACCGCTGGTGGATATGTAGGTTGTGGAGGTGATGTAGGTGGCGTAGGTGCCTGTGTAGGTGATGTAGGAGGTGGTGATGCAGGTGGCGTGCGCCCCTGTGGAGGTGGTGATGCCGGTGGTGTGAGAGGAGCATCTATAGGAGCGACAAAAATCTAGTATATGTATGAGATGAGAATGGAGCTAGAGGGGTGGGATCGAAGGGAACTCGTGAAGATGTGCCATTGAGGTAATCGAAGAAACCAGGGAATCGAGAAAGCGAACATCCTGAGGGGATGACAAGTAGTAAGGGGAGTCTTCCACAAATGAAAAATAACGAGAGATACAGAGACAATGTGCAAAGGGATCATCGCAACGATATCCCTTGTGCTCATAACTGATACCTTGGTGAACATACATAGCGGCTTGAGTCGTCTCAAGAGTATACGAGGATCATGACAGCTTCAGCTCATAATGTACGGGGAACAAAGGAATAGAGTAGAAGAGCGCGAGTCATCTTAAGAATATGACGATGCTTGCGTTCATGTCACGCCCCGCTTCCCGGAATACGGGAACACAGGCACGTAACTGAGGCCCAGCGAATGATATAAGTACGCCGACTCATATCATCCATAAGCTGTACCAGTCTTAACTCAACAATATAAGAAAAATGAAATCACAACCACGCAGAAAAACATAATCACATAAACGATAATGAAATTCAATAACCAAATCTGAAATACAGGAACTTACCAAATAGCTCGATAGGCTCCAGCTCCAATCGTAGAGAATTGCTTACCAATGCCTTCTGAAAATTCTCCTTGTACACCTGTTACTTGTTCATCTAAAAAAAAAAAAAAATTTGTCCTTAGAGCAAGTCGTGGACATGCAAGTGGAGAAACAGTGAAACAATGGAAATAGTGGTATAGCAATGAATTCAAATAAACGATGAAGTCGATAGTATTGAACAGTGTAAAACAGATAACAATATAGTATGCATTGAATACGATTTACCATGATAACGATAAACAATACCAATAAGGGCAATAATAATGAGAACACTGTTCATTAAGATAACAATATGCAATGATGATGTGAGGAGGGCCTTAGGTCTATTATTCATTTTTAAATCCTAACTAATGCACGTACTACTGTGTCCCATGTGTGCCGTACCACAGGTTCGATGCATACAATCAATTTCGTTTAGATTAAGGTGGTAGATTCTATAGTTCATGTACTAGTAATGATGACGATAGCGATAAACACGGGACATGTGTAATTTCTTACACGATGCCGATAACGATAAAACACGGGACATGTGTAATTTCTTACACGATGCCGATAACGATAAAACACGGGACATGTGTAATTTCTTACACGATGCCGATAACGATAAAACACTGGCCATCATCCGAGTACACTTACTATATTGTCAACTACTCTAATCAACCCTTAATCCCGGCTTTGATTTATTTCCTTTACTCAATTATCATACAATAATGCAATTAGTAGGGGACGCTAGAGAATGTGACAAAACATTCCTAAGATCATGCAATATACTATTTACAAATAAATACACTAAATATAACATTATAAACACAATTGTACATTATAAAATATAGAATCCCAATTCTGGACAGCAGTAGGTTACTGTACCAAAATCAGTATTCCCGTTGCTACAGGGCAGCAATTGTGGATCCGCCAGGTAGTCTAGAAACTAGACTCCCACCCGGTTCCAACGCATACTTAAAAGTTACATTCCGACAACGGTAGCTAAGTGAAATTCAGTGATCTTTATAAGTTTTAGTTTCTGGCTGGGTCTAGGTGTTGTCTAATTTTAATTATAAAGGCAGTAAATAAATATTATAAAAATCAGTAAAAATACTTTTTAACACCCTAAACATATTATTTACAATTCTGGAATTTATTTTGGCCATATGTGATTAATAGTTGTCTTAATTCATTAGCCTAAGTTGTTATGTACGTGAATCTGGAATTACAGCGCAGCTGCGGTAAAAGGTTCATAACTGGAGCAGTATAACTCCGAATTCGAAAGTTTTGGTGTCTATCGACATCTACACAGATAGGGCTACGATTTACTTTTAGGGAGTTTCTGATTTTACTGAAGTGTTCTAGGTCTAAACAGCATGTTAAGGTTCAGATTAGCGTAATTTTCTGAATAGTCTATATGTTCATTTTAAGTAAAATGGTAAAAACAGGATTTAATAATAGTAAATTGGAGTTTAATTACTCCTAATCGCAGCGAATCAACCTTAGGTGAACATGGTATTAGTATAGGTGAGGTCTAACATTTTTATAATTACAATCCAACAAATTAACAATAACAATCACATTAACAATCAATAAATTCTACAATCTACTATAGCTATTCGTCATTTAATTTCATGATATGAAATGTGTCTACAATTCCTTATTTTTATAATCAATAACTATAACTATATGATGTATGAACATTTCTATACTTTAGAGGCAAAAGATGGCACGATGTCGAGACTACCACTTGGATTCGCTCGTGTAAATCCGTGGCATCTCGATGATTGATACAATAACGATTTACGATTTTAAATAGGATCCACTTGCGGAATTTCAACAATATTTATCGAATATGATACAAAAAAAAAATACATTCGATAAGAGCGACTTGCCTTTTACTTTGTAGACGGTTCGAAATATTTAGGAATAACGGGATCAGTATCCCGGGGATCAATCCCAAGAGTGCGTGCGAAGACCGTGTGAAGAAAGCTAGCAAACAGCACAATTCTCCCACACCCGATCCAGGCAAAACAGCAAACAGCAAGAGGATCCGCTGTTTCCCGAACACAGAACAGCCAAACCAGCCAATCAGCGGACTCCTCCACACCGGATCTGGGCCAAACACAGAGCACGGACTTCGGATCTGCTGCGGGCGAACACCAAACACGGATCTGATCAGACAAGAGAGCACGGATCTTGATGCGAATCCAAAGGCTGATATCCAATCCCGCCCAACAGTTCTTCTTCTTCTTCCTTGTTTCGACAGCGAGCGGGAGAGAGAGGACGACGGCGACTTGGCGGCGTGCGACGATGGGGCGTGGTCGGAGTTCGACTGAGGAGCAATCGACGACGGTAATGGGTGGTGGCGGTGGAGCTTGCGACGAGGAAAAGGCGTGCTCTGCTCTTCGCGATCGAACAGGGAAGCGATGACGGGGGGGACTGCTCGGAGTTCGTCGACGGTGCGGGGAGGCGCTACGGCGAAGCTAGAGGGTTCGGGGTGAGGTTGATGGGTTCGGAGTTGGGTAATGGTGGAGAAGACGGTGGATGGTGGTAATGGCGGTGGTAATGGCGATGGTAATGGCGTCGATGATGGTGAAATTGGGTTCGATGGCTTGCGGGCGACGGCGGCGGCTGTGGTGGGGTTGACGAGGCGAAGGTGATGGTGGTGGGTCGATGGGTTCGACAGTATGATGAGCGGGAGGAAGAGGGAGATGAGTTTGGGTTTTTGATTCGTTTGTTTTGTTTGATTGGTTTGTTTCGTTTTTTATTTGCTGTGGTTTGATTTAACAGAGAAGAGGGAGAGAGAGAGAGAGTACGGGAGAGAGATTTTAGGGGAGTTACAAGATAGGAGGAGAGATTAGAGGGCTAATTATTAGGGATTTATTTACCTAATAATTAGAAGTTACTGATTTGGAGAGTGATTAGGGGGGATTGACATGATTAGTCTGTTAGGGAGAGATTGGGGGTAGTATGGGTTAGTGGGTTTGGGTATTGACGGGTAGATGACCCAATAAGAGTGGGTATGGTTTACAAACCAATTTATATAATTAAAATCCAATAGGGGCAAATGGGTAATGGGTAAAATCCAGTGGGGAAAATAGGGTTTATAAACAAGATGTAATTTGTATTAAAATGTAGAAGTTATTTGAAATGAGTACAAATGTGATTGATACATAGAACTAGGTTTTTAATAATTAATCAAGTAGCAATAATAATAATAATCATAATAAAAATGTTCATGAAAATTTACAGTAATAATAATAATCATATTTTCCTTAATAATCAAGGCAATAATGATAATAATAATAATTGTAATATAATATAAGAATCATGGGAACTAGTTACAAATAAAATAATTTGTTAAAAGTAGATTTTAGCAAAAGATCAATAATACATTTTAACAGTGAATTTGAAAACGGAAAATAAAATAAAATAAATAAATATTAATTGATAACAAATTTTAAATACAGGAAAATATACAGAAAATACGTATTTGGGGAAACAGGGGTTACAGTTCAGCTACACCATTCTGTTCATGTGTGTGAGGGCATGACTGCTGAAAAAGGGTGTCGTGTGATTGAAGAATCAATCGCACAGTAGTGGAGTATACTCACGAGCACCATCGGAGCAAAAAACCTTGATGCGCACACCGAACTGAGTACGAATCATGGCCATAAAAACCTGGTAAATGGCAGGAATCTCATATTAGTGGTGCCTAAGAAACAACCATGTGTAGCGAGTAAAGTCATCCATGAAACTAACATAATAGTGATATCCTTTACTAGAAGGTACATGAGAAGGTCTCCATATGTTAGAATAAATAAGGTAAAAAGCATGAGTGGATTGAGAAGTGCTTTTATGATTAATAGGAAGAGTTGTGTTTCGCTAACTTATTATCCTGACAAACAGACAAATGTGTAAAAAAAACACGACCAAGAGCACCACTACTAGCTAACTCTTTGAGTTGGGCTCACTAACATGACCTAAACATCCATATCATAGATCGACATCAAATGACACGACACCAGCAAAACTAGAACGAGATCTATGTGCATGAATAAAATCTGTTTGATATAGATGACCATGTCGGTTCCAGTCTGTGGATCCTCTATAGAACTACCTAAAGATTCGAAGGTAACGGTAAGGCCGCTATTGCACAAAACACTAGCGGAAATAAGGATCCTGGATAAATAGGGAGCATAAATAACAAAAGGTAATGTGAGTGGGAGAGCTAATAGATCATGAGTGTGTAGTGAGAAGTAGTGAGCTATTAGCTGTGTGTAGTGATGGAGGGTGAGAAGGAATTGCAGTGCTGGTGGTGAACAATGTATAATCACTAGTAAGATGATGTGTACACTAGAATCTAAAACCCAGAAAAAATTCATACAAGGAGTAACAAAAAAAGCAGGGGCAAAGGAGCCAGCAATGGCAGACTGACCTAAGATCTAGAGTTCCAGTTGAACGAGGCGATGCTGAAGGTTAATCTAATCAGTAAGAGATGGCAAAGCTGGAGTAACAGCCATGGTAGGAGATATAGGGGCAGGAGGATGGTGAGGAGGTAAACCATGTTGCTTTCGTTGTTGCTTGGCCTGAATTAGAAGCTCTGAGTGCTGCAAAGTAATTACTATCAGAATGACTAGCCTTCTGACAATAGTTACAAAATAGAATACGACAGGCACACTCTAAGTGACCAATTTGTTTGCAAATAGTGCAAAGGTGACTGAACTATCAGTGAGAGGGGGTCATAGTATTAAATCTCGGATTTCGGAATCGTCTCGGTAAGGGGTATTTCGTCTCGGATCGGAGATGTTAGAGGAGATCTCGGAGAAATGTGATCATATCGGATGTTCATTTCCTATACTCAATAAATATATTTATTTGGTTACTAAATAAAATATTATATGTCTTACATGTTATTTATCAAATAAAATATTGTATAATGTAACTAATGACATGAACCAATTACGGAAAATATTCACATAATTTAACAACAATATAAAAGTGAATCTAAAATAAGTATATACCTAAATTGAATTTGTAAAATAAGTATATACCTAAATTGAATAAGAAAAAATGTATTAGTTAATAAACTTACTTGACTTTGCAAATATACAAACCATAGCGAGACGCAATCCTCACATTATCTTACTTAAGGTCCTATATTGAAATACATATATGCAAAAAATAAAACAATTTTTTTATATATATTCACAATAACATGTGTTTATTTCGGTTGATATTTTGCTAATTTTGGTAATATTTCGGCAATTTCGGTCGAAATCTACACATTTCGGTCCAAAACGATATAGAGTATAAAATATGTGATTTCGTATCGGCAAGCTAGCCGAAACGAAATTTCGGCCGAACTTTTGGCCGTATCGGAGGAAATTTAAAACATTGGGGGGGGGGGTGTGATGGTCAGGAGGAGGCATGGGACTGGTGCGGAGGTCGCGGGAGGTAGGTAGGAAGTCAGTAAGTGGGAAGTCAGACGAGGCAAAAAGGTATTGACGAAACTGATACTCCTTGGTGATGTAGAAGCAATAGAACCTGGTTGCAAAAGTTTTTTTTCCTTTTTTTTTTAAGCTCGGATTCGGGCTCGGATTGGATCTGGAAGTCGGGTTTCGAGTACGTGAAGGAGACTTGGATTTGGGGTTGGAATTGAGTGGATTTTGGATTTGGATTTGAATATGGTTTTAAGATTTGGATTTGGGAGCGGGATCTGGATTTGGAAGAAGGATGAGCTCGGGAGTTGGTTTTGAAGATTGGGAAGGGTATCCAATCGGGATAAGGATGTGGGATGTGGTTTTGGATTTCTTTTTTTTTTTGGGTGGAAAAACGGGTCAAGGGTCGGAATGATGGAGATGGTGGAGCGATGGTGGTAGTCGGGATTCGAGATGATGGAGATGAGGGAGGCCGGTCGGGAGGTGCAGGGGCGGATCTGGGCCCAAGCAATAATGCCCCGGATCTCTATTACCGGACATCCATGACATCACCAAGATCTTTGCCTTCAAATGCATCTCAACATAGTAAATAACACGAAAATTTAAACAATTTTATTGCCATCAGAGTTATTACATCAATAATTACAATATCAAATTATCCTTGAACAAGGAATACAAATTACACAACTTATTACAACTTATTACAAAAACACACTCAGACTCCTCTTGCAAAGCTATAGGCTGTCTTCCAGATTGGCAATCGATTAGCCGCTGCCGAAATCCTGCTGAGTGGTTTATCTGCCTCCCAGGGACTTGCCCCTCGGCTTGAGCCTTCTGCTTCTTGACTCTTGATAATTCTGCACCCACACGATTGGTAGGCATGTACTCTGCTACCCCACTTGGATGTCCTGCTGGTCTGGCTCTCCTGCCCTCGCAACCCAGTATCCAGTACCTAATTAAATGGGTCCGTCAGTAATTCTACTGACACAATGCTGATAAGAAACAACGATCTCCAAACTGGTAATCACAAACCATCTTGAATGAAAAGAAAAATGTGCATCCTAATTTCCTGGTATTTGTGTATGCCATGGTCTAACAACTAATGCACTGATCACCTGCCTTATTGTAATACAAGCAACCTTGGAACTGTGGATACGCTTGCATCCCATACTATATACGTTCCAGGCCAAAACATGACATGGTCTAATCTAATACACGAAACAAGAATGCACACGATGCACCTGCACCTACTCTAATGTGATTCGTTTGGGAACGTATGTATCCCATACTACATACTTTTCCAAAATCAACTTCGATGGAAATGTATGCATCCCATACTACTACTTTCCAAAGAGTTCATCTTTCTGAATGTAGGGTTCAATCCCTTGCCATGCAATGCGTTCTAATTCGGTCCACTTCCTGTTCCTGATAGTATGACATGGTTGAGGGGGTATAAATAAAAGACAATTCGGGGCGCTACCCTGTTGTCACCAATAATTGTTGCATCGGACCCTCCTCGAAAGCTGTGACGAACTTACATATATACACGCAGCAGATCCATTGCGCAGAAGATCCATTATGATCCGTTCGTGTCCATCAACATAGAACATGATGGCCTCAAAGGTCTAAAACCCCCTATCCGCCAGGAAATCGATATCCCGTTCTTACCATGGTACTTCAGGAATCAACAGCACAAGATACGCACAGCAGCACGTATCCCAAATGACAGGAAGAGACAACCCCATAGTATTACCACCTACTGCTAACTCTCAGAACGAGTTGGATTATAGGGAATCACCCCTAACACCAATTCGGTCTTCGAGCGAAAACAATAAAAGAAAAACCTAATCAATGCAGTTTACTGAAAACAAGTTGTTACTCAGATCACACTCAATGTCGATCAACAATGTTGAGCCTATCCGGTCTGTCAAAACAACAATCATTATGGGAATCACATCCACTGATTTCCCATACCTACACAGGTCAGCGACCAAATAATCTGGGCCCGTGACCCTCAGCAGGTAGTCCAACGGCGCCCCAAGGAAGCAATATAAATCTGAATGAATGTAAGCACACACATAACCAACAATTCTGAACATTGACAGACTTAGGCATCGAGACACCAAACATAAACCGACCAGAGCTATAACCCAACTCACTCATGTCCACCATGAGCACTAAACACAAGAACTTGTCTAAGTTTCAAATAAAATGCTAAAACATCATTAAAACACGATAGCTCAAGATCACCACACTGCGGTATGCAGAGGGTTCCTCATCAATTGTCGAATGAAACAGTTCAAGAAATAGCAGTAGTTGTAACCCAAGCTATGCTCATCAGAATCCAACACACTCAGAATTTCTAGAAGGATAGGGAGATCCACTGCAATCCCCTAGTGGACGACTCCCTCACATTCCTTAAGGAGCTCAAGTCCCCAAGTCAACTTAAGCTTGAAGTTTAGTCTGAACAACAGGTTGCTAACTTGCAACGTCCATAACTTCCGACACACAATTCGGAATTTCTTGATATCCCTCATTCTGAAAATATAAGACCCTAGTCTACAACTCTCCAGTTGACCATTTCCTCAAGTTCAATCATCTTGATACCCAATAACCCTTATATACTATCAGCAGTATGTTCCTTCTTACACTCGCTGCACCTTCCCAACATCATAAAAGTTTGCTCACCTATCAGAATTACTCGATTTCGGGTTCCATGGAAAGGTGGGAGTGTCTACTTCAACTTCCTAGTTGAACACCTCTTCAGGTTCAATCATTGAAACCCTCAAAAATACCTAAATCCATCAGGTGCACAAACAGGGCAGATTTGGTCTTGCTAGCGAATACTGCCTTGACTTAGACCGAATCTGTTCCATCTTTCGAAAATCATAACTCTCAACCTACAAACTGAAATTACAAAATTTCAGATGGGTTAGAAATCAATGACTCACTACTACAAATCTCTAATTGGCCAGTCGTCCAAATTCTTAACAAATAAGTCCAGGATTATCCATCTTCACAGACTAGTCAACTTGTACTAGGCTGAACATAGCCAACTTTGAAATTCAATAATAAATCAACCTTAAGTCCAATGCTCAAGAAATTCGAGATTATTAATCTAAACATATACTATTTCATTGTGTCCAAAATTTGCATTCAGATTTACATCACACAATGAGTTATGACTCCTCAAACATAGCCCAAAATCTCAGCTGCTCTTTCAGCAGGGGTTCTTGCCACTGTGTACGATTTATTCTTGAAACCTTATCAAACGACCTCTAAAAATTCTAAAATTTGAGATTCATCAAGTAGACCCATACCACATGCTACTCCCAAAATTCCATAGTAAAATAATAAACATATAAAGAGTTATGGCCTTTTAAACCTCAGTCCCAAACATAGTCAGCTTCAGCCAACACCTTCAGACCAGTCGCATTCTACAAAAATTTTCGAGGCATCAAACGACCTCGAAAAATTACAAAATTTAAGACTTTAGTTGTAGACACATACAAGAGTGTCCACAAAAAATTTTAGCTCAAAATACCCTGTCTTTTTTGAAATACAAAATCGGAATGACACAAAAATTCTTACAGCCATCAGCTATTCTGGCTGCTCACTGTCCTGACTTGGACCCATTGTTTGGGCTACTAAATTGCATACAAATATTACGAAAAAAATCATGGATATTATACATACATAGAAGAACAACTTTCCAAAATTTGAGCTCATAATTCTAAGCCATTTGGGAGCAAGAAATTCTCAAACATACCCTCACAATCATGATACTTAACAAAACTCATAAAAGAGTTATTTTTACCATACAACTTATCTTTTCCTAGCACTTCACATACTAAAACATGGTAAAAAATATTCATAGCTACTACTACTTATCCATTTCATACCAAAAAAATAAGCACTAAGTTGTAGAGTTAAGAGATCACCCACATGAAGTTTACAAAATCTCCTTGCTAGCTTGGCTCTTAGCCTTGCTTATTTGCTTACTTTACTTTGCTCCCTGCACTTGAATAACTTGGCCAACACCTTATCCTACACTTCTTCTCCTCCTTCTCTACTACTCTTATTTTAAAAGACTTCTCCCTTTCCTCTTTTATTTTTTGAAAGAGAACAGAGATAGGAAGAATGAAAGAATGAGAGAGTGAGTGGAAAATGAGGCTTTTATAAGAATGAGGGAGATAGGGTTTGGGGTGAATGAGGCCGGAAATGGTCAAGGGAGATGGAGGGCCAAGATATGGGGAGCTAAGGTTTGTGGAGGTGTATGGTGAGATGGGGTACCAACACATCATGTGGAAGCTTCATGGAAGCTTCTTTGGAAACTTCATGGAAGCTTCTGATTCTCATAGTCAACCTACACATGGTGATTTATTTCTACCATTGGATCTTCATCAAGATCAAGCTATGATCATCATGATGCTAGGGTTCCTAACCCTAGGTTAGGTCAAGGAACCCTAGGTCACCATACCCTAGGTTACCATACCCTAGTGCACAAATACAACTAACATTCAATTCAAGCACTAGCTTAATTGAAAATAACCAATACATATAAATTAAAATCCATAAAAATACATGCTTTATAGAAATTATAATTTTCTCCCGACAATTGTCTGGTCGAAATAATCGGGACAGAACCATAGTTTAATCAAAAAGATATTCCAAGTCTACCTCATCGGGTTGTGAACAACTCATATGTCTGAAATCTCTCAATTAAAACTGATAATTGTTAGAAAAATATGTAATCGTGTGCAATACACAGACGTGCACGGATTATAATGCAAAAATAGCCATATGTTATTTTGTGGGGTATTACATCAGCAGCACAAGTAACTGCTTTGGGCCCCCATTTTTATAGGGCACCATATTTTTGTAAGTATTTACAATGTTTAAAAAAAATGTAATTGTTTTCTGATACGATTACATTGTATTATCTAAAACTTGAAACAACAGTTGGCTTGTTAGCTCATTTGGTTGGAGTGTCGTGCTAATAATGTGAAGGTCGCAAGTTCGAAACCTGCATGAGCTAATTAATTTTTCCATCATTTTTTATTTTTAAAAATAATTATTTTTCACATAGCCATACTGATGTAAACTTAATCCTATGTAGAGAATTTTCAAGAATATTAAAAGATTAAGTTTACCAACATGTAATATGGGACAAGTTAGACATTAAAACATTTAATCGGTTCGATGGATTTTCAAGAATTGAATTAAGTTTAACAAGCCCATTTAATGATTCAGATCTAACAATCAATAATTATATACCTAAGCATTCTTAGCAAGTAAAAGATTCAATAATGATTTTTGCTCTAATTGGTAAGTAGAAGCACACACTCTCAATATTTGTGGACGATAGATAAATCAAATAATATTATAGAGATGATAAAGTAATAATATAAATATTTGAGAAGTGGAAAGAAATTACCGGACTTGAAGAAATTATTGCGAACAGATCACGATTGTTGTGCTTGCGGTGAAGGAGATGCGACGGGGAGGGCGATGCTGGTTAGGGGGAGCGCGGTTGACGAGGGGTGTAGTGGTGGTCGGTTGCAGGCTGCAGCGGAGGAGTCGCGGTCGACGAGGTGTAGTGGTCGTTGAGGAGTAGGTTTCGAAGTAGAGGGATTCGGGGATTAGGATTTTGAAGTGGGAGGCTGGTGTCAACTGGAGTAGTGGAGTGAGGAAGATGATGGAGGTGCGGGGTGCAGAGGGGCGACGAGAAGGAAAGGGATCGACGGTGGTGCCAAGGTGGTTCGGGGGTTGTGGTGAGGCAACTGATGGGTTTCGGCCAAGAAGAAGAAAGAGAAGATGAGAGAGAGGGGGAGTTTGGTGGCTTAGAAAGAGAGATATAGGGTTAGGGTTAGGGTTGGATATTAACTTGGGGATTTTGGGGGTGTAGTTTTAAAGTTTATCACAAATCTTAAAATTGTAACTCAATGTCTCACACAAAAAGATTAATGAACAGTAAAACTCAATCACAGGTGTTTTTTTAATCAATAATAGCATATCTTCTCATTATTCTCAAGGCTTGTATATAGGCTCAAAATAAATCCAAAACAAATCTCAAACAAATCTAAAATAAATCTCTCAAATCTAAAACAAATCTCTCAAATGAACTACATATGTCCAAATCTCAAAATAAAAATAAAACAGAACCGATATCCATATCACATACATGTCATTTTACCTTTTTATGAATTTAATATTATTTTTCACTTAACCCATGCATGCAACTCTATGATATTTTTTCAATGTTCTATGGTATATCATATTTACCTATTTATGATAAATTTCAAACCAAATCTTCAAGTGCATATGGTTATTCTACCTTTTATGCTTCCAACTAGTATTCGCATATGCATTTATTCATCATTACTTCATTCTGACCGTGTTCTCTAATATATCATATTTATCTCTTTGTGATAATGTAATATTCAAGTGCATATACATGTTTGCTTTGTTTGCTTCTTTTCCCTTTCTTCTAAATTTTGTATCTGTTGATGAAAGGAATACTAGGGTTGCCTTAAAAAAGAAAACAATTATAAGGGGCGTTGGATAAAACCAAAACGTTATCAATTAACTTTTTTTGGAAGCATATAGTTTGTCCTTCAAAGCTCCAAGTTTATTTGCATTTAAATAATTGTCATTTTTATTTTGTCAACTTACAAAAGGTCCCATTTGAGAACTTGCTTAGAGCTCTCTGAAACTCAGATACGTCCCTGGGGAGGTGATCAGGAGGGTAGCAGGATCAGGATTTGCTGCGGATCTGGATTTTGGAGTGGATCAGGAATGGGTTCGGGGAAGAGACAATGGAGAAGAAGAAGATGGAGATTAGCCGTGGGTCATTAGGATTAGGCAGGGAGATTAGGGATTAGGATTTGCTATGAGACCATGTTAGGTTGACAGAGATAGTTGAAGAGAAAAGATTAATGGATATTATTGGGTATTTAGACCAGTATATCTAGGGGTATAAGTACAATCTCAGCCATATGTATCTAACAATATATTTAACAAACTAACAATATATCTAACTGGTAGAAACAAGGATTTGAATCTATGGACAAAAATGTGAACGTCAGATGTGTAACAAGAGAGCCAATGCTCAAAATTTGATATACATATGAATAACATATTATTAATAGAATATCTACGAATATTCTAATCAGATCCGAAAATTTTAGATACATCTGAATCTGTTTCTACCCAAAATTTGGAAATGCTATCTGAATCCTTATCTAAATTCAAATGGATATGGATATTTGTATTTGTATCTGCATCCAACTTAGATACGCGTCTGATCTTATATACTAGTAATTTGCACGTGCGATGCACGTCTTAATAAATATAGTTTTTAAAAATAAAAATTTAGACATAATCTGTATTTGAACTTAGAACCTCCTTTATAATAGTTATGCACGTGTATTGCACGGGTTGGTAGATTGACAAAACATTTACAAATGACACTAAGGTCTTCTCCCATTATAATATTAGAAATAGGAGTATTTCTTAGTTTTTAAAAATAGCGGGGTATATATTAATTTTCACATTTTAAATGGGGGCATTTGCTAAAATATCCCTTTTTTAGGAGCTGTACGTGCATCACACGGGTATGTTTGGTGGATTTAGTTTGCCGTATATTGCACGTGTTTACTCAGTTACAAAATTAGGATTTGTTTGTTTACAACCCCAACTCTCCCATTAAAATAGTAGAGATTTGTATCCATTTGCATCCCTACTCACAATGCTTTCAGCGGTTATACCTTACCCAATCTATCAAAGTGAAAAAAAAGTCCAGCTACTATTAGTTGGGTTATATGAATTGAGAGAAATCATAAAAACTTTCAGTATACATGCATTATTAATCAAGTCTTCAATAATTGACAATTATTGCTAATATCATTTTTTGGTTAGGACTTGGGTCAGAGCCGACTAAGAAAAAGGCTAAAGAAATGTTCGCTCAGATTGATGAGACCTCTATCATGGCGGATTTGTAGTTGTAGTGCCCCGAGTTCCATACACCAGGAACTCGAGATACAACCAGGATCTTTCCTTCAAATGAGTACAAAACACAGAAATGTCACAGGAAATTAAAAAAAAATTATGCGCCAATTACAATAAATTACGACATGATTTCAATGATGAATTACCTCAATACTTACATCAATAATCTACGTAAACGCTGATCAACAATCTCCTCTTGATCACTCCATGCCGCTCTAGTCTCCTGCTCCACGAATGACGCTCCCACAATCAGGCAATCATGCACACTAGCCAACTGTGGGCACGATCAGACGGGAAATGATTCCCCGTCCGTTGATTTAAGTAGGGTTTCTTGTGTGTAGTGATCATGTTAGTAGTGGTAATCATGTTAATAATATTAACATTGTTCATGTTAGTAAGTTAGTTAAATAGGTTAGTTTGATAGTAAATTAGTAAAGTAAAAATGCGAGAATGCCATGTTAGTGAGAAGTTAGAAAGTTGGAAATGTAGACTTGACCTTGTAGTGACCTAATGGCTAACCAATTGTACATGGTTAATAAGCATAGTTTATGATTAGGAGCTAAGTGTAGACTTGACCTTGAATACAAGAAATCATGTTTGCATTCATTTCAATTTTTTTGTTTTATTTACATTCTATCGATAATGGCATTTTGTAGGTTGATCATCGCTCTTTAACACCTGGCCGAGCTTTGTGATTTTGGGATTGCTAAAATGCTGGTAATATTTCTCAACCCGAATGTACTTGCACTATAACACTAGATTCTTGAATATGATTGTGACTGAAACATCCTTGTTTTAGCTGTAAATAATATGCATGATACTAGCTACTAGCTAAATCTTCATCTATAGGTTTGATTATTAGTCTTAAGGACTAGATAAATCATTATATGTTGATTATTTGCAATTTTCAGTATGTTGAGAATGTAAGGACACTATTTAGGATGTTCAACTTTCACGGAAGAAATTTTTCGTAAATTGTGGAGATTATAATGCTCAATGGATTATTTAGTTGAATTATGCAACCTCTTTCGCATGTATGTCATATTGTCAAGTTCTTTTTAACACCCGTTATCCTGCTAGTGACTTGATACTCTAACTAGCTTATCTATTTTAAGCATAAAATTGTGTTTTTAGTAGCATGAATCTGATACTCTAATTATCTTATCCAGTTTTACTTTATTATTGTTTAATATTCTTTTCGCTGGCTTTCTATACAAAGATTCAATATCTTTATCTTTGGGTTTTTAATAATTTCTACCCTTCTATTTTTATTTGCACTAAGTAGAACAACATCCTAAACTTCTTAGTTTATAGATTTTCTTATATTTTCCTATATACAAAGTAATCTTTCTCGTTTTCTTTTTTTATCACCTTTAAAGTTTCTTATTTTAAATGTAAAGTATCAAGATTTTATAATTGTTTTTTTGTATTTTCCTAAACTTATAATTCCATTTCACAACATCAAGCCCAACTACCTTTTACCTTTTTTTCTTTAACACCTTTTATTTTTCCGTTGCCAAATTCTTATACCAGCTATCTGCTCGTCATGGTCTTAACTAGTTACAACCCTTTTCCTTTTACCAATCTGATACTCCTATTAACTTATCCACTTTTACTTTATTATTGTTTGATATTTTTACAGTTGGGTCCTTTATTTTTTAGCTGAAATGTAACCTAAACTCTTGAATATATAGATCTTCGTATATTTCCATACCTAAATACAAGTAACTTTGCTCGTTTGCATTTTTCATCACCTTTCAAGCTTATTATATCAAACGAAATGTTTTATTTTACCATTATCAAATTCTGATACCAACTACGAAAAACCCTCTTCCTTCGAATAATCAGATACTCCAATTTTGTTATCAAATTTTACTTTATAATTGTTTAGTAATTGTACCGCCGGGTTCCTTATTTTCTACCCTTCTATTTTTAGCAGAAAGTAACATGAATTCCTGAATATGTAGATTTTCTTATATTTTCCAAAATACAAGTAATCATCCTCATGTGCATTTTTAATCACCTTTCTAGTTATTTATTTCAAATGTAAATTATCAAATTCTATACAAAGATTCAATATCCTTACCTATGGGTTTTTTTTATTTCTACCCTTCTATTTTTATTTGCACTAAATAAAACAACATCCTATACTTTTGAGTTAATAGATTTTCATATATTTTCCTATATACAAGTAATCTTTCTTGTTATTTTTTTCATCACCTTTCAATTTTCTTATTTCAAACGTTAGGTATCAAGATTTTATAACTATTTTTTGTTTTTCCTAATCTTGAAATTCTATTTGACAACATAAAGTCCTACCATTTATCTTAATTTTTCTTTAACGCATCTTTTATTTTACCGTTGCCAAATTCTGATACCAACTATGGGGTGTCTCTTCCTTTCATTAGGGATACATGCTGCTGTGCGTATCTTGCACTGCTGATTCCTGAAGTACCATGGTAAGAACGGGAAGTTGATTTCCTGGCAGATAGGGGGTTTTAGACCTTCAAGGCCGTCATGTTCTGTGTTGGTGGACACGAACGAATCATAATGGATCTTCTGCGCAATGGATATGATGTTGTATATCTGTAAGTTCATCACAGCTTTTGAGGGTGGTCCGATGTAGCAATAGTTGATGGCAACGGGATATCATCCTAAATTGTTTCTTTTTATTTATACCTCCTCAACCATGTCATACTATCAGGAACAGAAAAGGGACCGAATTAGAATGCATTGCATAGCGAGGGTTCAAATCCCTGAACTGGAGAAACAGCTTGATCTGGGGCACATGTAGTATGGAATGCATGTGTGTCCAGAGTCTTGCTAACATTAGATTAAGTGCTTCTGTTCTGTACTCTGTATTTTGTATTAGACTTCAAGTCATGGCATACACGAACACTAGAAAATCAGGATACGCGTATCTTTTCCATTCAAGTTGAATTATGGGTGTGATAGTTGGAGATCGTTGTTTTCTTATCAGTATTGCATCTGTAGAATTACTGACATGCCCACTTAATTGGTACTTGATACCGGGTCGAAAGGGTAGGTGAGCCAACCCAGCAAGACATCTAAGTGGGGCGGCAGAGTACATGCTTACCATTCGAGCGGGCGCAGAAATATCAGAGTCACACAGCAAAAGGCTCAAGCCGAGGGGCAAGTCCCAGGGGGGCAGAGCGACCGCTCAGCTGAATTTCGGCAGTGACCAATCGATTCCCGATCTGGAAGACAGCCGATAGCCTCACAAGTGGAATTTGGATATTTGTAATCTGTTTTAATGAGTTTATGTAATTTGTATTCCTTGTTCAGAACAAGATAAAGGTTGTAATTATTAATATAATGATTCTGTTGGGTAATAAAAGTTTTTAATTTTCCGTGTTATTTTACTGTATTGAGATATATTTGAAGGAAAAGATTTTGGTGATGTCACGGATGTCCTGTAACGGGGATCCGGGGCATTATAGAAACACATTTCTCTTTCCTAGGATTTGGTTAATTTGCCTTCTACTCCACTTTAAGCTTCAAATTGTTTGGGGATTCTAGGAGATTTTGGCGTACTCTTGAGCGTGGTAGTGTTGATTTGTGGGGAGAATTCCATTAAGGTATACTTAATTTTATATTTGTGTATGGAATTGTATGCTTTCTATTTCTTATCATGACAATCGTAGTAGGATCATGGTTTTAAATCTCGGATTTTAGACTTGTCTCGACAAAGGGTGTTCCGTCTCGGAACAGAGATATCGGAGGAGATCTCCGAAAAATGTGATCATATCAGATGTTCATTTCCTATACTTAATAAATATTTTTTTTATTACTAAATAAGATATTATATGTCCTACATGTCATTTATCATATAAAATACCGTATAATGTAACTAATGACATGAATCAATTACAGTAAATCTCCGCATAATTTAACAATAATATAAAAGAGAATGTAATATAAGTATATAACTAAATTGAATTTGCATTGATTAAAAAAAATGTATTAGTTAATAAACTTACTTGACTTTGCATTTATACAAACAATAGTGATACGCAGACCTCACATTATTTTAGCTTAAGGTCATATATTGAAAGACATGTATGCAAAAAGTAAAACAAAATTTTAAAATATTTTCACAATAACATTTGTGTCTATTTCGGTTGATATTTCGCCAATTTCGGCAATATTTCGGCCGATATTTCAATAATTTCGGCTGAAATGTACATATTTCGGTCCAAAACGATGTAGAATATAAAATATATAATTTCGTATCGGCAAGCTAGCTGAAACTAAATTTCATCCAAAATTTCAGCCGTATCGGAGAAAATTTAAAATAGTGAGTAGGATGATGTTTAGAGTATGTGTAACATGCTTAGGGTGAAAGATTTCAATTTTAATGGTGATAATATGGAAATTTCATTAAACCTAGGGTTGGAGTTTAGGAAGGGTGAAGAGAATTGTATCTATTGTATGCTAGAAATTATTTTGGTTGGTGTAGGATATTATGGGATAATTTAGAAGCATTTATGATAAATTTTGATAATTATTGACAATTATAAGGAATTTTCCCGGTATCGAAACATTGTAAAAAATAGAGTTTATTGGTATAAAAACAAGATAAGTGTGGGAAAATATGTACAAATAATAGACTTTAGTCCCGAGATGTATATGTAAGTTAATTTTGGTATATAGAAATTTATTTGGGGAATTTTACCCTTAAAATATAAATATCGATTAGAACTCCTCCGATCGAGGGGTAAAATTTGGATTTGAGTATAGAATTAGAGAATGGTTTTCTTGGCATGCTTACATAGATTATTTATGACATATGAGTTGCTCTGATGCGAATTCGAGGGTAAAATATTCTGTGTTTTGAGTTAATGGCTTATGGGTTCGATAATTTTTCTAATAGGTGTGATAAAGTGAAGTTTGATTAGCGATTGGGCGAGCGAGGAGCATATTCTTGTCAGTTCGTCAGGTGAGTATGATCGTACTGGATATACTTTATGTTGTGGTAAAATTTTAAACTTATCTAATGTGAATTGTGATAGTTATGGTCGAATAAAGAAATAATGGAAAATATGGAATTTGATTGTTGAAATTGTGCTATGTGGTATAGTTGAACGATTTTGAATATTTGGTGCTATTAGTGATATATTGGGTTTATATATGCTAATATGAAGTAATTAGGGCATGGTGTACGTGTGTTATGCGGGTGATAAATAGAATATATATATATATATATATATATATGATGTTATGATGTGTTAAATGGCATGGTGCACGTATGACATGTGGGTGATACATGAAAATTTGATATAATAAAAGATGAGATTGATGACTTGGTATATGTATGATATGCAGGTAATTAAAGAGGAATAATAGGTGGTAAAATGATAAGATAGATATTTCGTGATAATACGAAAAGATAAATAACATGGTGTATGCCAAATATGTGATAATTTGTTGAGATAAAAAATGAGATGATATGTAATAATAAAATGGAATAAAAAGATGAGATGAAAATGATTATAAAAGATAAATTTCGCTTACCAGTGCCTACAGAAATCCTGGGGATTTGGGCTAGACCTCTTAATACCCAAGAACCGGCTTGAGGTGCGGTGTTTATTACCCAAATTATGTCTGGGGTGCGGTGTTTTTATTGCCCAAGCTATCGGTTTGAGGTCATGTTATTGCCCATTTTATCTGGGGTGTAGTGTTTATTACCCAAACTATGTTTGGGGTACGGTGTATATTACCCAGTTTATCTGGGTGCGGTGTATATTACCCAGTTTATCTGGGTGCGGTGTGTATTTCCCAGTTTACCTGGGTGCGGTGTATATTACCCAGTTTGTCTGGGGTGCGGTGATTATTACCCAAACTATATTTGAGGTGCGATGTATATTACCCAAGTTCTACTTGGGGTGCGATGTATTCCCTCGCTGGCATAGGCTGGGAGGAAGACGTAGCCTCGGGCACGTAAGACCCTTGGTGGGCTGTGGTCCACGTGTTTACTGGGCTAGCGGCTTCAGTATTTGGGATGCTGTGGGGCACTGGTCGACAAATTAATAAAATGGGTAAATATGAAAAGAGAATGAAAAAGTAAAGAAAGTATATAATATGAAATGAGAATGAGAAAGTAAAGGAAGTGTATAATTTGAAAAGAGAATGAAAAAGTAAAGAAATGGTATGATATGAAAAGAGAATGACAAAGTAAAAAAAATGGGTTATGTGGATGAGCATGAAAAGTAAAGTAAATATGTTATGAAATGACAATGAAAAGTAAAGAAATTGTGTTGTGGGAATGAATATGATAAGTAAAGAAAATGTGTTATAAGTATGTGAAGGAATATGAGAAAGTAAAGAAATTATGTTACGAGAATGAATATGAAAAGTAAAGAAATTGTGATATAAGAATAAAAAGGTAAAGGAAGATGTATTATGAGAATGAAAAGTAAAATAAGGTGTAATATGTGCCGAAAAATTTAAGTGATATTATGTGATGAGAATGGATATTAAAGTAAAAGCATGATATAACAAGAGTTTGGTACACCTTGGGAATTGTGTTGAGGAACTACCTGCCCGCTATTTCGGTGGAAATGGTGGAAATTACCTACATAGGCACAACCCCTAAGGTGGATCGGTGGGGTATTAATATGATAGTTGTATTGTGAAATGGGAATGAAAAGTAAAGTAAGTTGTAATATGAAGATGAGAACAAAAATAAAGTATTACCCAAGCTAGCAGCTTTGGGGTGCGGTGTTATATTACCTAGGCTATCGGCTTTGGGGTGCAGTGTTATATTACCCAAACTATGTCTAGGGTGCGGTGTATTATCCAATGAGAATAAAAATAAAGTAAGTTGTAATATGACGTATGAATGAAAATTAAAGTAAATTATATGATAACAAAAGAATGAGAAGTAAAGTAAGTTGTATGATGAAATGATAATGAAAATCTAAAATGAGAATGAGAATTAAAGTAAGTGATATGATGTAATAAGAATAAAAAGGAAACTATATTGTATTAAAAGAAGAGAATGAATGTTAAAGTGTTGTGATATGTTATGAGATGAGAATGAATGTGAATATATTATAAGATTGAATGAAGGTGGGGTGGTGGGACGTGAATGAATATGAATATAGTATAAGATGGGAATGAGTATTAAAATAGAAATATGATATGATACTAGATTTTCCCGTGGGCACGTGCCTACGGCACGTCTTCAGAACGATACAGCATATGAAAATCCTTGTAAACAGTAAATCAACAATTATGTAGCTCAAGTTTGCATAGTATGACAATAATTAGTTGTAAATAAAAGTCCATGTTTCCATAAGTGTGTGTGTGTGTGTGTGTGTGTGTGTGTGTGTGTGTGTGTGTGTATATATAGAGAGAGAGAGAGAGAGAGAATTAAATAAATAAAAAAGTTTTTTTAGGGGGGGGGGGGGGGAATTTGAATTTGAGTTTTGGGGGCTCTCCTTCAATCTCCCCAAAATCAAAGGCCCAGATCTAACCTCACAAAACACACTTTCTTTGTATTTTATTATATAGATGGTAGATAGAATGGATGTTGATATGGTAGATTGGTTGAAGACTAACAAATTTTTTTTGTGCAATATTCAGTTTTTATTTACTATGTTTTCATGTTTAATCTCAAGTTATCTTTAATTATCACCATGTTAGTAAGTTCTTTTAATTCTTTTCATATTATTTATTTTAGTAACTAACCTAGTAGATTATACTCACATCAGCTATGACTGACCCCTGTTGTTTTGGGGGGTTAGTGGAGTCCCTCCCTGAGGGAGGACGCCCCTAACCCACTTTGCAGGTTTTGAGTAGCAGCGAGGTGAAATATCTTAGTAGTACTTAGTTTTATAGGTATTCTTTCTCGTAGTAGTGTTGGTGGTGTATGTATGGGAATATGTGATAGTGGTTGTATAATATTTTGCATTTTGAAAGATTATGTATATAATTGTATGGGATGATGATATATAGTAATGTGATGAGATGTGCAAAACCCGTACCTGCCTGGTTGTGGAGGATTGGGTTCTCTGGGTTTGTTTTTGAAAAAATTTTTAAAGGTTTTTTTAAAAACTTTTTTTGTTTCCAAATGATTTTTGGTTTTAATTTGTATCTTGCATATTAAGATGGGATATGACCCAAGAGCCCTATATATGTATATTGCCTGTGTGTTATTGCTTGAATTGGCCTGAGGATGATTGATATATATTGTGTGTGTTGGGTTACAAGTAATTGTTTGCAGAATTTCGTAAGGAATTTCTGTAAAATGGCTAATATTTCAGGGGAGATTCTGTCGAAATTTTAATTGAAATTTATAAAGATTATTCTGAGTAAGAAATATTGTAAGTAACAAGTAGATTAAGTAAGAAATGGTTAAAAAAATCCCTAAACTCATGAATATATACCCTCCTATTTTAGCTGAAATGGTCTCAACTATTTTTAATTGAAATGTAACCTAAACTCATGAATATATACATTTTCGTATATTTCCCTCCCTAAATAAGAGTAACCTTGCTCGTATGTATTTTTCGTCACATTTCAAATTTCTTATTTCAAACGTAATCTTTTATTTTACAGTTATCAAATTTTGATGTCAACTTCCTCCTAGTCATGGTCTCAACTACGAACAACCCTTTCCTGAATAATCTGATACTCCAATTATATTATCCAATTTTACTTACCGTTGGGTTTCTTAATTTCTTCCATTCTATTTTTAACTGAAAAGTAACCTGAACTCCTGAATATATATATTTGTTCTTATATTTTCCCAAATAAGAGTAAATTTGCTTGTGCTTTTTCATCACCTTTCAAGTTAGTTATTTCAAACATAAATTATCAAATTCTATACAAAGTTTAAATATCTAGACTGTTGGGTTTTTTATTTCTATCCTTTTATTTTTATTAGCATTCTTGCTTTCCTATATACAAGTTTATTGATTTTCAAAATATTATAGCATTCTAAACTCTAAAATTTATTGATTTTTGTATATTTTCCTATATACAAGTAATCTTTCTTATTTCCATTTTTCATCATCTTTTAAGTTTCTTATTTCAAACGTAAAGTATCAAGTTTTTTATAACTTTTTTTTGTATTTCCTAATCTTATTATTATATTTGACAACATCAAGCCCAACTACTTTTCACCTTTAATTTTTTTGTAGCTCATCTTTATTTTTCTATCTTTGCCAAATTCTATTACTTGCTACGCCTAGTTATGGTCTCAACTAATTACAACATTTTCCTTTTAGTAATTTGAAACTCCTATTATCTTACCCACTTTTACTTTATTATTCTTTGATGTTTTTACAAGTTGTTCCTTTTTTCTAACCTCCTATTTTTCGCTCAAATGTAATCTAAACTCTTGAATATATAGATTTTTGAATATTTCCCACCCTAAATACAAGTAATTTTTTCCGTGTGCATTTTTCATCTCCTTTCAATTTTCTTATTTCAATCGTAAATTATCTATTTTTTATACAAGATTCATTATCCTTACCGTTGGGTTTTTTAGTTCTACCCTTCTATCTTTATTTGTACTAAAAAGAAAGCATCCTAAACTCTTTAATTTATTGATTTTCGTATATTTTCTTATATACAAGTAATCTTTCCCATTTTTATTTTTCATCACCTTGAAGTAACCGATTTCAAACGTTAATTATCATGTTCTATACAAGATTTTTATAACTATGTTTTGTATTTCATAATCTCATAATTCTAGTTGATAACATCAAGCCCAACTATCTTTTACCTTTAATTTTTTTTGAACGCTTCTTTTCTTTTACCGTTATCAAATTTTATATCAGCTACCTCCTACTCATATTTTCAAATAGTTACTTCCATTTTCATTCGAGTAATCGAATACACAAATTACCATATCCATTTTTTTTAATATTATTCAATTTTCCTACCGTTGGGACCATTCTACTAATCTATTTTTATTTGTGCTAAGTTGCTAAAAACCTCCCTAAACTCTTGAATATATATAGATTTCTGCATATTTTCTCTAAATACGAGTAAACTTGCTTCTGTTCATTTTTCATCAACTTTCAAGTTTCTTTTTTCAAACGTAAAGTATCAAGTTTTGTGTAACTGTTTTTTGTATTTCTTAATCTTATAATTCTATTTGACAACATCAGGCCCAACTACTTTTTTCCTTTAATTTTTCCTTAACACATATTTATTTTTACCGTTGCTAAATATTGATACCCGCTACTCCTGGTCATGGTGTAAACTAGTTTCAACCATTTTCCTTTTAGTAATCTGACACTCGTATTATCTTATCCACTTTTACTTTATTGTTCTTTAATATTCTTACAGTTGGTTCCTTTATTTTCTACCCTCCTTTTTTAGCTGAAATATAACATAAACTCTTGAATATATCGATTTTTGTATTTTTTTCCACCTTAAATACGAACAATTTTTCCCGTGTGCCTTTTCACCGCCTTTAAATTTTCTTTTTTCAAACGTAAATTATCTAATTTTTATATAAGATTCAGCATCCTCATCGTTGGGTTTTTTGGTTCTACCCTTCTACTAAAAAGAAAAGCATCCTAAAGTCTTGAATATTTTGATTTTCGTATATTTTCTTACAAAGAAGTAATCTTTCACGTTTTTATTTTTCATCACCTTTCAAGTTTCCGATTTCAAACGTTAATTATCATGTTCTTTACAAGATTTTTATAACTATGTTTTGTATTTCATAATCTTATAATTCTAGGTTATAACATAATGCATAACTATCTTTTACCTTAAATTTTTCTTAAACGCTTCTTTTCTTTTACCGTTATCAAATTTTATGTCAGCTACCTCCTACTAATATTTTCAAATAGTTACTTCCATTTTCCTTCGAGTATCGAATACACAAATTACCATATCCAATTTTTCTTTAACATTATTCAATTTTCCTACCGTTGGGACCATTATTTACTACCATTATTTATTTATTTGTGCTAAGTTGCTAAAAACCTCCCTAAACTCTTGAATATATAGATTTTTGTATATTTTCTCTAAATACGAGTAAACTTGTTTCTGTTCATTTTTCATCTACTTTCAAGTTTCTTTTTTCATACGTATAGTATCAAGTTTTCTGTAACTGTTTTTTTGTATTTCTTAATCTTATAATTCTATTTGACATTATCAGGCCCAACTACTTTTTCCTTTAAATTTTCTTTAAAGCATCTTTATTTTTTACCGTTGCCAAATACTGATACCCGCTACTCCTTGTCATGGTGTAAACTAGTTTCATCCTTTTTCCTTTAAGTAATCTGATACTCCTATTATCTTATCCACTTTTACTATATTATTCTTTAACATTCTTACAGTTGGTTCCTTTATTTTCTACCCTCCTTTTTTAAGCTGAAATGTAACCTAAACTCTTGAATATATAGATTTTTATATATTTTTGCCCTCCCTAAATACGAGCAATTTTTTCCGTGTGCTTTTTTCATCGTCTTTCAATTTTGTTTTTTAAAACGTGAATTTTTTGTTTTTAGTATATTTTCTTATAAAGAAGTATTCTTTCGTGATGTTGCCGCTAAATTTGGTGTGGGGGCAAACAGATGAATTTGTGGATTCTTAGGGAAACCGAATAGTAAAACCTGTATACCTGTTCCGTCGGGCTTCGGTCGTCGATCCCGCCGTAGACCTGCAAAAAGTGCGAGACACCGGGGTTGTTCCCGGCGACGCACCCTCCGACACTCAAGTCAGTAATCTAGGAAGACTATGAATGAGCGTAAAAACTGGTGAAAGATTGATTACCTCTTAATGGAGATGGATGGGGGGTATTTATAGGCGTCTCAGGGAACAGATTGGGAATGTAATCCCTGTGATTTGATAAGGAATATTCCCCGTAATCATATAAGGAATTTTATCCCCAAATCCCGGTGAAAAGATAGATGTATATCTGGGCTGTTGATCAAGATTAATCAGGGACCCTGATTTTATCTTGTTGGATTGGGTGTGCAGCGGGTTAAAACCCGCACCCTCTTGTTGGTGGGTCCGTTTGTGGGTCCTTGGGGAGAAGACCCACTACCCATTTCGGACCCTCTTGTAGGCGAAATTACCATTTTACCCCCAAATCTCAAGATTCGTGCCCAATTTGGACGGCTCCGGTTTAACCCCATTTTTAGCCATATCACGAGCCCCCCACTCCTAGAGACTGAGTTTGATCAGCCTTTGAGGAGTAGTTTTGACTGTTTTAATGGCTGGTGGAGTTATATCGGAGTTCAAATGGAGGGTCGTGAATCTTGAGGGGGTAGTGAGGTGATTTGTCCAGTGGATCGAGCTCCGAGTTGCTCATGAGCTTTGATGGTCATGTGGTATTCTTGCAGGGATATCCTCTTTCCCCTCGCGAAGCGTCAATTCGTCGTTCGGGGGTCTCATACGTTTGTATTGCGCCTTAGACTCCCCCCAGGGCTTGCTGACTAGGAGGCCGAGGTCCATATGTAGTTCGGCAAGCTTTTCCGGAGAGAAAAGCGAGTTCGGCATGGCTGCGAGCACTAGGAGTGAGTCTGGCGATCTGCCGAACTTGTTTTTTGCCCTATAACAAGGTCGGTGTCACCAACGCTCGGCGGTGAGCGCCGAACCTGTTTTTACCCTGTAACAGGGTCGGTGTCACGAACGCTCGGCTGTTAGCGCCGAACCTGTTTTTACCCTGTAACAGGGTCGGTGTCACGAACGCTCGGCAGTGAGCGCCGAACCTGTTTTTACCCTGTAACAGGGTCGGTGTCACGAACGCTCGGCAGTAAGTGTCGAACCTGTTTTTACCCTGTAACAGGGTCGGTGTCACGAGCGCACGGCAGTGAGTGCCGAACCTGTTTTTACCCTGTAACAGGGTCGGTGTCACGAACGCTCGGCAGTGAGTGCCGAACTTGTTTTTATCCTGTAACAGGGTCGGTGTCACGAACGCTCGGCAGTGAGTGCCGAACTTGTTTTTACCCTGTAACAGGGTCGGTGTCACGAACGCTCGGCAGTGAGTGCCGAACTTGTTTTTACCCTGTAACAGGGTCGGTGTCACGAACGCTCGGCAGTGAGCGCCGAACCTGTTTTTACCCTGTAACAGGGTCGGTGTCACAAACGCTCGGCAGTGAGGCGATTGCTCAGTCGCAAATCGAAGGTGTGGGGTCTCTGTGGGTCGAGCGACGTGGCACAATCTGTCCCGCGGTGGTCCTGTTTTCAAGGGCATTAATGGTGCCTTGGAGTTTGTGCGGCGTTCCGCCTTTCTCTAGGGCATTAAATGTTGTTCCTTCAATTAATGCGTCGCGTTTCACCTTTCGAGGGTCATAATGGCCGGATTTTGGAGGAGGGCTATAAGTACCCCATTCCCTTTGTCATTTTGATCGCACCAAATGTAGAGTTTCAAACCTTGGGAGCATTGGCCTTGGGTAACTTGTCTTTCGAGGTCCAAGGGGGTTGTCGCTCTTTTGCCTTTTTCTTCTCCCGTTCCTGACGGCCCCAAAGTGGATGTCAGGAGTGGGGGAGAACAAGGCAGTAGTGGCGACGACCGTAGACCGGACCCGAGGGATGAGCTGCTTCGGAAGGACGGGTGGTCGCTCTCCCACCAAGATCTTCTGCCTACTCTGTTTGCTCCGCAGCGGGTGTCAGGGTCGGCGGAGATCATGGTGGGAGAGGTGGTCACCCATGTCCGAATTCGAGGGGCGAGTTTGACGAACAGTCGTCTTTCCACCATGATTTTTTCCGGACCATCTGAGCTCGTTGTTTGTAACTGTGAAGGCGCGGTTGCCAGGGTCCTCTGCCAAGCCGAGCCTTCCAGTTGCAACCAACTAGCTCGGAATGGTGCGCTTCTCCTGACCTTTGAGTGTTGATGGGCCCCCTCCCATCTCTGTCTTCCTTCCGGGCTGATGCCTTCTGATGGATGTCAACCCAGAGGGGTTAGAGATGGGGGGAGTGTCGATCTGTTTTTGACCGGGGCCCGTGGGTCGGCGGAATACCGCCCAAGACCCGGGACCCGGGGGGTAGTCACCGAAGGCGGTGCCTTAAAACTTTGAATCGAAATTTTTCCTGGTGCTTCTAGGCATAGGTCCACCTGCTATTTGGCAGGCCACCCCCTTCTTTTTTTGTTTTTGGAGGGGCGAGTGAACTTGGCATGGCTGCGAGCGTTGGGAGTGAGTCTGGCAATCTCTCGAACTTAATTTTCGCCGTGTGACAAGGTCGGTGCCACGAACTCTCGGCAGTGGGTGCCGAACCTATTTTTACCGTGTAACAGGGTCGGTGTCACGAACGCTCGGCAGTGAGTGCCGAACCCGTTTTTACCCTGTAACAGGGTCGGTGTCGCGAATGCTCGGCAGTGAGCGCCGAACCTGTTTTTACCCTGTAACAGGGTCGGTGTCACGAACGCTCGGCAGTGAGTGCCGAACTTGTTTTTACCCTGTAACAGGGTCGGTGTCACGAACGCTCGGCAGTGAGTGCCGAACCTGTTTTTACCCTGTAACAGGGTCGGTGTCACGAACGCTCGGCAGTGGGTGCCGAACTCCCAGACTTGTCGTTTTTGGGGTTTTGTTTTTTCTGTGCGCCATTTGAAGCTCTGGTGGCTCTGACAGCTCTGACAGCTCTGACAGCCCTGACAGATGGGACGTTCATTAATTGCAGTGACCCCTGGGCTTCCATCAGACGGAATGCGCATTAAATTCAACTCATGATTCGTTGCGGTTAGCGAGGTGACGATTGGGATCGCTGCACCGCTTGGTTTAGATGGGCCGGTCGTACGAGCCCATTAGCCTCGTTGGGAGTGCCCCCCTTCTATAAATCCTCACCCCCCTCTCTCATTTCTCATTTCTCCTCTCATTTGCTCAGGCGTCTTCTTGTGCTTCAGGCGAGTTTTTCCGGTGGTCGGCGTTTGACTCAGGCGAAGTTTTTCGGCAGCTCTCTCCCTTAAGGTAATTTATAAATTATGTCTGTAGCTTCTGTCTCAGACGAAGTCTCTTGGTCCGAGCCCTCCCTTGAGGACGTTGAGGACTCGACTCCGGCCCCGACCAAAGGCAAGGTGTTCGGCAAGGATTCAATTGTCGAGGATCCGAAGAGGATGGGGGAGTTCGGACAGCTGCCAGGTCCGTTGACGGGGCTACACAGAGTCAGGCAGCTCCCGGAGGATCAGGCCGAGCGAATTGTCCATGGGAGGGAGAGGTCCTTCGAGGAGAACGAAGCGAGGGAGACGACGGAGGCGGACGATGCGGCGTCGATCCTGCGCGAAGAGGAATTGGCTGCGATCCGGGACTCTTTTTTCATCCCGGAGGAGTACGAGATCATGCTGCCGGGCCCCGGAGTTAGGGCCAATTCGCCGCTGCCAGTGACCATGTGTTGCTGGCCGGTCGATGCCTTTATCGCCGGTGCTCGGCTACCTCTCCATGCGTTCGCTATTACCGTGGTGAGCTGGTACAGGGTCAGCCCCATTCAGCTCATGCCGAACGCATGGCGAGTGATTAATGGTTTCGTTCTCCACTGCCAGGCCGCAGGGATCGAGCCGTAACTGAACGTGCTTCGGACGATATACCGACTCCACCAAGGGAACAAGTCGGAGTACCGGTATTATTTGACTCCGAGGCACGGCGGCAGGCTCGTCGTCTGCCCCGACTCCATTAAGCACTGGCGAGAGAAGTGGTTCGTCGTGCGGAGTCGAGAGGCCTGGCCGATCCCTACTAATTGGGCCGAGGGGGTGCCAAAGAGGGCGACGGCGTTGCCGAGGCTCACAGTGGAAGAAGGAGAGGCGGTCCGGACCCTCCTTGACCGGCCGAAGTATGATTGGAAGGAGTTGACGGAGGACGTTCTCTACAGGGGAGGGCTCTGCCGCGTAGATCCTAGTACGCGGCTCTCGTTAAGTTCTTTTTCCCGTACTTGTTGCCTTGTTGTTTTTTGTGCTAATCAACTTTTCTCTTTTGACGCAGAATCCATGGACTACGACGCGGTGTTGGCACTGAGGGCAGGGCTTTCGAGTAAGGCGCCGAAGAAGCGCAAGAGGGTCGCATCGAAGCTGCCCTCGACCTCGAAGACGCCGAGGATTGCTGCCCCTGACGAGGGGGTGGAGATCCTCGATGCCCCGGTCGTCACCGTGGCGGGGACTTCTGCTCCCTCCCCCGTGGGGGAGTTTCCCATTGCTGCCGCCCTCGCCATGCCGACACCGCCACTGACCGTGGCAGGCGAGGAGCTCCTGACAGAGGAGCACAAGCGGATCCATATTCCGGACTGGCAAGTCCGGAAGCACGATGGGTTCCTCGGGAACTCATTGGCGAGCATGCAGGCTGTCAAGCATCTCGCCACCCCGAAGGACCGAGCTGCCATGGAGGCGGGGAGGCAGGGGCGACGACGTGATCGAGATCGCTCGTTCGGCGGTATCGGTAAGCTTCTCCACGTCTGTTGTATTTCTTGAACCGAAAATTTTTCTAACTCTTTTAGTTCTCCTTTGCTGCAGATCATCGTCCACTTCGGCCATCTCACCGAGAGGCTGACAGCTCTGGAGAAAGAGCTGAAGCAGGAGTCCGACCAAGCTCGGAATGATAAAGCTCGGATGGCGAACGAGCTCGACAAGCTCCGAGTCGAGCACGAGGGTCGGTCGGCGAGGATCAAGCATCTCGAGGCCGAGGTGAAGAGGCTGGAGGGCGAGCTCCTTCGGGAGAAGGAGGGGTCGGCCAAGCAGCTGGCCGAGGCGGAGGCGAAGGAGGCGGCAGCCGTGAAGGCGGCGGAGGGCGCGACCATGGAGAAGGCCCAGGGGTTCCTCGCGCAGAACATGGCGAAGGCCTTTGCTGCCGCCCTCACGCGGGTGTCGGAGGCATACCCCTCGGTGGATGTCTCGGTATGGCGTCTCTTCCCCGAACACGTTGAGGGCTTCGACCCCGAGTCCGAAGGGGAAGAAGAGGAGGAGGGCGACGCCGATGCCGACGCCGGGGCTACTGGCGAGGTCCCCAGCGCCACGATCACTCCGCTGGCGGCGGCGTCTCCTTCGGCGAAGTCCACCCCTACTCCACCTCGTCGCCCGGGGAAAGAGGTCGGGCCTTGACTCCGCTCCTCGTCTTCTTCTTTTTTGCTCGTATGTTTGATGTTTTTTTTTGTGTTTTTCTCTTCAATCGTTGTAATGCCTAATAGCGGACTGGCCACCGCTACTTTTTGAAATGAATGAAAAGAAAAAATTTTGCAAGTATTGGTGTTCGACAGTCTTTGCCTTTTGCTTCCTTTTTTCGCCGAACACTCCCTTCTTGTCCTTAGCTTAGATTTTTCCAAGTGTGGTGCTTCGGCAGTTTTCGACATTTTTGTTGATCGCTTCGATCTCTTTTGCAGCTTATGTTGATTGCCCAAGACGTCGAACCTTTGGGCTCGGATGAAGGAGCTCGAGCCGTCGTTGGCCTAGGGGCGACGAGGCTATGTCTGGCAAGGTGCCGAGAGCGGCTCTACGAGGTCGAGCTCGGATTGCGCCGAGCCGAAAGCGAGAGGAAGCATCTCCAGCTTGTCCTCGGCCGGCGAGACATCGAGATTCGTCGATTGGAAAGCAGGATCGCAGAGCTTATCCCCGAAGGTGAATACTCGTCAACTGATTTCAGTAATGAGATTCAGGTTCAGTGCATCCGTCATAACTTGTTCAAAATAACAGCGGAGAGGGACGACTTGCTTTCTGAGATACAGCATCTGCGATCCGTGGAGGCGACGCTTCGGAGTGAGGGCGAGGGGCTGACGGCCGAAGTGGCCAAGTTGACGACCGAACGGGTGCAGTTGACCGCCGAAGTTGATGCGCTCAAGAGGTTGACGGTGGATAAAAGCATCGAGGTCACCCACCTCCGGCGCCTCATCGCCAGCCGATCAGGAGTTCCGGACTCCACGATACCCCCACAGTTCGAAGTCAATGTCAAAGACGACTTGTTGCGGGATCGGATCTCGGAGTTGGAGGCAGAAGTGGCCCGTCTTAAGTCGCATTCAGGACCAATCAACGTTCGAAGCACGTCGTGCACTCGTGCTGAGAGCGAGCGGGGCATTTCCTTCTACGAGATGGCGACCCGTCAGCGGATCGGCCAACCTAGTCCGGGGGATGCGCAGAGCTCGGTGGCAATTTCGTCGAGCGGGGCGTCCGTCGGAGTAGCTACTAGGAGTGGTGCCGAGGATACGTCTCAATTTGCCGGCTTGGGATCGCGCTCTGGAGACAAGCGTCGCCACTCTCGAGTGTCCTTGAAGCGGAACGCTCCGGCTCCGAAGAAGCGCTGAAGTCTCTGGCTCCGCGAGTCTTTGTGTTTTTCTTGTTTTTTGCTGAATGTAATAAGTCGGCATTGTAACTTTTTCTTCGATGAGTTGTAAACCTGTGATGTTTGCCTTTGTACCACATTTGTTTCATCAATAAAAGTGTTGTTTGCCGAACTTGTGTGTTTTACTTTCGTGACTGTTGTCTGCTTGTGCCGAAGCTTTTAAAGTGTTAGACTCCGAATTATTCAACGGCTTTTGGGAGCAGTTCCGAATGGCGAGCTACTTCTAGATCGCTTGGGAGCGAACTTGCAAAGTAGAATCGAACCAAGTGTTGGACTCCGGAGCCATCGTAAGATTAAGGGCGTAGGAGCAATTCCGAATGGCGAACTACCCCTAGCTCGCTTAGGAGCGAACTTGCGGAGTAGAGTCGAACCAAGTGTTGGACTCCGTACCATTCAACGGCTTTGGGAGCAGTTCCGAATGGCGAGCTACTTCTAGATCGCTTGGGAGCGAACTTGCGAAGTAGAATCGAACCAAGTGTTGGACTCCGGAGCCATCGTAAGATTAAGGGCGTAGGAGCAATTCCGAATGGCGAACTACCCCTAGCTCGCTTAGGAGCGAACTTGCGGAGTAGAGTCGAACCAAGTGTTGGACTCCGTACCATTCAACGGCTTTGGGAGCAGTTCCGAATGGCGAGCTACTTCTAGATCGCTTGGGAGCGAACTTGCGAAGTAGAATCGAACCAAGTGTTGGACTCCGGAGCCATCGTAAGATTAAGGGCGTAGGAGCAATTCCGAATGGCGAACTACCCCTAGCTTGCTTAGGAGCGAACTTGCGGAGTAGAGTCGAACCAAGTGTTGGACTCCGTACCATTCAACGGCTTTGGGAGCAGTTCCGGATGGCGAGCTACTTCTAGATCGCTTGGGAGCGAACTTGCGAAGTAGAATCGAACCAAGTGTTGGACTCCGGAGCCATCGTAAGATTAAGGGCGTAGGAGCAATTCCGAATGGCGAACTACCCCTAGCTCGCTTAGGAGCGAACTTGCGGAGTAGAGTCGAACCAAGTGTTGGACTCCGTACCATTTAACGGCTTTGGGAGCAGTTCCGAATGGCGAGCTACTTCTAGATCGCTTGGGAGCGAACTTGCGAAGTAGAATCGAACCAAGTGTTGGACTCCGGAGCCATCGTAAGATTAAGGGCGTAGGAGCAATTCCGAATGGCGAACTACCCCTAGCTCGCTTAGGAGCGAACTTGCGGAGTAGAGTCGAACCAAGTGTTGGACTCCGTACCATTCAACGGCTTTGGGAGCAGTTCCGAATGGCGAGCTACTTCTAGATCACTTGGGAGCGAACTTGCGAAGTAGAATCGAACCAAGTGTTGGACTCCGGAGCCATCGTAAGATTAAGGGCGTAGGAGCAATTCCGAATGGCGAACTACCCCTAGCTCGCTTAGGAGCGAACTTGAGGAGTAGAGTCGAACCAAGTGTTGGACTCTGTACCATTCAACGGCTTTGGGAGCAGTTCCGAATGGCGAGCTACTTCTAGATCGCTTGGGAGCGAACTTGCGAAGTAGAATCGAACCAAGTGTTGGACTCCGGAGCCATCGTAAGATTAAGGGTTGTGGGAGCAATTCCGAATGGCGAACTACCCCTAGCTCGCTTAGGAGCGAACTTGCGGAGTAGAGACGAACCAAGTATTGGACTCCGAACCATTGTTTGATTAAAGAATTAAAACCAGAGAGATGTAGTAGCAGTGAAAATACGAAAAAAATTTATTTATTAATGTCTAATGATCGGCTGCTTCTAAAGTTGCTAGCCGTTATTACAATGAGAAAATAAATGGAAAAATCACTACTAGTAAAGGGAAGGGAATGGTTCGACATCTTGAGCTACTTAGAGAGGCGTGGTTGCCTTCTCTTGGTATTTCAAAAGATGGTCGGCATTCCAAGTCCTGGGAATTTCTCTGCCTTCGAGATCTTCTAGCTTGTATGCACCTGGGCGGATCACTTTTGAGATTTTGTACGGTCCCTCCCAATTTGGGGCCAGTTTGCTTTTCTGTCCGGGGAACGAGATGGCCAATTTTCGAAGGACTAGGTCCCCTTCTTTGAGGTCCGTTGGTCGGACCCTTTTGTTGTATGCTAGCTCGATCCTCCTTCGGTAAGCTTGCTGGCGTATGGCAGCCCTCTCTCGGATTTCATCTATCAGATCTAAGCTTGCTCTGAGTTCTCTAGCATTCTGCTCTTCGTCATAAGCTATCAAACGAAGAGAGGGTATCCCGACTTCTAGGGGGATGATGGCTTCGGCCCCATAGGTGAGATTAAATGGGCTCTCGCCTGTTGGGGTCTGCTTAGTGGTGCGGTGATTCCAGAGTACGTTCGGCAGCTGATCGACCCACAGTCCTTTGGAACACTTGTCTAATCTCTTCTTGATGCCCGAGAGAATCTGTCGGTTGGCATTCTCTGCTTGGCCATTCGACCGAGGATGGGAGACGGAGGAGAATCGGTGTTGTATGGAGAGGTCCTCACATAAGGCTCGGAAGGCGGCCCCGGTGAACTGTGTTCCATTATCCGTGACTATGACTCGGGGAACGCCGAACCGGCAAATTACGTTTTTCCAGAAGAATTGAACGACTCTATGTTCGGTGATTGTGGCCAGGGGTTCGGCTTCTATCCATTTAGAGAAATAGTCGACTGTCACGACTAGGAACTTTAACTGTCCGGGAGCTGGTGGAAACGGTCCCAGTAAATCCATCCCCCACATAGCGAAGGGGATCGGACTTGATAGGGAGGTGAGCAGTGCTTGTGGAAGGCGTCGGACGTTTGCAAACTTTTGACAGGAGCTGCATTGCCGAAAGTGTCGCTCGGCGTCCCGTAGGAGAGTGGGCCAGTAATATCTGTAGTTCAACACTTTACGTGCTAGAGCCCTGGACCCAGAATGAGCTCCGCCAATGCCCTCGTGGAGCTCTTGCAGGGCGTATTTGGCTTGCCTGGGGGAAAGGCACCTTAGGTAAGGCCGATCGTCCACCTGGGTGAAGGAGCATTTATATAAGATGCCTTCGATTAAAGTAAAACGTTCGGCTCGGGTCCTGATTCTTCTTGCTTCCCTCGGATCTTCGGGGAGGAGTCCGTCCCTCAGGAATTTGACAATGGGTTTCATCCAGTTGTCTTCGAGGAGGACAGGCAATGTTTCAACGGAGTCTGGGATTTCGTCCTCTATGCTTGGCTTTAAGAGGACTTCTATCAATACGGTCTGCTCAAGACCTTGAAGAGAAGAGGAGGCTAATTTGGATAGGGCGTCGGCCTGAGCGTTTTCTTCTCGGGGGATCCTTTGGATGAGAGCTTCGTCAAACAGCGCCATGAGGCTCTTGACCTTAGCCAAGTATCTAACCATTCTATCATCGCGGGCTTCATACTCACCGAGGACCTGGTTGACAACCAACTGAGAGTCGCTGAAGATCTGTAGCCGCTGTGCCCCTGCATTTCGGGCCATTCTTAGACCGGCTATCAGCACCTCGTATTCGGCCTCGTTGTTCGAAGCTTTGAAATTTATACGGAGGGAGTATTGGAGGATGAAGTCGTCTGGGCCTGCCAGGATGACTCCTGCCCCGCTTCCCTCATTGCAAGAAGATCCGTCAACATAAATTGACCAATTCGGCGGCCCCTTCACTGTTTGGCAGGGCTCGGGGATTGTACTCTCAACTATGAATTCGGCCAGCGCCTGAGCCTTCATTGCGGTCCGGGGCTGATAAGTTATATCATGTTGGCTCAGCTCGATCGACCACTTCATGAGGCGACCGGAAGTCTCAGGCTTGTGAAGGACCTGTCTCAGCGGCTGGTCGGTAAGGACGACCACCGAGTGGGACTGAAAGTAGGGCCGAAGCTTTCTCACGGCCATCACCAGGGCATAGGCCATTTTCTCAATCTTCGGGTACCGGAGCTCGGCGTCCCGAAGCACCTTGCTGACGTAGTAAATAGGCTTCTGAGCCCTCTCTTCTTCTCTGACTAAGACTGCACTAAGCGTCTGTTCGGAGGCTGCCAAGTAGAGGTAGAGCGGTTCGCCAGGTATAGGCTTGCTGAGGAGTGGTGGATTGACGAGGTAGGCTTTAAGCTGGTCGAAGGAGTCCTGCTGCTGCTGCCCCCACTCGAATCCTTTAGCCCCCCTGAGGGCTTTGAAGAACGGGAGGCACTTCTCCCCGGACTTCGACAGAAAGCGCCCAATGGCGGCTAGGCAACCAGTCAACCTTTGGACTTCTTTGACATTTCTAGGAGGGGCCATGTCTAATATGGCCTTGATCTTTTCCGGATTTGCTTCTATTCCTCGTTGGCTAACCATAAAGCCGAGGAACTTACCTGATGAGACTCCGAACGCACACTTGTTCGGGTTGAGTCTCATATTGTGCTTTCTCAGGACGTCGAAGGCTTCCTGAAGGTCGGCCACATGATCAACACCTCGGATGCTTTTTACAAGCATATCATCGACGTACACTTCCATGTTCCGGCCGATCTGGGCCTGGAAAACCTTGTTGACGAGGCGCTGGTATGTCGCCCCTGCGTTCTTTAGGCCGAACGGCATGACTCTGTAGCAATAAAGGCCTTGGTCGGTAACAAACGATGTCTTCGGGATGTCAGGAGGGAACATTCTTATCTGATTGTAACCTGAGAAGGCGTCCATGAAGCTGAGGACCTCATGTCCCGAGGTTGCGTCAATCAGAGTGTCGATGCTCGGCAGAGGGAAAAGATCTTTGGGGCAGGCCTTGTTAAGGTCGGTGAAATCAATGCAAATTCTCCACGTCCCGTTGGACTTCTTCACCATTACCACATTCGATAGCCATTCAGGATAGTTCACCTCCTGGATGAACCGGGCCTTCAACAACTTGTCTACCTCCTCTTTGATAGCGAGCTGACGCTCGGGGGCGAACTTATGCCTCTTCTGCTGAACCGGTTTGGATCCCGGATCGACGCTCAGGCGGTGGACCAAGAGTTCTTCGGAGATACCGGGCATGTCTGCTGCGGACCATGCGAAGAGGTCTTGATTGGTTCGGATGCATTTTACAATATCTGAGTATAGGACAGATGGAAGGGTCTTGCTTACGAAGAACTTGCGGGTCGGCTCTTGTTCAGAGAAGAGCACCTCTTCCAGTTCGTCCACCGGCTCGGAGGTCGGTTTTGCAGAGTCTTGAGGAATCTCCAGAGTCTCTAAGGAGAGGACGGGTCCGAGGGTTGAAGTCATGTAGCATTTCCGGGCCTGCTCCTGATTTCCCCTTACTTCCCCGACCCCGGACCGGGTGGGAAATTTCATCTTAAGATGGTATGCTGAGGGGACAGCTTCCAGTGCTGCGAGGCCAGGCCGACCCAAAATGACGTTGTAGGCGGCGGGAACATCCACCACCATGAAGTCCATTGACTCTGTTCGGGTGGTAGGAGTTTGACTGGCAGTTACATCGAGGGTAATCACCCCTTCAATAGTTACCGGAACCCCCGTGAACCCATGGAGGGTGTAGCCGGCGGGCTTGAGTCTGTCTCTGGAGAGCTTCAGGCCTTTAAAAGCGGAGAGGAAGAGGATGTTGACGGAGCTGTCGTTGTCTACTAAAATCCTCTCCACTTTGAAATTCACCATATGGAGGCTAATGACGAGTGCGTCACAATGTGGGGTACGAACTCCCTCGAGATCTTCGTCGGAGAATGTGACTGGAACTCCGAGGCCTTTGGGAGGAGGGGTGGCTCGGACCGAGTTGACTTCTCTTATAAAGGCTTTTCGAGAGGAGTTCGAGGAGCCCCCCATTGGGCCCCCGTGAATGAGGTGGAGGACTCGTTCTTCCTCGAAGTCTGGCGTCTCTTCTTTTTCCGGACGCTTGTTAGCCCCCCGAGGCGGAGGAGGAAGTTCTGCTCAGTCTTTTTTTACAAACCTAGTCAGCTGCCCTCTCTGGATAAGGGCTTCGATCTCGTTCTTCAGGGCATGGCAATCGTTGGTATCATGCCCATGGTCCCGGTGATAGCGGCACCATTTCTCTTTATCTCTTCTCTTGGCCGGGGTGTTCATCCTCGGTGCAGGGGGTAAGACTCCTTCTTTTTCAACTTCCATGAAGATGGTGGGGATGTTAGTGGTGGGGGGAGTGAATTTTTCAAACCTAGGAGGAGGTCGGCGCTGGCCGGCATTATCTTTCTGGAGCTTCTTGGCTCCTTCTTCTTCCGTCCCCTTCCTCTTAAACCCGGAGGTAGAGCCCTCCCGGTTGGGTTGCTGCTCGGCCTCTTCGGCCCGGATGTACTTTTCAGTGCGAAGGAGGAGGTCGGAAAAGTCGTGTGGTGGTTTCTTGGCGAGGGAGGAGCGGAGATTGGAGTTGAGGACATTGGATTGAAATGCTACCGTAGCGACCGACTGGTCGAGAGATGCTATGGTCCTAGCTTCAGCGGTGAACCTCTTCACATAATCTCTCAGTTTTTCCCCCTTCTTGTGGTGAAGGTGCAAGAGGGAGATGCTGGTCTTCTCTGCCCTTCGGCTGCTTACGAAGTGCGTGACGAAGAGGGTTTCGAACTGTTCGAAAGAGAATATCGAGGAGGGGGTGAGACGAGAATACCACTCTCGGGTCGGCCCTTTGAGAGTTGCGGGGAAGGTCTTGCAGAGGAGGGCGTCGGAAGCTTGGTGAAGGAGCATTAGAGTTTTAAAACTCTCTATGTGATCAACCGGGTCAGTCTCTCCGGTATAAATCTCGAATTGGGGAGGTTTGAAGCCGAACGGGACAGGTGCATCCACTATGGTTCGGGAGAAAGGGGGTCGGCTAGGACGCAGGGTTCTCCCCCTGAGCTCTTCTTCTCAGTTTATCTGACCCAGGCGTCTCTCTACTTCATGAAGACGGCGGTTCATGGTGTCATCTCTCCGACGGTAATCTGCCGAGCCACGAGACTCGTCTTTGTATGAGGGAGATCGGGGGCTGCGGCGATGGTAACTTCGGGAGCGGCGAGGACTTGGGGTACGCCGGGAGTTGGTAGGAGCGGGTTGAGGAGAGGGAGACCATCGGCGAGGGCTTCGGACCGGAGGAGGGGACGGGAGCTTCAGCTCAATAGGATTCTGACGGAGGTTGAGAGCCTGCAGGACGGTCGCTTGGAACTGCTGGAACTCGGTACGGGTGATTGGTGCCTCATTGTTCCTGGGCTGTTGCCGACCTACGGGAGAGCGCCTTCTTCGGTAGTGATCAGGGGACTCCTTTCTCCCTCTTCGGATGGGGGACCTCCTGTACTCTTGACGACGAGGAGATCGCTCATGCTGGCGGGAGGCTTCCTCTCGAGCCCGCTTTTCATCCAGGTGACGACGGAAGTCATCATCTTTCTGGTGTTTGGTGGCTGCGTTGTGGCGACCGGAGGCTCGGGGATGATGAGAGGCCATAGAGTCAGTGGAGGCGTTGTGGATAGAGAGGTTCTCTTGGTGAAGAGGCTGTTTCTGAGGGTTAGGACCCTTTGGATCAGGAGGGGGAAGGTTCTGTTGGAGTGGCTCTTCCGCGGTAGGGGGAAGTTGTCCTTGTTGCTGAGCGGGATCAGGAAGGACTTCTTGCTGGTCAGGGTTGGGTACTCGGTTAGACCCCCTTGACCTGACTTTGCGAGGTGGCATGGCTGGAGAAGACCTGTTCTCGGGGATGAGGAGAGGTTTCTATTCGTTAGTTTCCCACAGACGGTGCCAATCTGTTGCCGCTAAATTTGGTGTGGGGGCAAACAGATGAATTTGTGGATTCTTAGGGAAACTGAATAGTAAAACCTATATACCTGTTCCGTCGGGCTTCGGTCGTCGATCCCGCCATAGACCTGCAAAAAGTGCGAGACACCGGGGTTGTTCCCGGCGACGCACCCTCCGACGCTCAAGTCAGTAATCTAGGAAGACTATGAATGAGCGTAAAAACTGGTGAAAGATTGATTACCTCTTAATGGAGATGGATGGGGGGTATTTATAGGCGTCTCAGGGAACAAATTGGGAATGTAATCCCTGTGATTTGATAAGGAATATTCCCCGTAATCATATAAGGAATTTTATCCCTAAATCCCGGTGAAAAGATAGATGTATATCTGGGCCGTTGATCAAGATTAATCAGGGACCCTGATTTTATCTTGTTGGATTGGGTGTGCAGCGGGTTAAAACCCGCACCCTCTTGTTAGTGGGTCCGTTTGTGGGTCCTTGGGGAGAAGACCCACTACCCATTTCGGACCCTCTTGTAGGCGAAATTACCATTTTACCCCCAAATCTCAAGATTCGTGCCCAATTTGGACGGCTCCGGTTTAACCCCATTTTTAGCCATATCACGTGATTTTATTTTTCATCACCTTTCAAGTTTCCGATTTCAAACGTTAATTATCATGTACCAAACAAGATTTTTATAACTATGTTTTGTATTTCATAATCTTATAATTCTAGTTGATAACATCAAGCCCAACTATTTTTTACCTTTAATTATTCTTGAACGCTTATTTTCTTTTACCGTTATCAAATTTATATCAACTACCTTCTACTGATATTTTCAACTAGTTACATCCATTTTCCTTCGAGTAATCGAATACACAAATTATCATATCCAATTTTTCTTTATTATTATTCAGTTTTCCTACCGTTGGGTCCATTCTTTTCTACCATTTTTTTTTGTGCTAAGTTGCTAAAAATCTCACTAAATTCTTGAATATATAGATTTTTGTAAATTTCCTCTAAATACGAGTAAACTTGTTTTTATTAATTTTTCATCAACTTTCAAGTTTCATTTTTCCAATGTAAAGTATCAAGTTTTGTGTAACTATTTTTTGTATTTCCTAATCTTGTAATTCTATTTGACAGCATCAGGCCCAACTATTTTTTTCCTTCAATTTTTCTTTAACGCATCTTTATTTTTTACCGTTGCCAAATTCTGATATCCGCTTTTCCTAGTCGTGGTCTCAACTAGTTATAACCATTTTCCCTTTAGTAATCTGATACTCCTATTATCTTATCCACTTTTACTTCATTATTCTTTTATATTATTACGGTTGGTTCATTTATTTTGTACATTTCTATTTTTAGCTGAAATGTAACCTAAACTCTTGAATATATAGTTTTTTATATATTTTTGCCCTCCCTAAATACGAACAATTTTTCCTGTGTGCTTTTTTTATCGCCTTTAAATTTTCTTTTTTCAAAACGTAAATTATCTAATTTTTATACAAGATTCATTATGTTTACCATGGGTTTTTTAGTTCTACCTTTCTACTTTTATTTGTACTAAAAGAAAGCATACTAAACTTTTCAATCTATTGATTTTCGTGTATTTTCTTATATACAAGTAATCAGTGTCGTTTTTATTTGTCATCACCTTTCAAGTTTCCGATTTCAAACGTTAATTATCATGTTCTATTCAATATTTTTATAACTATGTTTTGTATTTCATAATCTTATAATTATAGTTGATAACATCAAGCCCAACTATTTTTTACCTTAAATTTTTCTTAAACGCTTCTTTTCTTTTACTATTATCAAATTTTATATCAACTACCTCCTACTCATATTTTCAACTAGTTACTTCCATTTTCCTTCGAGTAATCGAATACACAAATTACCATATCCAATTTTTTTAATATTATTCAATTTTCCTATCGTTGGGAGCATTATTTTCTACCATTCTATTTTTATTTGTGCTAAGTTGCTAAAAACTTCCCTAAATTCTTGAATATATAGATTTCTGTATATTTTCTCTAAATTCGAGTAAACTTGCTTTTGTTCATTTTTCATCAACTTTCAAGTTTTCTTATTCAAACGTAAAGTATCAAGTTGTTTGTAACTGTTTTTTTGTATTTCCTAATATTATAATTCTATTTGAAAACATCAGGCCCAACTACTTTTTTCCTTTAATTTTTCTTTAACGTGTCTTTATTTTTTACCATTGCCAAATACTGATACCCGCCACTCCTAGTCATGGTGTAAACTAGTTTCAACCCTTTTCCTTTTATTAATCTGATACTTCTATTATCTTATCTACTTTTACTTTATTATTCTTTAATATTCTTACAGTTGGTTCCTTTATTTTCTAGCATCCTATTTTTCGCTGAAATGTAACCTAAACTCTTGAATATATAGTTTTTTTGTATATTTTTGCCCCCCCCCCCCAAATACGAGCAATTTTTTCCATGTGCTTTTTTCATTGCCTTTCAATTTTCTTTTTTCAAACGTAAATTATCTCATTTTTATACAACATTCAATATCATTATCGTTGGGTTTTTTGTTCTCCCCTTCAATTTTTATATGTACTGAACAGAAAGGCATCCTGAATTGTTGAATTTTTTGTTTTTAGTATATTTTCTTATAAAGAAGTAATCTTTCGCTTTTTATATTTCATCACCTTCTAAGTTTCTGATTTCAAACGTTAATTATCATGTTCTATACAATATTTTTATAACTATGTTTTGTATTTTAAAATCTTATAATTCTACTTGATAACATCAAGCCCAACTATTTTTTATCTTTAAATTTTCTTGAACGCTTCTTTTCTTTTACCGTTATCAAATTTTAAATCAGCTACCTTCTACTCATATTTTCAACTAGTTACATCTATTTTCCTTCGAGTAATCGAATATTGTAACCCCCGTTACCGAAAATACATATTTCCTGAATATTTTCTGTATTTCAATTATTTATAAATTCATTTCTATTTTAAATTCATTTTTGGATCGACAATTATATTTATTTAGAATGATGATATATTTTAACTTTATTTTCTATTCCTAATTGATCGATTATTTCTATTATTACTATTTGGATTATTTTAATAAATTTGTTAAACCCAATTCCTATTTTGTTGTTGTTGTTGTTGTTGTTTTAAATATTTATTTAAAATCCATCTTTTGTTATTGTGAAAGCTCGCAGATTAAATATCCATCTTTTGTTATTGTGAAAGCTCGCAGATTTAAATCCATCTATTAATTTATTTATTTTTACAGTACAAACCAAGTATATTATTTATATATAAGTATTCTAAATATTGTGAAAAGCTAAATCTTAATCTAATTGTATTTTTTCAATTAATTCTATTTTCTATTGAACCGTGTAAAATCGTGTTATACAACCTATTTGAATATTTTGTGTATTGAGTACTCTAATTTAATATATTATTATCCTAATTGTTTATCCTATTTATCTAAACCCAAACCCATTCTAACCCTATATAATACCCTGTTAAACCCCCTAGCCCTAATTACCTCGTAATTCTGTTTTGACCTAAACCACTCAGCCGCCAAACCCCTATTCCCTATTCATCCTCTCCTCTGTGCTTATGCCGAAACTCCTCGTCGCCATCTGATATGGCTAAAAATAGGATTAAATCAGAACCGTTCAAATCAAGCACGAATCTTAAAGCTTTCAGGAGTAAAACGGTAATTTCATCTACAAAAGGGTCCGAATTGGGAACTGGGTCTTTCTTCAAAGCCCAATAGCCCAACAACAGATCTGTCCTACTGGGTATGGGTAGCAACCCGTTACAAACCAACCCAGATGGATAAAGAGTAATTCAAATTCGTGGTTATCCCTAAGAGACAGTTTAAACAGTCCCTCTTATCACGAAACGAGTCAAACTCTATTCTTATCCATAAACATTGGGAAGTTGAGATTTGTCCTTATCTCGAAATTGGTTCCTAATGCGACTATAAATACCCCTCTCCCCCCACCGTAACAAGGTAATCAATCTTTTCCACCTAAAGATCTTTCATAATCTTCCTGATTACTGACAAGAGCGTCGGAGGGTTCGTCGCCGGGATCCATCCCGGTGTATCGAACTTTTTACACGTTCACGGCAACGGCAAGAAACCAGTCAAAACGTCGGTGAAATTCGACAGGTTTTCTTATTTGTTCCCTTCAAGAATCCACAAATTCATCTGTTTGCTCCCACACCGAAATCAGCAGTAACAGATTAGTGTCGTCTGTGGAAAGTCGAAAAGCGATCTAGCCCTATTTCATCAGCGAAAGTAGTTTCAAGCTATGCCTCCAAAGAAGGGGAAGACGATGGTTTCTAACTGCAAAGCCACTCCCGCTCCTTCTCCTCCTCCACTCCAGGAGGTCCCCCCTCAACCCGCTCAGCAAGTCCAGCAGCCGCAGCCTGGACAGCCTCTCTCTCAACCCGTCCAGCAACTGCACAGCCTGGATGGCCTCTTCCTCAGCAACCTCAGCCCCAACAGGCTCCTCAAGGGCCTCGAGGGGCTACCGCAGGACCCTCCCGCCGAAGTTGACAGGGGCAACCTCTTCATCATGACCATGTTTCGATACATAACCCCTCGTCCGACTCCATGGCCTCTCACAGTTCCCCAATGCCAAAGGATCTCTGGCACATTATTGTCAACCGGCAACATGGGATAGATCTTCGAACCCGCTTGGATGAGAGGCGGACCCATGACGGGATACCCCACCGTGAACATAAAAGGGGTCCAGCGATCCGGTCCCTTAAAGCCTAATCCCCCCCGTAGACCAAATCGCAGAAGATCCAACTCTCCCAGGAGGCAAAGGGAGTCACCCCAGCATCGTCAAAGGAGGAGCCACTCTTCGACCGGTCGACCACCCCACGGGACCACCGAGAGCGGGAGGCACCGGTCACAAGGGCGAAGTTCCAGCAGTTTCAAGAAGCAGTCCTGAGGGCCCTCAATGTTGTTCCCGACCACGGTCAGCGGGCGCCCAGTCCTCAACCTGCCCCAAGCTATCGGTGCCGTACTCCTAGTCCTCAACCTGCCCCAAGTTATCACTGTCACACTCCCAGTCTCCTACCGCATGACGATGAGTCCCGGGGCTCAATAAGATATGACCGAAGGGAAGATTCGGTCTACCGCCGTCTCTACAAGATGGAGAGGCACCTTGGCCAACTTGACAGAGAAGAGGAACAACGAGCGAGAAATTTCTACCCCAGCAGGCCTCCATTCTCCCGAACCATAATGGAAGCACCAGTCCCAGAGAACTTCAAGCCCCCTCATTTTGAGTCATACAACGGGGAGTCCGACCCTGCTGACCATATCGAGAGTTTTAAAACTCTCATGATGATCCACCAGGCGTCGGATGCGCTTCTTTGCAAAACTTTCCCGACCACGCTGAAGGGGCCAGCAAGAGAATGGTATTCACGACTAGCCCTGGCCTCCATCTTCTCCTTTCATCAGTTCGAGGGGCTCTTCCTTGCTCACTTCGTGAGTAGCTGCCGCGCTGAAAAGACAAGCACTTCTTTACTGTTACTCCATCAAAGGAAGGGCGACCGAGAAAGGGACTATGTTAAGCGTTTCACCTCTAAGGCACGGTCCATTGCCTCCCTAGACCAGTCGGTGGCCTCTGTTGCTTTCCAATCCAACATCACCAACAACAACCTCAAGGCCTCTCTTACCAAAAAGCCTCCTCGGGATTTCTCAGAACTCCTGCTTAGAAGTGAGAAATACATCCGAGCGAAAGAGGCTCTCATTCGCCCCGCTCTTGAGGGATCGTCCTCCGGAAACAAACGAAAGGGCGCTGGAGAAGAAGGAGCTAAGAAGCTCCAGAAAGATAATGGAGGCCAGTGTCGCCTTCCTCCTCGCTTCGAGAAGTTTACTCCACTCAATGCGAGTGTTTCAGCCATCTTGATGGAGGTCAGGAAAGAAGGTCTTCTCCCACCACCTTCGAAGATGAACACACCAGATAAAAAGTGGAACAGTGACAAATGGTGTCGCTTTCACAGGGACCATGGTCACGACACGGATGACTGACGGGCCCTAAAAAACGAGATCGAGGCCCTTATTCAGTGAGAGCAGCTTTCCAGATTCGTAAGAAAGGACAGGGCACATCCTCCTCCACCCCCAGGGGGGCTAATAAGCGAACCGAGCGGCACGCTGAGACCCCGAATTCTGAAGCCGAAGCTATACTGCATCTCATACACAAAGGCCCAATAGGGGGGATTCGAACTCCTCCCGAAAAGCCTTCGTCCGATAAGTGAATTCCGTGCAGAACCATCCTCCCCTCAATGGCCGTGGGGTCCCTGTCACTTTTTCATATAAAGATTTAGAGGGCGTCCGAATGCCCCATTGTGATGCACTAGTAATAAACCTCCATATGGCCAACTTCGATGTGCGCCAAGTCCTGGTCGACAACGGTAGTTCGGTCAACATTCTTTTTCTAGAGGCCTTCCAGGGTCTTAAGCTATCCAGGGATCGACTCAAGCCCGCTGGCTACACTCTCCACAAGTTCACAGGGGTGCCGGTGACGATCAAGGGTGTCATAACTCTCGATGTAACCGCTGGCAAAACTCCAATCACCCGAAGAGAGCCGATGGATTTTATGGTGGTAGATGTGAAGGCCACTTACAACGTCATCCTGGGCCGACCAGGCCTAGCTACTCTCCAGGCCATACCCTCAACCTACCACATGAAGATGAAATTCCCCACCGCAGCAGGCATGGGAGAACTCAGAGGGAGCCAAGAGGTGGCTCACAAATGCTACATGACATCGGTAGGAGGGCCAGTCCTCTCCCTTGAAGCCCTCGAACTCTCACAATGGAGTAGCCAGACCATTTCAGAGCCATTCGATGAGTTGGAAGAAGTGGCATTCTCGGAAGGAGATTCGACCCGGACATTCCAAATTAGTAAGGTCCTTCCCCTTCCAATCAAAGAAGACATCATCCAATGTATAAGGGGTAATCGTGATCTATACGCTTGGACCGCGAATGACATGCCGGGAATCTCCGAAGAGCTCCTCATGCACCACCTTAGTGTTGCTTCGGGGGCCAGACCTGTTCAACAAAAGCGATGCAAATTCGCACCCGAGTGCCAGCAGGCTATCAATGAAGAGGTTGAGAAACTCTTGAAGGCTCGGTTCATACAGGAGGTCAACTATCCCGAATGGCTGTCCAATGTGGTGATGGTCAAAAAAGCCAACGGGAGCTGGAGGATCTGCATTGACTTCACGGATCTAAACAAAGCCTGCTCCAAAGATCTGTTCCCACTCCCGAGCATTGATGCCCTAATTGGTGCAACCTCAGGCCACAAACTCTTAAGTTTCATGGATGCATTTTTCGGGTACAACCAGATCAGAATGTTTCCTCCAGATATTCTGAAGACCTCTTTCATCACCGACCAGGGTCTATATTGCTACCGGGTCATACCCTTCGAGCTCAAGAATGCCGGTGCCACCTATCAGCGCCTTGTTAACAAGGTCATCAAGGAACAAATCGGTCGGAACATGAAAGTCTACATAGACGACATGTTGGTGAAGAGCGTCAGCAAATCGGATCATGTTTTGGATTTATAAGAGGCTTTCAATGTGTTGAGGAGACACGATATGAGACTGAACCCGAACAAGTGTGCCTTTGGCATCTCATCCGGCAAATTCCTTGGGTTTATGGTCAGCCAAAGAGGCATAGAAGCCAACCCTGAGAAGATTCAGGCCATACTCAACATGGCTCCCCCGTCCAATGTTAAAGACGTGCAAAGACTCACCGGACGCCTCGCGGCCATTGGGCGTTTTCTCTCTAAGTCCGGAGAAAAATGTCTCTCGTTCTTCAAGGGCCTCAGAGGGGCTAAAGGCTTTGAATGGGGGCAACAGCAGCAAGAGTCCTTTGATCAGCTCTAGGCCTATTTAGTCAACTCCCCACTCTTGAGCAAGCCAAAGTCCGGGGAAGTCCTCTACATATTGTAACACCCCGCAAAATTGAAATTACAATTTTGCCCTCGTGTGTTACGCACGTGTATTTTGTAACGTGTTTTCATCCCGTATTTTGATTACCGACTATTTATATATTTTCAGTATTGATTTTTCCCTATTTTGAGTCAACAAAAATATAATATTTCGATATTTATATTCTACGTGCTTTCTACGTGTTTTCAATACACGTATTAATTACATATTTTCCGCCGCTACGGATAATAATTTTTGGGTTCCAATTATTTTTTTAAAACGGAAATCTATTTTTCCCCCTATTTGATTAAAATGCATTTTTCAATTTTTCTGCACGTATATTGCACGTACTTTTTACGTGTTGTTATCTCATCATGAAATATATGTAAAATAGTAAATATAATTTTGGTTATATTGTTTTCGATTATATTTAATAATTTTTCATCAATAAAATTAATTTTTCGCATTTTGATATTTTACGTGCGACGCACGTGTTTGTTTCGGTGCACGCATTTGGGCGTATCTTTCTTGAAATGAATTTTATAAAATGTGTGCACATTTATTTTAGTATTATAAATTTTTATGTAATAATGAATAGTGTTTATGTATATATATATATATATATACAAGTGTATAAGTGGATTAATGTGTGATAGTGTTGGTTATAAACTTTTGGTTCATAATCAATGGATTAAGTGTGTATGGCTAGGAGGGGGACCCACGGGTTCATGCACAGCAAAAGAAATGGATGGATGGCATGTTAATGCTATGATTATATATGTGGTGATGGTATAATAATGGAATAATGGGTATGGTAATTGGAAGGGGCCCACTTGAGTGAAGCAGCATAGCACACTTGTGTGCTGTGACCGGATTTTGAAGGAGTGGGAAGAAGTAGGCCGGTTGTGGCATGGGGAGAGAAGAGAGAGTGAATGTGAGAAGAGAGTGGAGAGTGGGAGTTAAGAAATAGAAGTGGTAGGAGTTATAAGGAGGTGAAAGGTTGGGAGTTTTTAGGAGTTGAGAAATGAAAAGGTGAGAATTAAAAAGAGAATTAAAATGAGAAGTTATTAGGTGAGAGATTTTGCAATATAGTCCCTAGCATTATCCTATAAATAGCACATCTCTTCTTCTCATTTCACACACAAAAAAAAAAAAAAAAAAAAAAAAACAAATCAAGAAAAAGAAAAGAAAGAAAAGAAAAGAGAAGCAAGAGAGAAAGAAAAGAGTGTAAGAAAAAGAAAGAGAGTAAGAAAGTTATTGTGCTTGGAGGTTCTCTTGCTTGGAGCTTTTGCTAGGAGGAGAAGAGGACTAGGAGTTGCTTGTGAAGCTAGGAGCAAGAAGGAGCCATTCACTTGTAGTTTTCAACCTTCAAACAAAAGGTGGGTGTTCTCCTACTTTCTAATTTTTAGAATATGCATGCTAATTTATTAAATGAGTAGTATAGATAAATTTGATGTGATAATTAGAGAACAAATCCTGCTTTTATGTGTGCCGAATTGTAGAAATTTTGCTATTGATTGAGAAACTAATTGTCATTATGTTGTTTGGAAATGAGGAAAAGAAATAATGAGTATGTGTCATATGCATGTTAATTTACAAATGTCTTGAAATTGTCAAAAAAAATAATTGTAGAGACTTCCCTTATAGTTAAAAATGAATTTTGTAAAGTCAAACTGGTATACATAGATTCATTTAAATTGTTTGTAAGAAATACAAATTGCTTGTTTGACTAAATTGAAGAATTACAATAAAAGAGAGAAAAATAAAATTTAGATTTATTGTCTAAAATATGAATTAAAAAATTTTGTGAGTACATTTTCTTTGGAAATGTTCAAAGTAGAGTACATGGTACATGTTAGCTATATCAGTGAGATAATTGCATTGCGCTTGGTTAGTCTTCAATACCATATGATCTTTTATTTTCTAGCAGTTTATTATATCAAAGATCAAGATAAGATATGAGCTTTATTGAGTTAAGTGGAAAAGTGGCCTGTAAAAAGTATATTCTGCATGTTATTTTGTAAACGGAGATTAATCTTATCGAGTCGAGTGGAAAAACGGTTTCATGAACATCTGGGACAATGACTTTGTTATCGACTACTTTAAGACTTCTTATACATTAAATAAGGGGGAAAATCTAGTTTTTATAGTCTACAACACTGGGCTAAAATTTCTTTCTAATAATACGCATCAGCATGCCAAGAGATTGTAAGCATAAAATTTATTCAAGACAGTCTGTGGAATAGAACCATATTGCATAGTTAGTTGGCTTGCATTTTTCCTGTCCAATTGGATGGGTGGCTACTGGATGCTTGTTCATGTTGGATCGAATTCATATCATGGTATTAGATGAAGGATGCATAAAAAGTGTCAAATGACTTTTGCAGTTGACCAAACCATTCTCTTAGAAATTAAAATTTTGAAAGAAGGTTACTGGCCATTCAATAACCTTGTCTATTGTCTATATATAGTGCCCACATTTTGATTTTTGGGTGTTTTTACTATTTTTGAAGGAGTTTTAATGCAAATAAAATTTGGAACAATATATATATATATATATATATATATATATATATATATATATATATATATATATATCCAATATTCCTATAAATTGATATGGAATTTATTAAAAATAGTTTTAAAAATTTTCATGTATATTTTGAGAAATAAAAAGGGGAATTGAGATAGAAAATGAGTTATTGACTTGAAAATTATTTTTTAAGAGTGACATTTATCTCTTTTAAAAGAAGAGTACAATATTCATGTGAATTGATTTCTCTTGATAAGATTATACACTTATTTGATTTGAGAAGTATTTGATGTGGTTGAGATATATTATATGTGCTTAAGTTGCTAAAGAGACTTAAAGTGATGGATTTATGTCATGAAAAGAATTATTGTTTTCAAAGATTGTGAACGAATGAACCATGAGTGATGCAAAGATGAGACATTGATTAAATTATGGATAAGCTAGAGACATGAAAATATCTAAGTCAAGACATGATTATTGAAGGGTATGTGTACCCATATTTTTCTTGTACATGAAAGATTATGATTAAGAATTAGTAAGACTTCGGTTACCGGCAAAAATGAAAGAAAGAATTGATATGATTTTGAGATATTGCCGTGGGGCGATCTCGTATTTTGTGACCAAGTCCGGTAGGAAGTAAAACTGATTCTAGAAATGATAGTACCTTCATGTCTTGAACTTAGGAAAATTTAGGCACATAAGTGAAGATGTAGTAAACTTAGGGAAACGTAAATGGGGTGCTCTATATAGTTGTTGGTGGACTCCAAGACTATAGACCCAGTTGGTGGACTGAGGTTGCCCTGTGAGAGACGGATTATTATATTTTAGTCCGGGACTATGAGGACGGGTCAGCGGTGGACTCTGGGATCTTGAGTAGTCGGACGGATGGATTTTTGTGTTTACCATCTCCAATGTATATATATATATACTGGGCTAGAGGGTCACATACGGGACGGTTCGTACGATGTGGAATCTGTTATAACAGCTGGCGGTGGACTCCAAGGCTGGGATTCACATTCGTGGAATAGTCTGAACTTTGTTTTGCTACCAGGTAGTTTTCATGGCGAGGGATCGAGCCCTGTATTGTGAAGAACGTAAGCACTTGCCCTCGGACCTATGTAGTATGGGATGCATAGAATCCGAACAAGTGTGCATTAGTGTCATCCTAGTGTAGAATTGTGTGCATTAGGCATTAAGGCATGACATACACTTATGTTTAGAATAATCACTTTTGACACTTTATATGTTCATTCAATCTTTTTGTGATTTGTTAAAGTATGAGATCGTTATACTATTCCCGGCATAGAGAGGATAGCCGTGTATAACATTTCGTCAGTTGTAAGTAACTGACGAGCCCACAGATTAACATGCAGGTAAAGGATCATTCATGGAGTTATAAAGTGGATATGCTGTTGCTGTTTAGAAGTTAAAGATGTTGCAAATGATGTTAAAGTTATACAAGTTGTTTTTCATTATTGTAATCTTTGTTCCTTCCGTTGTGTAAAAAACTAAGTGTAAAGAAACTCTGATGTATTGTGAATAAAAAGTTTTAATTTCCTTGTAAAATTGTACGAAGTGAAGTAAAGATCCTGTGAAATCCCGAGTTTGTCCTTATTTGAAATTCGGGGTGTTACACATATACCTCGCCACTTCGGAGCAAACTTTTAGCGCTGTTCTGGTAAGAGAAGAAGATAAGATGCAGAAGCCCATCTACTATGTGAGCAAGGTCCTAAGGGACTCCGAACTTCGTTATCCAAAGCTAGAAAAATGGCCTATGCGTTGGTCATGGCAGCCCGAAAGCTCTGCCCCTACTTCCAGTCTCACTCGGTGGTCGTTCTTACCGACCAGCCGCTCAAATAAGTTCTCTATAAGTCCGAGGCCTCGGGACGCCTTATGAAGTGGTCCATCGAACTGAGCCAGCATGATATCTGCTATCAGCCCCGAACCGCTATCAAGGCCCATGCCTTAGCGGAGTTCATAGTAGAGCGCACAATCCCCGATGCCAGCAAAGCGATAGAGGAACCCCCGTTCTGGACCATGTATGTTGATGGGTCCTTGTGCGCCGATGGGAGCGAAGCGGGGGTTATCCTGACTGGCCCCGATGATCTGGTCCTCCAATAATCACTCCGTATCAACTTTCGGGCGTCCAACAACGAGGCTGAATACGAAGCCCTTATAGCCGGCCTATGTATGGCTCGCAAGGCTGGGGCCAAGCACGTTAAGATATTCAGTGACTCACAGCTGGTAGTGAACCAGGTATCATGGGAATACGAAGCGCGAGACGATCGCATGGCCAAATACTTAGCCAAGGTCAAAGAAATGTTGGTCTCTTTTGAGGAATGCATAACTCCAGCAAATCCCCCAAGAAGAGAATGCGTGGGAGGATGCCCTCTCAAAGCTAGCTTCCTCTTCCCTCCAGGGGCTCGAACAAACCGTCTTAATAGAAGTTCTCTTGAGACTCGGCATCGAGGAAGAAGATCCCGAGCCGATGGAGATGTTGCCCCTAGAACTCGGGGAGAATTGGATGAGGCCCCTGCTCGAGTTCCTCAAAGATGGGATCCTCCCTTTAGACCCTAAAGAGGCTTGAAAGATCCAAACCAGAGCCGAGCGGTACACACTCATCGAGGGGGTCATGTACAAACGCTCTTACACTCAAGTAGACGGCAGACCCTACTTGAGATGTCTCCCCCCCCCCCCCCCCCGAGGAAGCCCAGTATGCTTTGAAGGAGGTCCATGAAGGGATGTATGGCGCTCACTTGGGAGCACAGTCCCTTACCCGCAAAATCTTGAATTATGGATACTTCTGGCCCACTTTCCTTAGCAATGCCGAACAACACGTTCGCCAATGCGGCCCTGCCAAAAATTCTCAACAATCCGCTGCTTACCTCAAGCCCAGCTCTCATCTTTATCTAGTCCAACCCCTTTTGCAATGTGGGGAATGGACCTGCTCGGGCCTTTCCCTCCAGCATCGGGCCAGCTGAAGTTCCTTGTTGTGGCAATTGACCATTTCTCTAAATGGATCGAAGCCAAACCTCTAGCGACGATCACGGAGAATAGAGTTCAGTGTTTCTTTTGGAAAAACGTTGTCTGTATATTCGGTGTGCCTCGAATCTTGGAAACAGACAATGGGATTCAATTCACGGGGGCATCTTTCCGCACTTTTTGCGTAGACCTTGGTATCCAGCAACGATTCTCCTCGATCTCTCACCCACAGTCCAACGATCAAGCAGAGAACGCCAATCGGCAAATTCTCTCCGGCCTAAAAAAGAGACTGGATAAGTCTGCTAAGGGTTTATGGGTAGAGAAGCTCCCCAATGTGCTCTGGAGTTATCGTACTACTAAGAGGACCCCCATAGGAGAATCTCCCTTCAACCTCACTTACGGCTCTAAAGTCATCATCCCACTAGAAGTCGGTCTATATTCCCTCTGCTTGATTGCCTACAACGAAAAGCAAAACACGAACGAGCTTCGCGGTAACTTGGACCTCATTGATGAGATCCGCGAGAGATCCTCCATCCGGCAAGAAATTTATCGACGTAGGATTGAGTAGTCCTACAACAAGAGAGTTCGCCCTACTAATCTCAAAGAAGGAGATCTGGTGCTCAGAAAGCTATCGATTTCTTTTCCCAGCAAGAAAGGCAAGATGGCGCCCAATTGGGAAGGACCGTATAGGGTCTCCAAAGTTGTTTGCCCTGGCGCTTATCAACTTGAAGATCCGAGGGGCAAGAGAGTGCTGAGGACATGGAATGTAGAGCACTTGTTGAAGTACCAAAAGGGTGTTTGAACACCGCTCCAAGCAACTTCAACTCCTAGAGCATTTTTAAAGCATTTTTAAACTTGTTTCTTTTTATTCAGCCAATTTTTATTAAGTGTAATAATGGCTTGTAACTCAGAAGCACCCATTTAGTTGTTTTTAATAAAAGCAATTTACTTCCTGGAAATTCTCTATTCTAAATGTTCTGGTTGTCTTACCATGGAGCGTACAAAAAACTCTCTAAATAACAAGTTCAGAGTCCAACACTTGGTTCGATGCCACTTTAGCTACTTGTGAACGAGCAAGTACAAAGTAGCTCACCATTCGGAATTGCTCTCACAGCTGTTGAAACTCTTCTAATGACAAGTTCGGAGTCCAACACTTGGTTTGATGCCGCTTTAGCTACTTGCGAACGAGCAAGTACAAAGTAGCTCACCATTCGGAACTGCTCCCACAACTGTTGAAACTCTTTACCGAACATTAGTAAAATGCAAACTCTCAAAAGAAACTCGAAAGATGCGATATATTATTTCATCAAGATTTGAGATACAAGACTCATACAAAACAAAGACTACAAGATTACAAAATTCCGCCCTAGCTCCTTCTAGGAAGTGGGATGCTCCTATTAGGCGACACACGAGGACGGCGAGCACTGTGTCGCTCTCGCCCCATTTCCACCGAAGTTTCTAAACCAGCGAGCCGAGTCGCATCGTCAGCACCCAAGAGTCTAACGATTGCCCCGATAGATGCCCCGCTCGACGAGCCGGCCACTCCACTTTGCGCATCACCTGGCTTCTGCAAAACAGGAGGCGAACGAAATGCTAACTCGTGGAACGACCTTTCTTGAGCATACTCACCCTGAGGTCAGGAAGTGCTTCTGACGTTACTCCCCTCAAAAAGCTGTCACAGACGAAGGTTCTTCGCCTCTAGCTCGACGAACCACTCTTTCAGTGAGTCGCCCGTCACTCTAATCTTCAAGCGAGACAATCGTCCTGAACTACCCCCTTGCGAGACCTCAGAGATAGCCCTTCGAAGATGTGCAGACTCTAGACTCTTTTCGAGCACCACGTTCTTTAATTTGCCTCTCTCGGATCCTGCCTCAAATAAGGAATGACAAAGGAACTTGAGTCTCAAGCCTTGGCTGACAGCCATCGAGGGGCATGACTCCTCTCCTTCGGGTGGCACTTCACGAGTCCTCTCCTCAAGGCATCTCATCTCAATGTCTTGACGAGCCAGGGCCACCCTTAAATGACCTACCTCCTGCTCTGCTTTATAAGGCATTTCTCGAGACCGAGCTAGTCCCAACTTGATGACGCTGAGCTCAGAACGGAGACGTGGCACCTCGCTATTCTAGGAGAGTCAACGAAAGAGTAGCGTAAATCTCTTTAGTCGAAACAAATCCAAAAGGACGATTCTATGTTCGGCTAGAACTACAAGATAGTCCTATGTTTGAATAAAAGTTACAAGTGGTGTTGCAACACAAGAGAGTTTCATTACTGAAGTAGAGATACAAAAGCGGTGGCCAGTCCGCTATTAGGCATCGCTACAACCAAATTCAAAAAAGAAATCAACAACAAAGAGCAAAAGAAACTACGAGGGAGGTCAGATGTCCACCTTGGCGGACGAACCCAAGGGGGGTGCCAGCTCGCGACCGCTCCCCTCGACCGCCTCTGGCACTGTCACTATGGCCGTCTGGGGGTTCGCCACAACATCTTCCTCTCCCTCCTCGCCATCTATCTCTTCCCCCTCCTCACCATCTTCCTCCTCGTCAGGAAACAAGCGATACCCCGAGCGATCAAAGTCAGGGATGTGCTCGCCAACGTCATTCAAAGCCTTGGAATATGCTTTCCGCTTGTTCTTCTCCTAGTATCTGATTGCCTTCTTCTCCGCCGCGGCCTCTGCCTCTCACACGGCTACATCCTTCTCTCGAGCCGCTTCCTCCCACTCTGCATCCCTCTCTCGAGTGACTTCCTCCCATCTCCAATTCAGCGCTCTCCTTTGCCAGCGCCGCCTCCAGCAGAGTGATCCGAACGGCTTGAGACTCTGCTAAGAGGGTGGCCGCTTCAGACTCCTTCTTGGCCCTCGACCGCTCGATCTTCTCTTGATCTTGCACGACCTTCAACTCCTTCTCCTGCTCCACCACCTGCCTCAACAGGTAACTAAAGTGGCAGATCGCCTGCGGGAATGCAAAGAAAGAAGTTAGCGAGGAAGTTTACAAAGTAAAGCCTACACCGAAACTATAACATCAAAAACTTACCATCATCTGCGCCTTCGCAATCTCCAAGACCAAGTCACCAGCAGTCCCATGCTCCATCGAGGCCTTGTCCTTCAGCGTGGCCAAGTGACGCACGGCGTCCATGCAACTCACCGAGTCCCCGAGGAAGCCAACATGCCTCCGCACTTGCCAATCAGTGACGAGGATTCTCTTCAGCTTGTCGGTCAAGATCATCTCGGCCGCCGCAGTACGAGGAGGAGCTTCAAGAGCTAGCGTCGCCGAAAGAAGGAGATCTCCCGCCAAGGCGACAGTCGGGGCAACAGGTGTGGACTCTAAATCCATGATGGGAGTAGAACCGCACTCGCTTCTAGTCGCCTTCAATGGCGACGGCCGAATGACGGTCTGCTTCCTCTTCCTCTCATTGGCTCTCCTACCACTCAGGTCCAAATGCCTATTCATGATGTCGTCAAAGTCCATGATAGCATCTCCTGCAAATAGAAGATGAGAAGTGTTAGAAAATTTGAAGAGCTTCTGCGAAGAAAGGAATAATGATTAAAGAAAATTCATACTAGGGTTCATCCGGCTAAGCCCCCCCCCCCCCCCCCCCCTCAAATAGACTATCTTCTGAGATATCTTTCCAATGTAATGTCGATCGATCCAAAAGAATTCCAACCATCCTATCTTCTTCGAGGCTAAGAGATGGCTCCGCCTTCGCCCTTTTTGGCATGTACTCCCTCCAAACCGTTGAGAAGTCCCACGGTTCCTTACTCCGAATCAAAAAATACTTATCCCTCCAAAACTTCACTGAGTTGGGGATGTCGACCAACTTGACACCCTTCCGATTGATGAGATAGAATCGGTACTCCGTCCGCGTCTTCTGATGAATCTTATATAATGTACGGAGAATATTGAGACAAGGCTCGATCCTCGCAGCCTGGCAGTAAAGCACGAACCCCGTAATGTGCCTCCAAATGTTCAGCATTAGTTGAATCGAACATACACCGTACCATCGCAACACGTCCCTTACGAATGGATGAAGAGGGAGGCAGAGCCCCGCGTGAAAAGCATCGAAGGGAAACACGCATAAATCCGGGGAGAACGAAGAGCAAGATCTAATCCCGGGACCGGGAAGGATAAGGTCGAACTCCGGAGGAATCATGTAGCACCTCCTAATAGTGTGCAGGTCTGCCTCCGTAAGTACGGAGACCACGTCGTTTGCCTCGGAGCGCTCATGGGGCTCGTTCTCCTCATAGAACTGACCCATGCCATGCTCTACACGCCTCAGTTCTTCGGCATTGTACTGGCGAACCCCTCCCAAATGAGACGCGGCGATCGAATGCCTTCCGAACTCGCCCATCCTCCGATCCCTCTCCACGACCGTCTCCACCACCGGTGAAGGCAGAACCACTACACCCTTCCCCTTGTCAACCCTAGAATCTCTCTCCATAACTATCTCCAATGGCGGAGGCAGAACCACGTCAACCCTAGAAGAAGAAGCTGGAGGGGGCACTTCGGCTCGACCAGAGGGGGAGGCCTCCTCACTGGAAGATAACCTTGACATCTTTTAAAATAAAAATAAATTACCTTCTGATTTGACGTTCACGGTCGGAAGTCTCGCCAGAGAATGGAAAAGATCACCGGAATCTCGCTTTAGCTCTGGAGTAAGAAAATTTTCAGATGTGGTAAAAAGAGAGAGTGAGGAGAAATGAGAAGGGGGGGATTTATAGCCAAGCTTGGGGGGCTTGGGCCGTAAGCGTAATGGGCCCTTAGGAAGCCTAAGAGGTGCAAAATCCTAAGTGGCCAGAAGTCAAACCATCAAGGAAGTCAGACCGTCAAAGAAGTGTGACCATCAGAAACGCATCAAACGTTCGCCATGCAGGACATAGGTTCACCACGCAACACGATCCAACCATTTGCCAAAGCGGTGCGACCGTTCGCCAACCATCACAGAAGGTCGCCACATCTTATCGAATAGACGATGATCTGATTACAACGTAGGCAAAGTAGTGTTGACCAGTCAACGGTCTCGAGCTACGTGCCATTACCAGGAGCTCGACATACGTTCACCAAGCTCGCCACATCTTGTCGAACAGACAATGATCCGATCAGAACATAGGCAAAGTAGTGTTGACCAGTCAACGGTCTCGAGCCACGTGCCATTCACCTGTCGTTCGATGCTCGTTCGCCACGCTCACTGCTTCATGTCGAACAGACGATGTTCTGAATGATAAACAGGCAAAATGGCATTGTCCAGTCAACGGTCTAGAAGCCACGTGTCGCTCGCCTGTCGTTCGACGCTCGTTCGCCATGCTCGCCGCTTCGTGTCGAACAGACGATGTTCCGAACGAAAAACAGGCAAAATGGCGTTGACCAGTCAATGGTCTAGAAGCCACGTGTCGCTCGCCTGTTGTTTGACACTCGTTCACCACGCTCGCCGATTCGTGTCGAACAGACGATGTTCCGAATGAAAAACAGGCAAAATGGTGTTGACCAATCAACGATTTAAAAGCCATGTGTTGCTCGCCTATTGTTCGACGCTCGTTCGCCACGCTCGCTGCTTCGTGTTGAACAGACGATGTTCCGAACGAAAAACAGGCAAAATGGTGTTGACCAGTCAATGGCCTAGAAGCCATGTGTCGCTTGCCTGTCATCCAACGCTCGCTCACCATGCTCACCGCAACGTGTCGAATAGACGATTTTCCGAACGAAAAATAGGCAAAATGGTGTTGACCGGTTAACGGCTTACAAGCCACGTGTCGCTCGCCTGTCGTTTGATGCATTGTCCGCCATGTTCGCCGCTACGCATCGAACAGACGGTGTTTAGAACGAAAAATGGGCAAATGTTGTTGACTAGTCAACGGGCTAAGAGCCACGTGTCGCTCGCCTGTCGTTCAACGCATCGTTCGCCATGTGCGTCACAACGCGCCAAACATACGCTTTTCCGAACGAAATACGAGGAAACATGAATCTCTGATTAGCCGTCCGATCACTTCGAAAACCGCACCAGAGCTCGATCAACGCTCCAGATAGTGTAACGCCAATATTCACTTGATTAATTCTTCTTTTTATTTATTAATTCGAATTAATTATTTAAAAATTGCGAAAAATAATTAAAAATTCAAGAAAATTAATTAAAAATTCTAAAAAATAATTATGAATTTGGGAAAATATTTCGGAGCTCCTGGATAAATAATTATTAATTTGAAGGATTGATTAATACTTTTTGAAAATAGATTGTTAATTCGCAAGATTGAATAAATAATTCAAAAATTAATTTAAAAAATAGAAAAAATCCAGAAAATTCCGAGAATAATACTTTACAAGCTCAAATTAGCATCGTTACACCTCGAGCAAGATCCAAACCCCCTGAGGAACTCCGATAAAATCCCGTACACCATGGAAACAACAAAACTACTTCTCAAAGGCTGTTAAACTCAGTCTTCGGGAGTGGGGGACTCGTGATATGACTAAAAATAGGATTAAACCGGAACCATTCAAATCAAGCACGAATCTTAAAGCTCTCAGGAGTAAAACGATAATTTCACCTACAAACGGGGCCGAATTGGGAACTGAGTTTTTCTTCAAAGCCCAATAGCCCAAAAATAGATCTGTCCTAGTGGGTATGGGTAGCAACCCGTTACAAACCAACCCAGATGGATAAAGAGTAATTCAAATTCGTGGTTATCCCTAAGAGACAGTTTAAATAGTCTCTCTTATCACGAAACGAGTCAAACTCTCTTCTTATCCATAAACATCGGGAAGTAAAGATTTATCCTTATCTCGAAACTGGTTTCTAAGATGACTATAAATACCTCTCTCTCCTACCGTAACAAGGTAATCAATCTTTTTCCACCTAAAACTCTTTCATAATCTCCCTGATTACTGACAAGAGCGCTGGAGGGTTCGTCGTCGTGATCCATCCCGGTGTATCGAACTTTTTACAGGTTCACGATAGCGGTAAGAAACCAGTCAAAATGCCGTTGAAAGTCGACAGGTTTTCTTATTTGTTCCCTTCAAGAATCCACAAATTCATCTGTTTGTTACCACACCGAAATCAGCAGCAACACCATCCAACCACCAAAGCCTCTCGCTCTTCCCCTCCATTGCCTTACCCTTTGCATTCCCCCTGTGCACCGCTCGACCAGCCCCTGAAGCCGCGTCGTCATCTTGAATGTTGCCGCTTGCCCTCATCTTCCTGTCTAGCCATCATCACCGTCGCCTCCTCTGTGCACCTCCGAGTGCCTCCCGCTCGAGCCACTGCCATCCATCGCCACCTTCGAGCCACCACAATCGCCATCCCCTCCTCTTCCTCATTTTTCTTCCAAAACAGAACAGCCTCTGAATCTCCCCTACATTCCGCACCTCCCACCATCGTCGCCAGCCTGCCACTGCTCCTCCCGAGCACCGCCACAGCCTCCTCCCACTGCTGCTCAATCGAAGCCTCATTGCACTTCCCGAACCCTCCGCTGCCGTCCTCCACCATCCCGTCGGCCGATCACTCACCGCAGCCCCCATGCCGTTGCCTTATTCTTGCTGTTGTTGTCCCGAGCCGCCGCCGAGTTGCTGCTGTCTTGTCTGTACGTGCACCACACATATTGTTGCTGCCTCTTGTGTATGTGTTGTGATTGCACGTAACTAGCACGTGCTTCGTGGACCGGGATCCTAGTCCCGTTATTCTAATCTTCATTGGAATCATTTCGTACGGCAAGTATCTTGTACGAATCTCTTTTGTTTCCCCGTACAAGCACCTTTTTTGAAAAACCCCAAGCAGATCTTCGTTGTGACTCTTTCTTCATGTTTTACCCATCGATGATCTTGGCCTACTCGTTTGACTTGTTTCTATCAATTCCATAATTGTAAAAGGATCACAAACATTTTGTCATTTCACCCATCACATAACATGAATTAGATCTAGTTATTTACCTATACGAATGCATGCCCATGAATCACTATGAGTTATAGATATTTTGTTTGTATGTTAAACATGTTAATAATGTTTCCCTCATTATGAGTTTGAGAATAGGCATGGTTTGCTGACTGAATACCTGTTATATTCTGATTTATATTATACACCATCTTGGATTCATCGTAATTACTATTGATGTTATAAGTCATGCAACAGTGATTTCATTTACTGTTGTCCTGATTTGGCACGACAGATTAAACCATATTAATATTAGAATAATAACTAAGTTTGTGAATATGAAATGAAGGCCCATGTTTCTAGTTTCTAGTTTCTAGAACTTTCGACGGATCTGAAATATGATCTGTAACTTGTGAGATATCACACTTTTAATACTGTTGTGTCGAAATTTCCAGATTGCTGATTACAGGAGTATTGGCATGAGTTATTGATTAAAATAGATGCTAATCGTAAAATTTAGACTTGATATTAATCTGGACATGACTAAACATAATTAAGAGTCGCCCTAAATTTTTGTAGAATTATTTGATAATTTTTCTGACTTAATATATTTATGCAAACATGATTATATAATTGCTGCCAGCATGCCTTTTCCGTAAAGAACCTAAGTTTTGACCTGATTCTATTTGTCATTAATTAAAACTTATTAGATGAGAATTCTAGCTCTGTGTGTCTGGAATCCAGAACATCTGACGATTTTGCAATTTGATTTACGAATTGCAACATATTCAGATTTTCGTACAGTGACGTCTGGATTCCAGAATGCAGTCTAAAATATGCATCACCTTGCTTAATTATATGGAAAAAGTAGATTATTTTAAGTATTAAAATATGAGATTAATTATACTGACATTTAACACTGTTAGGAGTCTAAATATGATTTTCATTGAATTTTTAAATGATTTTACAATTTATTTCCATTCATAAGTATCTAACTCTTACCTGCTGCCTGAACATAAAATCTATAAAGAATAAGAATTTGAATCTAGTTTCAGTGACTTTTATATATTGTGTGTATATGTGCTGGAACCGGCAGAGAGTCTAGTTTCTATAACTTCTGACGGATTCAGATTTTCTTTCTTGTAGCAGCGGGAATTCCAGTTTTGGTGCAGCAACGTCCTGTTCCAGAATTGGAGTTCTTGTTGTTTCAATGTTTATAATTTTGTTTATGGCTCCCGAACATATTTTCCGCCCAGTCTGAACCTGTAATCTATCCCTATTATGTTATATGTCTCTGATTTTGCACATTCAGGTCTGTATTGGTAAAAAGAATAAGTAATCAAGCTAGGGTTTAAGGGAAAGACCTAGTTGTGGAATATATAGGAAATTGTACTCTGCAGAGGGCCCGTGTTTCCGGAGATGATGATGTATGATTACAAGTTAGATAGAACTAAGTGCCAAGTAGAACTAAGTGCCACGTCATGGGTGATGGGGGCCACCTCTAGCCTCCATTGCATGAACATGAGATTACAAGTCGTATGGAACTAAGTGTCACGTAGAACTAAGCGCCACATCATAGGTGACGGGGGCCACCTCTAGCCTCCATTACATAAGTACAGGATTCCCGAGTACCTGACCCTGTATAATTCGCCACTAGAGTCTAGACGTAACATGTTTGTATGCCCCGACCTGTGGTATGGGACGCAGGATCGTGTGGATTAGCTAGGATGGATTAAATGAATAGACTTAAGTTGACACTGAGCACTTGTATATTCCTATTACATGTTACATGTTATGTTACAAGAATATGATTCATGTTTACTTGTTATCTACTCAGTACCTGTTTTCATGATTCCTGTTTATAAGTTGAAATTGCATGATCTCATTTACGTGTTGTACTTCCTGTTACATGATTCATTTCTATATATTTGATTCTCTTGTTATATTCCTGTCCTTGTCCCTTGCTTGTACTACTTGCAGCACGTAACTTGCACTAACGGACATATTATTTTCTTGTTTCTATATTTCTTTCAAATGATAAATATACAGATTTCAGAGACCAGTTACCGGCAGGAGTAAGCGATCAAGTGTTCTAAGCTTTTGTCTGGGATCTTCTATGCTTTAGTTTATTTCTATATCAAACTTATGAGTTCTTTTGTTGCTACTTAATACTTTGTAATTGGGCTTGTTTGACCCGAAGTTTATTGTTTTGTTTTCTAGATTTTGTTTTTATTTGAGAATTATGTATTTGATTACAAGTAATTCTATTGATTATGAGATTTGTTTCATGCATGCGTGGTTGTATATTTCTGTTTACTGTAGAGTTGATCCTTACAGCTTATGGATGATGAAAATCATTTGCTGGGCTTTGTCACGTGCTCGTATTCCGTATTCTTTTGGGAAGTGGAGCATGACAAATACACAAATTATCATATCCAAATTTTCGTTATTATTATTCAATTTTCCCAACGTTGGGTCCATTATTTTCTACCATTTTTTTTATGTGCTAAATTGCTAAAAATCTCCCTAAATTAGTGAATATGTAGATTTATGTATATTTTCTCTAAATACATGCAAACTTGCTTTTGTTAATTTTTCATCAACTTTCAAGTTTCTTTCTTCAAACAGTAAAGTATCAAGTTTTGTGTAACTGTTTTTTGTATTTCCTAATCTTATAATTCTATTTGACAACATCAGACCCAACAACCTTTTTTCTTTAATTTTTGTTTAGCGCATCTTTATTTTTTACCGTTGCCAAATATTGATACCCGCTACTCCTGGTCATGGTGTAATCTAGTTTCAACCCTTTTCATTTTAGTAATCTGCTACTCCTATTATCTTATCCACTTTTACTTTATTATTCTTTAATATTCTTACAGTTGGTTCTTTTATTTTCTACTCTTCAATTTTTAGCTGAAATGTAACCTAAACTCTTGAATATATAGATTTTTAAATATTTTTGTCCTCCCTAAATACGAGCAATTTTTCCCGTGTGTTTTTTTCATCGCCTTTCAATTTTCTTTTTTCAAACGTAAATTATCTAATTTTTATATAAGAATCAATATCCTTATCGATGGTTTTTTTGTTCAACCCTTCTATTTTTATTTGCACTAAAAAAAAAAGCATACTAAACTCTTGAATTTTTTTATTTTCGTATATTTTCTTATAAAGAAGTAGTCTTTCGCTTTTTTTATTTTTCATCACCTTTCAAGTTTCCGATTTCAAACATTAATTATCATGTTCGATACAATATTTTTATAACTATGTTTTGTATTTCGTAATCTCATAATTCTAGTTGATAACATCAAGCCCAACTATTCTTTACCTTTAATTTTTCTTGAAGGTTTTTTTTTTCTTTTACCATTATCAAATTTTATATCAGCTATCTTGTACTCATATTTTCAACTAGTTACATCCATTTTCGGATTTTCCTTCGAGTAATCGAATACACAAATTATCATATCCAATTTTTCTTTATTATTATTCAATTTTCTAATCGTTGGGTCCATTATTTTCTACCATTCTATTTTTAATTTTGTGTTGAGTTGCTAAAAACCTCCCTAAACTCTTGAATATATAGATTTCTGTATATTTTCTCCAAATACGAAAAAACTTGCTTCTGTTCATTTTTCATCAACTTTCAAGTTTCTTTTTTTTCAAACGTAAAGTATCAAGTTTTGTGTAACTGTTTTTTATATTTTCTAATATTTTAATTCTACTTGACAACATCATGCCCAACCACTTTTTTTCCTTTAATTTTTCTTTAATGCATCTTTATTTTTTATCGTTGCCAAATTCTGATACCGCTACTCTTAGTCATGGTCTAAACTAGTTACAACCATTTTCCTTTTAGTAATCTGATACTCCTATTACCTTATCCACTTTTACTTTATTATTCTTTAATATTCTTACAGTTGGTTCATTTATTTTCTACCCTCCTATTTTTAGCTAAAATGTAACCTAAACTCTTGAATATATAGATTTTTGTATATTTTTGCCCTCACAAAATACGAGCAATTTTTCCTGTGTGCTTTTTTCATCACCTTTCAATTTAAATTTTTGAAACGTAAATTATCTAATTTTATTCAAGATTCAATATCCTTACAGTTGGATTTTTTAGTTCCACCCTTCAATTTTTATTTGTACTAAAAAAGGCATCCTAAACTTTTGAATTTATTGATTTTCGTATATTTTCTTATATACGAGTAATCTTTCCCGTTTTTATTTTTCATCACCTTTCAAGTTTCCGATTTCAAATGTTAATTATCATGTTCTATACCAGATTTTTATGACTATGTTTTGTATTTCATAATCTTATAATTCTAGTTGATAACATCAAGCCCAACTATATTTTACCTTTAATTTTTCTTGAACGCTTCTTTTCTTTTATCGTTATCAAATTTTATATCAGCTACCTCCTACTTATATTTTCAACTAGTTACCTCCATTTTTCTTCGAGCAATCGAATACAAAAATTATTATAACCAATTTTTCTTTATTATTATTCAATTTTCCTACCGTTGGGTCCCTTATTTTCTACCATTCTATTTTTATTTGTGCTAAGTTGCTAAAAACCTCCCTAAACACTTGAATATATAGATTTCTGTATATTTTCTCTAAATACGAGTAAACTTGTTTCTGTTCATTTTTATTCAACTTTCAAGTTTCTTTTTTCAAACGTAAAATAGCAAAGTTTTGTGTAACTGTTTTTGTATTTCCTATCTTATAATTCTGTTTGACAACATCAGGTCCAACTACTTTTTTTCCTTTAATTTTTCTTAAACCATCTTTATTTTTTTACGCTGTCAAATTCTGTTACCCACTACTTCCAGTCATGGTCTAAAATAGTTACAACCCTTTTCCTTTTAGTAATCGGATACTCCTGTTATCTTATCAACTTTACTTTATTATTCTTTTATATTCCTACACTTGTTACCTTTATTTTATACTCTCCTATTTTTAGCCGAAATGTAACCTAAATTCTTGAATATATAGGTTTTTTTTATATATTATTGCCCTCTCTAAATAGGAGCAATTTTTCCCGTGTGCTTTTTTCATCGCCTTTCAATTTTCTTTTTTCAAACGTAAATTATCCAATTTTTATACAAGATTCATTATCCTTACCATTGGGTTTTTTAGTTCTACCCTTCTATCTTTATTTGTAGTAAAAAGAGAAGCTTCCTAACTCTTGAATTTATTGATCATTTTCGTATATTATCTTATATGCAAGTAATCTTTCGCATTTTTATTTTTCATCACCTTTCAAGTTTCCGATTTCAAACGTTAATTTTCATGTTCTATACAAGATTTTTATAACTATGTTTTGTATTACATAATCTTATAATTCTAGTTGATAACATCAAGCCCAACTATATTTACCTTTAATTTTTCTTGAGCGCTTCTTTTCTTTTACCGTTATCAAATTTTATATCAGCTACCTCATACTCATATTTTCAACTTATTACATCCATTTTCCTTCGAGTAATCGAATACACAAATTATTATATCCTCTTTTTCTTTATTTTTATTCAATTTTCCTACCATTGGGTCCATTATTTTCTACCATTTTTTTTTGGGTGCTAAGTTGCTAAAAATATCCATAAATTCTTGAATATATATATTTCTTTATATTTTCTCTAAATACGAGTGAGTTTGCTTTTGTTAATTTTTCATCAACTTGCAAGAGTCTTTCTTCAATCGTAAAGTATCAAGTTTTATGTAACTGTTTTTTGTATTTCCTAATCTTATATTTCTATTTTACAATATCAGGCCCAACTACTTTTTTTCATTAATTTTTCTTTAACGCATTTTTAATCTTTACCGTTGCCAAATTCTGATATCCACTACTCCTAGTCGTGGTCTAAACTAGTTAAAACCATTTTCCTTTTAGTAATTTGATACTCCTATTATCTTATCCACTTTTACTTTATTATTCTTTTATATTCTTACAGTTGGTTCCGTTATTTTGTACCGTCCTATTTTTAGCTGAAATGTAAGCTAAACTCTTCAATATATAGATTTTTGTATATTTTATCGATTACTCTATATGAATTTTCTATGTGAGACGCGTTCCAGCACAACTCAACTTCCATCAAACTATTGAACTTGTTAGGATTGTGGGCTCAAATACACTTAGGCACAGTGTACTTGAAGTTGGAGAAGAAGAGAAGGAAACGAAGACAGCAAGAGAATACAATACAAGTAGAAGATATGAAGTCTGGAGAATTGCGGTCGACCAACCCTGAGTGAAGGAGGTTCTTCGAGTGTACAGGGTCCAACAGAGAGCGGGACAGTCGACCGTGCGGTCGACTGGTCAAGAGTTCAGGAGTTGGCTTTACACGTTGCGTTCGACCGACCTGGGGTGTGGTCCACCGACATCGGAGTTGTATGTTGATTGGGCTTTCGGATTTTGGGTCCAATATGGTTTACTTGAGGGCTATATAAGTGGTTGTAGACTCTAGGGTTTGTATAACTGATTAGAGAGGATTAATGAGGCATTATCAATGTTCAACTTCAAAGAGGGAATTGTGCCGAGTATTTCAAAGGCGAGGAAGAGAGACCGAGAGTTGTAATCTCTTTGTAATCTTTATATTTCTTGGGAATAAGAAATATTTGTTATCTCTGTACTTTAATTGTGTTCTTGTGAGATCTCTCATATATCATAGTGTTAGGGATTTCTACCGAAAATCCAACTCTAGGATCTTATTGAGTTATTTGATGCAATCAACCCAAACCACCAAGCGCATATGAGATCATACCAAACACACCAAAGTACACACAAACTTGTCCTGGTTGGGGCTTTCGCCTTAATCCGGGGGAGAAGAAACCCAAGATGTTATTCAACTCGAGAAGATACAAGAATATTATAATTCTCACCACGACCCTCTCTCAAGCCTCACCAGCAAGTACTAGTTGTTTACAATTAGAGAATCACTCAATCTCTCATTCAATGAAGTACTCTCTCTCTCTCTCTCTCTTGGCTCTTCAATGGAGGCCAATAACAACAATATATAGAGATCTAGAGAAAACCTAGTTTGATATCTTGATACAATAACCATTGGATATTCCTGAAGAGATAACCCTACGATAAGAGCCGTCAGATCTGACTTGAAGAGCAAGTTGGGCTTCTCACGAATCACCAAGATCCGACCCAATAAATCCATCAGCACCGCTGTCGGTCGACCGCACCTCAAGGTCGGTCGACCGTCCCCCTCTCGGGAACTTCTACAAGTTGGGAGGTCGACCGCACCCCATGTACGGTCGACCGCAACTCCACCTGCTGCTGCTGCTGACTGTTTCCCTTGCTTTCACTCCATCTCCGATCGTCTCGATTCCTCCATCGTCTCATCGTCTTCTTATCCAACATAGTATGCAAGACATAAACCCAACAATATCCACCTTGGATTGCATACTCATGAATCCACACATGTGTGATTTAAAATCTTCTAGACTCTTTTCCTTCTCTTTTTGCAAACAACTCGTTTCAATGGCTTCCTCTGCTAGTTGAATCTATCTCCACCTGTTTTTCTCCCGCTGTATGCCCCCCTCAAGGGCACACCCCAGTAGATATAATCATGGAGGTGCCACCCTCCACACGAACTCCACCTACCTCAAGGCTCTCTCCACCTTCCGACGATATTCGAACGTCGCAGTCTCGCCCGGATGATTCTAGTGACGGCATACTAGATAGTGCTTTAGGAACAATGGGCTTTGAAATACTTGCGCAAGTTTTTCTGTTCCTCCAAAGCTGGTAGAGGCTGTGCTGACCCTACCCAATCCCCCTCTTACCCTTCATCACCTTGTGATAACTTTCCCAAATTGAATGAACTCCACCTGGATCTGTGTACCTGCAGTCCCGAGCTTCTAGAGTTCTCATGGAAATAAGGCCCCGCTTCATCAAAGGAATATGCATGCCCTCCTCTAGTGTGTGTCCCCTTCCGCCTGTTATCTTCGACTCATTTGTTTTCTCACATCTTACTTCACAAGTCTTGTCAATCTTCGTTCCCACACAATGACATGAGACAAACTTGTAAGTATAAACCATCTCCCTCTCGGAGCAAACTTGAGAAGAACTAACCCAATCAAAAGAACAACCGGAATTCATATCTAAAGAACTTGAAACAAAAGCACTGTTTAAGCTATCACCTGATTCAGCGGCACTGAATTTGGCACCCCTATGACTCAACCGCTTGCAACAGTCTCTCATGTAATGCTCAATCCCTTTGCATTGGTGACCACGGACCTTTCTCCTACATACACTTGTCCTTCCAATCAAAGTACATTCCACCTCCAAGCAACTCACAGAAGTTGACGCCGATTTCTGACTCTCCTTCCTAAGTGCATCCTCCTCCAACCCCTTGATCATACCTGCTATGGAATACTTCTCCTTGGTAGATTCCTCATCTAGCACGGTTATCATGTTGGATGGGTTTGGTGGTGAATATATCGAGTTGGAAACCCTTAGATCACTTGCGTTGAATGCCTTCAATTCAGATAACTTCATATTAAACTCCACTTCATGATCTAGAAGAGCGGTACTTTCCTTCATTGAGAAACCCCACAACTTTCTTCGCAGGTACATCCGACCTTGTGATGATGATCCCGAGTAGTCAGTTCTGAATCTTGCCCAAAGACTCGCCATGCTTCTCCTATACCTGACTTCGTTCGTCGATGACAACTGGATTAAACCCAAGGCTTCTGAAAATATCTTCTTCCACTTCTCCTGCTTTGTGCCGATTGGTCTCCCTTTATCTCCTTCTAGGACTAGATCCAAGTCATGTTGAACCGATGCTTCATGCATGTCCACCTTCAAGAGATCAAAGTTGATCTTGCCTTTGAACCGCTTGATCTTCGTGATTTGATCTGCCATCATCTCCAAGGAACTCGAACAAACCCTTGAACCCAAAGCTCTGATACCAATTGTTAGGGATTTCTACCGAAAACCCCTCTCTAGGATCTTGTTGAGTTATTTGATGCAATCAACACAAACCACCAAGCGCATATGAGATCATACCAAACGCACCAAAGTATACACAAACTTGTCCCAGTTGGGGCTTTCGCCTTTATCCGGAGGAGAAGAAATCCAAGATGTTATTCAACTAGAGAAGATACAAGAATATTACAATTCTCACCACGACCCTCTCTCAAGCCTCACCAGCAATAGTTGTTTACAATTAGAGAATCACTCAATCTCTCCTTCAATAAAGTACTCTCTCTCTCTCTCTTGGCTCTTCAATAGAGGCCAATAACAACAATATATAGAGATCTAGAGAAAACCTAGTTTGATATGTGGATACAATAACCATTGGATATTCCTGAAGAGATAACCCTACGATAAGAGCTGTCAGATCTGACTTGAAGAGCAAGTTGGGCTTCTCACGAATCACCAAGATCCGACCCAATAAATCCATCAGCGCCGCTGTCGGTCGACCGCACCTCAAGGTTGGTCAACCGTCCCCCTCTCGGGAACTTCTACAAGTTGGGCAGTCGACCGCACCCCATGTACAGTCGACCGCAACTCCACCTGCTGCTGCTGCTGACTAATTCCCTTGCTTCCACTCCGTCTCTGATCGTCTCCATTCCTCCATCGTCTCATCATTTTCTTATCCAACATAGTATGCAAGACATAAACCCAACACATAGTGGTTTGTTCTTGGTTCATCTAGTTTTTGAAAAGTTTTTATTGTTTATGGTATATTTTCGTTATTAGCACTACGAGTTGTTATTAGATTATGCAAAAGAACTCGCATCTATTTTTCTTTACTGTAAGTCGGACCGTAGTACACAGTAAAGAACACCCAATCGTTTGTAGGCTTGTAGCGTCCAACATTGCTATCTTGGTCAACCTCTTTTCAATCACGATCAAAACTGCCTACAAACAGTAGTTAATCGTATATATAACTCATCTCCATCTTCCAAAAAAGGATGAAAATTTAATATCTTTCGGATCCCATGAGAGAGAGATATCTTTTCATTCTCGTGATCTCATATTGAGAATAAAGACAAGAGTATGAAATGCAACACATATATTTGAATCATGTGTTACAGTGAGTGAAATCTTTAACTTACTATCTAAGACTAGATAGCGTGTTAGTTTCTTGTGATTGGGAGTTCCAATTTTCTCTAACTGTATAAAAGAGTATATGTCAATTTAATTCTAATCACATCCCTCTACTATTATCTAACGGGGTGAAATCTGTGGGACGACATGCTCCCTTTCGCTTCGAGAAGACTTTGTTGTTGAACCCCAATCTAGAGAGGATCAGCACACAATCTTGAAACATTGATGTTGGGGAGGGTAGTGGAGTGGTGTTTGGATTGTGATAATCATACGTCTAATGAAGTGTTTAAGAAAATGGGCTAAAATAGGGTTTGAGCAGTATATGCCACATATGGATGAATTAGGAAAACAAATTCAACTCAGAGAAGGTGGAATGGAACAAAGACTTGGTGATTGATGAGCGTGATGATCTAACAAGCTCTAAAGCGGAATTAGATCATATTTTAAATTGGAGGATGTCACTAGAAATAAAGTTCAAGGGAATAATGGATAAAGGATGGAGACGCAAATAAAGCCTACTTCCATAAAATTGCAAACGCCAAGAGGAGAGCCAAGATGATTATAGGGTTGTTTGAGATTAAAAAATAGATCTATATAGGTGAAAAATTGCACGAACAAGTTGATTTGACATACAATAATTTATTGGATAGTCGGAGAGATTTTAGTTGTGCTGCAAGGGATACATGTGAGACTTACGACCAGAGGACAGTAAAAGCTGCCTTTAGTGAAGACGAAATAAGACAAACAATTAAGGATTTGAGGCAGGACAAATAGCCAGGGTCATTTGGATTCCTTGTTTTTTTTAATCCTAAATTTTGGGATATTTTGAAGGGTAATTTTATGAAGATCATGGTAGAATTATTTCAAGGGACGAGAGCCATTGAGCCATTGAAATTGCATCGGTAGTCTTAATACTAAAGAAACAAGTGTTACCCTGTTCAAACTGCACGTACTAAAATAATTTTGAGAGACTAATAAAATTATATATTATTACTTAAAAATTTAGAAATGCCTCTTAGCTATTTCAATCACAATATAATGAAAAGATGACAAATTTACAAATTAACTAATTCACACTTTCAAAGCAACCAACATCATTCTATATTTCGATTCAATTAAAAGAAAATTAAAAAAAATCGTATAATTACCGAAATTTAGAGATGCTAAGAAAGAGACTTACAATCTTGTCAGATTCCTCTATTCTAAAGCGTGCTTACAAATACTCATATTGTCTGCGAAGTTCTTCAATATTTGCCTCCAACTATTCTATATTACTCCTTAGTTGTGTCTTTATAAAATGATCAAACTATAAAACACACATACAGTACTACAATTCACCAAAACTTTTCAAACAAAACAAAAGATGTAGAAAAGATACAACTATCTCTATGTTGTTTCCCTTCTGCTTCTAGCATATTCCGAAGCTTCTCTTGCTTCATCGAATTTTCGTCTTCTCATTTCATTAACGATTTGATGCAAGTCCTTAGCTTTCTTATATATTCACTCATTTGTTCACTTTTACCCTAAGAAAATAAAAATAATAAAATACAATAATGATAAAATGAACCAAACTATTCAACTTTCATGCTTTTTACCATCATCTACAATCCATCATTCTTTGCAAATGAAAATTTAATGATAATATTACTTAAAATGCAAAAGTCCAAATGAAAATAGATAACAATTAGAAGAAAAAGCTCTCATATGCAAGCCAGTTCGTTCCAATCTCACACTTGACGATCCCCCTTCTTCTAATCTGAAACCCTACATTATTATGTTTGCAGGTGTTACACCCCACTTCCCAAAAGAGAATACGGAATACGGATACATGACTAAGTCCAGCGAATGATTTTTATCATCCATAAGCTGTTCAAGAATCTTTATAATATCTCACGAAATAATCAGAGTCGGAAGCAAAAGTATCAACCAACATGCACATATGAACCCAAATACCAACAAGAATACTTGAAATAAAATATATAAATCTCAAATAGTCATGATCTGAATAAGTCAAAATCCTGGGTCACATTGCCCAAATACAAGAATAAATCCAAGTACAAGAATGCAATATTGTTCAAGCAAGCTACAAAATAATAATAACAAAATCCAGCATTAATACTTCATATCACCAATACCATCTAGAACCTGTTCTCCATAATCTGCAATTTAACAATTGCAGGGATTGGAAAAAGAAAATAATTATCCGTCAATTGCAAGTTACGGACCGCTTGTAATACAGGATACAAGTACATGGGGAAAAACTAACTAACAACATGGTATAAGCATGATATCAAAATATAACAACTGGCATGGTAAATGAACAAGTATAAGTGGCATGTATCAAGTGTCGAGTGAACAAGTATCATGTAAACAAATATCAAGTATCAAGTGTCATATAATCACGTATCAAGTGTCATGCTTCAAGTCTCATGTATCCAAGTCTCATGTATCATGTAGTCAAGTATCAAGTAAGCATGTATCATGTTCAAGTATCATGTATCAAGTCGTATAGTGATTACTATCTAGGTAGCACTTTATGCATCCCGCTTTTTACTACATGGTTGCTACAACAAACAGTTTCGCTTCAGATTTCATAGTGGACCATAGAAGACAGTGTACTCAGAGACAAGTATCAAGTATCGAGCTCCAAGCTCCAAGTATCATGTATCATATATCATGTAATCACGTGTCAAGTTATGCAAGTGGCAAGTAACGTGTCTTGCGTGCAAGTGTCAGGTAGTCACGTGTCAAGTATCATGTCTTAAGTCATCACGTAGGATAAGCAGATCCCCTTCCGAGTACACGTTTCTGAATTTTCCACTATTAGATCTTTTCCTTAAATCCCGGCTTGATTATTTATTATTAATGTCAAAAAAGCATGTATACGTGCAAAACATATCAAGAATGACATGATCATGTAACAAGTTCAAATTGTAAGATAAACATGTACGGGTGCAAGATAACACATGAAAGAATAAAAGAACCCAATCTCTAGTTCAGGACAGCAAGACTATACTGTAGTAAAACAGAAATTCTCAGTGTTACAAACATGCAAATCTGAATCCGTCGAAACATCTAGAAAATAAACTCCCAACCGAATCCAGCGAGTATAAATACGTTACATAGTATTTCACAAAATCCTAACTCAAAACTGATTTGAATCCAGAAAATAGTTTCAGTCAGAAATCAGAAAATCGAATTCAAGAGCAGGAAAACAGCATGAAAACTCATTAAATAAATCCACAAAAAATCTGGGGTATTCCCCTATATGTCTAGTATCATAATATAAAGTTTCAAAATTTTCCGGTAAGATTAGTTTAGCCAACAAAATTTAGAAAACATCAAGAAATGATAGTTTGGCAAATCTGGAATTCCCAACACTGCTGTACGAAAACTGTAATATCTCGCAAACCGTAAAACGAAATCCAAATCCACCAAAGGGAAAAGAAAATAGAAAAAATAAGCCAACCTTAATATTTCACGAACATTTTTCATACAGTAGAAGGAATCAGGGTGAAAATACAAATCTTTACAGAACAGCGAGCAAAATTCAGCAAGTATAGTTTTTATAAACAAGCATGAAACGGCGTATAAAACTCATCAAAAAAATCCACCAAAATTCTGAGTAATCCCTAATTAGATATAGAAATACTGAAAAAAAAATTCAGATCAAAATAATATGCTTAGCGCCAGTATCAAAATAATTTAGTCTTCAAAATCATCAAGAACGAAATCTGGAAATGATCTACACCTCTGTAGTAAAACAGTCATTTCTCACACATATGAAAACAAAATCGAGCAAGTTCCGAGGGGTTGTAAAGAATACAAATTTCTCTACAAATCATGTTTTATACTAAAATTAAGATACTGACCTTAATATGGTCTAACTTACTAATCAAGACAGATCATCGACAAAGCACAAAATTTCCTCAAAAACCAAAATCAACATATATCCAATGAAACTTGATACAAACACAACCAAACATGAAATCGAGTCTACCAAGTGTCCAAACATCATGAAATAGGGTAATCAATATATCCAAAGCAAGTCTATCACATAGATCTCAACAAATATCCAAATTCTCACAAACATCCCACATACATGATCAAATTAAGAACGGGCAAAACCTAAATTATTTTATGTCAAGTTTTTGTGTTGTGAGTCAACTATGGTCAAATAGCACTATAGAGACAAACTCATCAATCATACATCACACATGAGTTGTCTCTAGAACCCAACTACACTACAAGCGGAATTTATGACTTGTATCATACAAAAGAATTGAGTACAAGTTACTTGTCTGAGAGACGACGAGAACAGATCAAAAGCAAGAATAACGGGAACGGATCCCAGCACGAACTCAACAACACGAACGAGCGAACATGAACAAGATCACGAACACAAAGATCAATCGATCGCGAACACGATCGGACGGATGAGGTTGAAAGCCATGATCAAGATCAACAAATCGGATGGTCCAGATCAGATGGTGATGGAGATCATGATCACAATCACGATGATCAAGATGAGATGATGGAGATCCGACGGCTCACAACCAAAGGTGATCAAAACCAAAATAATAGCAACCTAAGCAATTGGCTGCACTGGCTTGGCGAGCGGAGACAGCGCAAGGTAGCTGCGCTGCAGGAGGCGCGGTGCTGGGGAGGAGCGAGAAGGCAGAAGGCGACTTCAACAGCGGCGGCGCGATGTGTTGCGTGGTGTAGCGACGCTGTAGGAGGAGTCGAACGAGGCTGATGGAGTTAGGGTGACGGGACGGGAAGGAGGGGTTGCTGCTCTGGCTATGCTGTGGAGGCGCTGCAGGAAGTGCAGGGTGGTGACGGGACGAGTGTGCAGTATAGCTGCGCTGTCGACTGAGTAGTCGAGGACGGGGACGAAGAGTGTTGGTGCCAAGACTGGAACAGGGCGATGCTGTCGCAGCGGCGCGACAACGAGGAGGGAAGGATCTGGAAAGGAAGGAAGGGCAGGAGGCTGTCGTGCTGCGTCGACGGCGGAGGAACACAGGGGGAAAGGTGGTGAGCGGGAGAGATGAGAGGTAGACGAAAGGGCGATGAACAGGTTTAGGGGTTAATATATAGATAAGGATATTTAGGGTTTAGGTTAACAGATGGGTTTGGGCTTATCAGGTTTGGGTTTGTGATAGGTTAATGGGTTGGGGTATTAGGTACTAACGGGTTTGGGTAGTTAGGAATGGGTTAAATGTAATTGGGTTTGGGCATGGGAATAAATCAAAGATCCAATAGGGTTAATAAAATATTCAATAAGAAATTAACTGGGTTATAGGGTTTTAAAAATTTAATAAGAAAATAAAATAACAAATAAAAAGATTGTTTATAATAAAAATGTAATTTGCAATACAAAAATAGAATTTATTTAAAACACTACAATACAGTTAGTAGATAAAAAAAATGAATTTTTAATAACCAGTCAAAATATTAATAATAACCATAATACTAATAACAATAATAATAATAAGAGTAATAATAACAAAAAAAAAATAATTATATTACAATTAAATAATCACAGAAAATATTTAAAAATTAGGTTATTAATCGAAAACAGATTTTAATAGGAGATCCAATAATACAATTTGATTAAAAAAAATTTGAAAACCAAAAATATAATTCACGAAAAATTTTAAATACAGAAAATATACGGAAAATACATATTTGGGAAAACAGGGGTTACAATATGATCCTGAATCTCAAAACTTGACCATACTATCATAAAAAAGCAGAAAAATACTCAAACACAAACAAATTAAATATTACCCCACAAAGAATATAAAAACTGAAATAACAATTCTAATTGAAGAAAAAATGCTAAAATAATTATGAGAGATTGCTAAAAATAAATGAAAAGCTCAAGAACTTAATAAAAGTAATATTCCATGAGAAATAATTATGAGATGTAGTGAACACATTAAATTTAAGAATAAAGGTTGGTCTTCAGGTAACCTACATTTGGGCCAGTTGCAACGACGACATGATATACAGGCCTAACTACCATCTCCGTAATCTCTGGGAGTACACATTGGAGAGAGTAGTGTAAATCAGTGAATAAAAAAAACATATAATAAACACTTACATTACCTCTTACTTTCACACGGTTTATTCTTTCCTTCATCTCTTCGCCTTCCGAAATCTCAATTTCTACCATGGCCTCTAAAATCTAATTTATTTGGATATGAAGAAACAAAGAATCAAGAACAGAACATTAGTTAGGATTTGCTCTGAAAATAACCAATCTATATTTTTGAATCCATAATCAGGGTTTGAATTTCGAAATTTCAAGAATTGAGATGCCCTAATTAGAAATCAAGAGTAAAAGCGGGTGGTAAATTAGGGTTTCATGAATACAATATTACAAAACAAATTAGGAATTCAAAAACCTTAATTTCTCATAGGAGAATTCTTACCGATGATGTCATCACCCTTGGCTGGCCAGCGAGCGTCGACGGCGAGGATTTAGGCAGGTTAGCAAACGACGACTGCTGAGATTTGAGGGGAGGAGGGTTAGCGGGATTTTGGGGGAGGGGGAGTTGGGAGAGGAAGGGTTTTTTTTTGTTTTTATATTAGTTTTAGTTTTTTTTTTAAAATTTTGTTAAGTAAAAAAGTGTGATGTGCACGTGTTAAGGTAAGTGTAATTTCCTACCTTTACTCTCCTTTCTCCATTTCAAAATAAATAAAGAAGAGATGAAGTAGGCCTATTAGCTTAAGATATAGTATAATAATAAGGGGTTGGGATGGTTACTGATCATAAACCAATTAGCCTTTTGAACTGTCCTTAAAAAGCAAAAGAAAAAACTTATAAATGGGTTTTCCTTTTTTTTAAGATCACATGAGATAAAAAGGTCATTAGATTCCCATTTTTTTTTTACTTTGGTCTTCAATTGAGAGCTAACAGTTGTTAGAGCATTCACTATTGTTTTCTAAAGCCATTGCTAAATATAGCATTTGGAAATAGCAATAGAACGACTGCGTTGCAGTTGTCCAAATCTTAAAAATAGAAACGACGGATGAACACCATCCGTCTTTTTATTTATTTATTTATTTATTTTTATCTGGGTATTCGGTGATTTTAAACGAAAAAAATTAAAAAAAAAGTCAAAAAACTCCCAAACGGATGAACATCATCTGTTTGGTGGGTTTTGACTTTTATTTTATTTATTTTTTATTTTTTATTTTTTTTTAAATCATAAAAAATCAAAAAAATCAAAAAAATCAAAAAAATCATTAAAAAAACACTAAACGGATGAACATCATCCATCATCCGTTTGGGTTTTTTTTCAGTGTTTTTTTAAAAAAAATTGTTTTCGACGAGAGATGGAGGACCTTCATCCGTCTTTCCGTTTTTTTAATTTTTATTCAACTAGACGGATGATCTTCATCCGTCCCTTTCTACCCTAAATTTTGAGTTTTTAGCAAACGACTGCAGTGCGTTTTTCTAAACCTATTTCTAATTTTTGAGTTTTTAGCCAACGACAGTGGATGCTCTTAATCACATATTTTAGTTTCCAATCTTGAAGTCATGTGGCGGCTTTCTAGATGTCGAGAACCAATCCTCGACACCAAAGACCATGAAATGATCGAAGGCTATATGAAAGAAAAAAAAAATAGCAGTCAAATAGAGGAAGGAGGTGAATTCCATTGACTTGTGCACTTCCAGGTCGAAAAAGGAATTTGTGAAATTCAGTTGGGTCATTTTTTTTTCTTAAAAAAGAAATTTCAAACTGAGATGTACATGAGATAAATATCGGGAATTTAATTAAGAGGTTGTGTACTTCATATAAGCTTCATAAATACATAGATTCGTGATGAAATATTGTAACATTTTGCACTGCATCTAGTTAAATAAAATATATTTTACTTCAGCTCTATCTCAGTTTGCCGAATCGAGAAAAAACATGTTTGGTGAGGTTGTTTCTTTGTTATTGATCTTTCAACTTCGTAGGACGTTTTTGTGTTATTTCTGTTGCCCCGAAATTCAAATGTCTCAAAAATTGGAGTCTAGAGAGTGCAAGCAAGTTTAACTATGATTTATCTATTTGATTTTTTTTTTATAATCGGACTATTGTTCGAATTATAACCTCAACAAATTCCATAAAAACAATAGAACTAATTTCGATTTTTCTTTGCTATACATAGTGAGAACTCTCAATTCTTTGTGGCATCCAACATTCTAGCATGGTCGGCCTCTTTGCATACTTATTTGGTGTGAAGAGAAGATGATACGAGTAGAGAGTTTCAAGTGAAGGATCGTAGAAGAATAAAAACAGTCAGCAACAACTACAGGAATAGAGAAGGGTACAGTCGACTTGTCACTCCCTCGGGTGCAATTTTGTTGAACTGCGGGCGACCGCAACTATGTGCAGTCGACCGTCCCGCGCTGCTGATGGGTTTTTTGGCTGAGTTTGGCTGATTCGTTTGAAGCTCACTTCGTCTTATGGTTAAATTGTGCGACACTAATTGTATATTTATCTCTTAAGTATACATCCGATGATTATTGTATCTAGGTATCTAAACTAGGGTTAATCTAGATCTATATATTCATTGTAACGACTCCAAGAACCATATGATTTTATTGAGTGCCGAATAGGAAAAGAGAATACTGCATCTGAGAAGTGAGAGATTTCTCCATTGTAAACAACAAGCAAGTTCTAGTTATGCTTAAGAGATGGTCGTTGTGAGAATTGTAATATTTTTGTATCTTCTCTAGTTGAAATAACATATCGGTTCTTCCTCCCTGAAATATTTAAGACGAAAGTCCCAAATGAGACAATTATTGTGTGTTTTCGTGTGATTAATGTGATCTAGTATGCGCTATCTTAATAGTTTGTGTTGATTGTGTCGAAGACTCAATAAGATTCTGTTGAGGAATAATTCCCTAACACAGTGTGCACAAGTCGTCGGATCTTGTTATATATCTGCATGCTAGCTATTCTAGAGATGAAATAAATTGGAAGTAGAATAGTTGACCATAAAATCCAAATTCTTTGTCATATATTCAAGTAATGATGTAGATAAAGAAGATTGTTTATTTATTGATTAATTCCATTACAAACAATCAGTCTAATTGGCCAATCGGCAACAACACTGAAATTCTTCATCCCTAGAAGCTTGAAAGCAAAAACCACCTTTACGTATAGCATGTAATTTTTGAACACAATGATTGGCGCATTCTTGAGCATCGCACTTTGGCCAAGTGGAGCACTCTACGGTTGATATTTTCATCCCGTCGTGACCTTCTCCTTCTGAGAAAAATTAATTGTGGAAAATATTAGAGATAGAAATAATAAACTAAAATGCAAAAGGTTTTTTTAGACTGAGAAGTGAGAACAACTAATCATATAAACAAACTAAATTTATATGCCTGAAAATAGAAAGATTACCGGCATGAACAAGTGAGATGATAATCACCAAAAGAAGAACGACTAGAAGAGCCTTGAGATATGTGTTGTGAGCCATTTCTTTCTCTTTTCTCGTGTAGCTTTAAAAAAACTCTATTAGCCGCCTACTTATATATTCGAGGAAGAGGAGAATGTTACCAAAAGACAAAAAAGTAAAAATGGAAATATATTTAAAATAATTGATGGACAAAGTTAAAATTAATAGTTTTCCTTGTTATCATGAACGAGGGAGAATGCGGAGAAAAAGGTATAAATGGAAAAAAAATTTAAAATCAAAATAATTGATGAACCTACCCAAATTAATCGTTTCCTTCCTAGTTCGTGGTCGTGAACTAGGTTAATTACAACATTTAATCTCTAAATACATATCATAATTAATAGAAAATAACAAATAAAAATCTTAGATTTGGTAATATATTTTATTTATTTCCCCAAATTTGACAACAGATTTTTTTTTCCATTTAAAAATTGTCAATAACATATTTTTTCCTAAAAAAGATTGACAACATTTAGGAAGTTTTCCTACACAATTCAATATACTTTTCGTTGACAATTTTAATTTGTTGTTGGCTTCTAAACTCGCTTTTTCAGATAAACAATATTCAGAATACAGTTTTCAGAATATAGTCTAAACAAATAGCTTTTAAACTCATTTTCAAAATACCTCTGTTCAGAATACTCTATTCAGAAAACTCTATTCTAAATATCAAAACAAACGCACTCCTAGTAAACTTCAAACCAATGTTTCATGAGAACAAGGTCAACAATACTTTTGCAAATTTACCCAAACCACAACATTCCCTTTTTTACTTTTCCACCCAAAAGTAAAATACCGAAACAATGAGAGTCCTACACGTAATTATCCCCTGAGCCCCTTTCCAGTCAACGTTGAGATTCCACAGTCAACTCCTTCTTCCTCCCTCCTCTAAAAACCCACATCCCCAAATCCAAAATTTGGGTTACGGTTTCAAATACAACCATGAATCTCCTCCAAAGCTCCCTCCTTTATTCCTCCCCCCCCGACCTGCGTCCAAAACTCCAAATGCCCCAAACCCCAATTTCAAAATTAGGATTAGAATTAGGGTTAGGGTTACGAATCTAAGCCATGAATTTCTTCGTCTTCTTCGTCTTCTTCGTCTTCCTCCTCCAAAGCTCGCTCCTTTATTCTTGCCCGCCCACCTGCGACCTCGCCCTCGCCTCCTACTACGTCACCCACTCCACCGGCAACCTCACCTACGTCGGTTCCCTCTTCAACATCCCTTACTCCGACATCACCCCCTTCAACCCCCAGCTCACCTCCCCGGACTCCATCATCGCCGGCCAGCGCATCCACATCCCCCTCTCCTCCTGCGACTGCTCACAAAACCCCAATTTTCTCTCCCACACTGTCACGTACACCACCCTCGGCAATGACACCTACACGTCGATCGCGCAGAATACGTACACCAATTTGACTACTGTTGGGTTTCTTGAATTTGTGAATAGGTATGAGGCGCACCGAATTCCGGTGGATGTGCCCATTAATGTGACCATAAATTGTTCGTGTGGGGATGCAAAGGTGTCGAGGGAGTATGGGTTGTTTGAGACGTATCCATTGAGGGAAGAGGATACGTTGCTGAGTATAGCGAAGGAGTTTGGGTTTACGGATGGGGGGACGCTGATTGAGCAGTTTAATCCTGGGGTGAATTTTACGACGGGGCAGGGGCTTTTGTTTATTCCTACGAAAGGTAAGTTTTTTTCTATTGTTTTCGCATTTTATAAGGGGGACGAGTTAGATGTTTAGTTATCCGTTTTGCGTTTTGCGTGTTGGAGATGGTTGCAGGACTGTGTTGGTGCGTAGTTACTGGCTTAGTTGAATTGGAAGATGGTGTTTTTGGTGTGTGTGTGTGTAGAAGGCAAAGCTCCTATGTGGGATTTGGTGTTAACCCATTGTAATGGATAATGAGCACGTAACTGGCTATGTGCTAGATTTTAATACATGCTAAGTTGCATGGATATGGATATGGATATGAACACAGTTACATGCCAATTCACTAAAATATATGATGTAGGGACAAACTGTATGTATGTATCCACGTATGTGTACAGCATTTATTTCTTATTCATAGTTTATATAAAATTGTTCACCTTAGATATGAGTCACATTCACCATCAAATGCTTTCCCCATTCGGCATAATTGTGGGAATGTAGTAGCTAGGTCCAATGTGGAAGAGGTTTGGTGCCAATTCACCAATCTTTTTTTGTTCCAACCTCACAACGGTGTTCCTGTTTGAACATAGGATCTTTTCTACAACCTTCTTTTATTACATTAAGTAGTTTCTGGATCGGACGATAAATCCACAACTTGGTATATTTGTTAGCATATTTAAAGTTTGCACCATTTGATTTGCATTAAATTGCTAAAATCTAGATTATATAAGTTTTATTCATTAAACTGTCATTATTTGCTTTTTAGATTAATATTGTTATCTCTAACCATAACCCCTAATTTTAAATTAATCTGATTATTCACTAACCTCCTCTTATGTCATTATGATTTTCAACCATGCCTTTGTGGTGCCTTAGAGCATCCACAGTCGTTTGCTTAATATGCATAATATGCATATTTTCGAAAAAATGCGCTGCAGTCGTTTGCTATTTTTAGGCATATTTTGCATATTTTGAGACAGCAGATTGCTATAAATGAGAGTGGATTTGAGAGAAATGCATATTATACACGACGCAACTTCACTTTCCGTCGCACGAAAAAAAATATTTTTTTATTCCTCCAATGCAACTTCACTTTCCGTCGCACGAAAAAAAATATTTTTTATTCCTCCGACGCAACTTCACATTCCGTCCCTCAAGAAAAAAAAATATAATAGACTGTAATAATTAAAAAAAAACACTCTCAAATGGCAGTTCACTTTGCATCCAAGCCCTCCGCATTTCTAGGACGCAAAGTCACTTTGCGTCCGAGGGGAATTTTGGAAAAAAAAAAATTATTTGAATTACCATTTTGCCTGGGTATGACCTTTTTGTAATTTTTTTCCCTTCCGACGCAAAGTGAACATCCGTCTACCTATTAAAAAATTATTAAATTCCTTTGACGCAACTTCAAACTCCGTCTTGATAGGTGATTTTTATTATTTTATCTTATATTGCTAAAAAATACCATTCGACTATTGCGACAAACAGGGAAAATGCTATATGCATTCATGCATTTATGCATTTTCTAACAATCACGACTGTGGATGCTCTTATGCTCAGTGCCAATGCAACTCTGATGAAGGTTATCAGAATAGGTTGCCGACACGGATCAAACATGACACTCTGGTTAGATTTTGACCTGAACATGATTTGGTAGGTTGGATGCATGTCTGGCAGTTGTCTTTCAATTATAGACATGACATGCGACCCTTTTCCATGTGTCATCTTGCTTGACTATCCTAATGTTGGAGGTGAAGAATGCCCCTTCAGGTAGATAAGGATGATATTTTGGAGGATCTTACTCTGTCATATTTTGATATGATACAGGTCCTGCTGATGAAGTTAGATTGTTGCATGTTGGACTCACTAGAGTCTTTGTTCTTAGCTCACTTGACAGATTTTATTTGTTGATTAACTTTTCTTTGTCTTATGCAGATCAGAATGGAAGTTATCGTCCCCTTAAGTCAAGGTGAAGTATTTTGCTCTTTCAATCATTTTCTTTTGGGTTAAGGACAAAATGACAAACTTTATGTTAATTCCAAAATAAAACCCAAAGTTTCGCTAATTCAAAAATAATACCGTAAGTCCATATGCTTATTTCAAAATAAGACCAACCGTTAGTTGGGGTTAAGTTTCTAAGGGCAAGGGGGTAAAATGACGGAACCCCCGGCTTGATTTAGTTCTTCTTCATCTTCTTCAACCTCACCCTCTTTCTCATCCATATTCAAGTTAAACCCATGAAAATCAATGGAAAACCAGTACACAAAATTCCACCAAAATGATAAAAAGATCATTGGTATTGATTGATATTTCAAATGTACATATTTGTTCTCGATGCAATAGTAGAATTGAAGAAAAAGGGGATTGATACCAGCCGGCGGGAGGGTGTCGGCAGCAAGGGACAGCAACAACAGCAACGACGGCAACTACCAGCAACAACATCGACGGTTGCATCGGTAGCGTCGGGCTCGGTTTGGACTTGAATGAAGATCGTGCTCGGTTGGGTTCGGATGGAGGTCAAGAATGGAGATGGATGGGGATGGGGTTGACGGGTTGAAGGCGGTGACGAGGTTTGGTAATGGAGATGAGGTGATGGAGGTCAGTGATGGTGATGCGGTTGGGTTTCGGCGGGATGCAGAGAAAGAAGGGTCGGGTTTTGTTAGAAAGAAGAAGAGGACATTTTCGACTTTTCACAGCTATATTAATGGGTTCAAATTCGTTAAGGAGAATATTCATGGAATATTTCCTTCACTTAACGGGTCAACTAATGGTTTATACTATTTTGGAATAAACATATGGACTTTAGGTTTCTTTTGGAATTAGCGAAACTTCGAGTGTTATTTTGGAATTAACATAAAGTTTGGGTGTCATTTTGTCCTTAACATTTTTCTTTTTACCGTTTATTGTTCTAACATGGTTTTGCAATTATCTTCTTTTTGCAGCAAAAGTGGTTGGTTCTTTTCACTCATATGAGGAATTAATATTTAGAAGAAATGATATTGAGAAATCAATATCTCTTGATGTTCTGCTCATTTTTCAATATGTCAAGCAGGGATTTCGGGGGGAGCTGTTGCTGGAATAATTATAGCTGTAGTATTTGTTCTTCTTGGTTTGGGCAGCTACTTATATTTTGGTGTCTATAAGATAAAGAAGGTGAAACCCCAGCTGACCCCATCATCAATGGAAGCATCCATTTTGCATAGTAACGGTAAGTCTCCTAGTAGTTACACTCTTTCTCTTGTTTTACCTATTTCTATGTTTAATATATGTTCCTCGATGATGATTGCAGTATAATGTAGCAACTCTTGTTCTTCCTTCCATATTTCTTCCCCGCTTAAGGAAAACTTGGAGAATTCAACTCGTTTAAGATTATGTTTGAGTCCATGGTCATGTATAGATTTATTGCTACTTCTTAGAATGGTATGAAATATTTGTCGAGACCGAGATGATACTCTGAGTTGGACTCACTTTTTGGCCTACTCGGTACAACATTTACCTAAAATCACTATATCTACCGATACTTGGTAAGGAAAGAAGATAATAATAGCAAGGAAATGAAACTGAAGAAGATATAAACTATATGTTGGCGCTATCGTTGTCGAGTAGGTGGTATAAGTATAACATGCAACGAGTGTTAGAGACAATGCGGTTGAGTGACAACAATAGATATCAATGCATTTTGATATTTCAATTTTGAATTTTGAATTTTGAAAAGGAAAAGGATTATTCCTAGAGTATGTTTAGGTCTCTAATTAGTGAACTCATGTAGTGACTGCCCAAAGCAGAACTCAAACTAATACAACAATGATATTGATATATGTAGCTGAGCAATTATCAACATTCAACGAAAGCACTACTACATTATATGCAATAAAGTAATAATTTCAATAAAAAGTACAGCTCCAAACTCAAACAATTATCATCACCAAATCATATGTTGTTGGTTTTTCCTTGATAAAGTCATTTGACCATCATCAACTCAAAGTTTGAGAATGTTTATAATTATGCATCGAAAAATTTATGTGGAGGGGTTTAGGAGATTCCATCCTAAGAGTTAAAGACTTCAAGCTCTTGAATAAAAAGATACAAAATATTCTCTCAAATCATTATCTAATAAAATATATAAGATCAAAATCACATATTTAGTGCATTATACATGACAACAGTTGTATCATATAAATATGGGCAGGTAGAAATTACACTATTGGTACTATCAATTTTCAAAAATCTTGAATGACCGTTCTTTAATAAGTGTCTTCGTCATTTAACCTCTACCTCGACTTTTCCTTCAAACCTACATAAAAGACAACAAAAGGAAAAAATAATATTATGCACAAAGATCTTTACATAATACACTGTGCACCTTACGAAATCCATTTTTTATATGGGGGTCCGGACTCGGGTTCAAAGGAGAAACCAAAAGAAGGAGAAGCATGAGCATGTTGATGTGGGTTTAGACTCGCATGCACAAGTCGAGGAGGATGGCAGGGGAGAGGGGGGTGTGAAAAAGGGAAAGGCGTACACTAGCCAAAGAGGAGGATGGTCAAAAAGGTGGCCAGAACCAAGTATGAGGAAGAAGGTGAGGGGTATAGAATTATGAGAGGAGGATCGTCAGAGAGGTAGCCAAAGTCAAGTAGTTGAGGAAAGGAAGATGAGCGAAGAGAGTGTTGTGGTTTCTCTCTCTTTCTTTCTATTTTTTTTATATTGGGTTTTGCTTAGGGAGTAGGCAGGTTAAAAGAGGAAAAAGAGAGATGAGTGAGATTGAGAGGTAATTTATTACTATGTTATAGTTGTATATTATTTAGGGGTGTTTATTACTATGTTTTTTAGTGTATGTTATTGAGGGTTTGTTTATTACTATATTTATTAGTGTATATTATTGAAGGTTTATTTATTTCTATATTTATTAAGTTTATATTTTGGATTTTGACTTTTTATATATTAAAATAGGGGTATTAGTTAGGGGTGTTCTCGTCGTTCTGGGGTATGCGGCGTGTAGGGACACACGGCTAAATCTTCCTTTCTTAGTTCTATGATAATATGTAAGATTATTAACACGTGCAATTCACATACTTTTTATTTCATGATGAGAGCTCTACTTGTTCCCTTAGTGCACAATAGTTGATATCAATTGCAATTGCACATGTTTATTCCTCCTAAAGGGTCTAGCCAAAAACCCTATCTTATTATATATTAGTAGGTTTAAGAAAATTAGCAAGAAAGTAAACAACTTTACTTGTAATACGTAACTAAGCAAATGGGAATTTAGTTGTGTGCCCACACATCGCATACCCCTGAAAAGACAAAAACACCCCTAACTAATAACCCCATCTTAATATTTTAAAGTTCAAAATTTAAAATTACAAAATATACACTAATAGATATAGAAATAAATAAATCCTCAGTAATCTACAATAATAATTATAGTAATAAATAAACCATCGATAACATACACTAATAGACATTGTAATAAATAACCCTTGAACAATATACACTAATAAGCGTAGTAATAAATAACCCCTCTGTCTTGCCCATCCCTCCTCTTTCCTCTTGAGTGCCAAACAAAACCCGAATATATAAAAAAATAATAAGAAAGAAAGCAGTCACTTCACTATCAATCAACCTCGACTACGCGACTCCGGCCTCCTCTATGACGATTCTCCTCTCAAGCGTCCACACCACTCACTTCCTCATCCCTGACTCTAGCAACCTCTCCAACCATCCTCCTCCTTGGCTAGCATGTCCGACCATCCTCCTCGGCTAGCGTGTCTCTCCCATTTCCTCTTCTTAACTCCGGCCACCTCTTCTACCATCCTCCTCGGCTTGCTCATGCTAGTACGAACCCACATTGAGCATGCTCCTGCGTCTCCTTCCCTTGGTTTCTCCTTCGAATCTGGGTCCCAATCCACTTAGAGAAAATGAATGCATAGTGTAGTGTAGTGAACTTAATGCATAATATTATTTTTCTTTTGTTGCATGTTTTCTGTAGGTTTCAAGGTAAAGTAAAGTCTAAGTAGAGGTTAAACGAAGAAGACACTTATTAAAATGCTCATTTAAGATTCTGGAAATGGATATTACCAATAGTCTAATTTGCACCCCGCATATATTTTATTATGATGCAATTGTTGCATGTATTAAATATATGATTTTGTGCTTACCTATTCTATTAGATAATGATTAGAGGATAATTTTGTATTTTTTCTATTTTGGAATTTGAAGTCTTACTAACTCCACCATTGCCTGTCCCAAGCCAGGAATCTGGCCACAAACTGGGTAAGGATGAGGGTTGCATTAGGCAGTTGACAACCAACATAAAATTTTGTCAAATTCTATGAACATAAATCTTAAAAATATATGCGCAAATGATAGGGCATTCCCTGGAAGCGATGTGTTGTGCTTGCCTCCGGTTGCTTTGAAAATTGTGCAAAAGGCATCGCACCGGCGCCCGTGTGTGGTAAAAAATGGGGAAGAGTTTCTGTACCAATCTGGACGTGTGCAGGTAAAGAAGCTGGTCCAGGATAATAAGCTTAGGTTAGCTACTTAGAATATAAGAACATTTGACAGGAAAATGCATCAAACTAGTAGATACCATGATTAGAAGGATATTAATATAGCTTGTTCATAAGAAACAAAGTGGGTAAGGGAGAAAGCTAAAAAGATATATTGTTTTAAATTATATTATACCGGTAAAATTAGAAATAGAAATAGAGTATGAATTTTAGTAGATAAGAAATTCAAAGGAGATGTAGTAGGTGTTAATAGGAAATGAGATAAAATAATACAAATTAAACTTGTATTATGAGAAACATAATTAATATCATTAGTGCATATGCACCCCAAGTAGGATTAGATGCACAAGTAAAAATAAATTTTGGAAAAATATTGATGAGATAATTCAAGGAGTACCCTTAGGTGAGAAATTATTTATAGGAGAAAATTTCAATAGACATGTAAGAGAAGATAACATGGGATATGAGAGGGTGCATGGAGGATATGAATTTGGACATAAGAACAATATTGGAGAGGCTTTATTAGATTTTGCGGCTTCGTATGATCTTATATTAACAAATACTTATTTTAGAAAGAGGGTGGGACATTTGATAACCTTTGAAAGTGGGGCAAATATGAGCTAAATTTATTTTTTTTCATTACTAGAAAGGTGAATCGCTTGACATGTAAAGATTATAAAGTTATACCGAGAGAGTGTTAACGTCACAACATAGATTAATGGTATTGGATGTTAAGATTGGAAAACACATGTGCGAGGAAGGTGACTAGGAACCCAAGAATTAGGTGGTGGAACTTGAAGGGAGTGAAACTAGAGGTTTTTAGAGATAAAGTCCTTAAAGGAGCGATATGTGTTTGGGAAGGAGAGAGAAATATGATGTAGACTAAAATGGCTACGTGCATAAGAGAAATCTCAAAGGAGGTACTTGGAGAATCTAAATGTAGAATGTTGCAAACTATAGAAACATGGTGGTGACAAGAAGAAGTCCAAAATATTGTAGGAAAAAAATATCAACTTCAAAATATGGCAAAAGAGTAGAAATTTAGAGAATTTGGAGAGATATATGACAATTAGAAAAGAAGTTAAGACAGCAGAGAGAGATGCAAAAGAAAAAAACTTATGATGATTTATACACAAAATTAGGAACAAAAGAAAGAAAAAAATAACATCTACAAGCTTGCTAAACAAAGGAATAGGAAAAGCAAAAGATTTGAATATAATTATGTGTATTAATAGCGATGATTCAAGATTCTTAGTAAAAGATGAGGAAATTAAGGAAAAATGACGAAATTACTTTGAAAAATTATCAAATGAAAATGTTGTGGGCAACATAAATATAAAGGACTTGAGGGAGAGTCGAGAGCATATGTTTTTTGTAGAATTAGGACCTCAGATATTCTAAATGCTCTAGGAAGGATGAAAATAGGAAAAGCTTTAGGACCAGATGATATACTCATTGAAGTTTGGTAGTGTCTTAGGGATGTAGGTGTTGGTTGGTCAAGATTATTTAATGAGATTTTGAGGACCAAGAAGATGCCGGATGAAAGGAGAAAGAGTATTTTAGTACCTATATATAAAAATAAAGGAGATAGACAGTTGCTCCAACAATCGAGGGATTAAATTAATGAGCCATACGATAAAACTTTGGGAGAGAGTGATCGAACATAGACTGAGATTGATAACTATAGTGTATGAGAATCAGTTTGGATTTATGCCTGGGAGGTCAACAATGGAAGCAGTTTATGTACTGAGGAGACTTTTAAAAAATATATGGAGAATATGAAAGATCTATATATGGTGTTTAAAGATCTAAAAAAAATATATAATAAAGTCCCTAGAGACATAGTATGGTGGACATTAAATAATAAAAGAGTAGCTATTCGGTATATTGAGGTGATTAAGGATATGTATGATGGGGGCAATGACCAATTTTCCTATTATAGTAGGTTTACACCAAAGTTCAGCTTTAAGCCCGTACCTCTTTGCTTCGGTTATGGATGAATTGACATGAGGATTACAAGATGAAGTGCCTTGGTGTATTCTTTTTGCCGATGACATCGTCTTAGTGAACGAGACTAGAGTAGGAATCAATGCTTTGTGGAGATAAACTTTGGAAGCTAGAGGCTTTAGAATAAGCAAAGTATATGGAGTGTAATTTTAGTGATATTCAGAGCACAAATGAGGAAGTAGTGAAGCTTGATGGTCAAGTGGTAGCTAAGATAAGCCGTTTCCGATATTTAGGCTCGATTATACAAAGAGATAGGGAGATTTGTGAAGATTGTATCCATAGGATCCAATCAGTGTGGCTTAAGTGGAGCAGCACTAGTGGTGTTTTGTGTGACAAACGTATATCTTTGAAGTTGAAGAAATTTTTTTATAGGGCAACTGTTAGACCAGCAATGATGTATGGAGAGGAGTGTTGGGTAATAAAGAAACAACATGCTCAAAAAATGAGTGTAGCGGAGATGAGGATGCTAAGATGGATGTGTGGTAAAATCAGGAAGGATAGAACTAGAAACGAGCATATTTGAGACATGGTAAAGGTAGCTCCTATCCAAGATAAATTAGGAGATAATCGTCACAGGTAGTTTTGACATGTCACACGTAGACTTAGTAGTGTCCCCGTTAGAAAGAGTGATTTGATAAGTATTGGGGGTAGAGTTAGGGGTATGGGAAGACATAAACTTACTTGGGTGGAAACGGTGAGAAATTATATGATAGCTTGTGGTCTTATATAAGATATTGCGCTAAACTGAGCAGAATGGAAAACCAGGATTCAAGTAGCCGACCTCAACTAGTCGGGAAAAAGGCTTTGTTGTTGTTTTTGTTGTTGTTGGAGTTTGAAGTCTTACTCTTAAGGTGTAATTTCCTAAACCCCCTCCATTTAAAGAATGAGTATATTTTTTGACAGATGCATAATTATAAACCTACTGAAACTTTTAGTTGAAGATGGTTAAGTGACTTTTATCAGGGAAAAACACAACTTATGATTTGTTGATGATAAATGTCTGAGTTTGCAGGTTTTATTTTAATTTTTTGATTGAAATGATTACTTTATTACATCTAATGTACTTGTGCTTTTCTTGAATGTTAATAACAACTCAGCTACATTTATCATTATTGTATTAGTTCGAGTTTTTCTGCTTTGGACGAGCTTTGCATGCATTCACTGGTTAGAAACCCAAACACAGTTTAGGAACGATCCTTTTCCTTTCCAAAATTCAAAATTGGCATATCAAAATGATTATCGCCTCATAATCTCTTAATATGGTAGTTTATTTTTCTGATAACTAATATGGTAGTTAATACTTTGGCTATATGGTAAATTTTGAAAATAAGTATTTTTCTAATCCTTTTCGTTTAAAATTCAAAATTGCAATCCTAACCTCTTAATCAACTATACACCAAAATTGTTGGCTCCTCTCTCTCAATATAGTAGTTAATAGGTCATGTTCATTTATAAAGTTAAAATTGAAATAATAATTTTATTAATTTCTTTCTGTGTTAAATTGCAATCTTAAATCAAATTTACCCAACCATGCCCAAAGAAGGAACCTCACTTTCCACAAAAATCAAAATCATCATGTTAACCCACCCCCACAAATCACTGTCATTAATATTTTTTTTGAAAAAGTCGTGAATGTTGGGATCTTCACAATTTTAATGGGGAGCACGTGCATTATTGCACATGGGGTATGCTAGTGAGTAACTAATGTGAAATAGTGAAACCTGTGTACACACAGACATCTTGATTGCATATATGTGCATACTTAAATACTTTTGCCTTTCTGTGTGCAAGTGTATTTCTAAGACAGTTTAATATTTCACACATGCTTAGACGTAATTGCATATTTATACATACTTTTAAATGCATGTATGTGTGTGCGTGCACCTGTGCGTTTCTGCATGTGCTTGTGTGCATTTCTAAGAGAGCTTTATATGTGTCCATGATCTGTTCCCAAACAGAAGAAAAAAAAAATTATTCTTGACCAGTGTTGGTAGTGTACTGCAGCCTCCAAGGATCCAGGAATTACTTCTCAAGAACGAAGTGCCTCTCTACTTGGAGGTTTCACTGTAGACAGGTCAGTGGAGTTTTCTTATGAAGAACTTGCTAGGGCTACAGATGACTTCAGCATGGCTAATAAAATTGGTGAAGGTGGTTTTGGAGCTGTTTACTATGCAGAACTAAGAGGAGAGGTTTGCTCGGTTATTAACATAAATGCTTTATTTGTATGCGTAATAGTAACTGACACATTCAACTGAATATATAAATTACCTTACAGCTTCGTTACTAAAAATGTTATATATATGAGGAAAGGGAACCTCATACATATATGAGGTTTCCTCATATAGTAGTTGTACACACATGATGGAGTCATAATGGACGATCGGCACCGTTCACAATAATTTGCATAGCACAATATCTGTGCATGTGAAAAATTAACTTGTTTGGATGCTTTTTATAAACAATTAACTTGTTTCAAGTGGTTGCAAAATAAACAATTTTTCATTAACATAACAATTAGCACCATCCGATGCGTGGATAAGAAGCCTTCAAACTTGTTCAATATTTGTACACATGCGTGTTACGACATTTATGATAAATGGTACGGATCGTCTATATAGAGTCTATATAGAGTCCCACAGTGTGTACAAGTACAACTACTCTATATGAAGTCCTTTCATCTATATATATAGAGAAAAGTCGAAGTAATAAGAGACAAATAAATACTAGCATTATATACAATACATAGTAAGTTCTTTTATTGAGAGATATATGGGAGATAATTAAGGAGAAAATATTTCTCGTAGAGAAAACTAGGAAGAGTCCTTAACTTGTATTTGTGTATCATCTTATAAATCATTCTATCTTCATCACAGAAGAGTCATTAACATTTCATTGAAGCTTGTCACCTAAAGAAGACCTAAAGAAGGGCCCTTCACTTGTTCTTTGAATTCTGCTGTTTTTTTTGTTAATTTCTGGATTCTCATATTTTTGCAGAAAGCTGCAATTAAAAAAATGGATATGGAGGCATCTAAGGAGTTCCTTGCTGAACTGAATGTTTTAACGCATGTTCATCACTTAAACTTGGTGAGTGGCTTTTCTTTCCTCCGTCTTTGTCTGTGTCATTTTATATGAGGAAAAAGAATTATAAAACCATTTAGGATGCATTTCACAGAAATCTAGCTAATTTTTGTGTTAATTTTTAGTTATCTAATGCAACCTAGCCACTTCATCCTAGATGTGACCCAGTACTGTAGAGCTGTATGATGATTGTTGTTTACAAGATCAAAGATGGATGGGTTGTGTTGGAATATTTACCATATCTTTTATATTTAGTAATGAATTGATATATGAGAGTTGACATTTTAGTTGATCCACATTCTATATGTGGTTGATTCATTTTATCCATATTTGATTATATTAGATTTGAAGGCTTTCTTTATGCACAAGTTTTGTAAGCCTGTATAAAGGCCTCTTTGTTTCTCCTTATGTATCTCAAAAAGATCAATAATATTTTCTCTTTTTACTCCAATATTTTATTCTACAACAGGTTGAGACGTGTTTCAAAAGTATTCAGAAATGGCAACTAAGAAGTTAGGACACCGACACAGACACCATGCACCGACATGGGGAGATTTTTCTAAAACTACATTGAAATAGCTAGTGTCTTGTTGGATCAAGGTGTTGGAAACAAGTGTGAGAAACATGTTAGATATATCACAACTTCCAAACAGAAGTGTTTGTGCTTCACAGAAAATCAAAATACACTTGAAGTTGAAATTGAAGGGAAAAATTCATAAGATTGCTAAAGGTATAGTCATGATATTTACGTTTAGGTGCAAATGTTGGGAGATTTAGAATAAACATTAGTAGGAAATGGTTAATGGTAAAATGAGAATTATGCAGTGGATGAGTTAGGGGTGGCATTCAGGCCGGGCGAGCCAGGACCGCCCGGTCCCGGGCCAACAAGGGCCGGGCTCGACCAATTCGCGGGCCAGGCTTACTTGGTAAAATGTAGGCCCGGACCTGGCCTCCAGCCCCTAGGGTGAGGGCCGGGCCGGGCCAGTTTAATTAGTGTATTTTTTTTAAAGGTAGATGAAAGATCAAGTATTAAATGTTAATTTCATAACAATTGCAAAGGACTAATAAATAAAAGAAATTAAAACCAAATTTTAATTGATTTGATAAATTAAATGAGGTTAAATAAAATGAAGTTCATGAATACAATTTCATACACATTAGATCAAATTACAAAACAAGGCAATTATTTGAATTTAGAGATCGAGATGGCCTCTATTTAGATTGAAGAGAAGGCATTGGACTATTGTCGTGCACTTCTACTGAACCTAAATATTGAATATCATCCTCCTAAAATTTTCCAATTATTTACAATACATTATACAAATTACATTCTACTAGTTCTTCAGTCGTCGCTACTTGTTGATCCGTTTTGTGATTCTTGTAAGTCTTGAGTCCTCTCTTCTGCTTTCATCCAATCTTCGGCACATACCAACATCTTCAAATTCTTTGCCGTCAAGCGATTCCTATTCGGGCTCATAATCCTGCCACCAAGAGAAAAAACACTTTCCGATGCAACGGTTGATACCGGTACCGTTAGCAAATCTTTAGCCATGCGAGAAAGAATACTAAAAAGATTTTCATTAGTTTTCCAAAAAGAAAACACATCTACTACATCAATGAGAGGTTGTGCATTATACCAATTCAACTCATTTGGTGAATTGGTTCTTGTTTTTTTTTTTTAAGAGATTTAAAACATTACTAGTGGCAAGACCCTTTCCCTTTGATAACATAGAAGAAGAAGAAGAACTAACATTTTGTGTTTGTGTAGTGTTAGATGAATAAATTCTATCTTAACTATCATATAAACTATTCAAAACATTTTTAAATTTTGTAATGAAAACATGGTCAAAATCAATCTATTTCTTCATGTGGAGCATAAGAATAAAAATTCTCAATTAAATTTTTGGTGCCATCTAACTTAATCATGGGATTCATTACACTAGCAACACAATATAACATAGGAAGGGGATGAAAATATTTTAAAATTTTAATAGAAGTGGCATAAACCATTTGTCTAATGAAAGGGTCATTTGCTAAATCTTTAATTGTTGTCATCATAGTAACAACTGCAAGTAAAATATCACTAGATGTAGATGTATATGTTTTTGAAAATTGTAAAGTAGCATCATTAAAAGGTTCTAAAAATTTGTACAAACTATCCGCAAAAAACCAAAAATCATCATCTAACATACAATCTTGCATACCCATTGCAATACAAAATTCTCTAAGATTGAAACGATAGTGAAGAACGACACTTAATAAATGAAAAGTCGAATTCCAACGATGTCTAACATCTTTAGGAAAACGTTTAAATACAATTTTTCTATGTTGACACCAATTATGAAAAGTTTGATATATTGGACCACTCAACGTAATAAAATGAACACAATTTTTCATTGCCTTAATTTTATTGTGTCCATATTTAAGTGCATCTTGTACACAGATTTAAAATATGACAAGCACACCTAACATGAAAAATTTCCGGTTCTAAAGGATTAAGTGTTATTAGCAAACTAGCAATTGCCTTAGTATTATTAGAAGCGTTATCAAAAAATCAATAGCAAAAACTTTATCAAAAATACCAAAATTGTTACATGCTTCCATGATGTGTGTGACAATTATCTCACTCTTATGTGGGTACCTAACAAATCCGAATGAAATTATCCTCTTTTGAAGTAGCCAATCGGAATCTATCCAATGACATGTTACACACATCATTGGTACGCTGTTCACTCCTACCCACCCATCTGATGTCAAAGAAATTCTGTTTAGTGACGTTAGTGTTGCTACTAAAAAATCCTTATCCTCGTTGCAAACTAATTTACAATCACCCTTTACTACATTCCAAGAAATTTTTTTATAATGGGGGTTTAATGCGGTTTGTGCAAAGGTCTCTACATTCCTACTTTCACCAAATGAATAAGGTAATTCTTCTCTAATTACTAACTTAGTCATTTCTCTACGAACGAGATCGTGATCGTAGCTATGACTATCTATTTGGCCGGTCTTAGGGTGTATTTTTTGTTGTGTGAGGTTGTCTTTAGAAAACTCGGATTGACATTTACTTAAGTGTCGTTGAAGTATACCCATTCCCGATCCTAGTTTAAACTTCTACGGTGTTTGACACTTCTTACAAATTTTTAATCCTACATTCTTATCATTTTGTGAAGGGACAAAGTCAAAATATTTGTGCACTTCAGATTTGATCCCTCTTGTTTTACGAGATTGAGATGGGCCTTGTTCCGATGGTTGTGGTTCTATGTCTTCTTCTTCTACTTCTACTTGTTCCGTGTGTGTTTCATGAATATCATGAATAGTATCATAATTGTAAAGTGTTTCTTCACTATCTACATATGGAAGAGGAATGGAAGGAATGCGAGACTACCAGTCGACTCTTGGCTACTATGTCTACCACGTGATCGGTTAGATGCCATCTAAATTAGTGAATGTTATGAAAATTAATTGTAGTGTATGTTTTAAAATTTTAATTCTACAAAACAAGTTAAGATAGATAAACTAGTGTATGTTATATAAAATTATTCTACAAAGCAAATAAAAGAACAATTATAAAATTGTTATTCTAGTGTATGTTTACCAATTTACCAAAAAAATCTAAAAAGAAGAAAACAAGAAAACCCAATCTAATTATGCGAAATAAATGATAACAAAAAAAATGAGAATTCTAAAAATTATAAAAATACGAAAATACCGTACGAGTGTAGAATGTTTGTTGAAGAATGAAGGTAGAGAGTTGAGAAACTTGTAGTGTTGATGCCTATGTTGTTGGATGTTGTCGATGTTGAAACTTGAAAGAGAGTAGTTGAGTGTTGTTGATGTTGAATATTGAAGGAGAGTAGTTGAATGTTGTTGATGTGGTTGTGGTTGATTGTTGATTGTTGAATCTCGAAAGTGAGTAGTTTAATGTTGTTGATTGTTGTTGAGAAAGTTGAGAGATAGTAGAGAGAGTTGAGTGAATTTGTGAAGCGAATTGAATGAAAGATGTTGTATATATAGAAAATGTAAATTTTCAATTTCCCAAAATTCCCCCAAAAACTAGTTAGTATAAATCCGTTGGGGGGTATTTTGGTAATTTTACACCCTATTTATTAAATACAAATTCTGGGGAAAAAGAGAGTAAATAACGGTAACAGCCAATGGTCGGCCCACGGGCCAGCCCGGACCGGTTCAACCCGGTCTCGGGCTAGTACGGGCCGGGCCGTTACCGGTCTTTTTTCGCATTTTTTCGAACCGGACCGGCCCCGTACTGTAGCGCTGTAGCGCGATCTGACCCCTGTTAAGCCCGGTTTTGGCCGGGCCGGGCCTTGAACCGAGCGGGCCGGGCGAGGCTGGTCCCGGGCCAGTCCGGCCCAAATGCCATCCCTAGGATGAGTCACTAATGACAAAACACTTAAAAGTAAGCTAAGAAATGAGTGCATTCGTGGGATGGTAGACAGTTAGAGATAGTGGCTATTGAGGGAGACACATTTAAAATGATTTCAACAGGTGCAATGGAAGCTGGTACCTACTTTAGGTTAAAACTGAAGAGTGATTAGTTTGGAGAGTGATAACTGATAGGGAAAATATTAAATGTGGCAAAGAGGAATATAGGCAGACAAACTCAGATTGACATAGCGTTAAAGGATATAATGGTTGCTAGTGTGGCCGAGGTGTCATTGATAGAGCTAACTAGAGAAGGATTCATGTAGCTACCCCCAAAGATTTAGGATAATTGCCTGTTTATTGTATTTGTTAATGTAAATGTAATCCCTACTCATACTCGTGATTTGTATAGCTAACTGTGCTGAACAAAATTAAGCTGATTGTTCGTGTACCATATCTATCCTACTTGATAATAACCAAAAACTCAAAAACTTTGAATTGTTATCCCTTTTCTTCTGCCCGTTTTCTCATATTGATATAGGAAGCTTTCTTATTCGTTATAGCGTCAAGACTACAAAATTTTATCACCAGCTTCTAGTGTAAAGTGAATGGTCATCTTCAACATGTTACCAAAATTTGTGGCTTATAGATGTATGATGACAATATAAGTTGATATTTTGAGCTCAACGGTACTGGTTATTCTTTTAGGTGAATTGGAAAGATATTGATTCATGTCTAGTTGAGGAGGAATCACCCACATTTCTTCTTGGTTTTGAAAGATTTTGTTCCTTTGGCTGTTTTCCCTGTTCATTTTCCTGACCTGTTCTCTCATTTTCCAGCGACCATTCCCATGCATCTTGTATTTGTATAGACAATGTGAATATCAGCACTCTTTCAGTGGATTCTCTGTCTTATTTTGGTTATACAACTCAAAATTATAGTACTGGATATCATTTTGCTTAAATTTGTGCATAATTCCTATATTATGGGCATGTCCCTGAATCCTAGTTTATGGAAGTTTGTTGTCTTGTACCTGAAACCCTGTCATGTCCTGTATTGGTTACCCCGTATCTGTAATTTGTTCGCTCTCTAGAAATCTGTTTCGTGTAGAAAAGGACTTGGAATAACCATGTTGCAGACCATTGTATACCCATACTTTATGAAATGGCTTTTTTAAATTTTAGTTTACTAATGTTAGATATAGAATTCAGTAGGACTCTGATAATGTATTTCTTATGTGTTAATATTTTACTATTTTAATATTTTAAAAGTTTCTACAATAATTAATTTTGCAGGTTCGATTGATAGGATATTGTGTTGAGACATCTTTGTTCCTCGTTTATGAATTCATTGAGAATGGAAATTTAAGCCAGCATTTACGTGGGTCAGGTACAACACTTGTGCTATTGGCACACTGAATGAATATCTTGAACTACTTCCTTAAGAAATTGAAGAAATGTATATGTTTTTTTAGATAGAGATCCTTTGGAATGGTCAGCTAGAATACAAATTGCCCTTGATTCAGCAAGGGGTTTAGAGTACATCCATGAACATACTGTCCCAGTCTATATCCATCGCGACATCAAATCAGCGAACATTTTGCTAGACCGAAAGTTTCATGCAAAGGTACTGTAATTTACCTTAAAACCCAAATGTCATTTTGTCCTTTCTTCATCTTCCTTTTTTTTGCAGGTTAATTGTTTGATAATGAGGTGATTATTTGCAGGTTGCAGATTTTGGTTTAACGAAACTTACTCAAGCTGGTGGTATGACACAGCCGACTCGGCTTGTTGGAACATTTGGTTACATGCCTCCAGAGTAAGCAGTTTACTCTATTAATAAAAGCTTTTATTCGTATGTTTTTGGTGTTAAAGAGTATGTAGTAAAGTAGCATCTTATATCTAAATTATTCAGGACCGTTAAACAGAGCCTTTTGATTTCAAACCATGCGTAAATTGAATTTAAACTGTTAGAATATATATATATATATATATATATATATATATATATATATATATATATATATATATTATGGGAAGTCTTCCGTTGTGCACCATCTATGGTACACACGGCGTGTGCACTCGGCTTTTCCCGCCTTCGTATCGACGATCCGAACCGTTCACATTGATCTACACATCCAAATTAGTGTAAATATGTAAAATCAAATCATTTGAAATTCATTTGCCCATCCATTAAAGTGTTACAAAATTGTATGGCTGAAAATCATTGTTTTTTTATAGTCACGAGATGGATGGGCAAATGAATTTCAACCATTGAAGTGTTACAAAATCGTATGGCTAAAAATCATTGTTTTTTTATAGTCACGTGATGGATGGGCAAATGATTTTCAAATGATTTGATGACAAATTTAGATGTGTAGATCAATGTGAACGGTTCAGATCGTCGATACGAAGGCGGAAAGGCCGAGTGCACACGGAGGGGTGGTGCACAATGGAAGATTTTCCTATATATATATATATATATATATATATATATATATATTTATAAAGCCGTCAACCTTCACCACAAATTGGAGTTTTGGTGCAGTAGTAGTAGTAGGGTTACAGTGTACATATTTAAAGCGGACTTCCATAAATAAAAATTACTGCTGTGGACAGCCCATATTTCCACCCCTAAAAATAGGCGCTGCTGTGCTTGACTAACGAAGGCATATCAGAATTTATAAATATGGAACTGTTATCCCTCACTATGACTTTGGAATTTTAGTGTAGTAACAGGGACAATTCATTGCAAGTATTCCTTTTTTCTTACATTATAACCAATAATTGCCTCCCCATGTTTAGATAAACGACATGACTTCAGTTAAACAGGTACAACCACTGGGCAGTTTAGTTTGTGTTAACTGTTCCTCTTTTGTTTTTTTGTTTTTTGTTGGAATAAGGCTGCAGCCACACACACCCGTCCCACTGGTAAGAGGTCGGGACGAGAGTTCGAATCCCGCTTGCACCAAAAAATCCCCAATGAATACACATTTGGGGTAAAGTGTGGGGGTGTGTGGCTACGGCCTTATTTCATTAAAAAAAAAAGAGGGACAGTTAACGCAAACTAAATTGCCCAGTGGTTGTACCTGTTTAACTGAAATCATGTCGTTTATCTAAACATAGGAAGACAATTATTGGTTATAATGTAAGAAGGAATATCTATTTGAGCAATTCCCTCTATAAAGAGTTGTTTTAATCACTCATCGGCTCCTTTATGGAAAAGCCACCATGATCTCCATGCAATAAAATGTATGTGTATAAAAATAAAAATAAAAATAGAAACTTACATGTAAAGATTGTAAAGTTATACCGGGAGCGTGTTTAACCTCACAACATATATTAATGGTGTTGGATGTTAAGATTGGAAAATACATGTGTGCGAGGAAGAAGACTAGGAACCCAATAATTAGGTGGTGGAACTTGAAGGGGGAGAAACTAGAGGTTTTTAGAGATAAAGTCCTTAAAGGAGCATCATGGGATTGAGAAGGGGAGACAAATATGATGTGGACTAAAATGCCTACATACATAAGAAAAATTTCAAATGAGGTACTTGGAGAATCTAAAGGTAGAGGGTTGCAAACTAAAGAAATATGGTGGTGGCAAAAAGAAGTTCAAAATATTGTGAGGAAAAAAAATCAACCTTCAAAATATGGCGAAAGAGTAGAAATAAAGATGATTTAGAGAGAGATAAAATCGTTAGGAAAAAAGCTAAGAAAGCGGTAAGAGATGCAAAAGAAAAAGCTAATGATGATTTATACACAAAATTAGGAACAAAAGACGGAGAAAATAACATTTATAAGCTAGCTAAATAAAGGGATAAGAAAACAAAATATTTGGATACAATTAAGTGTATTAAGAGCGAGGATTCAAGAGTCTTAATAAAAGATGAGGAAATTAAGGAAAAATAGCGAAATTACTTTGAGAAGTTATTAAATAAAAAGGTTGTGGGCAACTTAAATATAGAGGACTCGAGGGAGAGTCGATAACATATATTTTTTCGTAGAATTAGGACCTCGGAGGTTCGAAATGCTTTATAAAGGATGAAAATAGGAAAAGCTTTAGGACCGGATGGTAAACCCGTTGAAGTTTGGAAGTGTCTTGGGGATGTAGGAGTGGGTTGGCTAACAAGATTATTTAATGGGATTTTGAAGACTAAGAAGATGCCCAATGAATGGAGAAAGAGTATTTCAATGCCTATATATAAAAATAAAGGAGATATACAAAGTTGCTCCAACTACCGAGGGATTAAATTAATGAGTCATACGATAAAAATTTATAAGAGTGATCAAAAATAGACCGAGACTAGAAACTATAATTTCTGAGAATCAGTTTGGATTTATACCTGGAGGTCAACATTAGAAGTAATTTATGTATTTAGGAGACTTATGAAAAATATAGGGAGAATAAAAAGATCTACATATGGTGTTTATAGATCTAGAAAAAGTATATGGTAAAGGCCCTAGAGACATAGTATGGTTGACATTAAATAATAAAGAGTAACTACTCGGTATATTGAGGTAATTAAGAATATGTATGAGGGGCAAAGATCCGGTTTATTGAGCTAATTAAGAATATGTATGAATGGGCAAAGATCACAATTAGAACAACCACAGGAAAGATCAGTGATTTTTCTATTACAATATGTTTACACCAAGGTTCGGTTTTAAGCCTCTACCTCTTTGCTTTGGTTATGGATGAATTGACGCGAGGAATACAAATTGAGGTGCCTTGGTGTATACTTTTTGTCGATGACGTCGTCTTAGTGGACGAGACTAGAGCTAGAATCGTTGCTAAATTAGAATTGTGGAAAGAAACTTAGGAAACTAAAGGCTTTAGAATAAGCAGAGCTAAAACAGAGTATATGAAGTGTAATTTTAGTGATATTCGAAACACAACTGATGAGATAGTGAAACTTGATGGTTAAGAGATATCTAAGAGAGACCATTTCTGTTATATACAAAGAGATGGGGAGATAAGGATGACTATATATCTAATACATACGTATACATACTGACATATCAAACGATTAATCATGACCTGAATTAGTATTATATATATGCAAAATTCAGAGTTATTGTGGATCTATTCCCCTCCAGTAAAATGGATTGGAACGCCTATATACCCAATCTATGTAGGGTAGGCGCTCTATTCAACATAGTTCCAATAAAGGGAATCCAAGGACCAAATTCTTCTCCAATCTGAGTTTTGCTCAAGTTTCGAATAAATTCAAGGACATACTCGAAGAAATTTTGACCATCAGTCGGAACGGTTTGTGGATTTCGAACAGCTATGATGACTGAACCTAATAAGATAACAATTACGACCCAAGAAGTGATAAATACTTGGGTATGAATTTGTGATTTGGAATACTGAAAGGGTCGATATTCTTTCGTCTTTTTTTCGAATAAAAAGGAAAGAATCGGAATTGATCTGCATCTTTCTCGAAACAAACAAAAAGGAAAAGAAAGAAGAAAGATAAATCGTTGTGAAGATGTTATTCAAAGGATCTAAGCATGACGGCTTAAGTGGAAAAGTGACAGTGGTGTTTTGTGTGACAAATGTATACCTTGGAAGTTGAAGGAAAAATTTATAAGACGGCTGTTTGACCATCAATTATGTATGAAGCAGAATGTTGGGCAACAAAGAAATAACATGTCCAAAAAATGAGTGTAGCAGAGATGAGGATGCTAAGATGAATGTGGTAAAACTATGAAGGATAGAATTGGAAACGAGCATATACGAGACATGCTAAAGGTAGTTCATATCCAAGATAAGTTAAGAGAGAATTGCCTCGGGTGGTTTGGACATGTCACACGTAAACCCAGTAGTGTCCTCGTTAGAAAAAGTGATTTGATAAGTATTGAGGGTAGAGTTAAGGGTAGGGAAAGACTAAACTTACTATGGAAACGGTGAGAAAAGATATGATAGCTTGTGGCCTTACAAAAATATTGCGCTAAACCGAGCAGAATAGAAAACCATGATTCATGTAGCTGTCCCCAATTAGTTGGAAAAAATGCTTTATTGTTGTTGTTGTAAAACTTTTCCTCATTCATCTAAATGGTATAATTAATTTTTATTGCAATTTTTCGTTTTCCAATCACTTCATGGGTAAGCTTGGAATGATATCATTCATTTTTAATGGATGTAGCAGGTTATTGCAATTACTGTGTAAAATAATTTTGTATAAAATAGTTCTCTTACGGATATGAGGTCCTTTTTCTCATATTATATTATTATGGTAAATATATGATTGCCAACAAATTCTACCCCTGGTGCTGCATTTTTATACATATTCTTCTTCGATGTGCAGGTATGCACAATATGGCGATGTCTCTCCCAAGATTGATGTATATGCTTTTGGTGTTGTCCTTTACGAACTCATTTCAGCTAAAGAAGCCATAGTGAAAGGGAGAGGTGCCCCCGAATCAACTGGGTTGGTTGCCCTGGTTAGTTTCTAATCCTATATACCATGGTATAAAATATCGGCCGAAATCGAAAAGAAACTCTCATTTTGTCTCGGTTTTTTGCCTACCCGATACAATGTTCGCCAAAAAACTCGGTATTTGCGGATACTTAAGTTAACAAGAAAAGGGAGGAAGAAAGTATAGTAACAAAATGAAAACAAAGACCCTATAAACCTTTTTTTTATTAAAGTAAACTTGTTGTTTATATTCTTATAGTTCATTCATTAGCTTATATTTTTTATATTGTTATAGTATATCTATATAATAAATCACAAGGCAATTTGAAAAAAAGCTATCAAGTGGCTCACCTTCACCCTCTCAAAAGACATTTTTTCCCCAAAACTAAATTGGGCCCCCCCCCCCCCCCCCCCCCAAATATAAAAATCCTCCTCACTTTATTACTATCTCTCTCTTCTCTTCACTTTTTCATACACACACACACACACACACACGTACGTACCCAGAAATTTTGATTTTCATATTTCAAGTTTGTAAATTTTGGGATTTTTCATATTGTTTATGCTTGGCTGATTTTTCAGATTTATACACACACACACATTCGTACCCAGAAATTTTGATTTTCATATTTCAAGTTTGTAAATTTTGGGATTTTTCAGATTGTTTATGCTTGGCTGATTTTTCAGATTTTCATATTTCAGGTTCTATATAGATGTGTTGACTGGAGTCTTAATGACTATTCGTAAGATACATAAAAAAAAGAATTTAGAAATACCTATGTGATTGTTTCACGACATTCTAATTGTTTTTTTATAACATATCATGGAGTTTCTAGCCCGGTATGTAGCGCCCCGAGTTCCACACACTGGGAGCTCGTGACACTTACCCAGAATCTTTACTTCAATGAGTACACAACACAGAAAATATCACAGGAAATTAGAGACTTACATTGCAAAAGGAAACTATATCTTTCACTTGGATGCTTTCCGCAGCTCGAGTCCCCTGCTCCACGATCAGCGATCCTGCTTAGCAAATTGTGGGCCTGTCAGTTGAATACAACTGACGCAATGTGGATGAAAACCACAATCTTCAAAATTCTCAACAATCAATATTTGATGCAGAAGAAAAATGTAAAAGTCAAACCACAAGTGTCGGTGTATATCATGATCTAGATTCTAATGCACAATTCATATGCACACCATGCTCTTAATATAATGCAAACTTGATTTGGAAATGTATGCATCCCATACTACATACTTTCCAAATCGAGTTCGTATTCTCTAGATGGTAGAGTTCAATCCCTCGCCATGCATCCTACTCTTGTACTCTTTCTTGTTTCTGACATTCATCTAGTGACTGGTAAGATTGCAGTCGCTCGATCTAGTTCCGTCGCTACAGTCAGAATCATTGGTTATGCCATTATGTATGCCGAGACCCTGTGGTCCTACGCCACTCCCCGGTCATACTCCGTCCGGCCCCTGTGGTTCTACGCCACTCCCAGACCTTACCCAAAAGTTGTTAGAACATAAAGGTGACTCTGCAGGTCCTACCTGCTCCACTAAGAGTCCTAGAGCCCTGCTCTGCTCTGCTCTGCTCTCTGTTCGTATTAAACAATATAGAACCTTAGGTGGATTTGGAGGGTTTATTCCTTAATTTCCACCATACAGTCCTTATCACTAAATTCCAGAAATTAACAGATGAGACCACCCCGCACGTGTCCCAGACGAGACCACGCCGCACGTGTCCCCTTGACAGGAGAGTACAACGCCTAACTAGTACCTGTCCTTACCAATCATGAGTCACACTACTTAGGGCTAACACCTTTACTCAATTTAGGTCAAATCTCATCCGCTTAATTCCTTCATTAATCACTACTTGGTTTTTAGGTGAAATTATCAGTACTCAAGGTCTCATTGTTCACATTTACAATAAAATATCACAATAAAATATCACTAACTAGGTTCAAAGTGAATCCAACCTAGTTGAATCTCAACAAGTCTCATCTTGATTTAGTTTGGGTTCAACTTAGCTTTCAAATCATGCTAAGAGTTGACCCACACATGTACCAAACTAGCGCACTCAATGTGCACCACACTACCATATGTAAATGTTCAAGTATGCATACCTGCATACACATGCATACGGTATTCCATCAATCATCTTATTCATGCCTCCAATATCTTCTATGCTACCAGTAGTTCTTTACAATCTACTTAACTTGTCATGAGCTTTTTATTAGCTAAGCATGCAACTACAAGTGACTTTTCTATCTAACTACCATTACTATACTATCATAAATCAAATAGTCAAGTATCCGATTATTGCTTTTTTTTACCATTATCCACTTACTACCATTACTTTAAGTGACTACTAACTACTTTGAATTACTACTTCTACCATGCATTACTAACTAACAAGTAGTTTATACCATCATGAACAAGTAGTTTCCTATTCTACAAGCTAATTAAATAATTATATTAACTAGGCATACACTTCCCCCAATTTTTCTATTTAAGTTTTCCTTGTTATAAGAGCTAAGCATATAATCATACAATATCATTCTATATAATTTATATCTACTAATATACAATCAACATTTTATATAATTTATATCTACTAGCATACAATTATCATTCTATATAATTTATATCTATACAAAACCTCATGTATTAATTCCACATAAAGCTTACTATAATCAATCATGCATGCAACTTCTTTATCAATTCTATCCTACTAGCATATAAAATTCTACTAGTCTCTTTCCTAATTACAACTTTTTATTTCACATAATCACTTCAACCTGTTATGCATAATCAAACAATGAATTAAAACATGATTGAGAGTAAACATACATTTTTTTTGCTATGTTTAGTCTATATAAACTGAAATACGTATTTTATAATTTCAATCAACAACATCTTAACAATAAAACTTCTAACATAACCTCACTACTTCAATTCAATAATTTTAACAAACACAACTTCTATATAATAAAGTCATAAAAGTAATCAAAAGGAAAACGAGAATACCCACTTTGTTTTGTTTGCAAGCTTCAAGTTGCTATCTTCTCCTCCTTGCTCCTTGATTCTTCCTTGACTTCTTGCTTCAATAGTAGTATAGTAGTAGTAGTCGCTAAGTAGTAGAAATGATAGTAGTAGAAGTGATAGTAGTAGAAGTGGTAGTAGGTACTAGTAGTTGAAGTAGTAGCAAGTAGTAGTAGTTGAAGTAGGAGTTAATACACACATATATATAGAAAAAGGGGAGGAAATACAGCTACTGTTGCTGTCGGCAGTAAAGAGAAATAGGGAGAGAGGTGTGGAAGGGTGTAGAATGGTTAGGTGTCCCCCACTTTTGCACATAACCACTCAAGCTTTATGTAATTGCACTTAAGCCCTAAATCTTATTGGATTGGACTTAAGAAAGAAGGTGTTGGGCTTTTAAAAAAAAACATATTAGGTTTTTAAAATAAAATAACCATACTAACATAAAATAATAGTGCAGTGTAAAAAAATAACAATGCATATGTATATTCATTATAAGAAATTTAGGAGTATTACACGGTAGTATTGTATATAAATGTTGATACCTGTGCGATTGGTTAGTCAAACATAATTGCATATATGTTATTGTTTACGGGGCTTTCATATGCTGCATTGTTCCGAAAACATTTCGTAGGCACGTGCCCACGGACAAACCTAGTAGTTTTATAATTTACTATTCTTAATTTTCATGGTATACTTTATCAAATATTTATAAAATATATGATCTGTACATGAAAATGAAAATCAACACAAAAAGAATACTATAATATGTTCTTATATATTTAATGTAACCCCCAAAAACTTTATTTTGTATGACCCTTGAAACTTTTAGTTATATGATGTAACTGCCAAGCTGGACAAAAAACGCCATATGTATGCTGATCACTTATAGGATGTGTTTGTTTTTGATGAATCGGATAGGATCTAGCGACCCCAGCCATCAAAATATTATAAATAGAAACAGTCATACAGCGATTTTACAAGTCATAAAATGAGAGATCAAACACAACGCCTCAAAATTACAGGAAAGAGATACAATTCTAAACTAAAACAAGCAGCAGAAGATCGGAGAAAAGGTCGATGACGAACTGGCTTCGACTGGGCAGAGACTCATCAGCCGATGACTCCCAACCGATGAAAGAGGTAAAAGCCTCCCACACCATCCAAGCAGAAGCCCACCACTGAAACACAAAAGAGGACACTCCAGCAAACCATCAACAGGCCGGGCAGCAGAAGCATCAGCTGAGATCACAACTAGCTCCACGGCAATGGGATGAAACTCAATAACAGATACACCAGGGAAGGGAGAAGAAGAGATCCAGGATTAGAGAGGCAACTCACTAAAAGATATCTCAACTAATCTTGGATCACCCCATACCAAACCGGAGGACTAAGCCCAGTCAATCGAGAAAAAAACCAGGCAGCATTAGAGCATGCCAAATAAACAATCAGAAATAAACTAGCACCATAGTAACCAACATAAGAAAACCAGAGGCTACTAAACAACCGACATCACCCAGAGTCATCATAACATAAAGCAAATGCAAATATAAACATAACATAGGATTAAAGAGAAGCGAAGAAGGTCAGTAACTACAGCAACGCCGCAGAACAGCCGCGACCCAGAAACAACAAAAAAAAACATCAACTAGCAAAAGTTAAGGAGGGGGCTACCACTGCCAGAAATAGCCCATCAAAATTAACAAAAACCCCGATAAATAGAGAGCAAAGCTCACTGGGGAATAGCACTGGTAGCCGCAACTGGCGGAGATGCTGGATCCTGCAAGATGAAACAATGGAGAAGAGAAGATGAGTGATTAACAGAAACAAGAGCAAAACCAGGAATTAAATAGCATTAAGAGTGCGCAGGCATCGGTGAGCATTTTCTAATAAGTGAGAGAAATGAGCGGTTAAGCCCTTGTTATCTAACACCGAAGACCATAGATCGAAAAGAAAAAAGAACTCATCAATTAAAACCGCTGCAGATGATTTATGATTGCGGAACAGCCTATTGTTTCTTTCTTTCCAAATGATCCATATAATAACATGGACAGATAGATTCCAAGGTAAACTGAAAGAAGGGCTCGAAAGCTTAGCAGACCAAACGCTGTCCAGGAGAGGGGGAATCGATGTAGACCCCCAAGCTAGCGAGCAAATCTTCCATAAGGAAATAACAGAGGGACACTGAATGAAAAGGTGGTTAGCATTTTCCTCATGCTGATCACACAAGACACAAAGCTGACCCCAGGCCAGGTTGCGTTTGTTCAAAACATCAACAGTCAGAAGCTTATTATTAAAAGCTAGCCATGAAGTGATCTTAACCTTTAAAGGAACCGGTGAGTCCCAGAAGAAATTAGCGGAAGGGGATTTCACACCTCTTGAGTTAAGGAACTTATAAAAAGACTTCACCGAAAATACCCCAGCAGATGACCATCGCCAACCAATGCCCTCGGACAGACGCCATTCATAGATGTTAAGATAAAGAATAAGCCTATCGAATACGTCCGACAACGCCTGAGAGAGATCGCAAGTGAAAGGAATCAACCAATAACGATTATTTTCAATCAAGATGAAGGAGTCTGCTATCGAAGCATTAGGAAGGACTGTAAGACAGAAAAGGGAAGGGAAAGCTGAAGCAAGCGTGGTGTTGCCAATCCATAGGTCAGTCCACAACTTGGCCCTGGAGCCATCTTTGCAGATGCGAAAAATACCGCACTGGAAGGCAGCCGAGGCTTTCCAAATGCCTTTCCAAAAGGGGGAGGCGCAGCGATGGACCGCCTCGGGAAATTCCCACCAGTTGGGAGAAGCGGAGCGAAGGCCTCTGATGTATTGGACCCAAGGCAAATGGTCAGAATTATGCAACTTCCATAACCATTTACCTAAAAGAGCTAAGTTGTGATGACGAAGATCGATGACACCAAGACCCCCTTCCTCCTTAGAAGTGCAGACCAGTCTCCACTGACATAGGTGGGAGCCAGGTTTGAAGGAGGAGGAGCCATTCCAGAAGAAATTACTTCTAATCTGGTCGATTCTTTTGATAACCCAAGCAGGTAAGAAGTAGAAAGACATAAGGTAAAGGGGCATGGCGGAAATAACCGAGTTAATGAGAGTAAGTCTACCACCTCTGGATAAAAGCTTACTAGACCAAACATTGAGCCTGGCTTCCACTTTATCGGTCAATGGAAGCCAGTCCGCTCTATGCAGTTTGCCCCAACGAAGGGGGATACCTAAGTAGGAAATCGGGAAGGAAGCGATGGGACAGTTAAAGATGTTGGAAACTTCCGTCTGACGGTTGGGAGAACCCCCCAACCACAGAACCGAGGACTTTTGAAAATTAATCGATAACCCGGAAGCCAACTCAAAGCAATAAAGGAGCAGCTTGAGATTACGGAGGGAGTGGAAATTCGGTTTGGTGAAAATGATAGTGTCGTCAGCATATTGGAGATTGAGCACTCCCTCGAATAAGGAGGAGCTGCCAAGTCCCTCGACCATATTCAAATTCCAAGCATTACGCAGAAGCTTGCTAAAGACATCTGCGACAAGAGAAAAAAGTAGAGAAGATAGAGGATCTCCTTGGCGGAGTCCACACCTGATTTTGAACTTGTGGCCTTCAGACCCATTAATGAAAAGGGAGGAAGTGCCTGAGAACATACTAGATTTTATCCAAGCGACCCATTTGGGGCCAAAACCTCGAAAAACGAGAAGGTCCAGGAGGAAGTTCCAATTAACATTATCGTAAGCTTTTTGGAAGTCAAGCTTAAGAAGGATGCCTTCCGACTTAGTACGATGACAGTGAGAAATAATTTCTTGAGCTGAAGCCACACTGTCGAGAATGAATCGATCTTTGATAAACCCAGATTGGGCTGGGTCTATAAGGGGAGGGATAATAACACTAAGTCTGGAAGACAAGACTTTCATAATAATTTTGAATGAAGTGTTGAACAGGCTAATCGGTCTAAATTCAGAGACCAGGTGAGCTCCTGCAACTTTGGGGATAAGCACAATGTGCGCGTAATTAATACGATCAAAAGAGAAATTTCCTTGATGTAAATCTTGGAACATCTAAAGAAGGTCAGTCTTGAGAAGATCCCAAAATTTTTGGAAGAAGAAGACGGGAAAGCCATCGGGCCCAGGCGCGGAATCACTTTTTAAAGCGAAAACGGCCGACTTAATCTCCTCCAAGGAGAAAGGAGCCTCTAAGGAGGAAAGGTCGTGATCTTGGACACCATAAAGATGATCCCAATCCAACTCGATCGAGCGGTGTTTCTGAGTGCCTATTAGGTTTTTATAAAAAGCAAGGAATTCCTGATGAATGGAATCATCGGAAGAAAGATCCCTGTCACCGACAGAAATGGATGAGATATGATTACTACGTTGCCTATGCGACGCAAAATTATGGAAGAATGCAGTATTCGCATCCCCCTCCTTCAACCACTTAATCCGAGCTCTTTGAGCCTATTTAATGTGGTCAAGGTGGAGCATATCTGCATATTGTTGCTTGCAGGAACGACGTTCCGAACGGAACGCATCCGATAAGGGGCCCATTTCTTCCATCTTATCAATGGAATCAATGGTTTGCAGAAGAAAAGCCTTGAGGAAGTTCGTATTACGATGCCTCTCGTAACGCCAAATTTTGCATCCATATTTAATGGCGTGCAATTTCAATAAAATGTTGCCCAGTCCGGATGAACCGGTGACTGACGCAAGACATTCAGAGACGAGGTTGATAAAAAGTTGGTCTTGAAGCCAGAATTTTTCAAACCGAAATTTGTGCTGATGGTGAAAATTGAAGTCGGAATAAAGCACTAAAGGAACATGGTCCGAAGCAGGATTAGGGAACGCTTGGACGAAAGATTGTTGATAGCGAGTAATCCAAAGCTGCGAGACCAAAAAGCGATCAAGCTTGGCCAAAGAAGGGATCTCGCGAAGATTGGACCAGGTAAAAGATCTACCAGAAATCGGCAAGTCGGATAAGTGAAGATCGCGAATACAGTCATTAAAAGAAGTAGATTGAGATAACGAGGAGCCCGAATACGATCTTTCAGAAGAAAACCGAGTAACGTTGAAATCCCCACACAAAACACAGAGTTGAGCAGAGAATTGCTGTAACGAAAGGAATTCATTCCAAAATAATGGACGCCTGTCAGAAGTAGAAGGGCCATAAACAGAGATAACTGTAAGAGGACAATTATGAAGGTTCCAGTGGAGGTGAACTATTAAAAAAAAGTTTAGGCGAAGAACTGAAACTAAGGAAAATAGGGCCTCCTTGAAACCAAAGATAATCCCTCCTCTAGATCCGCTCGCGTCCAGAGAGATCCATTTGGTGATAATGGAACCACCTAAGGATCGAGAGATAGCCGGGGTAAGGGAGTCCAATTTAGACTCTTGAATGGAAATCATGTCACAATGAGAAGAATTAATAAAGTCGAAAATAGCCCTCTGCTTAACAGGGCTATGCAAACCGCGGATATTCCAAGATGCACTAATCATTAAAACTTTGAGGGTGTGTTTGTTATGTGGAATTACATAGGAATACAAAGAACTTTGAGGGTTACATTAAAATAAGTTTTCTTAGGATCAATATTCTGTAAATGATTTCTAGATTTTACTAATAAACAATTTAGCATGTAAAAAAATTTGTTAAAACACCATTATATTTTTACAGTGAAACTTAAGATTGGATTGGGATTAAGAAATTGATCTCTAGTTTCATTCGATATGTATGTCATGCTTTTAATGTTAATCCTAATCTGATTCTAGATTATAAGGCTGATCTCAAATTAGGAGGCAGTAACTTCAATATTCTGGCATCTTCATTTACCTGGTGTCCTAACATAAACTCATCTAAATTCTGTTTCCAGTTTGAGGAGGCTCATAGCCAGCCAGATCCAAGAGAACATCTGCAGAAACTAGTTGATCCCAGACTCGGCAACAATTACTCTCTGGATGCTGCTTATAAGGTAAAATATCGTCCCTATACGAAAAATAGCAAGTTAGGGCCTGATTGGATAGAGAACAATGATTATGGAGGTAATTTATGGTGGAGGTAGAAGTATAGAAACCATAAGCTGCATGCCTTTATTTGGCACTAGAAAGAGGTAAGGATAACATGAGGTTGGAGCGAAGTTGAGATACGTCCAGTTATTTGAACTGTTATTTGAACTTTGGAGGTGAGATAACTGGATGCATCTCAATTTTTAAAAAAATATATATATAAAAAAAAAATGGAGGTGAGATGGAGAGGTTATCTCAGCTGCAGAAAGAATTCCAAACAGGCTGGAGGTAGCAAAATATGTGATAGATACATCTAGACAGCTTCATTTATCATAACTGATCATCCACCTCCATATCCAGACAGACCCCTGTTTTTTCTTTGAATGAACTTAATAAATGTCTTCTTTTCACCCTCCTGGATTGTAGTTGGCGCTTCTTGCCAAGGCTTGCACACAAGAGAATCCACAGCTGAGGCCAAGCATGCGAACTATTGTAGTTGCTCTCATGACATTATCATCTACCACCGAGGACTGGGATATCGGTTCCTTCTACGAGAACCAAGCTCTTGTTAATCTCATGTCGGGAAGGTAAATAGCGATGCCCGTTGAACAGAGTTGATCAGTTGACAGAAGGAAAAAGGATTCACGATAAAGGCTCAGTTGTTGTTGTTGATTCATCTATGTAAGTAGTGATACTGCATTCTGTTCAATTCATTTTTATCCGCATGATTCTTCCCTTAACCCCTTTATAATAGTAATGTAAAATGGGGAAGTGTTGCTTATGCTTTTCTTTTTTACGGCCTATTTTTGTGCCACGCCCAGAGAGTAATTAGCTTTTGTGTTTTAGGCCATTATAATAAGAAACAGATGTATATTTTCCTTTTACAAAGTTATTTAATTTGAAGTAATTTGAGAAAGGTTTTTGCGAGAAATTCTGCTCACCAATTTACTGTGTTGCAATCTTGAGCAGCTCTGGGTTTAGTTGCACTAGATTTGCAAGTACCGTGAATTGATTTTTTTGTTTTTCCTTGGTTCTTGTCATAATTTCCATTTGCATGTGTGGATAGGGATGGCAAGTGGGTTGTGTAATACCCCGCAAAATAGCATATGGCTATTTTGCACTGTAACCCGTGCATTAACTAAGTATTGCACACGATTACATTTCTCTCCTAGAAATGATCAGTTAAATCGAGAGATTTCAGACATACGGGCTGTTCTGAATCCGATGAAGTAAACTCGGAATATCATCTCGATTAAATTGTGGTTTTGTCCCGATCGTTTTGACCAGACAATTGTGGGAGGAAATTACAATTTCCATAAAGCGTGTATTTTATAGGATTTTAATTTATATGTATGGTTATTTTCAATTAAGCTAGTGCATGGAGCGAATGTGAAATTGAGTTTGTGCACTAGGGTTAGAATCGGAGTGTGGTGACCTAGGGTTCCTTGACCTAACCTAGGGTTAGGAACCCTAGCATCACATCATGGCTTAATCTTGATAAGGATTCAAGGGTGGAGATTTTTTACCATGTGTAAGTTGACTTGAAGATTGAGAAGTTTCCTTGAAGCTTCAAGGAAGCTTCCATGAAACTTCTAGCTTAATGTGTTGGCACCCCATCTCACCATACACCTCCACAAGTCCTAGATCCTCCCATCCTAACCCTCCACCTCTCCAATCCCGGATTCATTCCCCCCCTAGCTTCCATTCACTCCATATATACCCACCTCCACTCACACTCTCTCATTCTTTCCCTTCTTCACTTGTTCTTGTTTCAAAAAAAAAAAAGGGGAGGAGAGAAGGAGAAGAGAAAAGGTGGATACTTTGAAGAAGAGAAGGAGAGGATAAAGCTAGCAACAACAACTATATCTTGAAGTGAAGAGGAGCTAGTGAGCAAAGGAGCAAGGACTAGTAAACAAGCAAAGCTAGGAGCCAAACTACAAGGAGATTTTGCAAACTTCAAGTGGGTGATCCTTGAACTCTTTTGTATTTATTTTGTTTTGATATGAATGGATGTGTAGTAGTGGTAGACATGATTTTGTTGCCATGTTTGAGCATGAGGAATGCTAGGAAAAAATAAAGTGTATGGTAGAGAATTATTCTTTTGAAGTTTGATTGAGTAGCATGATTATGAGGGTATATTGGGGAATTTCTTACGCCCAAACGGTTGGGAATCTTGGGCCAAAATTCTGGGGTATTGTTCTTCTATGTATGTAGAGTATCCATGATTTATTTCGTAATATTTGGATGCATTTTGGTAGCCTGAACAGTGGGACCAAATCCGGACAGTAAGCAGCCAGAATGGCTGCTAGCTGTGATGATTTTTGGGTGTCTTTCCGATTTTATATCTCGGAAACAAGAAGGCATTTTGAGCTGAAAATTTTTGTGGACGCTGTCGTATGTGTCTACAATCATAGTCTTAATTTTCGTATTTTTCCGAGGTTGGTTGATGCCCCGGAAAAATTGTAGAACGCGACTGGTCCATAGGTGTCGGCTGAAGCTGACTGCGCTCTGTGCTGAAGTTCAAAAGGGCATAACTTTGTGTACGTTTATTATTTTGCTACGAAATTTTGGGAATAGCTTGGGGTATGTGTCTATTTGATGAATCTCAAATTTTGGAATTTTTAGAAGTCATTTGATGAGGTTTCAAAGGTAATTAGTGAGGGGCAGTGAGTACTCTGCTGAAACAGAACGGCTGAAATGTAGCCATGTTTGAGGAGTCGTAGATCGTTGTGTGAAATGAATTTGAATGTAAAATTTGGACACGATGAAATGGAATATGTGTAGATAGAGAATCTCAAATTTCATGATCATTGGACTTAGGGATGATTTACTAGTGAATTTTAAAGTAGGGTACATTCATCCTAGTACGAGTTGTCTAGTTCGTGGAGATAGACATCTCTAGACTAATCTGTTAAGAATTTGGGCGACTGGCCAACTAGAGATTTGCAGTAGGGAATCATAACTCTCTAACCCAATTGGAATTTTGTAATTCCAGGCTGTAGGTTGGAGATTAAGATTTTCCAAAGATAGGGTAGATTGGCCTTGTCACGAAAATGTTTACTAGAGAAATAAACTTTTTCCTTGTGACGCACCCAATGGAAATTGGTGTCTGTGAGAACATTTAGAATTTAACCTGAGGACGTATTCAAATAGGAAGTTAAGGTAGACAATCCCACTTTCCCATAGGACCCGGAATTGAGTGATCTCGATAACTAAGCGAACTCTTATGATATTGGACAAATGCAGCAAGTGTGAAAAGGAACGTACTACTAAGAGTATATGAGGGATATTTGGATGTCGAGATGATTGAACTTGAGGAACTAGTCAACTGAAGAATTGTAAACTAGGGTCTTACCTTTCCAGAGTTAGAGATACCAAGCTATTCTGACTTGTGTGCTGGAAATTATGGACATTGTGAGTTTAGCAACCTATTGTCTAGACTGACTTCAAGGTTGGAGTTAACTCAGGGACTTGGGTCCTTTAAAAGGAAATTGAGGGAATCATCGACTAGGGGATGGCAACGGATCTCCTCACCCTTCTAGGAAGTTCTGAGCGTATTGGTTTCCGATGAGTGTAGCTGGGAACACAGCTACTGGTATTTCTTGATTGTTCCATCGGACCATTGATGAGGAACCCTCTGCCTACCGCAATATGGTGATCGTGAGCTATCAGATTTAAAAGATGGGTTTTAGTGTTTTATTCGGAACTTAAACAAGTTCCTGTGCATGTACTCATGGTGGACATGAGTGAGTTGGGATATAGCTCTGTTGGATTGTATTGGGTGTCTCGATGCCTGAGTCTGTCAAAAGTCCAGAAAGGATATTTATGTGCGTGCTTACCTTCACTAAATTATATTACGTCACCAGGGCGCCGTTAGACCACTCGTTGAGGGTCATGGGCTGGGATTATTTTTGGGTCGCTGACCTATGAAGGTATTGGGAATCGGTGGATGTGATTCCAGGATGGTTGTTACCTTGACAGACCAGTCAGGCTCGACTTGTTGATCGACACCGAGTGTGGTTTGAATAACAACATATTTTCAGTAAACTGGATTGGTTAGGTTTTTCTTTTACTTGTTTTGCTCAAAGTCTAAATTGGTGTTAGGGGTGATTCCCTATAATCCAACTTGTTCTGAGAGTTAGCACTAGGTGGTGATACTGGTTGTCTCTTCCTGTCATTAGGGATACGCACTGCGGTGGGTATCTTGCACTGTTAATTCCTGAAGTACCATGGTAAGAACGGGATGCTGATATCCTGGCGGATCGGGGGTATTTTAGGACCTCCGAGGTCGTCATGTTCTATGTTGGTGGACACGAACGGATCACAAAGGATCTTTGCGCAATGGATATACGGCGGTATATCTGTAAGTTCGTCACAGCTTTCGAGGATGGTTCGACGCAGTAATTATTGGTGACTTCGGGGTAGCGCCCAGCATTATATTCTTTTATTTTATTTCACCTCCTCAACCATGTCATACTATCAGGAACGGGAAGTAGACCAAATTAGAATGCATTGCATAGCGAGGGTTCTAATCCCTAAACATGGAGACAACGGCTTGATTTGGAAAGTATGTAGTATGGGATGCATACATTTCCAAAGTCTCGCTTGCATTAGACTAAGTATGTTGGCTTGACCTGGGTCACATGTAGTATGGGATGCATGTGCATCCAGAGTCTTGCTGACATTAGATCAAGTGCATCTGTTCTATACTCTGTATTGTTGCATTAGTCTCAGGTCATGACATACACGAACACTAGGAAATCAGGATGCACGTTGAATTCTCCATTCAAGATGAATTTGTGAATGTAATAGTTTGAGGATCGCTGTTTCCTTATCAGCATTGCGTCAGTAGAATTACTGACGTCCCCCACCTTTTAGGTACATGGATATCAGGTCACGAGTACAGGAGAGCCCAAGATCAGCAGGGCATCCAAGTAGTGGCAGTATGCACGTCTACCCTTCGAGCAGGTGCAGAATTATCAGGGTCACGTAGCAGGAGGCTCAAGCCGAGGGGCAGGTCCCAGAGGGGCAGATAGACCACTCAGCGGAGCTTCGGCAGTTACCAAGGGATTGCCGATCTGAAAGACAGCCAATGGCTTCACGAGAAATGTTCAAGTATTCTTGTAGTCAGTTGTAATAAAGTTGTGTAATTTGTATTCCTTGTTCAAGGACAAATTGATATTTGTAATTATTAATGTAATAACTCTGATGGCAATAAAAATGTTTAAATTTTCACGTTATTTACTGTGTTGAGATGCATTTGAAGGAAATGATCTTGGTGATGTCACGGATGTCCAATAACGGGGATCCGGGTCGTTACAGGCTGGGTCAACCGCCAACCCGCCCGCGACCTGCCCGTATAATCCGGCCCGCGAAACGGCAGTTTGCGTTCGGGTTGAACCCGTGAATAGTAACGGGTCGATCCGGGTCGCCGGAATATTGGATCCAACCCGCCCAACCCGACCCGCGAACTCGGTCAAATTTCCCAACCCGCCCGCCAACCAGTGGGTCGATCCGCGGGTTGCGAACTATTTGACCCGAACGGGTCAAACGTTCGACCCGCCCCGGGTCAACCGTTGACCCGAACGGGTCCAACGGGTCATAAAAGGGGGTCGTTGGGTACTGTATAACAGAGAGCCAAAACGGCTCTTATAGCCGTTTTTTTTTTGTTTTTTTGGGTTTTTTTTGTTTTGTTTTTTTTAAATTTTTACCCTATGAATAACACCCCCCCCCCCCCCCCCCCCCACAAAAAAAACCCATCAAAAAATTCACAAAAAACTCTTACTCTCTCTACTATTATAACTCATTTCTAAGCAATTTGTGAACAATTGAAGTATTCAACAAGCAAGTCTTCAAGGCATATACACGATTAAATTCCGATCGTATCGAAATCAAAATTCAACGTTTTCAACTCTTCAACTCTCGTCCAACTCCAAGTGATCAAGTTTTCAACTCTCCTTCAAGCTTTCTTCAATTCCGAAATTGCTTATTTATACTTCTACTTCTATTCCTATTTTCACGGATTTTTTTATATACGCGTGTCCACGGTGAACGGTATCAAAATTTCATACTCTTTTCTTATTTAATTTTTGTTGGTTTTTTGATCTTCTCTATCTCAACACTCTTGTTTTCTAGGTTTTTTTTATAACTTATCACTCCTACATTGTGTAGTTTTTTTTTACATACATTACTACATTATGTCAAGACCACGCGGTAGCGGTCGTAGCCAAAGTGGGTAAGATTTTACCGGCACTTCCCGTAGGCCACCAATTGTCCTAATTAGTGAGCCCGCCGAAGAGTACTATGATCCTCCTACCCAACAATGGGATACACACGATGAGGTTGTAGGAGACATACAATTAGAAGAAGAAGAAGAACAACAAGAACAACCAACCGAAAACACACAATCCCGTACTGGTAGGAAAAGTAGAGGAGAAAGTAGTGATTGACATAAATTTTACGATTTTATCCCGGACGAAGAAAATCTGGGTATAGGGTTCAAAGTTTGTAAAACATGTTCTAAGGCATACAAATTCCAGAGATGGCACCGGTACAATTAGTAGACACATCCAACATAACCATAAAGACCTTCTTGTTGACCTATCCGACCAACAAAAAATTAACCCTAAGACCAGTCTAGTTGATAGCCACCCTTATGATCCCGATCTTGTTCATCGGAAAATGGCCCGATTAGTAATAAAGGAAGAGTTACAATTTTCCTATCCCGAGAGTAGGGACTTGGAAAATTTTAATCAAACGGCCTTAAACCCCCATTTTAGAAGAATCCCGAGAAATACTTGCAATTCGGATTGTTTTAAAGTGTACAATGAAATGAAGGAAGCTTTGATTGCAATTTTATGGAGTTTAACTTGTAGAGTTAGTTTAACTTTGAATTGTTGGACGGGTGTCAACAATATTCCAACGATGGGAATAACCTGTCATTGGATCGACAATGGTTGTTTTTCAAAAAAGAATCATATCACTTGCCGCGTTGCCGTATTCCCATAGTGGCGCTGAAATAGCAAACCGTATTTAGAAATTTGCGATGTTTTTCATATTCGCGATAAAATTATGAGTATTAGTTTTGATAATGCATCTAACAACAATGCAGCAATTGCTACTTTAAAATCCGCATTAAACCCTTCATCTCACAATATTTTTCATATTAGATGTGCATGTCATATTTTAAATTTATGTGTTCAAGATGCATTAAAAATAGCCGATCCATATATACTTAAAATTAGAAATTGTGTACATTTCATTGCATTAAGTCCCAGCGTATTTCAAGAATGGAAAAATTGGTGTAGGATTTCAAATGTACCAAAGGATGTTAAACATCGATGGAACTCTACTTTTGATTTACTACATGTTGTTACCGACTATAAAGCAATTGTAAATAATTTTTTTATCGCAAAAAATATATCAAATTTTGAATTGACTCCTACCGATTGGTTTTATGCCGAATCTTTGTTGAAATTTTTAGAACCTCTTAAAACCGCAACATTAAAATTTTTAAAAACATATGAATCTACTTCTAGTAGCATTTTTATTTCAATAGTTAGTATGATGCAAACATTTAACGAAATGTTAAATGATACTTTTGTTGGTGATATTGTAAAACCTGCATACAAAAAAATTTTGAAGTATTTTTATCCTCCTCCTATGTTGATTTGTGTTGCTACCATTATGGATCCTCGTATCAAATTAGAAGGTACGAAGAGTTTGATTGAAATATTTTTTTCATTACTTGGGGAAAATGAAGAAATAGAAATAGTAATTGATTGCTCTTCTTTTTTAGTTAAATTTAAATCTACATTAAATAACTTGTATGATTATTATGATCGATCTTTTGCTTCTAGTAGTACAGTATCTGTAGTTAGTTCTTTTTCTGGTAGTTCCAAAGGTAAGGGTAAGAGTAAATTTGATGATAGAACATTTAATTTACTTGTACAAATTCAATCCAAAAAACCTAGGACTAATTAACCAAATGAATTAAATTGGTATAACCAACAAGATTCTAAGTCTCCTTCTTCTCCACTAGATATTTTACAATGGTGGAAAGACCGTGAACACACTTATAGTATTCTGTCATATATGGCTAAAGATTTACTAACTCATGTCTCTACAGTTGCTTCTGAAAGAGCATTTTCTTCAAGTGACAGGGTTCTAACTGATTACAGGAATCGCTTGAAGTCCGACACGTTAGAGATGCTCGTTTGCACAGAAGACTGGCTAAAGGCTGAAGATAGGACACAAGGAAAAGCATTATCTACGTCCACAAGTGTGAGCAACTCGCCGGAAGAACAACAACAACAACAACAATAATAGCAACCAAAATGAAGAATTCAAGACCAAAAACAATAAATTGAAGGTCATCAACTTGAAGACAATTGTAAATAGATAAAAAAAAATTGTATTATATCTGTGCTTGTTATTTCAAATTAGAAAAATTGAAGTAAATTAAAATTGTATATAAGAAATATGTTAGCATATAAAACAAATTTGTGAATTGAATTATTTATTTCATTAGAAATTGTGAAACTTGTATAACTTAAAATCAGTTGAATAATATTTCAATATTTTTTGGCAATTTCACTCTTTCAATCTTATTATTATTATTACGATTTTTAATGTTTATTATTATTATTATTATTATTTTAAGTTTTAAAAAAAAAAACCTATCTAAACGGGCCAACCCGTGACCTGACCCGACCAGACCCGGGTTGGACCCGAAAGGGTTCACGGGTTGGGCGGGTCGCCATTTCGACTTTTCGACCTGGCCCGGCTCGGTTAAGCCACCAACCTGCCCGAATCCGCCCAATTCAACATCCAACCCGGGCGGATCCGGCCCGGCCCGGCCCGTTCAACCCGAATGCCATCCCTATGTGTGGATTATGAATTTTTTTCTTCCTTGGACTCATTTCATTTTTGTTGGTTTGATCAGTAAAACGGTGAGTAATTCGTTAATGCCAAACGAACAAAATGGAACTAACCAATGTTTCACTTAAATTAGCTTACTCTGTGAACTTAGTTATATCATACGAGGTTTGGATAATAAAATGAAGTTGCATACATGATCATGCTTATGATATATCATGTTGTCACATATGTTGGATATATAGGTATATTATCTCTATATAAATAATAATGTGTATATGCGTAACACGTCTATTACTATGTGTGTTATATGGTTATTGGACCACGGGTTGAGTGGGCTTATAACTTAGTACTCAAACCATTATTTATCTTATAAATACCGACCTGTGATTGTAGTCTATGTATTCGAATTTTGACACTTAGGATAAATATCTCGAGCAACTTATCTAAGATATTAACCATAATTTTCTCTTTGATTATTTCTCATAAACTATAACAACATATTCATTGACCGAACATGTTACATAGGTATTTGCCTGTTAAGGCCCCGAACATGGAAGTCATTATTATCCTTTTCATCAGCCGATTCGTCCTTGAGTATTGAGACGAGGACATCACCAACATTCTCCTCCTTCTCCGTTTCCTTTTCCTTCTTAGGGGTAGATGCCGTCCCTAACCGGAAAATGATATAAGCCATGATGACACGAAAAACAATTTAATGATGAATGCAAGTGTGTATAAAATTTGTGTGTGATTCCTCTTTAAAAGGAGTATACCCTGTGTAACATTGATAGTATGTAGGGGTTTTGGGTTTAACCAGGGTCCTAACTCAACATCTGACATTTGGGGGGTCCATTAGAGATATTTATATTAAACGTGAGGACATTAGGGCATGGGATATAACAGTAGCAGCTGTAATGTGGAACCTATGGCTAGAAAGAAACAACTTCATTTTCCCCAATAGAAATTGTAGGCTTCAATTTTCTATTCATAACATTTTTGCTACAGTTGTCGATTGGGCAGGTGCTCAGGAATCGGTGAAAAGACTGAGGATTGCAGAGGGAGAATAGTCGGGGACGGGTGCAGAGTCAGGAACTCACACAGGATTGTCTTCTTCTGGCTCGGGACTTTCTGTATCATTATTGTTGTTCTTCTTTGTTTAGCTGATGTTATCTTTTGTAGTTTGGGTTGTTTCGTTCGTGTCTCCTAGTAGCACGTGTATCTGTATCTTTAATTTCTTGTATTAGGTCCTACTTTGTTTCCTTAATGATTATTAATGAAACGATGACTGTGGTCATCTTTTATCAAAAAAAACATTGATCAATGTTTCCTCAGTGGTCGTGCCGAGGATCTCATTCGCATCCTTCAAAGAGGGAGAAATAGACTTTTCCGGTCGAGTCCTGAACACAAAGGTTCAGCAACAACAAAATGGAAGCACAAGACAAAAGAGTAAGTGTTGTTCCTTGCACATTTGCTTTAAGTAATGTGTCCTTAAAAGAGTTGGATAACAATTCCAAGCTTCTCTAATTTTTGGACTGCATCGAGAGCACCTCAAAGTTGCATTGCTCGTCAAATTCTTCTCCGATGAGTTGCTCACACCAAAGGTCAAGTTCCTACACATAGTTTCGAAGTATCGCAAGCATTATAAACTCATCTACACAGGGCGTGTTTGGCTGCATGAAACCTGCTATAATACCGAGGCATTGAATAATTTTGTAAATCCCATGGATGTACCTTAGGTTTTCATGGAACCATACAGCCTAACTCTAACTAATTGAAGTGAACGTTGAAACATTACTTGTATAGTTGCATGCCCCTGCTGCATCAACACAAAGTAAGAAACTATCACCTCTTTGATTTAGATTTAAGAAACAATTAATGTAAGAAACAAGGGGTAGTAACGTTAACTGAAAAAGTAACCATAGACGAAAAGTTATTCCTTTCTATATGGTACTGACTTCCTGTTGAATAACATCATCACATAAGTGAAGGAGTGAGTGTCACCTCGCCCACGTACTATCTAGTTGTTTGTCGTACAATGATTTGAGTGATTAAACTTTGATAACCTATAATTTTTTGCTGGAACCACGGCCGGTCCTGAAATTTTTAGGGCCTTGTGCAAAAAGAAAAAAATGGGCCTTCTTTACATATTCCAATATTAGTTTTACTTTATATTAGTTTTGACGTCATGTATACATATATTTATATTTATTATACGAATTCAATTGAAAAATATGGGTAGCGTACATTCTGTATCAATCAAAATTTTATATGAATTCATTTAAAAAATACTTTTCAAAGTTGCAAATCCTTTTAGTATCTTCACAAATTTCAAGAATTGAAACGAATATACAATTAGTCAATTTTTTTTTATCAAATAAAGCCATTTTCCAAAATCTACAACTTTAAAAAAATTCTACCGTGTCCATCAATTCCTTACAATTGCAAGTTTTCAATTTATATTTTCGCATTATACACTACTCATGCATTACTGATAGTAAAGTATATAAACTTAAACTGAGAAGGCTCTACAAATGACAGTACAAAGCTATTTTTTTGGGCATAAGTGAAGTATATGAACATTAAATGCTCTAAATTATATTACAGTCACTAAAATGAACAACACATCTTTCGTGATGGTATGAATTGCAATCCAATCAAATAGAGTGTGTCAAAATATGTATCCTGATGTCTAAGAAATCATATGAACTGAAAGATGTATAGGTATGAATTAAATGAAAATGTCACTGTACTGTCCGTCCTGTAAAATAGGTAATGCTCACCAGCATCTTGGACCTACAGAAGCAAGCTTTGCAGGCCTTCAACTTTGGCCTTGAAAAATGCATCAAAAAAAGATCAAATAGAGACAACCTTGAAAGCACAGGGATGTATAGAAAGAAAGCTCATACCTTGGAGAGCAGTGAGGAAGATGAAGGAGCAGAGAAAGTCACTTCCTTTTTGAGGCTTTCTCTGTCTAGAGAGAGAGAGAGGGAGAGAGAGAGCGAGCTGGATTTCTATGCAGATTTCCTCTTTTTATTAAAGAATTTTTTTGGGAAACTCTATCAAATAAAGCCAGTTTTTTATCTGATAGGAAGAAGATCAAGAGTTTTGGGCCTTCATTATCAATGGGCCCTGTGCAGCTGCACAGGTTGCACGGGCCCAGGCCCGACCCTGGCTGGAACCTGCACAAAATCAATCGTCTTTAACATAACTAATTTTATCTCGTTAAAATAAAAGGGCATACTACTTTTTTAAGAGCATCCACAATTGTTTGCTATATTTGTCAATTTCTCATTTTTTTAGCAAATAAGGTGCTGCAGTCGTTTGCTATTTTGTCATATTTTGGCAAAATAGCTACAGTCGCTTCTCATTTTTTAGAAACGAATTTGCGATTCTCATATTATAAGAGACGAGACAACATATTTCTTCCCAATTTTTTTTCAATTTTTTAATGGGATCAGACGAGACAATATGTTTCGTCTGACCGTTTTTTTGTAATTGATCGGACGGCACAACATGTACCATCTGAAAGAAAGAAAAAAAATCAAAAATCAAAAAAATCAAAAAAATGCTACGAGACATGTTGTCTCGTCTCAAGCAATTTTGCTTGGAACGGGACAACATGTCCCGTCCAGCATAATCAGCCTAGGTTAGTGGATTTAATTAGGAGGTTAGTGGATTTAATTAGATTTAGTGTGTCATTAATTAGGTTTTAGGTATTATTATATTATTTAATTAACCTATTATAATATTTAATCACTAATTAATTAATTCTAAAAATACAAAAAACAACCGGACGAAACAATATGTCTCGTCTTTCTCAAATTTTAGCAAAATTTTAGTAAACAATTACTGTAGATAAATATCCTATATTCTATTACTGTATCTGTCATTTTCTAAAAAATGAGAAACACCATTGCGGATGCTACAAGAGTATTTGCACAAACAAGAGTGTTTTCAAAACCTAACGTAAGATTGAGCCTGGCCAAAATAAAGTACAGACTAGCATGCAAAATATTTCGTTGCAACTTCAATCCTAGGTAAAGGATAAAAGGAATGCACCTTCGGATCACCAAGTCAAGTTTTTCAACTGTGTTTTCTGTCGCTCAAGAAACCATAGCCTTCTCTATTTTCGGTAGTCAAATCCTTAAAAAACTTTAAAATGATCCCTTAAATTAACCTGCAGTTATATTCCTCTCCATCTCTTCCCGTTACAATCAAACTTGCCATATGGTACGCAGTTGCTAATTAAAGGAAGGAGGTGGAGACATCTCTGTGCACATTCGTCTCACCTCTCTCCCGTTTTTAAAATGGAGGTGCTTAAAATGGAGGTGGAGACAAGACAGTGATTTCGTGCAGGTTCTGCAATTTACAATATGACAGTACTAAATGTTGACTCTTGGTTTGGTATGCACAAAACGTGCTCACTTGTACTAATAAGTTTGAATTTAGTGTATCAAATTTTCAAGATTAATTAATATCAAAAAGAGATCCAAGAGAGATTCACAAATATACAGACAAGAAAAGTAATAAAGGGAGATTGCATCTACAAGCTAAAGAGGAAAGAGCTCTCAATTAATTGGCCACCAAACAATCTATCAAGTCTGGATTTTTAGAAATATTTTCGTGAGATATTTATTGTAATTGATTGATTAAAGAGAGATGAGTTTATGGTAATAAAACAAAGTGGATTCGATTTATACAGCCACAGTCCGGTCAATCGTACCTAATGTCGGTCGACCATCGCAGTCGGCCGCAACTCCTATTGTCGAAGACATCGGTCGACCTTTCATCTCTCTAGCTACGCCAGAGAGCTGAACGGTCGACCGCACACTTTGACCGGTCGACCGCAACTTGGCTGTATATCTTTTTTGGAATGTATCGTTTCTTCTTTTGATCGATATACTTCCTCTTCTATTTAAATCGAACGAATCCACTATGTCTTCGGCACATATTCCTTCTGAGAAAATTACTTTGAACTAATCTCTTGATAATCAATCCGAGTGTGAGCGTTGAATTGGTTGTATTCTTCAGTCAAGATCTCAAACGATCTTGAGCTTTTATTTTCTTTTCTTCGGTGAGATTGACTGGACTTGGATTAGAAGTCCTGTGGGTGTAATAGGTCTCTCGGTCTAAATCCGAGAATCACTGTACTAAGGGTTTTTGAGTATAGTGGAACGCTTGTAACGGAGAATTGCTACAAGTAGGTGGTGTGGACGTGGACCTAGGGGTCGAACCACGTTATATCGCTGCGTCATCTGAGTTTGCTTTTCTTGCCTCTCTTGCATTACTTTGATTTATTTTACTCTATTCGTTTAATTTTTTTAATTCCGCACAATCACCCTATTCACCTCCCTACGAGTGATTTACACTAAAATCGTGATATCTCACAATCTATAAATCGGATTGTGAAATCGTAAAATGTTATGGATTCTACACTCGATGGACTACGATTTTCATGTATAAAGTTTTTCGATCCAGTATCGGGAACATGGTCTAATTCTTAGTACAAGAGACAGGGCAGTGATTTCGTGCACGTTCTGGAAATTACAATATGACAGTACTAAAATCGTGATATCTCACAATCTATAAATCGGATTGTGAAACTGTAAGATTTTTTGGATTTTACACATGATAAAATACGATTTTCATGTATAAAGTTCTCAATTTCGATGAAGAAAACTATGTCAAATTCTTAGTGCAATGTCAAAAAATTTAGAGATAGCAAAGTTGAATATTCAATATTCGATAACACGATTCGAAGTGTGTTAACGGTTCACTCTTGAGTCGATATAGCATGTAACAAGTGACTAGAACAAAATTTGACAATAAAATATGACGATAACAAGACTACTTGCCACGAGTCCAAGAGAATGCTTGTACAGGAACAAAAAGAGTGTACAAGATAATTACCTTATAACGTGACGATTACGATCGTGGTGCTAACCAAGGAAAGAAGAAGCACGTCGACATCGTACGGTGGCACAAGAACAGCAAGAATGGCAGCAAGATGGCAATGAGCGAGCAACGACAATGAGGAGATGGCGCAGCGTGCAGAGATGGAGTGAGTTCGGGTTGTTCTTTGGGGTTCATAGGTTTGAAGAAGGCAGAGGAAGAGGAAGAAGGAGAGGTAGTGATGAGGGGTGATGTGTCATGTGTATGTATATATATAAGAGAAAGAGAAAGAGAAAGAGAAAGAGAAAGAGAAAGAGATGGGAGATGTGAGATTGGCTGCATGCATGTGTGTGTGTGTGTGTGTGTGTGTGTACATATATGGGTAAAAGGGATATGAACAATTGATTATGTGGCATGCATGTGATACATTGGACAATTAACTTTTTTAAGAATTTTCCAATCACATATATGCCACCTCATCACTGGCCCATTTACTAAATGAGAAAATTGCTCATACCCCTTTTTCCCCTATATATATATATATATATATATATATATATATATATATATATATAGGCTTCTTCCTTTGCAAACGGGTCTGTGTGCACAGATCCGTGCGAACTTTAATCTGGGCCGTTGAATCTTTGATCCAGCGGTCCATATATATTTTTATAATATTTTGCCTTAACCCGTCGTTGGGAATGACGGGTTAAGGCTAAATTTTATTAAAAAAATATATGCCTTAACTCGTCGTTGACAAGGACGGGTTAAGGCACTCTAAATTCATTTAGATCTGCATACAGATCATCTTCTTCGACGACTCTCTCTCTCTCTCTCATTCTCTTTTCTTCGACGAACCCAAAGCGAAGAAAACCCTAATCCTTGATCTAAACACATACTTGTCCTCCTCCGTCCGCTCCCCCTCATCTCTCCCAATATCTACTCCAAACATTGAAACCCAACTCTCTCATCCCCTCTTCGAAACCAAATCGAAACCTTAGTTCGGCCCCAAATTGGATCATTGGCTAAATTCGGACTTATTTTGTAAGGTATTGACTATTTCTTTACCTCAATAAATATATTTGTGTTTATTTTTCAATTTGTGTATACTAAATTATTTAGAAAGTGGGCAAAAAATTATTTGCCTTAGTAATTTGTAGATATAGAATTGGGAAGACTTTTAATATATTCAATTGCCAAAAATTTTTATTTGCCTTAGTAATTTGTAGAACTAGAATTGTATATACGAAATTATTTAGAAACTTTTCAGTGCGGTTATGGTTGAAAATCCTGCAAACAACCGTAAAAAAATATGAAACTTTGCGAGTAGGTTGGTCTCACATAGTACAAGCCACCCCAAGTTGTAGAAGTGAGTTTCGACTCACGGTTCGAGAGATACGGCCGCGTATCGCTTTTGGTTGAAAAAAACCAAGTAAAGCGGTACCTGGCCGTATCTAGCAAATCGTGACTCAAAATTCGCTTCTACAAGTTGGGGTGGCTTGTGTTACGTGAATTCGACCAAATTACAAGTTTTATAAATTTTGGTTGCCGCTTGTGCGGTTTTCTCACGTTTATCTTTTTATAAGTAAATAAGTTAGAACTTTTTCAGTAAGGTTAGACTAAATTACCCTTCAAACAACCTCCAAAAAATACGAAACTTTGCGAGTTGATTGGTGTCACCTATAAGAAGGCAACCTAACTTGCAGAAGTGAGTTTTGGCTCACGGTTCGAGAGATACGGCCGCGTATCGCTTTTGGTTGAAAAAAAAACCAATAAAGCAGTACACGGCCGTATCTCGCAAACCGTGACTCGAAACTCGCTTCTACAAGTTCGGGTGGCTTGCCCTATGTGAATTCGACCAAGTTAAAAAGTTTTATAAATTTTGGATGCCGTTTGTGCGGTTTTTTCAAGTTTATCTTTTTATAAAATGAGTTAGAACTTTTTCACTGCGGTTAGACTAGATTACCTTTCAAACCACCTCCAAAAAATTCAAAACATTGCGAGTTGGTTGGTCTCACCTATCAGAAGCCAACCCAACTTGCAGAAGTGAGTTTCGACTCACGGTTCGAGTGGTACGGCCGCGTATCGCTTTTGTTAAAAAAATGAAATAAAGTGGTACCTGGCCGTATCTCGCAAACCGTGACTCGAAACTCGCTTCTACAAGTTGGGGTGGCTTGTGTTACGTGAATTTGACCAAGTTGCAAAGTTTTATAAATTTTGGTTGCCGCTTGTACGGTTTTCGCACGTTCATCGAATTTTAAGTAAATGGGTTAGAACTTTTTCACTCCGGTTAGACTAGGAAACCCTTCAAACGACCTCCAAAAAATACGAAACTTTGCGAGTTGGTTGTTCTCACCTAGCCCAAGTCACCCTAACTTGTAGAAGTCAGTTTCCAAGCATGGTTCTAGAGAATACGGCCGCATATCGCTTTTGTTAAAAAAATTCCAAATAAAGCGGTAAACGGCTGTATCTCGTAAACCGTGACTCGAAACTCGGTTCTACAAGTTGGGGTGCCTTGTGTTACTTGAATTCGACCAAGTTGCATAGTATTGCTATTTTTCGTTGTGTTTTGTGCATTTTTTAACACATTTTCTCTTTGTTTATTGCTGATAGATAAATGGATGTAACCAGTATCAACTAAGCTTAAATTTTTCATTCACAGATAAATGGCTAGAACAAGACGGCCGAGAAGCCCTTCTGATAGCGCCAGTGGCGCACCAATGATGGAGGTAAGATTGATTATTATTATTGGTTTTAAATACAAATATGAGTTTCATTGTCTCATTAATAACAATATTTCTCTTTGTTCGTGTAGGTTGGTGGTCGTCAATCTACACCTGCCGAGGCCGGTCCCTCGTCTTCGGTATCCGTTGCTCCTCCTGGACCATTGGACTCCAGCTTACTTTCGTTGTAATCCAGATACTGATCGGAATCCGTCTGGACTGGGTCTGCAAAGAAGTGCAACTTCCGGAAGCACGAACTTTTTGCCATGGACCCCCATATCACTCCGTTCTTAGTTGAAGCTGGTTTCTACGGAGCTCGCTTTATGGGGGATGTGAAGCTTGACCGACCTCTGCTTACAGCTCTGGTCAAACGATGGAGGTCGGAGACCCACACATTCCACCTACCGGTGGGTGAGATGACCGTCACTCTCCAAGATGTAGCAATCATTACTGGGTTACCAATAGATGGGGTCGCCGTGATGGGGAACATGGATTTTGACCGAGTAGAAGTTGTTCATGATCTGCTCGGTATCGATGTTGAGGAGTCGTTGATCCAAAAAAGAGAGGACGTTGAAAGAGAAATCCTCAGAGATACTCCTGATGATTATGATGCCGATCTATTAGATCAAGCCTTAGTAGATGCGAAAGACAAGGCGGAAGCTGAATTTTGGACTGAAATCTTCAATGGGAAATCACTTCTACTTAGTTGGTTGAAATATCAATTCGACGAATATTTGACGGAGAATTCGGACGATGAATCCATACGTTACTATGCTCGTGCGTACATTTTCAACATGATCGGGGGAGTGATCTTCCCTAACTCATCTGGTGTGAGCGTGCCGCTGATGTATTTACGCTTGTTGGAAAATTTTGGTTTTATCGGCCGTTTCAATTGGGGCAGTGCCGCATTGGCATCTCTGTATAGGAATATGTGCTCATGTGCATTAGGTGTCGTACAAATGGGTGGCCCAATGGTTCTTTTGCAAATCTGGAGTTGGGAACGCATCTACATGGGATGTCTCCGTATTATTGAACCAACGCCGGATTGGTTGGCCGACCCACTAGCTGTAGAGTTGTTACCTCCTTTAAGGGTATATTGGGGGGACGGTGCACGTGGGTCGATAACCCACGGCAATCACTTATCTATTACAGAGATGAGTTAGATAACTTGCGGGACGAGTTCGTCAATTAGGAACCGTACTCGACCGCAAGGTTGGAAAGGATTCCACCGGTTTGTTTGGCTGGTGCCCTTTGGTTGACGGCTGCACCACTTGTGAATTTTTCTGTTATTGAGTTCCAGTACAAGGATAAAGTGATGCGGCAATTCGGATATCAGTAAAAGATTTCCGAAGTCCGGTGTTGTGATAAAAAATTGCACGAGGTGAGAGGAACTGGTCGAGTGCCCAACTTTGATTGGGCTGATTTTCATCGGGTCCATGTGGCCAACTAGAACACCATGCGGTATCAGATGACACCGAATATGATGTACTTCGCTATACCGTTCGATGGCTCTTTCCAACATGTATATATGACGTGGTACAGGCGCATTACATGGTTGTATGTTTCTCCACAAGCGGTTGTACCAGCCGGTGTACAGATTCTGATTCCCCCAGCCGAGGAAGAACCAGCCCCGGCATATTCCTCTTCCCAGCCGATGTATCAACCAAAGGCGTCGACGTATCGGAACTTGGTTAGTAATTTTTTACGCAATTTCATACATTTAGTATGCATGTATTGTTAAGATATAAGGATAGAATGATAAATTATTGTACATGTTGTTTAAATTGAAATTTTCAACCTTATGTAGATTGAAAATACATGGGAGACCGTTCGGGTAGCTACTCGCGTCTTGAAGAGTAAGGTACCCGAGAACGTTAAGGAAATCATGTGGGAGATTCTAAAGCCGTGCCGCCGTAGTCTTGAAGAGGTTGGTGAAGGTCCACAACTTGATGTATATTTAAAATCCAACGTGGCACTTCCTCGGTGAAAAATCGCGACAAGGTCAAGAATTCGCATCGCCGAGCCACAACAGGTTCAACAACACCAACCACCTGAAGAAGATGAGGAGGAGCAGTAGGAAGATGACCCTCAATCTCCCGAGATGAAAGATAGACGATGGAATCCTCAACGAAAGAGGAACCCACCTGATCAATTTACACCAAGTGGTCGCAAACCGCGTGGTCGTAAAAGGTAGTATCTAACAATAGGTTGGTTAGTGGTATTTTAGTGTTTGGCTTATGATTTTATTCCGTTCAAATAACTAAGAATTACTGTTTGTTTCTATGTTTGTAAATGTTGTAGATAAATACCGGGCATCCACGGAAGTCAACCATGAAGATAGCTGAATCGATCCATGTACACGACTTTATTCTTGAGATGAATATTTTTGTACTGAATGTCTTGTAATAGGTAGTTGAAAAAATTACACAAATGTAGTTGAACGAATTGTTGAGATGATTATTTGATAATGAATGTCATATTATTTGTCGTATCATATATATTGTTGCGATATGCGTTTTTGAGTTGTTGTGATATGATATATATGTTGTTGTATTGTTATGAACTGAGTTTCTCAATTCTTGTGATATGAACTGTTGTTGTGAAGTTGTATTTTCATCCAGACACATGTACTGATGTTCTACCAATATATGTCTACTTAACCAGTTATTGTTGATGACGGGTTAAGTACACTTAACTCGTCATCACCAACAATGGGTTAAGTAGACATATATTAAGAACCCGTTATTCACAATAACGGGTTAAGTAGAGATATTTTGGCAGAACTATATGAATACTTGGTCTGCAGATGATGAACTTCAACCAATATATGTCTACTTAACCTGTTATTGTGAATAACGGGTTAAGATCATTTAACCCGTTATCCTCAATAACAGGTTAAGTAGACAAATATTGACAGAAGATTTTGAATACTTGGTCTGTAGATGATGAAGTTCTGCCAAAATATCTCTACTGAACCCATTATCCTCAATAACGGGTTAAGTAGACATATATTGGCAGAAGATTTTGAATACTTGGTCTGTAGATGATGAAGTTCTGGCAAAATATCTCTACTTAACCAGTTATTGTGAATAATGGACTAAGATCACTTAACCCGTTATCCTCAATAACGGGTTAAGTAGACATATATTGGCAGAAGATTTTGAATACTTGGTCTGTAGATGATGAAGTTCTGCCAAAATATCTCTACTTAACCCGTTATTGTGAATAACGGGTTAAGACCACTTAACCCGTTATCCTCAATAACGGGTTAAGTAGAAAGGTATTTTTATGCTTTCTACAACTTTCTCTTCACTCTTTGCGAACATTGCCTCATGAACTCTGCAAAGTGACATTCATATGCTTATAAATTATTTATATTTTTAAATAATTTCCATTTATTGCTACGTAAATAACTAATATAAAATCGTGAACATTAAATGTGGTCAAAAAGTTCAAAAAAATATATTTGATAACTAGCCTAGGGTTAGGGTAAGCTAGGGTTAAGGGTTAGTGTAGGGTTATGTGTTGGGGTTAGGGTAAGGCTTAATATTAGCCCTAAGTGGTTGTTTTTTTGTTTTGATTAATTAGGTTAATATTTGTAGTTCTCCAATTTAAAACGCACTGAATTTATTCAATTATTGGGTTCTACATGTGGGGTTCTACATATGGTATTCCACATGTGGGGAGTATAATCCGATGTGATTTTCACAATTTTGTTCAAATCTCCACATTATTGGATTCTACATTGTGGCGTTGTACATGTGGTGGCCACTTTGTAGAGTAAAATGTAATAGTAGAATCGTACTTTTCTTGCTCGGTCCTTGCTCTTTTTCTCTTCATAGTTCTCCCTTTACTCAGATAGATTTTGGTAAGTCTATGTCGAGGAATGGAGTGTTTATTTAGTGGGCACCACATATAGATCCTCACATGTAGAATAAGTCTATAATGGGCCTATTATTAGATTTCATTATACAACATGTGTAACCACATGTACAACATGGCCATAACTTCGTCCTTGCTCTTTTTCTCTTCATAGTTCCCCCTTCACTCAGATAGAATTTGGTAAGTCTATGTCAAGGAATGGAGTGTTCATTTAGTGGGCACCACATATAGATCCCCACATGTAGAACAAGTCCATAATCGGCCTATTATTAGATTTCACTATACAACATGTGGAACCACATGTACAACATGGCCATAACCCTAGCATGTAGTACAAGGGGTTAACTTGCTTTTACAAAAATAGGGTTATGGCTTGGCAGCACCCTAGGGTTACAATAGGGTTACGGCTAGGGTTAGAATAGATCTCTCTACATTAGTGTTAGAGATTAGTTCGTAGGGTCATTTCCAATTTTTAATAAAATTTTTCATATTTTCAACTATATTATTTAATTTCAGAATGTTTAAAATTACTCTAACCCTATTGTGACCCTACTTTAACTATCCAACCTTACTGTAACCCTACTCTAACCTACAAACTACTCTAACCTTATCTTTAACCTACTCTACCCTACTCTAACCTTATTTGTTGTGAACCAAGTTCCTCTAACTTGAGTATTTTTTTATATTTCATCATTTTCAAGACTCAAAGTTTTAAGAAGTTGGATTTTACATAACCCGTAACCCTATTTTTACCTTAAGAACCACTCTAACCCTACCGTAACCCTACAATAACCCTGTAACCCTAGCCGTAACCCTACCAGTTCGTAGGATTACATTAGGGTTAGAGATTAGTTCGTAGGGTTATTTACAATTTTTAATAAAATTTTTCATATTTTCAACTATATTATTTAATTTCATAATGTTTAAAATTACTCTAACCCTACTATAATCCTACTTTAACTATCCAAACCTACTGTAACCCTACTCTAACCTTACGAACTACTCTAACCTACTCTAACCTTATCTCTAACATACTCTATTATTTATTTTCATAATGTTTAAAATTACTCTAACCTTATTTTCATAATATCTCTACTTAACCCGTCATTGGTTCGACGGGTTAAGTACACCTTTATTTATTTATTTGGGTTATAGTTATTTGTTATGAACCAAGTTCCTCTAATTTTAGTTTTTTTTTTAAATATCATCTTTTTCAACACAAAGTTTTAAGAAGTTGGATTTTACAAAACCCGTAACCCTATTTTTACCCTAAGGACTACTTTAAGCCTACTGTAACCCTACAATAACCCTGTAACCCTAGCCGTAACCCGTTGACACTGTAAGTTTTAAACCGAATTCGTTGAATGTACGTAAATGTTATAAAAATATATTTGTTTACTTTAAAAGTTCAAATCGTGTAACGAACTTCTGTGGATAGGTGATTATATAAAATTTTATGAACAGATTTTTTGTAACGTGCTAAGGTTAGAGGGTTTTAGTAGGGTTAAAGTAGTGTTTGAATAATTTATAATAAATTATTTTCATTTATTGAACTACTTTATATATTATATTTACAAACATTTTTACATTTTTTTTCAAACAATGTTAAAATTATTAGTACTGCCAATATATGTCTACTTAACCCGTTATTAAGGATGACGGGTTAAGTACACTTAACCTGTCACCGCCAATAACGGGTTAAGTTAACATATATTGGCACTATTTCATCATCTATAGACCAAGTTCGCATAAAGTACTGCCAATATATGTATACTTAACCCGTTATTGGTGATGACGGGTTAAGTCCATAATAACAGGTTAAGTAGACATATATTGGTAGTGCTTCATCCTGTACAGACCAAGTATGCATAAAGTACTGTATATATTTGTCTACTTTATCCGTTGTTGGTGATAATGGGTTAAGTACACTTAACCCGTCATCACCAACAACGGGTTAAGTAGACATATATTGGCAGAAGTTTATGAATACTTGGTCTGTATATTGCTGTTGTTGTTGCTGTATTTTGAGAGGTGTATCATATTGTTGTTCATGCTTGTTGTCCTTGTTGCTGCATTTTGAGAAGTGTATCAAAGTTTTGAGAAGTGTATCAATGTATTGAGAAGTGTATCAACATTTTCTTCTTATTTTCTTGCCTTCTTGTTTTCTTGCCAATCTTTTCTTCTTGTCTTCATTATTTCCTTCTTGTTTTCTTGCACTTCATTGCTTCCTTCTTCATTTTCCTATAACTATGCCTCTTGAGTTCATGCCACTTGAGTTCAATGAAGAAAAGAAAGAAGAAAAAAAGAGGGAAGAGACACATTTCTTGAAGGGGGAAGAAGTTTGAGTTCTAAAAAAATGAGTTCAAAGAGAGTCTCCTTCAACTGAGTTCTTCATAACATTATTTCAGAAAGAAGCTGAAGATGCAGAAGTAGAGAGATATATGCATGTCTACTTTAGCGTACAAGTGCATGCTGGGTTTCTCTCAAGGGGTATGGAGGACTCTTGACTCTGCCTTTTTTTTCTTCATTCCCCTTACTCTTCTTTTTGGGGGCTTTTTGAATCAATGCATAAGTAGCAATTCTCCTCCCTTCATACACATTCGTTCCCTATTGTTACACAGAGTGCAACAATTCTCTGGTTTCGTAGGACGGAGTAGTGGTGGGTGTCACAATGTATTCATGATACTTTTCAACTTCTTGGCATGCACACCTCATAATCGTGCAACAAATAGTACGAATATGAGGAGTGCGTGTCAAGAAGTTTTCAAGTACTTTGAATATACGGTTACACCCACTACTACTCTATCCCACGAACCGGAGAATTGCTGCCTCTGTATAATAGTAGTGAACTAAATTGTATGCAGGGGGGATAACTGCTACTTATACATTCAAAAAAAGGCAGTATCAGCAGTCCTTCCTACCTCTTTGAGAAGAAACCCCGCATGTACTTGTATACTAAATTAATTACAAATTTTGGTGAAAGTGTCAAAGAATGACTTTGTAATATCAATTAGCTTTAGTTATGTATGCATTCTATGTATATTCAATTTACATGTATTTGCCAGTTTGTAATGTATGATGTACAAAGCTGTTATAACATATAACCCTTATCCTTATATTCTCCGAACTTTATCTTGAAAATTTAAAGAGTTGTACCACAAAGGCGAAGACACTGCAAATATCAATCAACCTAACTGGTTAAGTATCACAAGATTGATGTGAATTGCTGAATGAACAAATTATCATCTGTAGAAGTTGTTGTAAATGAATTTTTTTTTGAAGTTGTATTTGTATCAACAAAAGCACATAGAGCCTACACAGATGAAAGTTCTGTCAAAAACTCTCTACTTAACCCATTATTGACGATGACGGGTTACGTGATCTTAACCCGTCATCACCAATAACGGGTTAAGTAGATTGATATTGGCAGGACTTCATCCCCTACAGACCAAGTATTGATAAAGTACTGCCAATACCTATCTACTTAACCCGTTATCTTCAATAACGGGTTAAGTGATCTTAACCCGTTATCTCCAATAACGGGTTAAGTACAGAGAAATTGGCAGTACTTTATAAATACTTGGTCTGTAGGGTATGAAGTCCTGCCAATATCAATCTACTTAACCCGTTATTGGTGATAACGGGTTAAGTTATTTTAACCCGTTATCCCCAATAACGGCCTAGGTTTATCCGATTTTTACAGTATTTTATCTTCAAAATGTAAGTTTGCATAAATTTTCACATTTTCCCACAAATTAAAAAAATCCAACAGCATAGATATATTGCAGAAATACACAATATCCACAAACACATAAAATTCACTCACAACCTTTAACACAAATAATAAATCTGTACACATCGGCAACCCAAAAAAATCAATTACAAAAAAATTCACAAATAGTTCGGGTTGCCCAAATTGCACACATCTTCAAAATCCACAAATTTCAACAAAAATAAACATTCGCTACCCAATTACAACATCAAAACCCACACCAATATATGTAGTTCACAAATACACAAAATGCACACATACAGAGATTACACTCTGATTAAATACACCAGTAATATAATTGTACCAAAAAGATACGTTCAATTAACCACATATATACAATCAAAAGTAAGGAATTTTTCAACGCATTGATTCTTTCCATAGGCACGATTTTGTTTCATTCCGGACCTACACCAAAAAAAAAAAAAAATGGGTTAATAATCAAGTCGAAATTAATAATTATCTTCACATCAAAAAAAAAAGTAAGCAATTATTCGGTGTTTATCTTGAAAGTTTGATATGACATACATAACACGAAAAACCCCTTAGCACGAACCTTCACCTTCATCATCATCACTCTCTCCAGCGTTTGGAGCTTCTTCATACCCTACCGATCCACTAAATAAGGGAGGAGAATGGGTTAATATCGACTACAACAAGTTTAGATTCATTGAGTCCAATTAACAAATACTTAGTCTCTGATATATTACCTTGCCATATTTTTTGGGCAATTTCGTGAATCGTGACATACGACACGAAGGCATGTCCTGCAAAGTCTTAGCATCTTTGTTTTTTGGCCTTCTCTGATAGACTTCAACCTTTTCCCTTTAGGCCTCTCCTTTGTGGTGCATTGCACGGGATCCCCTACTTGTGCATGTGCATGTCCACCACTCTTCGGTTGTGCGCTACCTTCGTGTGGTGTGCTATTCCCGGATTCAATGTGAGCAAAGCCTTTGATTCCCTTGAGCATGTGGTTGAGCGTGTACTTGTACCCTCGCTCTGAAGAACAACCAAGATCGACCAAATGTCTTGAGTGCATAGTCAGTTCACAATAACGAGAGGCAAAATTGTTGCCCATACTATTGGAAACCGGTGTACTGCTTCTTGTCAGTTGATCCCTGGTCCATCGCCTACAAATATATTGCTCGGGTAGTGCGGTGTGATCTGTGAACCGAATAACTGCCAATAGATATTTGCAGAGAATGCCTACGAAGTCATACATGGCGCAAGGGCATTTAGAAATTTGACTGATTTTACAATAAGAAATCACCATCCCCGGTTCTGAATCTCTACAAACGGTTACAGAATAAGCTGCACTATCCGGTGTATCCATACTCGCATTTAAACTCACATTAAGTAATAAGCTTTTTACAACTTCTTATTAGAATTTGTAGAAAATCTTCAGTGTGTATGTTCCCGCCATTTGTGAGTCCAACGCCCATTCGGTCTTCAATTTTGGTCTCTCCTCGCGATTACGATGTATTTCTTTAAGTTCATTGTGTCTTTGTTTTACTAACACTTGGTCAAAGATGACGGCAAATTCATGTAATGAGTACTTCTTATGAATATGGTGCTTCAAGGATAAATGTAGCGATTCGCTACGTTGGGTACTCAACATGCCGTCCCAAAATGAGTCTCTTGCGTACACGGGAATCCATTTCTTGCGGATCTCATATTTTTCCTTCAACCATTTGTTATTCTCAAGTTTGTACTGGAAAATCAAATTTTTTCACTTCTGTTCAAATTCTGTTTTATATTCTGCCGTATAAATGATAGTCTTCAAAGCATTCCTAAACTCGTCAATGTTATTCGACATACGCACTTCATGCGGTAACTTATCCAAAATAAGCCAAATGCAATATCTATGTGACGTAGTTGAGAAAACTTTAGAAACTGCAGAAGTTATTCCACGATCCTCATCTGTCACGATGTTCATCGGATCGAGAGTCATTGCTCCTTGCCACTTTTCAAAGAACCACTCAAATGAGGATGCCTTCTCATTTGGGATGAACCCACAACCTAGAAATATTGATTGCCAATAATGGTTGAATCCAACAAATGGTACGAACAATATCCCGTATCGGTTTGTGTTGTAGGTAGCATCAAAGCAGAGAACATCCCTAAATACTTTATAATTCTTTCTAGCAATACCATCCACCCAGACACAATTGGACAATCGCCCTTCGGAATCACATTGGTAATCATAATAGAATAAAGGATCGGTCTCCTTTTTGGATTCAAAGAACTCAAGTAGCATTTTTCCGTCGTGTCCTTTTAAACCTTCCATCTCGTCTCTTCTGAGATATCTGACATCGGTTTCAGTGAAACCAATTTTCTCATTACCTCCATTTGCACCTTCGAAGAATAGCATACAGGGACATTAGCTTCGGTAAGTTGACCAATTACTTTTTTATCTATATTTGTCAATTCACGATTTCGAGGTAGCAGGTGACGTCTACCGGGTGAAGTAAATTCGTAATTGTGTGGTTCATTAAATGAATAAAGAATCCACGAATTACTTTGTGAATTACTTTGTGGGTTTAGTTTCACACGAACGAAAGCTTTGCAACCCGTTCTAGAAGTTGTTCCTCGTCTAGCTTTATTCTGATTATTCGGTGACTCCCCGGCTTTATTTCAAACATATGATTTATCCACTATATCATTTTTCTTGTATTTATTTCCACCCTTACGTATAGAGAATCCCGCACATTTGCAATATGATGAATAAAATTTTTCCGCTTCCTCTAGAGTGGGAAATATCATACCAATCTTCGGTTTTAGGTGCTCGTCAACATGAGGAAGAAACTCGCCAATTTGTTATACGTGAACAAATTTCTCTCCGACAACAGAACTTCCTTCAAAACTGTCCATACCTAAAAAAGCGTAAAAAGGAGAATAGTTAGAGCTACTAAATCCGTTACGGAATGTGATGATAACTTTCTAACTTTATTTACATATTATTTGAGAAACGTCACAAAACCGCACAAACAGCATCCACAATTTATAAAATTTTGCAACTTACTTTAATTCACTTAGCACAAGCCACCGTAACTTGCAGAAGTGATTTTCGACTCATGGTATGCGAGATACGGTCATGTATCGCTGTATTTGGTGTTTTTATAACCAAAAGCGACACACGATTGTATCTCTTGGACCGTTAATCGAATCTTTAACCTACTACAAATTGGGATTGCTTGATCTACGTTAGACCATCTGAGTTACAAAATTTCGTATTTTTTGAAGGTCGTTTGAAGGGTTTTCTAGTATAACCGCACTAAATGCATTCTAAGTCATTAACTTCTAATGCGAGGAACATGAGAAAACCCCACAAAACGGCATCCAAAATTTATAAAACGTTGCACCTTGCTTGAATTCACTTAGCGCAAGCCACCACAACTTGTACAAGTGAGTTTCGACTAACGGTTCGAGAGATACGGCCATGTATCACTTTATTTGGGTTTTTTTCAACCGAAAGCGATACACGGCCGTATCTCTCTAACCGTGAGTCGAAATTGGCTTATACAAGTTCGGGTTGCTTGTGCTACATGAGGTCATCCTACTCGCAAAGTTTCGTATTTTTTTGATGTCGTTTGAAGGGTTTTCTAATCTAACCGCACTTAAAAAATTCTAAATAACTAACTTCTAATGCGAGGAACGTGACAAAACCGCACAAACAGCATCCAAAATTAATAAAATTTTGCACCTTACTTGAATTCACGTAGCGCAAGCCACCCCAACTTGTACAAGTCGGTTTTGACTAACGGTTCGAGAGATACGGCCGTGTATCACTTTATTTGGCTTTTCTCAACCGAAAGCGATACACGGCCGTATCTCTCTAACTGTGAGTCGAAATTGACTTATACAAGTTTGGGTTGCTTGTGCTACATGAGATCATCCTACTCACAAATTTTCGTATTTTTTGGATATCGTTTGAAGAAATTTCTAATCTAACCGCACTTAAAAAATTCTAAGTCACTAACTTCTAATGCGAGGAATGTGACAAAACTGCACAAACGACATCCAAAATTAATAAAACTTTGTACCTTGCTTGAATTCATGTAGCGCAAGCCACCCCAATTTGTACAAGTCAGTTTCAACTAACGGTTCGAGAGATACGGCCGTGTATCACTTTATTTGGCTTTTTTTCAACCTAAAGCAATACACGGCCTTACTCTCAAACCCTGAATCGAAACCCACTTCTACAAGTTGGGTGGCTTGTGCTGCATGAGATCAACCTACTCGCAAAGTTTCGTATTTTTTGGAGGCCGTTTGCAAGGTTTTCAACTCTAACCGAACTAAAAAAATTCTAAGTCAGTAACTTCTAATGCGAGGAACGTGAGAAAACAGCACAAACTGCATCTAAAATTTATAAAACTTTCCAACTTGGTCGAATTCACGTAGCGCAAGCCACCCGAACTTGTAGAAGTGAGTTTCGACTCACGGTTTGCGAGATACGACCGTATACCGCTGTTACCGCTGAATCTGGTGTGGGGGTAAACAGATAGTATTTCTGGATCCTTGGAAAACCTGAATAGCACACCTGAACCTGATCCGCCGGAGTTTGACTGCTAGCTCCTGCCGTTCACCTACAAAATGTGCAAGACACCGGGGTTGATCCCGGCGACGCACCCTCCGATGCTCAAGTCAGTAATCAGAAGTGATTATGAAAGAGCGTAAAAACTGGCAAAAGATTCATTACCTCATAACGGAGATGGATGGGGGGTATTTATAGGCATCTTTAGGGATCAGATTAGGCAGATCATCCCTATGAATCCGTTAAGGAATAAAATCCTCGTAACCAGATTAGGAATGTGATCCCTGATTTCCTGGTGACAGGATAGACACGAATCAGGGCCGTTGATTTGGCTGAATCAGAGACCTTAATTCTATCCTGCTGATCTGGGTCCATTTCGGGTTGGGACCCGTACCCAGTTGAGGTGGATCCGCTCGCGGGTAATTGGATCTTTAGAGAGGAGATCCAGTAACCGCCTCAGACCCGGCCGTAAATGAAATTACCGTTTTACCCCCGGGCTTCAAGATTCGTGCCCGATTTGGACGGTTCTGATTTAACCTCATTTTTAGCCATATCACGAGCCCCCCACTCCCGAAGACTGAGTTTGTTCAGCCTTTGAGGAGTAGTTTTACTGTTTTAATGGCTGGCGGGGTTGTATCGGAGTCCAAACGGAAGGCTTTGAATCTTTGAAGGAGGTAGTGTGGTGATTCTTCAAGCTGGTTGCACCCTCAGTTGTTCTTGGGCTTTCCTGGATGTTGGGTGATTTTTATCTATTTTTTCGGATTATGTATTTAATTTTGCGAAGTGTTTACTAGTCGTTCGGGGTTCTTAACAACACGTTCCAGGCATTAATTGTTCGTTCAGGGGCTCGAAAATATACCCCCAAATTTACAATTATTTCCTAGAATTTTTAGTTAATTTTCCCGAATTTTTAGTAATTTTTTCGCAATTTTTAAATAGATAAAACAATTAAAATAAATAAAAACTAATTTTTAATACCGATTTATGGTGTGGAGCGATCTGAACCCTCCATCAGTGTCGAGCACGTTTTTCTGGGAGATCGGGAGATCCATGTTGCTCGGCAGATAGTTTCTCCATATGTGAGGGTCGGTGCCTCGTCCCCTCGGCTCGGCGGTTCGGCGTTTAGCTCAGAATCTGCCGAATTACGTGGCAAGATCCTGAGCGTCCATCTCAGCACGGATCCCCAAAAAATGCTATCTTGTCATTTAGTGAACGTGGCAAGATCTGAGCCGTCCATCACGCCGAGCATGTTTTTTGATAGGATCCAACGGCTGAGGAGGGTCGCTGAGTTATTTCTCCATATTTGAGGGTCAGTTCCTCGTCCCCTCGGCTTGGCAGTTCGGCATTGTAGGCCGAATTAGTGCTCCGACAGGACGTTCGGTTCGACCTAGTAGCTCGAAGGCTCGACCAAGCTGTTCGATAGCTCGGCTAAGCGCTCTGGTGGCTTAATTCTTTGTCTACTGTACTAGTGTTTCAGTGGTCCGGCCCAGCTATTCGGTAGCTCGGCCCAGAGCCTCAGGATCTGCCGAGCTACGTGGCGCGATCCTGAGCATCCATCATGGCGTGGATCACGAGGGCCGGATTCAGATCACGAGAAAACGTTATTTTGTCATTTTGTGGTCGTGGTTCTATCTGAACCATCCATCAAGATTCGACGCGAATTTTGGGATGATCCGACGGTGATTCGTCCTCGGCAGAATTTTTCTCCATATGTGGAGGTCGGTCCCTCGTCCCCTCGGCTCGGCAGTTTGACTTTTTCGGTGGCAGGTCGAGGTGTTGTTTACCGAGGGATGGAGTTAGGTGCTTTGAAGGGTTCTGGCTTCGAACCGTCGCCATCCTCCGACTAAGTAGCTCGGTTGCTTAGCCAAGCTGTTCGATAGCTCGGTTGGGCACACCGGTGGCCGGAAGCTCGGAAGGTACACGTGGTCGGATCTGGGGCGTCCATCACGGCGTGCATCATGAGGACGGAGTTCAGATCACAAGAAAACGTTATCTTGTCATTTTGTGGGCGTGGCGCTATCTGAACCGTCCATCAGGTCTTGTCACGCATTTTGGGACGATCCAACGGTGATTTGTCCTCGGCAGAATTTTTCTCCATATGTGGAGGTCGGTCCCTCATCCCCTCAACTCGGCAGTTCGACTTGTTCGGTGGTAGGTCGAGGTGTTGTTTGCCGAGGGATGGAGTTAGGTGCTTTGAAGGGTTCTAGCTTCGAACCGTCGCCGCCCTCCGACTCAGTAGCTCGGTTGCTTATCCAAGCTGTTCGGTAGCTCGGCTGGGCACACCGGTGGCCGGAAGCTCGGAAGGTACACGTGGCCGGATTTGGGGCGTCCATCATGGCATGCATCACGAGGATGGGGTTCAGATCACGATAAAACGTTATCTTGTCATTTTGTGGGCGGGGTGCTATCTGAACCGTCCATCAGGTCTTGTCATGCATTTTGGGACGATCCAACGGTGATTTGTCCTCGGCAGAATTTTTCTCCATATGTGGAAGTCGGTCCCTCGTCCCCTCGGCTCGGCAGTTCGACTTGTTCGATGGCAGGTCGAGGTGTTGTTTGCCGAGGGATGGAATTAGGTGCTTTGAAGGGTTCTGGCTTCGAACCGTCGTCGCCCTCCAACTCAGTAGCTCGGTTGCTTAGCCTAGCTGTTCAGTAGCTCGGCTAGGCGCACCGGTGGCCGGAAGCTCGGAAGGTACACGTGGCCGGATCTGGGGCGTCCATCACGGCGTGCATCACGAGGACGAGGTTTAGATCACGAGAAAATGTTATCTTGTTGTTTTGTGGGCATGGCGCTATCTGAACCGTCCATCAGGTCTTGTCACGCATTTTGGGATGATCCAACGATGATTTGTCCTCGGCAGAATTTTTCTCCATATGTGGAGGTCGGTCCCTCATCCCCTCGGCTCGGCAGTTCGACTTGTTCGGTGGCAGGTCAAGGTGTTGTTTGCCAAGGGATGGAGTTAGGTGTTTTGAAGGGTTCTGGCTTCGAATCGTCGCCGCCCTCCGACTCAATAGCTCGGTTGCTTAGCCTAGCTGTTCGGTAGCTCGGCTGGGTGCACCGGTGGTCGAGTCATTGACTTAAACGATTTGAGGAATCTTTGTTTTGAAACGTTGCAACTCTCCGCTTTGGCGCTTTGGCTTCTCTTAGTGGGCTTCTAAAAGCCCAAGGAAGCCTAAACGTCGCGTTGTGGCTATAAGTTCTCCCTCCCCCACCCCAAAGCTCATTTCTCACTTCTTACTCCAAGTTTTCACTTTTACTCTCTGTGTGCTCTGCTAGCGGCGATTTTTGCTTCCAAGGCGGTTGCATTAGCTGTCGCGTGGGCCAGGTGATTTCCGGTGAAGTAACTCCGATCGTGAACGTCACTTCAAGGGCACATCTCATCAAGGTCAGTTTATTTGCCTTAGCTTTTCTTTTTAGAGATGTCAAGGGTAGACTCGGGGAGTGAGGCCTCGTCCTCGGGCGATAGTGGCACCGAGGAGAGGAGGCGAATGGAGATCCGAAGAAAGGGGAAGCAGGTGGCCGAGCCGTCCGCGGCCGAGGCGAAGAAGAAGAAGAAGACGGAGGTAGTGGCCTGATCTCCTGTAGTCGAGGAGATTGTGGAGACCCCGAGGCAAGCCCCTGAGTCGGGCCGAAACCCTAGTGTACTGTCCGGCCACGCCGGAGTCAGGCAGTACGAGGGCGACCTTATGAAGAAGGCGATCATAGGTCAGTCGGAAGTCTACGAGGAGAACAACCCGGTTCTGACCACCGAGGTGGACGAGATTGCAACGGTGTTATCCGAGAGGGACCTGCTCCGGATCAGAAAATGATTCGCCATCCCTCCAGAGTACAAGCTGATTCTCCCCGGCCCTGGAATGCGAGCGAACTCCAAACTGTCGTCATCGGATATGTGTATGTTCGACTACGACTCGCTGAACGCTGGATTGCGCTTCCCTCTGCACCCCTTCGTTCTATAGGTCCTCAGTTGGTACTGCCTTGCGCCGACCCAATTCATGCCGAACACCTGGCGCCACGTGAACGCCTTCTTGCTGCAGTGCCGCAACGCCGAGGTCGAACCAGACCTGACGATCCTGCGGAGCATGTATCGGGTTCACCGGATGCACAAGACCGCGCATCGCTACTACTTGTCGCCGAGGAAAGGCATTCGGATTATAGAGAACCCGGACTCGATCAAAGGTTGGAAGGAGAAGTTCTTTTTGTTGAGGGAGCCCTCGATGCTGAAGATTTCGACTTAGTGGAAAGCAGATGTGCCAAAGTTTGCGAGGGCCGAACCGGAACTGACAGCGGCCGAGGAGGAAGTGGTGGGGAGGATCATGGCCCTTCCAATGTTGAGCTGGAGGGAGATGACCGAGGAGGTGCTACACGGGTCAGGCCTTAGTCCGATCGACCCGAGTACGCTCCTGACATCTCATTATATATTTTCCCTAAGTTTTTAGCTCGTATTGCTAACTTGCTGTTTGTTTGTTGTTTGGAACAGAAGCGCCGAAGATGGACTTCCTGGGGATGATGAACGAGCGAGGCAAAGTCGCTGACGGAAGGAAGAGGAAGAGGCCGAGCAAGACGGCTTTGTCCGGTCGGCCCTCTAAGGTTCCTTCGGCAGTTACTCCGTCTCCCACCATTGCTGAGGTCCCCTCGCCCGCGGTGGTTGTTGTCGTCGACCCCTCGGCTCCTGCCACATCTGCCACGGTCGGTGAGGCCTTCGATGTCTCGGTGGTGCTGTCGCTCCAGGCCCCGCCCCTGACCGCTCAGGCTGAGGTGATCCTGACCGAGCAGCACAAGAAGCTGTTCGTCTCGGACTGGCGAGTCAAGAACCATGACGGGTTCCTCGGGGACTCGTAGATGTGCATGCAAGCCACCAAGCACTTGGCGACTCTGAAGGATCGAGCCGCTCTGAAGGCGGGGACGGTTGGCGAAGACACTTATGAAGTCGCTCGGTTGCTCGTGTCGGTAAGTTTGCATACTTCTTTCTTGAGAATTTCTCAAGTCTGTCGTTCGGCTTTAACAGTTCTCACTCTCTTTTTCTTTCGGCAGGCGACTTGTCACTTCGGCCATCTCCTTCAAGCATTCGCCGAACAGGACAAGGAGTTGAAGGCTGCTAGCGATAAGGACATGGCGGAGAAGGTGAGGGCAGTTCGGCAGCTCGAGGCAGAGCAAAGGCGCGCGGACAGCTTGGGGGTCCGGGTCGCCGACCTTGAGATGGACCTGGAGCGAGCCAAGACGCGGCTTGCTGAGGAGGTGGCCAAAGTCGCCAAGGCTGCCGAGGAGCTGGCAGCATCGGCAACGGCTCTGGCAGAGGCAAAGGCGGAGAAGGACGCCTTGGCGGTAAAGATCAGGGCCGAAGTTGAGGCCGAGGCGAAGGCGCACATGGCCTCTAACATGGAGAAGTCTTACGAGAGGGCGCTCGACCATGTTCAGGACCGCATCCCCGGTTTTCAGCGGGTCGGTTACAGGCTGTGGCCCAGGTCTGTGGCAGAGGACGAAGAGGGGGAAGGCGAAGGGGAGGAAGGCGAAGAAGAGGAAAGCGAGGAGGAGGAGGAGGCAGGGTAGCGAGACGAGGAAATGCCTGCCGACCCAGGAACCGTGGCGGTCGACCCCCATGCCAGGGCGACGGGGAACGAGGGGCCGTCTGGCGAGGTGCCTGTGGTCGAGCCGACGACGCAGGTGGACCCCTGATCTCCCCGTCTTTTGTAAAAAAAAATTTGTTTTTTTTCTTTCTTAGAATGTAATGCCTTTTTGCGGACTGGCCACCGCCTCTTCTTTATGAATAAAAATTTCATTTCCAAATTTGTCTAAGTGTTTGGTTCGGATTGTAGTCCTTTAGTGTGACGCTTTCGTCTTTCAGATTGTCGAATACGCACCGGATTCCATAGCCGCTCGGCATCGTACCGAACTGTTCAAGCAGTCTCGCGAGGCTCGCCTTTTGGGCGAGGCCAAGCTGATCAGGAGAGTGTTGCAAATTGTGGAGAAGAAGAACAGCGAGCTACTGGCCGAGGTACACCACCTGCGGATAGTCGAGGAAGAGCTGGCCTCGGCGCAGGCCGAGCGGGACGAGTTCGCGACGAAGGTCGAACAGCTGCAGAGGGTTATAGTTGACAAAAGCATCGAAGTGACCCATCTGCGGCGCATCATTTCCGATAGTGCTGAGCACCCGGGTTCGGCGAAACTTCCTCGGCTAAAGATATCGGTGAAGGACAACACCTTGAAAGACAGGATCGTTGAGCTCGAGGAGGAAGTCGCCCATCTAAGGCCTCAGCCTGCGAGGGCCAACGTCCGCAGCACCTTGTGTACACGCAAGGAGTGCGAACGAGGTGTTTCCTTCTACGAGCTCGCGACTCGTCCTCCTGCCACGGGTCGGACCGCAGCCGATGCACAAAGCGGCGTTGCTGTTAGCTTGAACGGAGCCTTGGTCGGAGCCACCGTTAGGGTTAGTGGCGAAGAGGCATCCCGATTCGTCGGCCTAGAGACGAGCTCGGAGATGAAGAGACGAAAACCCCGAGTGTCTCTGAATCGGAACGTCCCCATTCCGAGGAGGCACTAAACAAGTTGTAACTTCTTTTGATTTCTTGCATCGTCTTTTTTTTTTGTTGTAAGTTCTTGCCTTGTAAAATTATCTAGTTGTTTTAATGAAATCGTAGTTCGTCTGCCCATTGTTGTGCCGCAGTTGCCTTATTCTTAAAACGAACCATGAGAACCAATAGTTTGCTTCTTCGAGCGTTCTAATCGCGGAATTCGTGCCTTAGCTGTAGAACTTTAGCTTCTTTGCTCGAGGTACACCGAGGCAATCTTGTACTTCGGTAGTACGTATTCCTCGGTCGCTCGGTTCGGGAAACTGAGGGAGCACAGTCGAGCCGAGCGTTGGACTCCGGACTCGCCATTAACACGTGGCTCAATCTGGACGGTCGATCACAATCATGGCACGAATCACGAGGGGGGAGGCTCGAGTTTCGAGAAAATGCTATCTTGTCGTTTTGTGGATACGTGGCATGATCTGATCCGTTCATCATGTCCTAGTACTCATTTTGAGACGGTCCAACGGCGAGAATGGTTCGGCGGAATTTTTCTCCATATGTGGAGGTCGGTTCCTCGTCCGCTCGGTTCGGGATACTGAGGGCCTGCAGCCGAGATGAACGTGGGACTCCGAACCATTGTTGGAGTAGTTCAACGGTTGTGGGAGCAGTTCTGAATGGCGAACCACTTCTAGCTCGCTTAAGAGCGAGCTTACGAAGTAGAATCGAACCAAGTGTTGGACTCCGAACCATCGTTAGAGTTGTTCAACGGTTGTGGGAGCAGTTCCGAATGGCGAACTACTCCTAGCTCGCTTAAGAGCGAGCTTGCGAAGTAGAATCGAACCAAGTGTTGGACTCCGAACCATCGTTAGAGTTGTTCAATGATTGTGGGAGCAGTTCCAAATGGCGAACTACTTCTAGCTCGCTTAAGAGCGAACTTGCGAAGTAGAATCGAACCAAGTGTTGGACTCCGAACCATTGTTAGAGTTGTTCAACGGTTGTGGGAGCAGTTCCGAATGGCGAACTACTCCTAGCTCGCTTAAGAGCGAGCTTGCAAAGTAGAATCGAACCAAGTGTTAGACTCCGAACAATCGTTAAAGTTGTTCAACGGTTGTGGGAGCAGTTCCGAATGGCGAACTACTCCTAGCTCGCTTAAGAGCGAGCTTGCGAAGTAGAATCGAACCAAGTGTTGGACTCCGAACCATCGTTAGAGTTGTTCAACGGTTGTGGGAGCAGTTCCGAATGGCAAACTACTCCTAGCTCGCTTAAGAGAGAACTTGCGAAGTAGAATCAAACCAAGTGTTGGACTCCGAACCATCGTTAGAGTTGTTCAACGGTTGTGGGAGCAGTTCCGAATGGCGAACTACTCCTAGCTCGCTTAAGAGCGAGCTTGCGAAGTAGAATCGAACCAAGTGTTGGACTCCGAACCATCGTTAGAGTTGTTCAATGGTTGTGGGAGCAGTTCCGAATGGCGAACTACTCCTAGCTCGCTTAAGAGCGAGCTTGCAAAGTAGAATCAAACCAAGTGTTGAACTCCGAACCATCGTTAGAGTGAAAAGCAAAGAGCAGAGATATATTTGTACAGGTAAAGCAGGAAAAATTCTTCATTGAAGATTACAATCCGGCCGCTTCTGAGTTGCGAGCCGTTATTACATATGAGAAATAAAGAGGGAAGATACAGGGAAAAGGAGAGGAACGGTTCGACATCTCGGAATACTTAGAGAGGTGCCGGAGCACTTTCTCGGTATTTCAAAAGATGGTCGGCATTCCAGGTCCTAGGAATTTCTCTGCCTTCGAGGTCTTCGAGACGATAAGCTCCAGGCCGAACTACTTTCGTGATCTTATAGGGTCTCTCCCAATTTGGAGCCAGTTTGCTCTTCTGACTAGGGAACGAGACAGCTAGCTTTCTGAGGACTAGGTCCCCTTCTTTGAGATCGGTAGATCGGACCTTTTTATTGTATGCCAACTCGATCCTCCTCCGATAGCTCTGTTGGCAGATTGATGCCCTTTCCCTTAGCTCGTCTATCAGGTCTAAGTTCGCCCGAAGGTTTCTGGCATTCTGCTCTTCGTTGTAGGCTACAAGGTGAGGAGAAGGTATCCCGACCTCAAGAGCAATCACAGCCTCGGACCCGTAGGTGAGGTTAAATGGGGACTCTCCTGTGGGGGTCCGTTTAGTGGTGCGGTAGTTCCACAGCACATCGGGGAGCTGATCGACCCATAAACCTTTGGAGCACTTATCCAACCTCTTCTTAATACCGGAGAGAATCTGCCGGTTAGCATTTTCGACTTGGCTATTCGACTGCGGATGGGAGACGGAGGAGAAACGTTGTTGGATGGCGAGGTCTTCACACAGAGCTCGGAATGCAGCCCCAGCAAATTAGGTTCCGTTGTCAGTTATGAGGACTCGGGGGACACCGAATCGGCAGATGACGTTCTTCCAGAAGAACTGAAGCACCTTGTTCTCTGTGATCGTCGCCAGGGGCCTGGCCTCTATCCACTTCGAGAAGTAGTCGATCGCCACGACTAAAAACTTGAACTGGCCCGGAGCTGGAGGGAACGACCCCAGTAAATCCATCCCCCACATGGCGAAGGGGATAGGACTTGATAGGGAGGTGAGCTGAGCTTGTGGGATGCGACGAATGTTCGAATACTTCTGACAAGAGTCGCATTGTCGAACGTGTCGCTCGGCGTCTTGGAGGATAGTAGGCCAGAAGTAACCGTAATTCAATACCTTCCGAGCTAGGGATCTAGACCCTGAATGTGTCCCGCCGATGCCTTCATGGAGCTCCTGTAAGGCGTAGTCAGCTTGTTCTGGGGGGAGGCATCTCAAGTATGGCCTGCTGTCCACCTGCGAGAAGGAGCGTTTGTACAAGACCCCCTCGACTAGGGTGTACCGCTCTGCTCTGGTTCTTATTCGATGTGCTTCCTTAGGGTCTTCAGGGAGGAGCCCGTCCCTTAGGAATTCTACCAATGGTTTCATCCAGTTTTCTTGTAGTAGGACCGGCATCGACTCCACCGAGTCGAGGGTTTCGTCTTCTATACTGGATTTCAAGAGAACCTCGATCAAGACGGCCTGCTCGAGACCTTGGATGGAGGAGGAGGCTAACTTGGAGAGGGCGTCGGACTGGGAATTCTCTTCTCGGGGGATCCGCTGGATGAGTGCTTCGTCGAACCGGGCCATAAGAGCCTGGACTTTAGCGAGATACTTCGCCATCCGATCGTCTCGTGCCTCGTACTGGCCTTAGACTTGATTTACCACCAGTTGAGAATCACTATAGATTCGGAGGCGCTGCGCCCCTGCGCTTCGGGACAGTCTGAGGCCGGCAAGTAGTGCCTCATACTCTGTTTCGTTGTTTGAGGCCTTGAAGTTCATGCGAAGGGCATACTGGAGGACGAAGTCATCTGGACCTGCCAGAATGACCCTGGCTCTGCTTCCTTCACTGCAAGAGGAACCGTCCACAAAAATCGACCAGATAGGGGGTCCGTTCGGTGCCTGGCTGACCTCGGGAATGGTGCTCTCGACGATGAACTCTGCTAAGGCTTGGGCCTTGATCGCAGTCCTGGGCTGGTATGAGATGTCGTGCTGGCTTAGCTCGATGGACCATTTTATGAGGCGGCCAGAGGTCTCAGGTTTGTGGAGGACTTGTTTCAGTGGTTGGTCGGTAAGGACGACCACCGAATGGGACTAGAAGTAGGGGCGAAGCTTGCTCGCCACCGTGATCAGAGCGTACGCCATCTTTTCTATCTTCGGATAGCGAATCTCGGCATCGCGGAGCACCTTGCTCACATAGTAGATGGGCCTTTGAGTCCGGTCTTCTTCCCTTACTAAAATGGCGCTAAGGGTCTGCTCGGAAGCAGCCAAGTAGAGGTATAGGGCTCGCCTGGAACAGGCTTACTAAGTAGAAGGGGGTTGACGAGATAAGCCTTCAGCTGGTCGAACGACTCCTGCTGCTGCTGACCCCATTCGAAACCTTTAGCCCCCCTGAAGGCCTTGAAGAAGGGGAGGCACTTCTCCCCGGACTTCGAGAGGAAACGACCTATAGCGGCTAGGCGGCCTGTTAGCCTCTGCACTTCCTTAACGTTCTTGGAAGGGGCCATGTCTATTATGGCCTTGATTTTCTCAGGATTAGCTTCGATTCCCTGTTGGCTGACCATGAAGCTGAGAAACTTTCCTGACGAGACTCCGAATGCACACTTGTTCGGATTGAGCCTCATGTTGTGCTTTCTCAGTACACCGAACGCCTCCTGTAGGTCGGCAACATGGTCGGTACCTCGGATGCTTTTTACAGGCATGTCGTCGACAAACACTTCCATATTATGACCTATCTGGCTCTGAAAGACTTTGTTAACAAGGCGCTGGTAAGTGGCTCCAGCGTTCTTCAATCCGAACGGCATCACCCTATAACAGTAGAGGCCATGGTCGGTAACAAAGGAAGTCTTCGGGATGTCCGGGGGAAACATTCGGATTTGGTTGTAGCCGGAGAAAGCGTCCATGAAGCTGAGGAGCTCATGACCCGAAGTAGCGTCGATGAGGGTGTCAATGCTCGGAAGAGGGAACGGGTCCTTGGGACAGGCCTTGTTCAGATCAGTGAAGTCGATACATATCCTCCAGGTCCCATTCGACTTCTTTACCATGACTACATTGGAAAGCCATTCCGGGTAGTTAACCTCCTGTATAAACCGAGCATTTAGAAGCTTGTCTACCTCTTCTTTGATGGCTTGCTGTCGCTCGGGAGCGAACTTGCGCCTTTTCTATTGGACCGGTTTGGACCCCAGCTCAACGCTGAGATGGTGGACCAAAAGCTCCTCGAAAATTCCCAGCATGTCGACGGCGGACCAGGTAAAAAGGTCACGGTTCCTCCGAATGCACTGCACTATGTCGGAACATAGAACAGACGGGAGGGTCTTGCTAATGAAAAACTTTCAGCTCGGATCATCTTCCGAAAAAAGCACCTCTTCCAATTCGTCCACCGGCTCGGACGTTGGTCGAGCGCCCTCCTGGGGGATCTCTAAAGTTTCGAGGGAGAGGACCGGACCCCCGGTGGAAGTCATGTAGCACTTCCGGGCCATCTCCTGATCGCCCTTGACCTCTCCTACCCCCGCCCGGGTAGGGAATTTCATCTTGAGGTGGTATGCCGAAGGGACGGCTTCTAGGGCAGCTAAGCCGGGTCAACCTAGGATGATGTTGTATGCAGCTGGGACATCAACGACCATAAAGTCCATCGGCTCGGTTCGGGTGGTAGGAGTTTTGCCAGCAGTTACGTCGAAGGTGATCACCCCTTCGATAGTTACTGGCACTCCCGTGAACCCGTGCAGAGTGTAGCTGGCCGGTTTGAGACAGTCCCGGGATAGCTGAAGACCTCGGAAGGCTGAGAGGAAGAGGATATTCACGGAGCTTCCGTTGTCTACCAGGATCCTCTGCACTTTGAAGTTCGCCATACGAAGGTCAATAACAAGTGTGTCACAATGGGGAGTCCTAACCCCCTCGAGATCTTCATTTGAGAATGTGACTGGGACGCCGAGGCCTTTGGGGGGAGGGGCACCGTGAACAGAGTTGACCTCTCGGACAAATGCCTTTCGAAAGGAGTTGGAAGAGCCTCCCATGGGGCCTCCGTGGATAAGATGCAGAACGCGTTACTCCTCAAAATTGGGGGTTTCATCGCGCCGCTCGGAACGCTTGTTAGCCCCCCGAGGCGGAGGAGTGGTGCGATCGGTTCGATCATTTGCTCTTACAAATTTGGCCAACTGCCCCCTCTGGATGAGGGCTTCTATCTCGTTCTTCAGCGCCCGACAGTCGTTGGTGTCGTGGCCATGGTCCTGGTGGTAGCGGCACAACTTCTCCTTGTTCCTTTTCTTGGCTGGGGTGTTCATCCTCGGAGCAGGAGGTATGACCCCTTCCTTCTCGACTTCCATTAGAATGGTGGAGACATTGGTAGTGAGAGGGGTAAATTTCTCAAACCTGGGCGGAGGGCGGCGCTGACCACTATTATCCCTCTGAAGCTTCTTGGCCTCTTTCTCTTCAGTTGTCTTTCTTTTCATCCCGGAGGCAGATCCTCCGAAGCCCGGGAGATATTCGGCCTCCTCAGCCCGAATATACTTCTCGCACCTAAGAAGAAGGTCGGCAAAGTTATGCGGGGGCTTTTTAGCGAGGGATGAGCGAAGGTTGGAATTGAGGACGTTGGATTGGAATGCGACGGTTGCAACTGATTGGTCGAGGGAGGCGATGGACCTGACCTCTGCAGTAAACCTCCTCACATAGTCCCTCAACTTTTCTCCCCTCTCCTGACGGAGGTGGAGTAACGAGATGCTGGTCTTCTCCGTGCGTCTGCTACTCACAAAGTGGGTTATGAAGAGTGTTTCGAATTGCTCGAAAGAGAAAATGGAAGAGGGGGCGAGGCGGGAATACCATTCCCGAGCCGAACCCTTAAGAGTGGCGGGGATGGTTTTGCACAGCATGGCGTCGGAAGCTTGGTGGATTAGCATCAAGGTCTTGAAGCTTTCAACGTGGTCAACGGGGTCCGACTCCCCCGAGTAAGTTTCAAACTGCGGAGGCTTGAAGCCCCTTGGGATGGGAGCCTCCATGATGGTCTGGGAGAAGGGAGGTCTGCTGGGGCGGATAGTCCTACCTCTCGACTCTTCCTCCTTGTCCATTCGGCCGATGCACCTCTCCATCTCATGGAGACGGCGGTAGAGAGCATCGTCCCTCCGGTGATAGTCAAACGAGCATCTGGACTCGTCTTCGTAGGAAGGGGAGCGGGGACTACGGCGACGGTAGTCCTGGGAGCGGCGAGGACTATGATTATGTTGTTGGTGATTAGGAGCCGGAGGAGGCGTTATGGACCGGTGATGAGGACTTGGGACCCGTGGGGGTGTTGGAACCCTTTGGGCATTATTGTTGTTGGGGTGAAGGTTGAGAGCCTGCAATACCGTTGCCTGAAATTGCTGGAACTCGGCACGAGTGATGGGTGCCTCATCGTTCCTCGGATGATGCCGACCAACAGGGGAATGCGGTCTCCTCCTATGATGCTTGGGGGAATCTCTCCGCCCCCTTCGGTTAGGGGACCTTCTGCAATCTCGGTGATGAGGAGATCGCTCACCCGGATGTTATTGGCGGGAGACTCCCTCTCGGGCCCGCTTCTCCTCCAGGCGGCGGCGAAGGTCCTCATCCTTATGCCGATTGAGAACGGTGTCGCGAAGGTCGGAAACTCGAAGATGGTGGGAGGCCATAGAATCTGAGGAGGCATTGTGGACGGAGATGTGGTCCGGATGGAGGGGTTGTTTCTGCGGGTTGGGATGCGAGACCCCTGCACCGCCATTTGGAGGACCGGGGGAGGGGCATTAGGAGGTTGTTGATTTGGAAGAGGAGACTGGTTTTCGGCTTAAGGCGGAAGTTACCCCTGCTGTTGAGCGGGGTGGATAGGGACCTCCTATTGCTGGTCGGGGTTGGGTCCACGGTTGGACCCCCTGGATCTTACCTTTCTAGGCGGCATGGCTAGAGAAGATCTGATCAGCGGGGAGAGTGGGGGCTGCTATTCGTTTGGTTTTCCACAGACGGCGCCAATCTGTTACTGCTGAATCTGGTGTGGGGGTAAACAGATAGTATTTGTGGATCCTTGGAAAACCTGAATAGCACACCTGAACCTGATCCGCCGGAGTTTGACTGCTGACTCCTGCCGTTCACCTGCAAAATGTGCGAGACACTAGGGTTGATCCCGGCGACGCACCCTCCGACGCTCAAGTCAGTAATCAGAAGTGATTATGAAAGAGCGTAAAATCTGGCAAAAGATTCATTACCTCATAACGGAGATGGATGGGGGGTATTTATAGGCGTCTTTAGGGATCAGATTAGGCAGATCATCCCTATGAATCCGTTAAGGAATAAAATCCTCGTAACCAGATTAGGAATGTGATTCCTGATTTCCCGGTGACAGGATAGACACGAATCAGGGCCGTTGATTTGGCTAAATTAGATACCTTAATTCTATCCTGCTGATCTGGGTCCGTTTCGGGTTGGGACCCGTACCCAGTTGAGGTGGATCCGCTCGCGGGTTATTGGATCTTTGGAGAGGAGATCCAGTAACCACCTCAGACCCGGCCGTAAATGAAATTACCGTTTTACCCCCCAGACTTCAAGATTCGTGCCCAATTTGGACGGTTCCGATTTAACCTCATTTTTAGCCATATCAACCGCTTTATTAGGTTTTTTTAAACCAAATGCGATACACAGCCTTATATCTCGAACCGTGAATCGAAACCTACTTCTATAAGTTGGGGTGGCTTGTGCTGCGTGAGATCAACCTACTCGCAAAGTTTCGTATTTTTTGGAAACCGTTTGTAAGGTTTTCTACTCTAACCGCACTAAAAAATTCTAAGTCATTAATTCCGTATAAATTGAACGTGAAAAATTAACACAAATAAAACTAAATTAGTAATCCAAACATTACTACAGTTCTAAATTATTTTGGACAAAGCATTTTTTTGGAACTTCCTAAATAATTTACTATGTAAAAATTTAAAAACCAGCATAATTAACTCTAATAAGGCTAAAAATTAGTCAATACCTTACAAAATAACAACGAATTTGGCCAATAGAACAATTGTGGCCTTCGCACGAAAATGATTTGCTTTTGATGTAGATATTTGGATAGAGAGATTGTATGAGAGTGGAAGAGGAGGAGTAGGGGCAAATAGAGGAAGTTGAAATTTTTTTTGGGTTTTTGGGTTTGGTTTCGCCCAAAAAAACGGGGATCTGTGCTAGGGTTTTTGGGTTTTGGGTTTTAGTTTCGACGATGAAGACGAAGGACTGTATACAGATATGAGATTATATCTTTGCCTTAACCCATCCTTGTCAACGACGGGTTAAGGCATATATTTTTTTATAAAATTTAGCCTTAACCCGTCATTCTCAACAACAGGTTAAGGCAAAATATTATAAAAATATATATGGGCCGCTGGATCAAAGATCCACCGGCCCAGATTAAAGTTCGCACGGGTCTGTGCACACAGACCTGTTTGCAATGGAAGAAGCCTTATATATATATATATATATATATATATATATGGGTGGAGGCAGTAGTGTAGTTGAAAATATAAAAGAAGACAAAAGAGGGGGGTCACGGATTAGATAGGAGTAGGCAGTAGTAGGGGTGGTGGAGGCAGTAGAGTAAGAGAAAAAAAAATGAGAGAGAGATTGGTCGTATAGAGAAGTGGAGAAGTAGAGATTATAGGGAAGGAGAAAAAGAAGTGTAGGAGAGGAGAGTAATTAGGTTGGGTGTTGGATTAAGATTAGGGAGTTAGACTGAGATTAGGAATTAGGATTAGTCAAGGTTTAAATTTAAGCTCCAATTGAAAAATTGCAAAAATTTAGAATGGATTGGGAAAATATTTGAGTTCTCATAAGAATGAAATAATGCCCGATAAGAGTCCAATGAGAAGAAAATAAATAACAATTGATCTGAAAATTGAAGTACAAAAATTCAGGTAATAAAATGCGTACAACTGAAACAAGGGGGTTACAATAACGATGCAACAGAAAATATACCACTTGGTTCAAGGTTCCTGATTCTTTCATCCTCATCCCTCTAGTTATATCTTCCTTCAGCCACGATGTGTTAGAACCCGATTTTATAAATGTGAAAAAATACCAACAGCAAATGTGAAGAACTGAAATACAGCAAATACAAATATTAAAGTAATGGCTTTGCACAGAGTCGAGATGAAGAATCTCTCTCCTTAAAGCAAAATTCGCCCCGTAGTGTGACGGTGGCTGGCGAATTGCTTCCCAGGATACAACTGTACCTTCTCTGAAGAGCAGCACCCTTGCTTCAGAGATTCCAGCGAACTGCTGTCTGTGATGTACTCTCAGTTGACACAGAGGAGAAGGAGAAGAAGAAGAAGAAGAATAAAACTTGGACAATCTACCCAAACTCTGTCTGGATTCAGTAGCCTTTATAGAAGAAAATGGAGACTCTTCAGAGGCCTATTACTCTGTAACAGCAGAGTAATGGTCCACTACTCTGCAACAGCAGAGTGGTGGTTCAGATTCATAACTGGTGAGCCATTACTCTGCTGTTACAGAGTAATGGTACCAGTTACCGAATCTGAAAAGCCTCATCAGTTCAGTAGGGAAAAAGTTTTTGTCTGGGAAAAAAAATTTAAGCCAGAGCCAAACCAAACCGAGCCGAGCCGAGCCGAAGCCGAGGCCGAGGCCGTGGCCGGGGCCGGAGCCGGGCCGGGCGCCCGCGCGCCCGTGTGTGTTTGTCATTTTGGCTAAGTCCTCTCTCCACTACACGTTAGTGGTAACCCCCGAACCACGCCCTTTCGTCCAATTTTCTAGTATATATACTAGAAAAAATCTTTCCCAATTTTCGATATGGGACTATCAATTTTCTCCAAGTTGCCAAGTTAGTACATTTTAAGTACCCAAATTTAGACCAACATTTCTCATTCATACGGAATTCATTTTTGGCAAGTGAGTACACCATGGAATAGTACTCGTCGAGAGGATTACAATTCACTCATTTTTCGGTGCCGCCGGTGGCCGGAGCTTGCCGGAATCCGGTCCGAAAAACTGCAAAAATTAATTCCAACAATCCCCCACATGAATGAAAATTACCAGACCATGTAATCCAGACACGATAGAAAAATAAAAAACATGACAGAAAAACTCTGAGAGTACAATCAAAAAATCACTGCATCAGGAATGGTAGTAATTTTTCAACTTTGAACCACCCTTAGTAAGTAGCTATCAGATTCACTTGACTAGGTAGTGATCATGATGTCTTGAACTACCCGGGCTTTGATGTGAACCTAGACAATAACTATCACATAGTTTCATTTCTTCACAGAACTAAGTTCTCTTGTTATGTTCATTTTGGCCTTGAACATCCGTGGTTAATTGTGAGTGAAGTTGGAGAATGTAGCCTCTCTTCATTCTCCTAGAAATGGCCCCATTTCACACTCACAAGGTGATTGCCCATAAAGAGTATCCTGCTATACCCCACTTTTATTTTAACGCTATGGGAATCATTAAAAGCCAAGCTTATCCTAGCTCTTTGCAGGCAGTACTGTTTTATCATCCTAAGAATGGGTATGAGATTTTAATCTCTCAGTGCTCCCGTCATCTCAACAAGATTTAGTTGTCCCTTTGAACCTAGATCTTGGGATCTCCAATTCCTAGGTAAGGTTTCCATCAAGTATCCTCTTTCGTCATTGGCTTTAAACCCATTCCTCTTGATGATCTCACAACCTGCTCTCGCGACAGACCTTTAGTAAATGGATCCGCTAGGTTGTCGGCCGATTTTATATATTGTATAGAGATTACTCCATTTGAGAGCAGTTGTCTAATGGTTTTGTGTCGCCTTCTGATATGACGAGACTTACCATTGTACATACAATTCAGTGCCTGTGCTATAGCCGATTGGCTGTCACAGTGTACACATAAAGCAAGCACCGGTTTTTCCCACATAGGAATATCCTCTAAAAAGTTTCGAAGCCATTATGCTTCCTCTGCTGCTTTGTCTAAAGCAATAAACTCAGATTCCATGGTGGATCTGGCCAATAGCGTTTGTTTAGAGGATTTCCATGACACAGCTGCACCACCAAGTGTGAAGACATATCCACTTGTGGATTTTGAGTTCTTGGAGTCCGATATCCAGTTGGCATCACTGTAGCCTTCTAGTACTGCTGGATATCTGGTGCAGTGCAGCGCATAACTCTGAGTATGTCGCAAGTAGTTCAATACTCTAGTTATTCCTTTCCAGTGACTTCGGCCTGGATTACTCGTGTATCGGCTCAATACATTTACCAAATGTGCCAGGTCCGGTCTTATACAATTTGTTAGGTACATCAGACTACCGATTACACATGCATATTCCAGTTGTGATATGCTTTCGCTTGTGTTTTTGAACAAGTGAAGACTTGGATCGACGGGACTTTTTGCTGTCCCATTGGAGTAATTCTTGAATCTTTCAAGTACTTTCTCAGCATAATGAGCTTGAGATAAGGTAATTCCCTCAGATGTCCTAGAAACTTTGATTCCTAGTATGACATCTGCAACTCTCAAATCTTTCATGTCAAACTTGCCACTAAGCATGCTCTTAGTTTGTTTGATAATGTCGTTATTGCTTCCAATAATGAGTATGTCGTCTACATACCGACAGACCAGAATGTATCCATTTGGAGTATCTTTGATGTAGATACAGTTATCACATTCATTTAATTTGAAACTATTTGACATCATAACATTGTCAAATTTTGCAAGCCACTGCTTTGGAGCTTGTTTCAGTCCGTACAGAGATTTTATAAGCCTACACACCTTGTTTTCCTATCCAAGAACTACGTAACCCTTAGTTTGTTTCATGTATATTTCTTCTTCCAAGTCCCCATTTAGAAATACAGTTTTAACATCCATTTGATGTATTTTCAGGTTACATAGAGCTGCAATAACTATCAACATTCTTATGGATGTTATTCTTGTAACTGGAAAATATGTATCAAAGAAATCTAGGCCTTCCTTTTGCCTAAATCCTTGTACCACAAGTCTCGCCTTATGCTTCTCTATTGAACCATCCGGTTTCAATTTCTGTTTGAAAATCTATTTGCATCCTAGAGCTTTACAGCCAGAAGGCAAATCGACTAACTCCCATGTATGATTCTGCATAATGGAGTCTATTTCACTTTTTATTGCTTCCTTCCACATAGGAGCATCAAGCATAGACATGGCGTCCTTGAAAGTTCTGGGCTCATTCTCTAGCAGAAAGGCCGTTACAAAGTCAGGACCAAATGATTTTGATGTTCTAGCCCGTTTACTTCGTCTAGGCTCATCATTATCATGTTTTGGTTCATCAACTGAAGTGCTTGCATTCCCTTGTTCACGTGTACGTTTGGGATACATAGTGTCCTTGCACAGAAACACGTGTTTAAAGAAGGAAGCATTCCTTGATTCCATTATTGTATTCACATGGATATCCGGTATATTTGATTTGTATACCAAGAACCGATATGCACTACTGTTGTGTGCATAGCCTATGAATATGCAATCAATCGTCTTAGGTCCGATGGTGACCTGTTTCGGGTTAGGTACTGCCATTTTTGCTAGACACCCCCACACTTTGAGGTATTTATACGAATGTACTTTACCTTTCCACAGTTCGTATGGTGTCTTGCCGGTTTTCTTTTGAGGTATTTTTTTGAGAATGTAGTTGGTAGTCAACAATGCTTCCCCCCACATGTTTTGGGGTAAGCCAGAATTCAACAACAAGGCATTCATCATCTCCTTTAGAGTTCGGTTTTTGCGCTCGGCAGTACCGTTTGATTCGGGTGAGTAAGGAGCAGTTGTCTGATGAACTATTCCATGTTCTGAGCAGAACATATTAAATGGTGCATCAAATTCTCCTCCTCTATCACTCCTAACGATTTTAATCGTTTTGCCAAGTTGATTCTCGACCTCAAGTTTATATTCTTTGAATTTATCCAAAGCCTCATTTTTGCTATGTAACAAATATACATAATAGAATTTTGTGCAATCGTCTATGAATATCACAAAGTATTTTTTGCCACCTCTGATCTGCACATATTTTAAATCACACAGATTCATGTGAATTAGATGTAGAGTTTCTGTGCTTCTTTCTACAGAATGAGATGGAGTTTTAGTGAGTTTGGCCTCCGTGCAAACTTCACATTTTTCGGAGTTATCTACATTGAATTTTGGTAGCAAATTCATGTTAATTAATCTACGCATAGAATTGACATTAACATGGTCTAGTCTTTCATGCCAAACAAAGGAAGACTCAACAACATAAGCAATAGGAGTTATTTCATTAACATTGGGAACAGCAGGAACAATAGTTTTAGGGATGACTGTCATTTCATTAAACTTGAACAGTCCATCCTTTACATATCCTTTACCCAAGTATACCCCATTCTTAGACAATACAAAATTATCAGAAACAAGAACGAACTTAAACCCATTCTTGCTTAGCAAAGAACCTGATATCAAGTTCTTTCTAATATCTGGAACATGCAGCACATTTGTGAGTGTTAGTTCTTTGCCTGAAGTCATTTTCAGCACTATCTTCCCTGTTCCTGCAATTTTGGAGGTGGAAGAGTTTCCCATGAACAGTTGTTCATCTTTGTTGCACTTCTGGTATGAAGTGAACATTTCTTTGTCCGAGCAGATATGCTTGGTGGCCCCAGTATCGTACCACCATTCACGAGGATTGCTCCCCACAAGATTTACCTCTAATACGACAGCACAGAGGTCCAGGTCAGAGAGACCAGTGGACAAGTTCTCAACTATATGTGAGTGGGATTTTTCATTCCCTTTTGCATGTCCTGTTCCTGAACGATTGTTGTCCTTGCTGCGGCACTCAGAAATTTTGTGCCACAGCTTTCCACACTTGTGGCATTTCCCAGTAAACCTCTTTGCAAGAGGTTTTTTGTTTAAGGCCTGTGGCAGAAACTTTCTTTTCTTGCCCTTTTGTTCGTGCTCCACCACGTTGGCCTTTTCTATGGACTGATTTCCATAGGACCTGTCAGTCTTGCGATTCTCCTCTTCGATCCGCAACCTGACAATTAGGTCTTCAAGAGACATCTCCTTTCGCTTGTGTTTGAGGTAGTTCTTGAAGTCTTTCCATCCAGGTGGAAGTTTTTCGATGAACGCTGCAACCTGGAATGGTTCGCACAGCGTCATGTTTTCTACAGCGATGTCATGCATTATGACCTGCAGTTCTTGGACTTGACTCACAATAGTTTTGGAGTCAATCATTTTGTAGTCCAGAAATTTGCCGACTACAAACTTCTTGGACTCGGTGTCTTCTGTTTTTGTACTTCTTTTCCAAAGACCCCCACAGGAGTTTGGACATCTTGAAGACACAATATACGTTGTACAGGGGGTCTACCAAGCCATTCAGGATGTAGTTCCTGCAGAGGTAGTCGCCCTGAGTCCACGCATCAACCGCAGCAACGGAGTGTGCATCCATCGGTGCCAGCATCGGGGTAGATTCAGTGAGAAAGCTGTCCAGCTTCAAGGTGGTCAGGTAGAACTGCATTTTCCCTTGCCACTTCTTGAATTCAGTTCCATTGATCCGGTTTTTCTGCCACGATTATGTGTGTGGGCAGAACGACCGAATGTGCCGCAACCGATTGTGCAGTCACATTTTGGGTTACCGGTGTTTCGGTACTGATAAGCCCACTGGCAATATCACCTTGTGTGTTCTCCATGTTCTTATCTGAAATAGTTTGAAACAGAACGGTTAGTTGTTGTTGTTTTTTCCGAATTGATAACAGTACCTGTAAATGAACTTCACAAAAAACTGTTAGAATCAGTGAGGGAAAAAGTCTGCTTTAAGATTATTAGAACCCGATTTTATAAATGTGAAAAAATACCAACAGCAAATGTGAAGAACTGAAATACAGGAAATACAAATATTAAAGTAATGGCTTTGCACAGAGTCGAGATGAAGAATCTCTCTCCTTAAAGCAGAGTTCGCCCCGTAGTGTGACGGTGGCTTGCGAATTGCTTCCCAGGATATAACTGTACCTTCTCTGAAGAGCAGCACCCTTGCTTCAGAGATTTCAGCAAACTGCTATCTGTGATGTACTCTCAGTTGACACAGAGGAGAAGAAGAAGAAGAAGAAGAAGAATAAAACTTGGACAATCTACCCAAACTCTGTTTGGATTCAGTAGCCTTTATAAAAGAAAATGGAGACTCTTCAGAGGCCCATTACTCTGTAACAGCAGAGTAATGGTCCACTACTCTGCGACAGCAGAGTGGTGGTTTAGATTCATAACTGGTGAGCCATTACTCTGCTGTTACAGAGTAATGGTACCAGTTACCGAATCTGAAAAACCTCATTAGTTCAGTAGGAAAAAAGTTTTTGTCTGGGCAAAAAAAAATTTAAGCCAGAGTCAGACCAAGCCGAGCAGAGCCAGACCCGGGGCTGGGGCCGGGCGCGCATGTGTGTGTTTGTCATTTTGGCTAAATCCTCTCTCCACTACACGTTAGTGGTAACCCCCGGGCCACGCCCTTTAGTCCAGTTTTCTAGTATATATACTAAAAAAAATCTTTCCCAATTTTCGATATGGAACTATCCATTTTCTCCAAGTTGCCAAGTTAGTACATTTTAAGTACCCAAATTTGGACCAACATTTCTCATTCATACGGAATTCGTTTTTGGCAAGTGAGTACACCACGGAATAGTACTCGTCGAGAAGATCGCAATCCACTCATTTTCCGGCGCCGCCGGTGGTCGGAGCTTGCCGGAATCCGGCCCGGAAAACTGCAAAAATTAATTCCAACACGATGAAATTCCTGATGTTATGAATATTTTGTAATATGACATCTGATGTTCCGTTTCGTAGCAGAATTCTGACTCTATTAATTTTACAAACCTCGGCTACTAACACATCAATATTTACAGCTTCAGCAGCAACATTTGGGAACAACGATTGCAGAGTATTATTCTCACACCATTTATCCGTCCAGAATCTAGTATCCCTTCCATTGGGCCCACTTAGTTACCCTATCCATTAAGTCAATCCAGGTCGGATATTTGATCCAAATGCAATATGAATTTTTATCAATGAAAGCCTCCCATTCCTCCAAAAAATCAATTAATTTACCTGTTTTTCTATTTTCTCCGATCACCTTCTTGACTTTTGATATTTGAATTTAAGATGAAACAAAAAGAGAATAAAAAAGGGGAAAGAAAGATAGGGGGATGGTGTTAATTCACATATTAAAAGGTCTAACGGGTGGTGATTTTGTAATCCAAGCTAGAGGGATTGACAATTTTTCCATAGAGTTGTTTCAACACCTATTAGAATATGTTGAGCATATCACTTTCAATGCCGCGTGGTGTATGCTCCCTTCTTGCCTTTTGTCATCCTCTTATCAACGTATTCCACCATCTATTCTTTGTGTGAACTACCCCATCACCCACGCGCACATCCACCTAGAGCCCCCTTCCTTCATATGCAACAATAGGAACCTAAGAGCATCTGTAGTCGTTTGCTATTTATCCATAATATGTATTTTTGGCTAAAAAAATTGCTGCAGTCGTTTGCTATTTATCCATATTATCGATAAATCGCTACAGTAGATTGCTATATTTGAGAATCCGTATAAGATTTATGCATATATGAGTGACGGCACATCATGTGCCGTCCCACAAAAAAAATTAATAATTTTTTTGTCGGACGGCAAATCATGTGTCGTCCTGTGATTTTTTTGTTTTTTTTCAATTAAAATAATACCGAATAATGTCGTCGCTCCCCAAATCCTCGGACGGCACGGAGTGATTTATATTTTTTATTTTTTTTTTGCAATTTTTGAAAATGTTTTTATAATTTTTTGATTTTTTTTGCAATTTCTGAAATGTTTTTTGTAATTTTTGTAATTTTTTTGTAATAACTAAAATGTTTTTTGTAATTTCCAAAAAATGGAAAAATGACAAAAACATTCAAACTGGAATGTTGGACGGCACATCATGTGCCGTCCGGGATTTCCGGGTGATTTTTTTTTTTCTTTCTCCGTGCTTTCGCTCATTTTTTTTTAATTTTTTTTCTCTCCGACGGCACTTCATGTGCCGTCGCTTAATATTTTAATATAGATAGCTAAAAAATAGCTTTGCACGAGTGCAGCAAAAGTGGAATTTCTATTTCTATTTATCCATATATAGATATTTTACATTGCAACGACTACAGATGCTCTAACCGGGTACTAAAATATGAATAACATAACTGAGAGAGGTGAAATATGTTTAGATGGAGAAAGTAAAGGGATTTTTTATACTAATAATTTGCACGTGCGATGCACGTCTTAATAAATATAGTTTTTTAAAGTAAAAATTCAGACGTGGTATGAGCTTGAACTTAACACCTTCTTTATATATAATAGTTATGCACGTGCATCACACACGTTGATAGATTTATAAATGACACTAAGATCTTCTCTCATAATAATCACTGGTATTTAACACGTGCGATGCACGTTTTAATCAATATATAATTTTTAAAGTAATATAATATAGCACGTGTTAATAAATATATATATTTTAAAGTAATATAAAAAGTATAATGGGAGAGTTTGAGTTATATGTGTAATGCACGTAAATTGGCAGATTTAAATAAAGTGTATAATGGGAGAGTAAGAGTTACACGTACAATGCACGAAAGCTGATAGATTTACAAATGACACTAAGGTCTTCTTCCATTATAATATTAGAGATTAGAGATTTGAGATAATAATAATACTATTATTATTATTATTAGAGATGTATTCAACATTAAAATGAGAGACAAACAAGAGTTCATACCATTCTTAAAAAATATTGTTATAACTTTCAAACAAGCAGACTACATATACACTATTTTTTCATGTAACAAAGAAATTGGTGCAATGTTTTTTTTTATAAATTGGTGTAATGTTTTTTTTATCCGCCGACCGCTTGCTAAATAGCAAATAGCTTATAAGTTCTGATGATACTCATATAAAAGCAGAGGGGAGAAAAAGCAGACTTCTAATATTAGAATTATGGATTTTTTCCATATGGATCACTAACAAATATTTAAATTTTATATACGTCACTTACAAATATTTAATTCTATATAAATATTTTTAAGTGAGTTATATTGAATTAAATTTTAGTAACAAAAGTGATTATTTGAAATTGATTTTATATTGTAAGTTAGTTATATGGAATTAGATATTTATAAGTGATGTATATGAAATTAAAATATTTATTAGTAAACCATGTGAAAAACCCCCTAGAATTATATAGTGTACAAAAAATAATTGTTTTAAGTATACACTTGTTAAAAAATTATAAAAAAGTTATAAAAAAAAAGGTATACACTTGTCAATAGTACAAATTGAAAGGCATGATATCAACATCCACTTTGATAATTCTCCACCAACAAATTACAACTATAAAATTGCTAAAAGAAGTTAAAATTTAAGTTAAAATAATAAACAATAAAAATCCTAATGGTAGTTTATATACTCTACCAACCCAAACCACAATGGTGAGTCGGTGGAGAAATACTAGACATACATGAAATTCTACCCCAAATATACATGGGACTTATCTTTTAGTGGTTGGTGTGTTCATAATCACTAAAAGACAAATGGATAAGATCCAACCATCACTAAAAGACAAACCTATCTCATGTAAGTCTAGCATTTCTCGAGTCGGTGACCCTTCACCAAATTGAAGTCTTCTCCTTTCTTCTCCTCTTCGTAGTATTTGGTGAAGTGTTCTCCTTTCTTCTCCTCTTCGTAGTAGAATCCGCCCCCCCCCCCCCCCCCCCCCCCCCCCCCCCCCCCCCCCGAGCGCGCAAAAAAAAAACCCCATATTTCACTCCCTCTCTTCTTCCAGTTCACCTCCGATTCATGAACGATTTCGCCTCTTCAGGTATGGCAACCTCTTCGGCTCTCAATTCTCCATCTTTCGAGGTTGAAGTTGAATGTTAGGGAGTGTAGAATATTGTTTTTGGTAGCTTGGGTTTTGGGTGGGTTTGGCGTTGGTGAAGGAGGTAGCTTTTTGTAGGATTTTGAGTATTAAGGGTTTTTTGGTGGAATGTTGAAAGTTATGGTGTATTGGGCTTTTGAGTTGGAATTTGAGCTGTATTTTTGTATGGTTTGGATGAGATAGATTTAGAGGGCACTGTTTTGTTTGGTTTGTTTGGAAAATTAGAGTCTTTTATTAGTCACAATTGGACCCTTATTAGGTTCATAATTACATGCATTTTGATGAGATATTTGGATTATCTTTGAATGGCAAAGAGTTGCCTTGTAGCATCCCATTTATCTTTTGATTTCCGAGTCGAATTTTAAGGTTTTGTGCATGATGCCTGTAGCTTTAGTTGAACAATGTACATTGCTTAATGTGTAGATTTAGTTACATGTTTGATGAATGTATTTGCTTTTATAATTTTTCAACAATGTAGGACAATGTATACTAGACCTCATCCTTCCGGATGGACATCTCGTTAGAGTTAACTGAAAAATCAATCATCAAAATCATGAAAAACTTTATCTTTACTTTTTGTGCCTCTACCCCACCAAAACCCGCAAAGGATTTCTTAGTCCAATACACTCTCGGACTAGCAAGAGACGAGTAGCTTTCTTATCACTCGCAGATAGCTTATTAGGGGTTTCTACCAGGTCCCCAAAAATCATTTACAAATTACAACTATTTGATTATGGGAGTGTGGTTACATGAAGTATTTAATAATTTTTACTACTTTTCAATAACGGGTGGTTTCACACCCCTATTTGTTCTCACACACCATATAAGCTGGCTTCCCACAGTAATTGTTATTAAAATTATAAAGATATGGAGCTCAGACTTTTCATCATGAATAGTGTTATGGTTAATTTAAACTTCCCTCCCTAAGTTCTATTTGTTTGCTGGTCAAATAATAACTTGGGATTCATTTGAATTTTACATTTGTCAACAGTTGTATTGTCCTCTGATCGGACAGGAAGTTTCAAGTATGGGTGCATTTTGTTGCTGCCCTTGTGGAGAGGACTTCGAAGAATATGTCAATCCAAACAGTTCAATATATAGGCACTGCATATGTCTCCGATACTTCTTTCATCAGCTGTTTAGTGGGGTAACTACATTCATATTATTCCTTCTGTGCAGATGTAACTATTAGTCAATTTTTTTTATCACTGCAGGCATTTAAATTTATCTTGTCTTTAAGTTTGTTATCCTAATGATTTCTCTATATACTTACACATAAAATACTTTTGAAACTGTTTATTGTGCTATTTGAATCTTCTGAATGAGTTTCCGATACTTGTAAAAAACCAATCAAATGCATTACGCAAGTTCTACCTTTATAAGTTGGCATGTATTTCAAGTGTTAGAACTACTGAGAGTTACGTTCTTAGACTCCTGCTGTTATGTCTATAATGAATAATCTCACTGACTAGCTAGATGGGATCTAAGAGGAGAAAAAAGGAGAAAACTCAAGAATCTATGTTCACTCTGAAAATCAATCACTAATAAGAAACTCTCCCGCTCCATAATGGAGGGTTGAAAAAGTTACAGAGACCCAAGAAACTTATACACATCCCACAGACTTAAATTAAAGTAACTAAAAAATATTGAAAAAAGAAAGATTCTAGGGATTTCATCTATCCGCTACGACAAATAGTGATATCGAGGATCTTTAACTGTATCCCCATCAAGAATTCATCTCGTGAACCAAGTCGTTTATGTATTAGCATCTTGAATTTATTAATATTTACAAGCCACTGCTATTTCTCACGACTATCTACTCATTGTCACATATTTTACCCCTGAATGTAGTACATGTTTGAAAGGCTTGAGGGTAGAGCTGTCACTTCACTTGTCCAAGGGGCAACACCACTGTCATCAACAACAATCAGCAATCCTTCAGTTGAAAGTTCCTTTTCTGAGACCCACCAGCTTGTTCCTAGACCTGCTCCTTATGACACAGATCCCAGGTATTCCCGATTAGTCTCAAGGCGTGAGAAGTCCAGTAGTCATATTCAAGAAGATTCACAATTGCTCAATAGAAGCAGCACTTCTAAGAAAAATAGTGCAGATCTAGAAGAAGAATGTAAAGTTTGTCGTTCCGAGTCTGAGAAACTTATATCTGCAAAAGGTGAATATGGCATGGATTATGTTATGACAACCTCGGAAGATGAAGATGTTTGCCCAACATGTCTTGATGGTATTCTCCTTCGTTTTTCTGTTATCTTGATCATGTTATAATAACTTATTATCTCATTTATTCGAATTACTGAAATGAATTGCTTAATTTTTTAATTTATTTTTTACTTGGGTCATTTTTAACAACCAAAAATTTACAAATATTCAAAGGATTACCAATTGCATGAATATAAGTTGAGTTAGGCTACTTTATGAAGTATGCAGAATACGCATATCTCACTTCAAAATGAATAATGGACCATGAAAATTGAAAATCCACCTTGTTGGGTGTGATTTAAATTGTAGAAACAATATAATAACAAATTTTAGACCATCAAGTGATCAAAATTTGATTTTCCGATTCCGATAATGATATGATATAATTTGCCACTTGATAAATGGGTACCGCAGAAAATCCTTTCTCAAATGTTGTTTGTATATAATGGAGTGGATTTTCACTTTGGTATAATTTGCCACTTGATGAATGGGTACCACAGAAAATCCTTTCTCAAATGTTGTTTGTATCCAATGGGGTGGATTTTCACTTTGGAAAGTCGAGTATTCATTTTGAGTGAGAGTATCCACATTTAAAATACCATTGAAAAGTAGCCTGGCTCTACTCGAATTTCTATGACATTAGACTGGTGGTTGTGCTATTTATCTATCAGATAATTTTCGCTTAAAGACTTGAAGGTTTAACCATGAATACTCGACTTTCCAAAGTGAAAATCCCATGAAAAGTAGCCTGGCTCTACTCGAATTTCTATGACATTAGACTGGTGGTTGTGCTATTTATCTATCAGATAATTTTCGCTTAAAGACTTGAAGGTTTAAACCTAATATTTACCGTAATATAATGAGTTGATTATTTTAATCATCACTACCTGTAATCTTTTGTTGATGTGTATTTGATATAACTTTGGCAAGTCTATATCCTTCAATTTTATGCATATTTTATGTCTTCAAGTTTTTTTTTTTCTTTTTATTTGTTTTTTTTTCTTTCTTTCTTTATGTGTTTGGCTAATTTCTGACACTTTCAACTAACATTGTCTATCCCCTATGAGAAAAGGAATTCTTAACTCAAACAAACTAGCGCCGATGATTGCAATCCATGCTTTTGTGTTATGCTTGCACAAGACACATTTGTCTGTCTAAAAAAGGGGAAAAAAGGAAAAAAGCAAACACGTTCTTGCCTATATATACATATGAATATATGTGAATAAATTTATTTGCTAGTCCAAAGAAATAACTGAATTCCATGTACATGTTATTTTCAGCCAAAGAAATGATTCATGGGGTAAAAAGTTTTAGAACCACTTGATCTTTCACTATATGTGAGTATTGGAGGTTATGTAGATTAAGATGCAGTGTGAATCATCAATGGATTGACTCACCAAAGTAAATTCAGTACTCTGCGTAATATTATGTCTATTTGGATAATGCATAGTTTGTTGGAATTCAGTACAATTTTTTGGTTATTATCAGGGTTTCATACTCCTAAAATTTTTATAAAATGCCTCCACTGTTAAGGTCTTACTCTCATCGTTGCAGAGTATACTCCTGAAAATCCAAAAATTATTACAAAATGCTCTCACCATTTTCACCTCGGATGTTTATATGAATGGATGGAAAGAAGCGAATTGTGCCCACTTTGTGGCAAGGTACCTAGTTCTCTCAATTTTTTTTACTCTTTTTTTTTTGGAACTTCCTTCTTTTACTGTTTTGTTGTTCATGTTAGCTTCAATATACCTGAACTATAGGCACAAGAGAAATTATTATATTAGTTACTATGCTAATAGGTACAAACCTTATCGAGTGCTTTATTAAATGACAATGTTAATTCTCGTTGGGACTTTAATGATCGCTACGCTTAGTTTCATGATGAATTTGTATCATACGGTGAAGATGGAGGAGTATCCAGGTTACCCAAACAACAGGGCCAAGGCATGACAATTATGTTTTAATCGTGTGATGCCCATATGAAGCACATAGGCACCACCTTACATCTATACATGGACAGTTGGACACCTCACAAATTACATTCCTTCTAGAGTTCAAGTACTGAAGTAATCATAAATACCTATGCTGCTCTAAAGTACTGTAGTGTATATAATTTACTACCTTGATTTTTGTCTCGTGTGTGTCTCTGTAATTATTTTCCAATTGTTAGGACATTTTCTTGCCTTGTAGGTGATCTTTTGTGCTATTCAATGAATTATATACTATCTTTTTGTTACAATACTGGAGATGTTCATTGGATAACTGCAAAAATTATAAAGACTGTTGCTGTTGTATCCGTATATTCATTATGTTCTCTGTTCCAACTCTTCAGGAGATGGAATTCTCTGAGAGCCCATGATTGAAGCTGCAGGAGATTCTGTAAATAAATTTCTCGTGGTACAAAACACGGAATAAGATTTAGAGAACTGATAGGCTGCAATGTGCAACCGGCAAGGAAAACAGCAAAACAGTCTAGAAGAGAAGTGTCAGTCTCACATTTTCCGGCAGTTTACTCTGTCATGTTTTTGCGATTGTAGCTACTTTTCTCTTAAAATTAAGGAAAGGATAGAGCAGTGCTTCAAAAATATACCTGCGGAACTTATTTTAGTGGCACTGAAATGCTTGGGGTTACCCCCCTTTAGTATTTACTCTGTATAGTGTGTATTCTGAGCTTTATAATAATATGGACATTGAAAATTGAAATGCCTCATTGAGTGTTGCAATATACTTTTTTCTATGCCACTGGAACATAAGCTATTTTATATGTTGTATTTTTCATTGTATTTCTTTCATGCTAATGGAAAATTGCTATTTAACATAAATGCATCCTAATTATCGGTTTTCTTGCTTGTTTATATTCGGTCTTTGTTGAATGATATAAATACTGCTTGTAGGATATTAGCAATTTTTAAAAAAAAACTAAAGTGAAAGTGTTCATAAAAAGAAAAGAAATGCAGGATATTAGCAAAATTTTCAATCCTCGAGAAGAAACATTGATTAATTAAAAATTAGGTTTAAATGTTAATTAATTAAAAATTACGAAATAATTAGGATTAATTTAACACTTTTTAAGGAATTAATTAAGATTTAAATTTTTTTATTTTTTTTTAATTACGACGGACAGGAAGTGATCCGTTCGATTTTTATTTTATTTTACATGGGACGAAAAATAATCTTTCGTAGAGATTTTAAAAAGTTCAAAAACTCAATTTTTGGCATTTAACGATTGCCGCACAAAGTTATTTTTCTCATTTCCATTTGCCAAATACCCAAAGTTTGGGTCTTCACGACTACAAATGCTCTAACTAATACCCATTGAGAACTCATTAAATGCATTGCGAACTCAACATACTCATTAATCATGTCAACAAGTGTAGCGCCCCGAATTTCTAATATGATATCTTAGAAAATACGTGGCACATTCCCAGTGATCCACTTCAATACAATATTAAATATAAACAACACTACTAAAATTTTCGAACTTTATTACAACAAATCTTTTACAATACACAGCGGAAATCAAAAACAATCTCAACTCAATATTCTCTTTATTTACAACACAAATTTATCTCAAGATTGCTATTACAAATGTACACAAATCTCTTATAAGTCAAACATGTCTCAAAACCAACTTAAGCATTCCATCTCCAACTCTAAGCAACTACCTGCAACATGTGAGGCTAGAGATGATCCCTAACCTCCAAACTCAAGGGGTCAGCCATAAATGGTGTGAGAAATATAAAAATGAACAAACAAACATCATAAAGATCATGCCTCATAAATTCTTAAACCACAAGTACTAAAAGAATATGGAAAGTACGAAATGACAGGTAACATAAACATCAAGTAATACTAAGCCAAGTGTTAGGTGTAGAAAACAAGAAAACCACGTGCATTAAAACCAAGCCAAGAAAACACAAGTTCTATATGCGGACTCTCTAATGCGTACTTGTCGAAGTCTATGCATCTCATTCTACATAGGTTCGGTGCAAGCCCTTAACGTTTTCACTTCATAGGGTTCAATCCCCGCGTTATGAACTAACCTTAACACGATGACTACTACGAGATAAAGATAAACTATGGTTAGTATCTCATGCCCGATAATTCCGGAGATCAATCCCACACCACGAGTAGTTACCGTGAAAATTCCGGAGATTGTCCCACACCACAAGACTGTGATAATTCCGGAGACATATCCCACACCACTAGTAATCTACTGTGATAATTCCGGAGATTAAATCCCACACCGAAACATTGACACGTCCCCACACGATTACCACATGTGCTTCACCTGGACTCTGATAATTCTGGAGATCAATCCCACACCACAAGTAGTTACCGTGATAATTCCGGAGATTGTCCCACACCACAAGACTGTGATAATTCCGGAGACATATCCCACACCACTAGTAATCTACTGTGATAATTCCGGAGATTAAATCCCACACCGAAAGCCATACTGAGGTTCGTGACTCATGTTCCCGTTCATCATATCACCACTAGTGTCTGTCCTTAAAATTTTGGGTTAATTGATCACTTAACGGATCTCCTATAGTGGTATACCCTACCGGTCTAAATTCAAAACTCAATAACTGAAATACCTCAATGGGCCTCAACAAATAACTCAACACCGGTATACCAGGGTCACACACCTCTAGAGACTCAAACTCAAAAGTCTAAGCTAAAGTCCCACTAAACAAAGTGGCTCAACTAAATGCCTCAAACTTAATACTTAACTGAATATCTCATAGTCAAATGCTTAATCAAATACTGAACTGAATGACAAGTATAGACTGAATTATCTGAAGAACTAATCATTCGAAATAGCACTAAAGTTCACAAAGATCCTTCAGTACCAGTCGACTTATACCTTAGTAAGTCGACTGTCCAGAGGACGAATTACCAAAATTTTACAAAAAAAAAACTAAGTCAAATAACAGTCGACTTAAGAAAAAGTACCGGTCGACTTACCCGAGGTAAATTCCAATAATCTTCTCAAAAATATTCTCAGTATATAAGTCGACTTAAGGGGAATCATAGGTTGACTGTCCAGAAGGACTAATAATTTATACAAAAATAATTTCTTTCAGTGGACCGGTAGACTGCCTATGAGCTAGGTCGAATGTCCAGAACAACTTTTTCAAAGATTCTAAAGTAAAGTGTCAGGCTCGTGCCAGTCGACTGTAAAGTAGGCCAGTCGACTGTCGGCCTACAGATTTCAAAATTTGGTCTGATTACAAAATCGAATTCTGAAGCTTTCTAATGATCAATGTTATGAAAATAGTTCGTATTCAGGAAAATAATAAATCTCAATGAATCTTCATCAGGTATATGTATATATCACTCAAAACATCAATAAGTCAAGATTTAAGTTCTCATATTCTAAATCACAAATCCTTTCGTTAGGGTTTTACAAGATCTAAATCAAATCCGAATTATGAATCTAATGTCCAGGTGTTCATACACCAATCTCAACATGCTTTTAGCAAACGATTTTAATAATAAAGATCTACTATTTCATCCACCATTTCTACATGATTCATACCACATTACAATATCTATATTGTTCACAACATCCAATCATTTCATCATGGTATTTGTACACATAGATCAATCGACAAGACGAATTATAATACATCACAAAATCAAACAAACAAAACAAAGTCACACGCACGAATCAAACAACAAAACAATTTCTATAACTCTCACATAAATCAAACAACAAAACAATTTTTATATATCTCGCCTTAGATTTTGAGAATTGTCCACGAAAGAATCCTCCTTCTGCTAGATCCAAAGGTTCCTTTCTCCACCAAAATAGATCTCCAAAATTCTGTATTTTATCAACAATGACGGCTGGGAGAAAAATCCCTTAAATATGCCGGATTGAATATTAGGGTTTTACCCACACTTTTGCAAAACAATCCCTTTCCAAAATACAATGTACATATATAGATCATTCTTTGGAAATTCCATCAAAACTCCTTTAAATTAGGATTTATAAGAATATATATATTCCAAATACTATTTAAAACGTCCAGAAATTGTATTTTGCACTTTAACCCCTAAAAATATCGAATTTGCAAAAAGGTCCTTCTTTCCTAAAAAAATTGCAAATAGCTCCAATAAATTTCAGAAAAATCTGGAAAAATAACAATTAAATCACAAATATTAAATAATGATTTTTCATAAAGAAAACTTAATTTTTCAAACTCTCAAAAGGTATTTGCACGTGTTTTGCACGTGTACAAAAGATAAATTTTTCTGAAAATATTCATTAAATCTCCAAAAATAAATCTAAATTCATTTTCAAATATAAAAAAACAATATTTGAAAATACGGGGTTCTACAACAAGATTTGTCGAAAATTCACTAAAACTTGTCTAAATTTACTTCTAGAACAAAATCATTGACAATCCAAGAGTCGAATTTCACTAAAATTTTTCTAAGGGAGCGTTTGATACACAGATTGGAAGATTCTCAGGAATAAAAGAATTTCCGAAAATATGAGGGTGAGAATAAAGATTCCCGGTAATTTTGCATTTATTGCGTTTGTATAATACATTACATTCTTGTGAATCATTTATTATTGTATTCTTGGTTTTTTGTACTCCCTCCGTTTCACTTTAAGTGATATTCAGGAGTTTTGCACACAGATTAAGGAAGGGTGAGATAAACATTTGTTTCCCACTACACCCTTAATAATAAGTCTTCATGATTTAATTACTAATTCTTTTTCCAATACAGATTCTGATTTCAAGAAATTGTAATTAATGTTTTCTCAATACAAATTGTGTTTTCAAGAAAAAATAGAATTACTAATTCTTTTTCCAATACAGTTTGCATTAAATTTTTGGAGAAAATAAAATCTAGAAAGTTGAAACTACAATTTTCTAAGAATATTTGATAGGATTAAGATGAGTAATTAAGACAAAATTTCAACATAAATAAGAGTTTTCTTGGAAAAAAATGGAAAAAAATTGAATAATATCACTTAAAGTGAAACAAGAAAAAAACCCCTAAATATCACTTAAAGTGAAACGGAGGGAGTATTATTTTATTATTTTCTATGGAAATCCCAAGAGAATTATCAAATTTCATGATTTTAGAAGAAAATATATTTTTTAACTATATATTTTTGATTATTTTATTGGTTTGGTGTTTTTTTTTTCTTTCCAAAATCCCAAAACCCGTTTGGTTAGGTTGTTTTGTGAAAACAGTTTTCACAAAACTCCACTTCAACTATTTTCTGTTTTTTCACATCTTCTCTCTCTCTCTCTCTCTCTCTCTCTCTCTCTCTCTATATATATATATATATACTAGTATGCTGCACGTGCGATGCACGTGGAGGAAGAAGGAAAAAAAACAGGAAAAAAAAGGAAGGGAATGAAAGTATTTACCAAACTAATCTACTTTCGAAAATATTTACCAAACTGGTCCACTTTTGAAAATATTTACCAAAGTGAGCACGTGCGATGCACGGGTTTGCTCACAAACATATTTACCAAACTGATCCCCATCTCTCCCATTATAATAGTATCATGCACGTGCGATGCACGCGGGGAAGAATGAAAAAGACAAAAAAAGAAAAATAATTTCCAAACTGATCCACTGCCGAAAATATTTACCAAACTGGTCCACTTGCGCACGTGCACGCGGAGGAAGAAGGAAAAAAGAAAAAAATGAAGAAAATAATTTCCAAACTGATCCACTCCCGAAAATATTTACCAAACTAGTCCACCTTCGAAAATATTTACCAAAGTGGGTCATTTTGTCAACACGTGCGCTGCACGTGCTGGCTTCAAAATGACAGTCTAACCCCTTCTCCCATTATAATAGTAGAGATAGATAGATAGATATATATATATATATATATATATATATATATATATATATATATATATATATATATATATATATATATATATTATTATTATTATTATTATATATTTATAATATATTATTGTTACATATATTTTTATTATTATTATTATTATATATACATACTATTATTATAATATATATTATTATTTCATATATACTATTTTATATATACTCTTATAATATTCTATTATTATTATAATATATATTATTATTATTATATATTACTATTATATATTATTATATATATTATTATATAATTTTTTATTATTATAATAAATTATTTAATATAGAATTTTAATATATTATTATTACATATATATTGTTATAATAATTATATATGTATATAATTAAATATGTTTATTATAATAAATTATTTTATATTATTATATATTATACAATTATTATAATATACTATTATTTTATGTATACTACTTTATATATACTAATATTATTATTATATTATTATTTTATATATATTATTATTATATATATTATTATTTTATATATACTATTATTATGTTATATTAATATATAATATATTACTATTATATATTATTATATATATTATTATATAATATACTATATATATTTATAATATATTATTTTTACATATATTATTGTTATTATTATTATATATATATATACACACACACACTATTATTATAATATATATTATTATTTCATATATACTATTTTATATATAATATTATAATAATCTATAATTATTAAAATATATATTATTATTATTATATATTACTATTATATATTATTATATATATATACACACACACACTATTATTATAATATATATTATTATTTCATATATACTATTTTATATATACTATTATAATAATCTATAATTATTAAAATATATATTATTATTATTATATATTACTATTATATATTATTATATATATTATTATATAATCTATTATTATTGTAATAAATTGTTTAATATATAATTATAATAGATTATTATTACATATATATTATTATAATTATTATATGTTATTATATATATGTATATCATTAAATATGTTTATCATAATAAATTATTTTATATTATTATATAATATACAATTATTATAATATATTATTATTTTATATATACTATTTTATGTATACTATTATTATATTATATTATTATATATATTATTATTTTATATATACTATTTTATATATATTATTATTATATTATATTATTATTATATATATTATATTATTATTTTATATATACTATTATTTCATATATACTATTTTATATATACTATTATAATATATATTATTATTATAATATATTTTATTATTATTATATATTACTATTATATATTATTATTTATATTATTATATATATTATTATTATTATAATAAATTGTTTAATATATAATTTGAGTATATTATTATTACATATATTTTATTATAATTATTATATATTATTATATATATGTATATTATTAAATATGTTTATTATAATAAAATATTTTATATTATTATATATCAGTATGTATGTATCAGAGTATATGTACTGTATACAGTATATACATATAACTAAACCTATACAAACATTATATTCTCATTTTCAAAAAACTGTTTTCATAAAAAATTATTACTAAACAGCTTTCGCACTCTAATTTTCAGAAAACTTTTTTTAGAAAACTGTTTTCAAAACAACAAACCAAACGCAATCTTGGTTTTTTGGAGAATAGAAATTCTTCACAACAAAGAATTTTGATTTTATTGGGACCACCATTTATTTCAAAAACATGCTTACCACATATGGAATAAGATAATCTAAAGAAAAATTTAGAATTTTCTTTCACATTCTAACGTACCAAACGCCCTATCAATTTACTCCTATGGAATGAGAATACATTGTTAGATAGATGAGTGGCCTATCAAGGCGAAGGCTGCTCGCAATCGTTTGTACACACAGGTTTACTCGAAAAGCACGCCTGCTAGTTAGCAATTTCTTGAATTTTCATAACAGATTCATGCCAGCCTTGCGCATCAAATCGCTGACAGAATCAGCTATACCCACGCGGGTATCCGTATTTTTAGATTTTTTTTTGATGATACGGTTAGAGTCAAAGGACTCCAGCCATGCATTAATAACACAATAATAACAACTAGTATTATACACGTGCTGTGCACGTGGAGAAAATTGGGAGAATGAAAAGGGCAAGAAAAAAAAATCTACCAGCACGTGCGTTGTACGGGTTGGGTTAAGGACAAATTACACTAAGGCCTTCTCCCATTATAGTAGTAAAGATAGAAAGGTGTTACGAGGCGTATTTTTAGATTTTTTGAAACGAAATTAATAAAATAAAAAGTTCAATTAACAAACACCGAGCTCTCGAGCTCGATTGGGACCAACTTTACGGTGTCCAAAATCACGATCTATCCTCTCTCGAGGCCCCTTTCACTATTGAAGAGATTAAATCGGCTGTTTTTGCTTTAAAAAGTGACTCGGCGCCGGGGCCTGATGGCTTTCCCGCATTCTTTTTCCAAAAATTTTGGGGTTTGCTGAAATCTGATCTCCTTACAATGTTTCAAGACCTTCACCAAGGAAATTTCTCCTTTGATCATATTAATTACGCCCACATTGTGCTTATCCCCAAAGTTGCAGGGGCTCATTTCGTCTCGGAATTTAGACCGATTAGTCTGATCAACACGACCTTTAAAATAATTATGAAAGTCCTTGCTTCGAGGCTAAGTACAATTATCTCTCCTTTAATTGACTCTGCGCAATCTGGGTTCATCAAAGATCGTTTCATTTTGGACAGTGTTGCGTCAGCTCAAGAAATTATATCTCACTGTCATCGAACCCAGTCGGAGGGTATTCTTCTTAAGCTTGACTTCCAAAAAGCTTACGACAATGTGAATTGGGACTTTCTTCTGGATATCCTCGTCTTTCGGGGATTTGGTCCCAAATGGACGGCTTGGATTAAATCCAGCCTCTTCTCAGGTACCTCCTCACTGTTTATCAATGGTTTGGAAGGCCACAAATTCAAAATTAGGTGCGGACTTCGCCAAGGAGACCCCCTTTCGTCTCTCCTTTTCTCCTTAGTTGCTGATGTATTTAGCAAACTCCTTCGGAACGCTTGGAACCTGAACATGATCGAGGGACTTGGCGAGTCGCCTCTTTTTGAGGGAGTGCTTAACCTCCAATACGCTGATGACACGATTATTTTCACCAAACCAACTTTTCACTCCCTCCGTAACCTTAAACTTCTTCTCTACTGCTTCGAGATGGCCTCCGGTTTATCCATTAATTTTCACAAATCCGCCGTTCTCTGGTTGGGTGGATCACCAGATAGGCAAACTGAGATTTCCCAATTTTTTAACTGCCCCACAGCGTCCTTCCCCATTACCTATTTAGGTATCCCTCTTCGCTGGGGTAAGTTGCACAGATCAGACTGGCTCCCTCTGATTGACAGAGTGGAGGCCAGGCTCAATGTCTGGTCGAGCAAACTTATGTCCAGAGGTGGGAGGTTGACCCTCATCAACTCGGTTATCTCAGGCATGCCCCTTTATCTTATGTCCTTCTATTTTTTGCCTTCATGGGTCATTAATCGAATTGATCAAATTAGAAGTAATTTCTTTTGGAATGGATCCTCGTCTTTTAAACCAGGATCTCACCTTTGTCAATGGAAACTAATTTGCTCTTCCAAAGAGGAAGGAGGCCTCGGTGTTCTTAACCTTAGGGACCATAACCTCGCTCTTTTGGGCAAGTGGTTATGGAAACTTCATAATTCAGATCACCTCCCATGGGTGCGATACATTAGAAGTTCTCATCCACCCTCTTCCAATTGGTGGGGTTTTCCTGAGGCAACTCATCGTCTTGCTTCCCCCTTCTGGAAAGGTGTATGGAAAGCTTCCGCTGCATTCTCCTGCAGTATTTACCGCTCGTGCCATGACGGATCGCGGGCCTACCTCTGGACGGACCAGTGGGTGGGCAACACCACACTAGCGTCGGCCTTTCCTTCCCTCTTCAATCTAGCAGTTTTTCCCCAAGCTTCCTTAGCGGATTCCTTCATGCTTATCAATGATATTCACCACTGGTTTATTCCTTTCACGTCTGCTCTCAGCCCCCAATTATCTGAGCTACTCAACAGTCTCATTCAGGTCCTTAACAGCTATGAATGGAAATTGACCGAGAGCATAGCTTGGCGCTAGTCTCCCTCAGGAGTTTTCTCCGTTAACTCGTTTTATAGATTCCTTAACTCGAGAGGAGTGAAATCTCCTTTAGCCAACTTTTTTTGGAAGCCGAAGATTCCTCTTAAGGTTAAAATCAACTCATGGCTAGCTGTTAACAATAAGCTACTTACAGTGGCTGTGCTTAACAAGAGAAACATTGCATGGGGTCAGCGCTGTGTCTTCTGCGATCAGCACGTGGAAGACGTGAATCATTTATTCACTCAATGTCCCAATATCATAGCCTTATGGAAGTTATGCACTTTAGCCTCGAGTCTACAGTCTACTCCTCCAGATCTAGCCTCGGCGTGTTTCACTATTCCCTTGAACCCCTCGCTAAGGCACATCTGGACATTATCAGTTCATATTATTATCTGGATTATTTGGAAAGAAAGGAATAGTAGGATATTCCAGCACCGCAGATCTTCTTTACTTGCGTTAATTGATGAGTTCTTGTTTCTATTCAATCTTTGGTCCTCAGTTCTGGACTCCAAACACTGTACCTCTTCCGCGCTTCAGCTTATTCATAATGCTTACCATTGTCTCCGCTCTCTTCATGCTATTTAATTTCCGTCTTGTTAACAGATTTTGTTTTTGTCTTTACCAACCGCTTTGTCCTCCTTTTCGCTTGCAGGTCGAGGTTTTAACGCCAGATGCAACCACCAGTTCTGATCCTCAGTGATCAGTGCTCTTGACTCTTTCAGAACCCTTACTCTATTTTGGTGTTTTCTCTGGTGACTTTGGTAGTTCCTATTTTGATCTAAGTGACTATGGAACATGGCTGTGGTTTGTCTCTGATGCTTCTGGTAGCTACTTTCTCTTAGTACCTATGCTACTTTATCCTTTTCAAGGAGCTTTTGTTGTGCAGTTTAACTCCTGTTTTCATGTTGGTTTCAGTATGTTATGTTTCTTTCTTTATGCTGATGACATTTCTATTATGTTGGCTCTGTTTGATTTCTTTATGCTGGGCCTCTTTTGCACTCGTTTGCGCTACCAGTGAGCTTATTTCGTTGCTTTTATCTATGTCGTTTGGGAGCTTCCTTTATCTTTCGCTCTCTGTGACTGAATGTGTTTTTTCTGTTCTGATTTGAGTGGTTGGTTCTATGGCGGGTCTGCACTCGTTATTGCCTGGGTGCAGTTATTTTGCTCTTGTATGTATTTTGTTGGCTGGCTCATCTTATTTCCAGGGTCTCGCTTTGTGGATGCATCGGAGGATGATTTTACTTTGCAGAGGCCGTGGGCTCTTTGCCCGTCTTCTTCACTTCAACGGTTTCCACCTAGTCTTCGGTCGCGGAATCCCGGATGTTGCGTTCTTGACGGCTAGTGGCAGCATCAATGTCGATCTCTTTCTGGAGCTGATCTACTTCTTTTCTGTTGTATTGCTTCTTTTTAGCTACTATTATTCTTTGTATTATTGTCGTGGTTTATTTTACGGCTTGTAAAATTGAATTGAGTATTATTTCAATATATTTTTTTGATGGCTGGGGTCGTAAGACCCTATCCGTTTCGTCAAAAAAAATACCCAATACGTTTTTACCCAAACTCAGTAACCCAGTACACATCCACCTCACATCTCTACCCAAACCCATTAATTCAATACATACCCACCTCAATCTTACCCGAAACCATTAACCCAAAACCAAGAAACCAATCAATTTATCATCTCTTCACTTTCTCTTCTTTCCTCCTCAATCTAGGGTTTAGGGCTTACTCTCCGATTCCGTCCTATTCGACGCTGGCGGCGATCTTAGGGTTTGTCCCTACCAAATCAACATCACTTTCATCTTCTCCATGCCTTAAACTTCGTGCTCATTTATCTCTCTTTCTGGTTCAGATTCATCCAAGTTTGTTTCGATGGATGGTTCTATTGAAGGGTCAGTATCTCTCTCTCTTCAATTTGATGTAAAGACAGGTTCTTTTGATGTTATATTCAATTTTTTTAATGGGTTTCTCTTAGAATAACATAAAGTTGCTTTCTTGGGTTTTAAGCTTTTTTTTGTTGTTTTTTTCTCAATTAATGTAGAATAATGGGTAGAAGAAGGGTAGGGATTGGTTAATGTTTGAAATGTGGTGATTAATTTGGGTTATGATTTTTAATAGGTATAAACCTGGTGACAAGTTTGAGGAGGATACTAACGACCCGTTGGTTGATATCTCTTTGACGGATTCGACTGATCTTTGGCTCATTCAGTGGCCAATCAAGCATGTAAGTTTTTTTTTTTTTTGGTGAAAAATAATATTTGGGTTGTGTGTTAATTTTGAGCTGATGGGTTTTGATTTTTGATGGAGAGGTGTACAGTTGGATCCAAACGATTTCCATGGGAAAGAGATCAAGCTTAAGCTGCGTGATGGGACTTTGGGTAGCTTAGAGACTTCATCTGGTTAGATACAGCTATTAGTATTTTTTGTCGTCCTTATCAGTGGTTAATTTTGTACTCCAAATATAGACTAAATGTTGGTTTTTTCTTCTTCATGCTGTTTCCCCCCCTAGCAGTGATGACATGTGCAATTGCACGTTGAAGCAAAGTTATAAACGTGTATACCTAAATATGTGATGTATAGGGAAGCTAATTAATATACAAACAAATATGATTAAAAAAATAAATATTTTCATGGTATACTCTCATGTGTGAAAATTAAGGAAAAAATATCTCTTGTTAAGATAATTAGAGGTTCTCTTAACTAATTACTTTTATGCTTCTCTTTTATGTCATAAGGTTTTCAAATCGTTTTTTTCTATATAAGGGCAAATTTGGTTCTTTTAGAATCTTTCAAAACCTGTATATAGTATAGTAGTATAGATTAGTTGACAAGGATAGTTAACAAAGCGAGTGTTATTTCTTCTAGTTGTTACTTAATTTACATTTTAGGAATTTCACGAGTCATTGCATGTTAGTTTTTTATTTGACTATTTGTACAAGAAGTCTACAAGATAAGAGTGAACAATAAACACACCGACCGTTACTCATGCTTATTTGCGATGTTGTAGGGAAATCATATGACATGATCAGTTATGACGCTCAGGAGCCAAATGCAATGGTATTCCTTCCTACCTCTACAGAGGCAAAAGTTGGTGAGTGCAAGTGTTTCTTTCCTCCCTTTAGTTCTTTGTATAGGTTTTTCAAATTGGTAATTATTTTTTTCCAATTATTAATTGTATCAAATTATTTTTAGTAATGGAATGTATCGACCTCCTAATTTAGTGACAGTTTTTGCCTCATAAATATCTATTTATTGACTAGTGTATAAGTTTTCTTGTATCGATTTCCTGAAGTTTCTGAATAATTAAATAATTATATTAACATATAAATTAAATGAATGAACGTTCAACCAATTTATTCTTTAAGTTGGAACAATAAATTTTGGTTATTTAGTTTGCTTATTTTTCAGTTCTGTAAACATTCTTTAATAAATTTATTTTGTTATAAAAAGTACTACTAAAATACATATAAGTTATAATGATATTCTACATTATAAAAAGAGTAAAAAGATCCTAGAGGGAAGTTTATGTGGCATGCATTTATTGGTTGAGACCATCATGCCTTACATAATTGTTCCTTATTAAATGGAGGGATATTATTGCAAACTTGGTGGTCCCAACCAATAGGTACATGCCACATTAGTCGTTAGCTTCCACCCTTGACTCAATCACGCTCTCTTGCCACATTCATGCTGTCCAACTCTATAATAAAGTAGTGTCGAGGCCATCTTCTGAAATGAAGTTATTTTCTTTAGGTGAAATTTATCAATAACTTTTTTGTAATTTTCCATAAGTATGTCATTCTCACTCCAAATTTGGTACTAATGAATTATTACAGTTGGAAAGATATCTCGCCGAGTTTGTTTACGCCGTTTTTTGGAGCCTGATGAGTTGGTACAATCCATCATTAATCCCAACTTAAGCAGTCAAAGAGGTAACAAATACCCCATCTTCATTATTTTGTTCCCTTTGAAATGTTTGTTTACTTCAATTGGCACTGCCAAACATTCTGATTTGTTTAATACTGTCTGATTCTATCCCAATCCTTGCATGATTAAAATAATTACGGAACCGATCAATCGTTTACTTTTAAATCACCACGTTTTTACCACGGCCACACAAACAGTGGCTAAAAATATGGAATCCATAATTTCTCAAAATTGGCCAATATGGTGTATTATAATAATCCCAAAGTTGGTTAAGATGTGAAATTCAGGATTTCCCCAATTTGAATAAAAGTCAGAAGTTGGCTAAATTGGTAAATTTAGAATTTCCCTAGATTAGCAAAAAATACTAGCTAGAAAGTAAAAAATTTAGGATTTGTCAAAATCTGTCAAAAACAATGAACCCACAAAATTTGGCGAGAAACGTGGAAATCCAAAATAACCTGATGTCGACCAAAATTGGTCGACAATCCACAAAATTTTGTTGAAAAAGGTGAAAAAGGTGAAATACCATATTTTGCGGGCTAGTCCACAATTTTCGGCTAGTTTCGTGAAATTTCATACTTCACTATTTTAGTCACATTTTGTTGGATAGTCCATAGTTTTCAACAAATTTTGTAAAATTTTGTATTTCACTGATTAGGCCACATTTTGTGGGCTATACATATATGGGTTAGTTTCACCAAATTCTGGATTTCAATATTTTGGTCATATTTTGTGGGCTATCGGTGCACAAATTTTTGCCTAAATGTTTTAGCCGCATTTTGTGGGTTATAAGTCCATAGTTCTCGGTCAATTTAATGAAATTTTGTATTTCATTATTTTGGCAATTTTTGTGGATTTTGATAATTTGGCCACATTTTGTGGGCCATAGTTCACACTTTCGACCAATTTCACCAAATTTTGTATTTCACTAATTTGGTCCACAACTTTCGACCAATTTTGTGAAATTTTGTATTTCATTGTTTTGGCCAAATTTTGTGGGTCCACAGTTTTTTGCTAATATCTCCAAATTACGTGTTTCACAGTTTTGGTCACTTTTTGTGGGCATATAGTCCACATTTTTTTGCCAATTTTGAGAAATTTTGTATTTTATTAATTTGTTCACATTTTGTGGATTGTATTTCACAATTTTTGCCAATATCACCAAATTCCATTTTTCACTGTTATAGCCATATTTTGTGGGCTACAATCAACAATTTTTGGCAGTTTCATGATATTTCGTATTACACAAATTTAGTCACATTTTGTAGGATATAGTCCACAGTTTTCAACTAATTTTGTAAACTTTTGCATTTCACGGATTAGGCCATATTTGTGGGCTATATAGTTATGGGTCAGTTTCTCCAAATTCTATATTTTAATGTTTTTGGACAATTTGTGGGCTATTACTGCAAAAATTTAGGCCAATTTTGCCAATTTTGTATTGTAATGTTTTCGCCACTTTTGTGAGTTAGTCCACAGTTCTCGGTCAATTCCATGAAATTCCGTATTTCATTGTTTTGAGAATATTTTGTGGACTATCCACTGTTCTAGGCCAATTTCATAAAATTCCGGAATTTTGATATTTCGGCCGTAGTTCACACTTTCAACCAATTTCACCAAATTCTGTATTTCACTAATTTGGTCCACAACTTTCGACCAATTTCGTGAAATTTTGTATTTCATTGTTTTGGCCAAATTTTGTGGGTTCACAGTTTTCTGCTAATATCTCCAAATTAAGTGTTTCACAGTTTTGGTCACTTTTTGTGGGCATATAGTCCACATTTTTTTGCCAATTTTGAGAAATTTTGTATTTTATTATTTTGTTCACATTTTGTGGGTTGTATTTCACAATTTTTGCCAATATCACCAAATTCCATTTTTCACTGTTATAGCCATATTTTGTGGGCTACAATCCACATTTTTTTGGCCAGTTTCATGATATTTCGTATTACACAAATTTAGTCACATTTTGTAGGATATAGTCCATAGTTTTCAACCAATTTTGTAAACTTCTGCATTTCACGGATTAGGCCATATTTGTGGGCTATATAGTTATGGGCCAGTTTCTCCAAATTCTATATTTTAATGTTTTTGGACAATTTGTGGGCTATTACTGCACAAATTTAGGTCAATTTTGCCGACTTTGTATTGTAATGTTTTTGCCACTTTTGTGGGTTAGTCCACAGTTCTCGGTCAATTTCATGAAATTCTGTATTTCATTGTTTTGAGAATATTTTGTGGACTATCACTGTTCCAGGCCAATTTCGTAAAATCCCGGAATTTTGATATTTTGGCCACATTTTGTGGGCGATAGTCCACGACTTTTGGCCAACTTCCCCAAATTCTATGTATCACTGTTTTTGGCGAAGACTAGTTCACAGCTTTTGGCGAATTTCATTAAATTTTGTATTTCACTATTTTAGTCACATTGTGAGAGTAGGCCACAGTTTTCAGCCAATTTTGTAACTTATGTATTTCAATGATTATGCCACATTCTGTGGGCTATGCAATTATGGGTCAGTTTTGTCAAATTTTGTGGGCTAAAAATACGGATGATTTTGTATTTTAATGTTTTAGCTACATTTTGTGGGACATTCTCGGTAAATGTCATGAAATTTTGTATTTTATTATTTTGGCAATATTTTGTGGATTATAATTTCGTGAAATTTCGGGATTTTGATATTTTGACCACATTTTGTTGGGCATTTACCACAGTTTTCGGCCATTTTCTCCAAATTATGTATTTGACTGTTTTGGTTAGATTTTGTAGGCAGCTTTTGTTCAATTTCGTGAAATTCTGTATTTCATTGCTTTTGCCAAATTTTGTAGGATATATCTCTAGATTCAGTGTTCTGCCAATATCTCTAAATTTAGTGTTCACAGTTTTGGCAATTTTTGGTGAGCTATAGGCCCCAAATTTTTTTTGCCAATTTTGTGAAATTTCGCATTTCATTATTTTGGTCACATTTTGTGGGCTGTAGTCCATAATTTTCTGCCAACATTACCAAATTCCGTGTTTGTATGTTTTGACTATATTTTGTGGGCTGTAGTTCATAGTTTTCGACACGTTTCATGAAATTTTGTAATTCTCAATTTTAGTCACATTTTGTGGGATATAGTCCACAGTTTTCAGCCAATTTTGTAAACTTCTGTATTTCACAAATCAGGCCACATTTTGTGGGCTATTAGTGCACAATTTTCAGCCAATTTTGTATTTCAATGTTTTAGCTGCATTTTGTGGGTTATAAATCCATAGTTCTCGATCAATTTCATGAAATTCCGTACTTCATTGTATATGCAATATTTTGTTGATTATACTGCGTAGTTTTAGGGCAATTTCGTGAAATTTGGGAATTTAGATATTTTGGCCACATTTTGTTGGCCATAATCTTCAACTTTCGGTCAATTTTACCAAATTCTGAATTTCACTGTATTGGCCGGATTTTGTGAGCATAGTTCACAACTTTCGACCAATTTTGCGAAATTCTGTATTTCATTGTTTTGGCTAAATTTTGTGGGTCAATACACATTTTTGCCAATATCTCCATATTAAGTGTTTCACAGTTTTGGACACTTTGTGTGCGTCCACAATTTTTTTTTGCAAATTTCATGAAATTTATTATTTATTTACTTTTGTCACATTTTGTGGGTTGTAGTCCATAATTTTCTGCCAATATCACCAAATTCCTTGTTTCACTGTTTTAGCCATATTTTGTGGGCTATAGTCCACAAATTTTAGCCAGTTTCATGATATTTCATATTTCACTATTTTAGTCACATTTTGTGGGATATTGTCCACAGTTTCAGCCAATTTTGTAAGCTTCTGTATTTCACGGATCAGGCCACATTTTGTGGGCTATTTACTATTATGGGACAATTTTGCCAAATTCTGCATTTCAATGTTTTTTGATATGAATTATGTATTTCAATGTTTTGGCCATATTTTGTGGCTATTATTAGTCCACAGTTTTTGGGCAATTTTGCCCACTTTTTTGAAGAAATGTTTTAGCCGCATTTTGTGGGTTTTAGTCAATAGTTCTCGGTCAATTTCATGATATTCTGTATTTCATTGTTTTGACAATATTTTGTTGATTATACTCCATAGTTTAAGGCCAATATCGTGAAATTTTGGAATTTTGATATGTTTTGGCAAAGATTTTGTGGGCTATATAGTCCAAAATTTTTGGACAATTGTGTAAAATTCTTATTTCATTATTTTGGGCAAATTTTGTGGGCTATAGTCCACATTTTCTGCCAATATTTCAAAATTCAGTGTTCCACTATTTTGGCCATATTTTGTGGGATATAGCCCACCAATTTTGCAGCTAGTTTCATGAAATTTCGTATTTCTGTATTTTACTCACATTTTGTGGGATATAGTCATACATTTTAAATCCAATTTTGTAAACTACTGTGTTTCACGGATTATGCCACATTTTGTGGGCTATACAATTATGGGCCAACTAGTAAATACACGTGCAATGCACGTCTGAACAATATTTTTTTATATTCTATTTATCTATATTATAATGGGAGAAGCACATGCGGAACACATAAAATAATAGTCTGACATTCACTGTTTATGATCCTTCTCCTGCCCCGGGGCAGGTGCAGAGAGAAAGAGGGAGATGAAGAGGGTAAGGTTTTTGATTTTTTTGAGAGATAGGGAGAGGGTAATAAATTTGAACGTGTACTGTACGTATTTCATTGGTTTATATTGTAGAGTTTAATTAAACGTGCGTTGCACGGGTTGGGATATGGACAAATTACACTAAGGCCTTCTCCCATTATAGTAGTAGAGATATATCCAAATTTTGTGGACTACCCACAAAATGCGGCTAAAACTATAAAATACAAAATTGGTGAAATTGGTAAAAAAAACTATGGACTACTTGGCCAAAACATTGAAATATCGATATTTTGGCAACATTTTGTGGGCTATATAGTCCACATTTTTTGTGACTATATCTCCAAATTTAGTTTTCCCATTATAGTATTAGAGATATATCCAAATTCTGTGGACTACCCACAAAATGCGGCTAAAACTATAAAATACAAAATTGGTGAAATTGGTAAAAAAACTATGGACTACTTGGCCAAAACATTGAAATATCGATATTTTGGCAACATTTTGTGGGCTATATAGTCCTCATTTTTTGTGACTATATCTCCAAATTTAGTTTTTGGCTAATTTTGCCATTTTTTGTTTTAATGTTATTGCCACATTTTTTGATTGCAGTCCACAGTTCTCGGTAAATTTCATGAAATTCCGTAATTCATTGTTTTGACAATATTTTGTGGATTATATTCCACAGTTTTAGGCTATTTTCATAAAATTTTGGAATCTTGATATTTTGGCCACATTTTGTGGGCTATAGTTAACGACTTTCACCAATTTCGCCAAATTCTATATTTTGTTGTTTTGGCCAAATTTTGTGAGCTATATAGTTCATATCTTTTGTCCAATTTTGTGAAATTTCGTATTTTATTGTTTTGGCTAAATTTTGTGGGTCTCTGCCAATATCTCCAAATCTCAAAATTCAGTGTTTCACAGTTTTGGCCACTTGTCAAATATCACCAAATCTCAAAACAGTGGGCTATAGGCCACAAATTTTGGCAATTTCGTGAAATTTCGTATTTTATTATTTTGGTCACATTTTGTGAGCTGTAGTCCATAATTTTTAGCCAAATATCACCAAATTCCGGGTTGCATTGTTTTGGCCATTTTTTGTAGGCTATAGTCCCACTGTTTTCGGTCGGTTTCATAAAATTTCGTATTTCACTAATTTAGTTACATTTTGTGGGATATAGTCCATCGTTTTCATCTAATTTTGTGAACTTATGTTTTTCACGGATTATGCCACATTTTACGGGTTATATAGTTTCAAAATTATGTATTTCAATGTTTTAGCCATATTTTGTGGGCTATTACTGCATAGTTTTCGACCAATTTTGCCAATTTTGTATTTTAATGTATTTTCAGCATTTTGTGGGTTATAGTTTACTATTCTTTGTGAATTCATAAAAACTATGTTTTTTTGTTTTGGCAATATTTTGTGGATTATACTCCACGGTTTTAGGCCAATTTCCTGAAATTTCGGAATTTTGATATTTTGGCCACATTATATGGGCGCCATATTCCACAATTTTCAGTTGATTTTGTAAACTTCTGTATTTCATCGATTATGCCATATTTTGTGGGCTATACAGTTATGGGCTAGTTTCGCCAATTCTGTATTTAAATGTTTTGACTATATTTTGTGGGCTAATAGTGCACCGTTTTTGGCCAATTTCGCCAATTTTGTAAGTAGTCCACAGTTCTCGGTCAATTTCATGAAATTCCGTATTTCAATGTTTTGACAATATTTTCTGGATTATACTCCACAGTTTTAGGCCAACGCCAATTTTGTAAGTAGTCCACAGTTCTCGGTCAATTTCATGAAATTCCGTATTTCAATGTTTTGACAATATTTTCTGGATTATACTCCACAGTTTTAGGCCAATTTCATGGAATTACAGAATTTTGATATTTGGCCCCATTTTGTCGACCATAGTCAACGACTTTCGGTCAATTTTGCCGAATTCTATATTTCACTATTTTGGCCAGATTTTGTGGGCTATAGTTCGTTCACATCTTTCGACAAAATTTCTTGAAATTTCGAATTTCATTATTTTTGCCAAATTTTGTGGGCTATAGTCCCACCAATTTCTACCAATATATTTCAAGTTTCGTGTTTCACAGTTTTTTCCACTGTTTGTGCTATAGTCCATATTTTTTACCAATTTCGTGAAATTTCATAATTCATTATTTTGGTCACATTTTGTGGGTTGTATACAACCCATAATCCAATATAACCAAATTCCTTGTTGCACAGTTTTGGCTATATTTTGTAAGCTAGTCCACAGTTTTCGGTCAGTTTCATGAAATTTCGCATTTCACTATTTTAGTCACATTTTTGTGTTATAGTTCACAGTTTTCAGCCAATTTTGCAAACTTATGTATTTCACGGATTAGGCCACATTTTGTGGACTCTGCTCTTACGGCCTAATTTCTCCAAATTCTGTATTTCTATGTTTTGGCCATATTTTGTGGCTATTAGTCCACAGTTCTCGGTCAGTTTCAGGAAATTTCATATTTCATTGGTTTGACAATATTTTTGGGATTATGCTCCATTGTTTTAGGCCAATTTTGTGGAATTTCGGAATTTTGATATGTCCAATTTTGCCAAATCTTGTATTTCACTTTTTTTTATTGTTCTAGCCGCATTTTGTGGGTTATAGTCCACAATTTTCGGTTAAGTTCAAGAAATTGTTTTGGCAATAATTTGTGGATTCTCCACAATTTTGGCCAATTTTCACGTTTCGTTGTTTTGGTCAAATTTTATGGGGCTAGTCCACAAATTTTTTGCCAATATCAACAAATTTCGGGTTTCACTGATTTGGCCATAATTTGTGAGTGATAATCCACAATTTTCGGCCAATTTTATGAAATTTCGTTTTCCACTATTTTAGTCGCATTTTGGGGGATGTAGTCCACCGTTTTAAGCCAATTTTGTGAACTTATGTATTTCAAGGATTAGACCTCATTTTGTGGGCTATATAGTTGTAGGTCAGCTTCGCCAAATTCTGTATTTCAATGTTGTTTTGCCATATTTCAATGTTGTTGTGGGCTATACAGTTGTGTATTTCAATATTGTTGGCCAACTTTCGACCAATTTCGTGAAATTCCGTATTTCATTGTTTTGCCTAAATTTTGTGGGCTATCGTCCGTAGTTTTCTGCCAATATATCAAAATTGAATGTTTCACAATTTTGGCCACATTTTGTGGGGGTTTTGGCCAATTTCGTGAAATATTGTATTTTATTATTTTGGTCACATTTTGTGAGTTGTAGTCCAGAATTTTCTACCGGAATCACCAAATTTGTGTTTCGCTGTTTTGGCCATATTTTGCGGGCTAGTCACAGTTTTTGGCCAATTTCATGAATTTTCGTATGTCACTATTTTAGTCATATTTTGTGGGATACAGTCCACAGTTTTCAGCCAATATATGAAAGTTCCTTATTTCATAAGGCCACATTTTGTGCGCTATACTGTTATGGGCCAGTTTCGCCAATTTCAGTATTTCAATATTTTCGCCAATTTCAATATTTCATAGTGTTCAGCAAATTTCACATTTTAGCCACATTTTCTGGGTTATTGTCCACAGTTCTCGGTCAATTTCATTATAATTCGTATTTCATTGATTTGACAATATTTTGTGAGCTATTGCACTATTTTAGTCACATTTTGATGATATTGTCCGATATTTAGGCTCGAATATACAAAGAGATGGGGAGTTTTGTGAAGATGTTGTACATAGGATCCAAGCAGGATGACTTAAGTGGAGAAGTATGGCAACTGACAGTTATGTTGTGTGACAAACGTATACCCTTTGAAGTTGAAGGGAAAATTTAATAGAACGGCTGTTAGACCATCAATTTTGTATGGAGTAGTGTTAGGCAACGAAGAAACATGTTCAAAAAATGTGTAGCGGAGATGAGTATGCGTGGCAAAACTAGGAAGGATAGAATTAGAAACGAGCATATGTGAGACATGGTAAATGTAGCTTCTATCCATATTTGGTGGGTTAGTAGTGTACAGTTTTCAGCCAATTTTGTATTTTAATGTTTAGCCGCATTTTTAAGGTTATATTTCACAACTCGGTCAAGTTTATGAAATTTTGTATTTCATTGTTTTGACAATATTTTGTGGATTTGTACTCCATAGTTTTAGACAAATTTCGTAAAATTTCGGAATTTGAATATTTTGGCAACATCTTGTGGGCCCCCATGCCTTTCGACTTATTTCGTCAAGTTCTGCATTTTCGTCAAGTTCTGCATTTCACTGTTTTGACCAGATTTTGTGAGCAATTGTCCAAAACTTTCAGCCAATTTCGTGAAATTTTGTAGTTCATTATTTTGGCCAAGTTTTGTGGGCTATATGTCCAACAGTTTTCTGCCAGTATTATCCAAATTCCGTGTCTCACTGTTTTTTGGCAACATTTTGTGGGCAGTTCACAGTTTTTCGCCAGTTTTGTGGAATATTGTATTTCATTATTTTCGTCACATTATGGGCTGTAGTCCACAATTTTCCTTCAATATCACCAAATTTCGTATTTCATCCAAATTTCGTATTTCATTATTTTAGTCACATTTTGGGGAGTATACAGTTTTCAGTCACTTTTGTAAACTTTAGTATTTCACAGCTTAGGTCACATTTTGTGGGTTATAAAATTATGGGTCAGGTTTGCCGAATTATGTATTTCAGTATTTTGGCCATATTTTGTGGCTATTGTCCACAATTCTCCGCCAATTTTATATTTTATTGTTTTAGCCGCATTTTGTCGGTTATATAGTCAACATTTCGCGGTTAATTTTATAAAATTTCGTATTTCATTGGTTTTAGGGTAATTTCGTAAAATTTTGGAATGTTGATATTTTGGCCACATTTCGGAATTTCGTATTTCATTGATTTGGCAATATTATAAAACTCAACAGTTTTAGGGAAATTATGGAATGTTGATATTTCGGCTACATTTTGTGGGTTAGTCCACAACTTTCGACTAATTTCGGGTGATTTCGTATGTCATTGTTTTGGCCAAATTTGTGGAGTCCCCCATTTTCTGCCAATATCTCCAAATTCAGTGTTTCACAGTTTTGGCACTTTTTGTGGGCTATAGTCCCCCATTTTTTTGCCAATTTCTTGAAATTTTTATTTCATTATTTTGGTTACATTTTGTGAGACGTGGACCACAATTTTTCTACCAATATCTCCAAATTCCGCGTTTCACTATTTTGGCTATATTTTGTGGGCTATATTTCACTGTTTTCGGTCAGTTTTGTAAACTTCTGTATTACACTGATTTGGCCACATTTTGTTGGCTATACAGTTATGGGCCAGTTTCGCCAAATCTGTATTTCAATGTTTTAGCCATATTTTGTAGGTTATTAAACTATATTTTTTGGCCAATTTCACCAATTCTTTAAAAATGTTTTAGCCGCATTTTGAGAGTTATTAGTCCATAGTTCTCTGTCAATTTCATGAAATTCTGCATTTCATTGTTTTGGCTATATTTTGTGGATTATACTACACAGTTTTATGCCAAATTTGTAAAATTTCAGAATGTTGAAATTTTGGCCAAATTTTATGGGCTATATAGTCCACGGCTTTTGGTTAATTGCGCCAAATTCTGTATTTCACTGTTTTGGGTAGATTTTGTGCCCTGTATCCACAGTTTTCGACCACTTTCATGAAATTCCATATTTAACTTTTTGGGCTATGTTTTGTGGGCTATATCCGCAATAATCTTGCCAATTTTGTGGAATTTCGTATTTCATTATTTTGGTCACATTTTGTTGGCCGTAGTCCACATTTTTTGGGTCAATATCACAAAATTTCGTGTTTCACTGTAGTCTAGAGTTTTCGGCTAGTTTCATAAAATTTCGTATTGCACTAATTTAGTTACATTTTGTGGGATATGATCCACAGTTTTCAGCCAATTTTGTTAACTTATGTATTTCACGGATTAGGCAACATTTTGAGGGGTATACAATTACGAGCGAGTTTCTCCAAATTTTGTATTTCAATGTTTTCGACATATTTTGGGGGCTATTAGTGCATAATTTTAGGCCAATTTTGTCAATTTTGCCAAAATTTTGTTGTAATTTTTTCGCCGCATTTTGTGTTATAGTCTACAGTCTGTCATTTCATGAAATTTTGTATTTCATTGTTTTGCGAATATTGTGGATTATACTCCACTATTGTAGGCCAATTTCGTGAAATTTTGGAATTTTCATATTTTGCCCACATTTTGTGGGGGCCATAGTCCACGACTTTCGGTCAATTTCGGTTTTTCACTTTTTTTGCCGGATTTTGCAGTAATAGTTCACAGTTTTTGGCGAATTGGGTGAAATTTTGTATTTCAATGAATAAGACACATTTTGTGGGCTATATACAATTATGGGACAGTTTTGCCAAATTTTGTATTTCAATGTTTTGGCTATATTTTGTGGACTATTATTGCACAGTAGTCGGCCAGTTTCACCAATTATGTATTTTAATGTTTTAGCTGCATCTTGTGAGTTAGTCCACAGTTCTCAGTCAATTTCATGAAATTCTGTCTTTCATTGTTTTAACAATATTTTGTGGATTGCTCCACTGTTTTAGGCCAATTTCGTGAAATTTCGATATTTTGGCTACATTGTGGGCATAGTCCAAGGTTTTCAGCCAATATCTCCAAAATCTGTAGGCTATAGTCGACCGTTTTTTGCCACTATCTCATAATTTCGTATTTCATTATTTTGGTCACTTTTTTTTGTGCTGTAGCCCACAATTTTATGCCAATATCTCCAAATTCTGTGTTTCACTGTTTTGGCCATATTTTGTGGGATATATATAGTCTACAGTTTTCTTTCGATTTCATGATATTTCGTATTTCAATATTTTAGTCACATCTTGTAGGATAGTCTTTCAATTTCATGATATTTCGTATTTCAATATTTTAGTCACATATATATAGTCCACAGTTTTCAGCCAATTTTGTAATAGGCCACATTTGGGGGCTATACAGTTATGGGCTTTTGTTTCGCCAAATCATGTATTTCAATGTTTTGACCATATTTTGTGGGTTATAGTCCAGTTTTCGACCGATTTTGTGAATTTCTGTATATCACTCTTTTGACTACATTTTGTGGGTTGTAGTCTACATTTCAACCAATTTCATGAAATTCCATATTTATTTTTTGCCTCAATTTGTGGGCTATATAGCCTACAATTTTTCAGCCAATTTCATTAAATTCTGTATTTTATTGTTTTTGATATAGCCCTAAAAATCTGGTCAAAACAGTCAAATTCATAATTTATTAAAATATGCTGGGAAAGGTGGTTGATCCACAAATTCTGATTAGGCTATATAGACCGCAAAAGATGTCAAAGTAGTGAAATTCGAAATTTTTTGAAATTAACTGAAATTGGTGGACTATCTTACAACTGTTAACTAAAAATGTGTATTTCAGAATTTTTTGAGATCTAAATTGTAGTGTATAAAGCATGACTAGCTGTTCAGTTAAAATTTCCTTTAATTTCCATAGTAGCAGAAATTCTCGATTCAACCATTAATAATACTATTCAGATATATATAAAAAAATGGATATTTTTGTCAGTCCTACACTGTCTATAGCTATGTCTATGAATTGACTCTTTTAACATATATCTTAATCATTACTTGAAAATGCCTTAGGTTCGGGGAAGACCTCAACCTACCGATCAACTGTATTGAGAGGGTCTAACGGAACTTTTGGACACAGCAACGATGAGACACCGGAACCTTCGAGAAAGAACAAGAGACGACAGGTGCATTCTTCTTCCCATGGATCTAAACCAGGAAGCCATGTAACTGATACATCATTTGATTCCGAGACAAAAAAGAAGAAGAAAAAGATTGTGTCTGAAGAGTAACTGGCTTCATTCCGTTGCATCCAAGTATGACAATTTTTGCAGGCCATTTATTTTTTCAAAGATTATGTAAAATTATATGCAGAAAATGCCTGCTTAGTTTTGTTTGCTGTTGGATGAATGATAATTGGAAAATTGTTAATTTATTTGTTCAATCAGCAAAACTATTGAACACCAAAACATTATTTTTCCAAAAAGATTGTTCAATCAGTAAATTGTTAATTTACTCTGCTCCCATTTCCTGTTTCATCTTGTATCGGTTTTGGTTTTTACCATGAATATGAAAGGGGAGAAGGTCGTGTCACTGATACTTTACATTTCGGCCCAGCAATATTCAATTAAAGTCAGAACACCGACCGGTGAGTTTAGCATGCGTCACTGCCTCATTCATCTCTGGAAAAAAATTGATAACTGATTTTCGAGTCCCTCTATTGTGAAATGTTGTTACCTTATTCATACCAATTCATCACCTCAGACTTTTGCCGGATGTACTCAAGAATTTTAAAAGTAAAATCAAGAAGCAGCTATGTTTCATAATTGATGACCGAAATGTTCATAAATGCTCATAAATGATCCTAAACAGATCTGATATTTGGTTTGACAGTCAAAATACAGGAAAGAAAATTGTTGAAACTTACCTAGTAAAAGAAAGCTGTTATAGATGAGCGTGCATCATGCCTCATTCTTGCAAGTGGCTGATTAACAAGGTTTTAGGATGAGGCACATTTTGTGAGACTGTAGTCCACAGTTTTTGGCTGATTTTGCCAATTTTGTATTTTATTGTTTTATCCACATTTTATGGGCTATACAGTCTACAATTCTCAACCAATTTCATGAAATTCAGTATTTCATTGTTTTAGCAGCATTTTGTGAGATGCTCCACAGTTTTAGGCAAAGTTAGTGAAATTTTGGAAATTTCATATTTTGTCCACATTTTGTGGGTTATAGCCGATGACTTTCTGCCAATTTTGCCAAATTCTATATTTCACTGTTTTAGCCAGATTTTGAGGGCTATATAGTCCATAGCTTTTGGCTGCTATTGCAAATTCCGTATTTCACTATTTTTACCACATTTTGTGGGTTATAGTCTAATGTTTTCCTCAAATTTTGCAAAATTTTGTATTTCGCTGTTTTGGCCACATTTTGGGGCTATAATTCAAGTTTTGGGCTAAGTTCATAAAATTTTGTACTCCAACAGTTTTTAGACAATTTCGTGAAATTTTGTATTTTATTGTCTTTGTCATATTTTTAGTCCACAATTTTTTGCCAATAGCACCAAATTATGTGTTTCATTGTTTTGTCCATATTTTGTGTGCTATAGTCCACAGTTTTCGATCAATTTCATGATTTTTTGTACTTCATTGTTTTTGGCAACATTTTGTAAGTGATACTCCACAGTTTTCAGCCAAATTTGTAAACTTCTGTATTTCATAGATTATGCCACATTTTGTGGGCTATAGTCCACAATTATTGGCCAATTTCGCCAAATTATATATTTCAAAATTTTGGCCATATTTTGTGGGTTAGAGCATCTGTAGTCGTTTAATGTTAAATTTATCTATATATCGATAAATAGAAATAGATATTAGGATTTCGCTGCACTCGTCGTAAGCTATATTATAGCAAACAATTATTTAATATTAAGCGACGGCATTTCGTATGCCGTCGGAGGCCGGAAAAGTGAAAAATGCATGCGGAATCGTCGGACGGCACACGAAGTGCCGTCCGTTTAAAAAAAAAATTAAAAAAAAAAATTTGGATGCCGGGTGTCTAGGACGGCACATGAAGTACCGTCCGACACACTTTTGGACTGTAGCACATTTTTCCTGCTTTAACACTTCCCCTAATCCTCCTTTAAAAGCCAACTGTGGGTATTAATTCGAGAAGAAAGATTAAACAAAGGAACATCTGTGCGGTATTAAAGCCAACAGTGGGTATTAAAGCCAACTGTGAGCATCTGTGCGGTTTTGGAACAGACAGCACTCTATGTGCCGTCCGACAGTGGGCTTTAATTGGATTTTTGGGGTTTAATAATTCGGGTAAATTAGAAAATTTTCAAACGGACGGCACTTCAAGTGCCGTCCGACGCTTATAATAATAATTTTTTCAGTGGGACGGCTCTTTGAACGCCGTCCCTCAGATATCGATAAAAGCTATTTCGTCTCTCATTTATAGCAATCTACTGTAGCGATTTATCGATAATATCGATATATAGCAAACGACTGCAGCTGCTTTTTAATCCAAATATCGATATTATCGATAAATAGCTAACGACTACAGATGCTCTTAGAGTCTTCAGTTTTCGACATTTTTTGCAAATTTCAGTATTTCGCTATATTTTACCATATTTTGTGGGCTATAATTAATAGTTTTTAGCTAGTTTCTTGAAATTTTGTATTTCAATGTTTTGGCCACATTTTGTGGGGTATAGTCCATAGTTTTGGAAAATTTCATGAAGTTTGATATTTAATTATTTTCGCCGCCTTTTGTAAGCTTTAGTATGCAATTATGGGCCAATTCTGCAATTTTTCTGTATTTCACTGTTTTTTGCCGCATTTTGTGGGGCTGCAGTCCACAATTTTCGGCCAATTTCGTCAACTTTGTATTTTAATGTTTTGGCCACATTTAATCCCCAATTCTCGACAAATTTCATGAATTTCGTATTTCATTATTTTGTCAACATATTGTGGATTATATTCCACAATTTTAGGCCAATTTCGTGAAATTTCAAAATTTTCAATATTTCGACCAGATTCTGTAGGCTATATAGTCCACAGTTTCTGTTAATTTCGTGAAATTTCGTATTTCATTCTTTTGACCAATTTTGTGGGCTTTAGTTTACAGTTTTTTTTCCCAATATTTCAAAATTTCGTGTTTCATTGTTCTGGCCACATTTTATGGTTATAGCCCAATGTTTTACCCCAATTTTGCAAAATCCCGTATTGCACAGTTTTGGCAACATCTTGTCAGATATAGTCCAAAATTTTAGACCAATCTTCTAAAATTTTGTTTTCCATTATTTTAGCCACATTTTGTGGGTTATAGCCCACTAGTTTGAAATTTTGTATTTCATTATTTTGGTCAAATTTTGTTGGCTTACAGTCCACAATTTTCTGCCACTATCACCAACTTCCATGTTTCATTTGTGGACTATAGTTCACAATTTTCGACAAATTTCATGAAATTTCGTATTTCACTATTTTAGTTACATTTTTGGGATATAGTCCACAAATTTCAGCCACTTTTGTAAACTTCCATATTTCGCGGATTATGCCACATTTTGTGGGATATACTCCACACTTATGGGCCAGTTTCGCCAAATTCTGTATTTCCATGTTTTTGCCATATTTTCTGGCTTATATAGTCCACAGTTTTCGACCGTTTTTGTGAATTTCTGTATTTCACTATTTTAGCCAATTTTTGTGGGCAATGGTCAACAGTTGTTAGCCAGTTTCATGAAATTTTGTATTTCAATATTTTAGCCACATATTGTGAGGTATAGTCCACAGTTTCAGCAAATTTCGTGAAATTTTATATTTAATTATTTTGGCTGCATTTTGTAAGATATAGTTTGCAATTATGGGCCAAATTTGTCAAAATTTTGGCCGCATTTTGGGGGGTTGTAGTCCACAGTTTTAGCCAATTTTGCCAATTTCACCAATTTTGTATTTTAATGTGTTAGCTACATCGTGTGGCCTATAGTCCACAATTCTATGCCAATTTCGTGAGATTTCGGAATTTTGATATTTTTGCAATATTTTGTGGGCTATTTAGACAATTTCTGTTTATTTCTAATTTCACCTTTTTAACAAGATTTTGTGGGCTATAAAGTCCACAACTGTCAACCAATTTATTAAAATTCCGTATTTCATTGTTTTTGCCAAATTTTGTGGGCAATAGCTACAGTTTTTAGCCAATATCTCCAAATTTCGTATTTTATTGTTTTGATCACATTTTGTGTTATAGTCCATTGTTTTCTCCCAATTTTGCAAAATTTTATATTTCACAGTTTTGACCACATTGGGTGGAATAGTTCACAGTTTTTGGCCAATTTCATGAAATTTTATATTACATTATTTTAGCCACATTTTGTTGGTTGTAGTCCAACAGTTTTCAGCCAATTTTGTGAAATTTTGTATTTCATTATTTTGGTCACATTTTTTGGGTTGTAGTCACAGTTTCTGCCAATATCACCAAATTCTGTGTTTAACTGTGTTGATCATATTTTGTGGACTATAGTCCATCATTTTCGACCAGTTTCATTAAAATTCGTATTTCACTATTCCAGTCACATTTACTAGGATATAGTCCACAATTTTCAGTCAATTTTGTAAACTTCCTTATTTCACGTATTATGCCACATTTTGTTGGGTATTGTCCACAACTATGGGCCAATTTCTCCAAAATCTGTATTTGAACATGATGGCCATATTTTGTGGGTAAAAGTCCACAGTTTTCAACCGTTATTGCAAATTTATGTATTTCACTATTTTGACTTATTTTTGTGGGTTATAGTCTACAATTTTCTGTCAATTTCATGAAATTCCGTATTTACATGTTTTTAGCTTCATTTTTGGGCTATAGTCTAGTTTTTTCGGCCAATTTCATAAAATTCAGTGTTTCCTTGTTTTGGCTATAGCCCTCAAAATTTGGTCAAAACAGTAAAATTCAGAATTTATTAAAATCTGATAGAAAATGTGTTTCAATCCACAAAATCTTACCGAAATCGTTGAAATTCGGAATTTCTTAAAAACGATTGACAACTATAGGCTATATAGACAACAAAATCTGTCAAAAATAGTGAAATTTAAAATTTCTTAAAATTGAGTGAAATTTGTGGACTATCTTACAAATTTTGACTAAAAATGAATATTTCAGATTGTTTTTGATATCAAAGTTGTAAATCACGTATCCCACAAATGTTGTCCGCAAAAGTGAATATGCTAGAAACCGTGGCCTATAACCCACAAAATTTTGCTGAAAAATATCAGATTCAAATTGTGTTGGCTAGAAATAAATGGTAGGCCTAGACAAACTTCGGCTGAATATATTATTAAGGATTCGAATATAACATTAATTTAACGAAGGAGATGGTACTTGATAGAGTTTAACATTAATATAACAATTATTGAATTAAAAAGACTTGGGTCTCAGGCTTTTACATTCGAACCATTACAATTATAGCAAATCAAAAAAATACGATGACAGTTAATAGGCCCGGTTATCCCCTTTGACAACAAACATGTTTAAGCAACTGACAAGATTACAACACTATCTAATAGTCCCGGCAGTCTTCCAGCAATATTACATGTTTAAGCAACTGACTGAAGCTATCCCCGTCGACTATATTAATGTTTACATGTTTAAGCAACTGGCAAAATTACCACAATATTACATGTTTAAGCAACTGACAAAATTACAGCATCCCGGCTATCTCTTTCGACAATATTACATGTTTATGAAACTGACAATTACAATGATATCTTGGAGGACAAGAATTCACAAGATTTGTTGCTTGGATTTGTTCCCATCAAAGCACATCTTTCTCTTTTCTTATTCGCTGGTGATTGAAGAATCACAGAGTGCAAATGATTCGAACATTCTTCAGATTGGTTGCTCGAGTACAACAAAATCTTCAGAACATAAATATTTCAGTGTTTTTGTTTGAAAGGGATGATTTGTTTTAAGTTGGTCCTCACTTCACCATAATTTTCCATTACCCTACTGACTATTCTTATTCACCTTGTAACCCTAACAATCCAAACCAAGCCTCTTATACTTTTAAAATAGTTCTAACTTTTTCTTGGCTTGCTGAAATGCAGTTTCTTGTCTTTCTAATTGAACTCACTACCTATTTTAAGCGTATTTTCAAGTTTAACCACATGCAAGGAAATTCGTTATAAAAAGAAAACTACCACATGTAAGGGAAGTTCATTGTCTCTTCTTTTTTGTTTTCCTTATCAAAATCGTCTGAAACAAAGAATAGCGTCAAAGGGAAAATGGCAATTCACCCGCAAAATATGGCTAAAATGGTGAGAATCATAATGTCCTGAAGTCGGCCAAAGTAGATTATAACTTGTCAACTCTTGTAGTCGGACTTGGCTAGAACAGTGAATCTAAAATTTCTTGAAATCAAACCAAAAAAAGTGGATTACAACTGACTGTAGTTTGCTATATCAGTGAAATAAACAAAAAACAAAACTGCAGACTATAACACCCAAAGTACTTTAAAATGGAATATTCAAAATTTCTTGAAATTATTCAAAAAATGACAGCCTCTAACAAAGGAAAGTTGGCTTAAAATGTGAAATTCAAATTTTCATGACATTGGCCAAAACCGGTTGGCAGCAATCCAAATTTTGGATAAAAGAAGTAAAATTCAGAATTTCTCAAAAACTGCCAATTATGATCCATTACCCACCAAAATAGCGTAGAAAAGTGAAATTCAATCAGCATAACATGATGGACTATAACCCACAAAAGTTGGCTTCAAGGTAAAATTTAGAACTTCAACCAAAAGTGAACCCTATAACCACAACATTCCGTCAAAAAGTTGAAAATCAAAATCGACTAATAAATTGTGTAAGGAGAATTTTGCCGTACTGACCCGCACTCTGACCCACTTCCGAAAACAATTAGCGTAATGAAGTTTTACAAAATCTCCTTGTAGCTTGGCTCCTAGCTTTGCTTGCTTGCTTATCTTTGCTCCTTGTACTTGTATAGTTTGGCCAATACCCTCTCCTACACTTCTTCTTCTCCTTCTCTACTACTCCTTCTATTCTAAAAGGCTTCTCTCTTTCCCTTATATTTTTTTTGAACAAGGAGGAATGGAGAAGGCTTCGGAGGAGAGTGAATGGAGTTTTGGAAAGTGAAGTGAGGTGAGATGGGAGAGGGGGGGGGGGGGTGGTGTTATATGGGCCGGAATTTGGAGGGTGGGTGTGGGATGGAGTGTGGTGAGGTGTAGGGTTGAGATGGAGGGTGGGATGGGTGAAGGGATGAAGGGTGGATTGAGTGCCAACACATCATGTGGAAGCTTCATGGAAACTTCTTTGGAAACTTCAAGGACACTTCAAGGAAACTTCTCATCTTCAAGTCAATTTACACATGGTAAAACATCTCCACCATTGGATCCTTATCAAGATTAAGCCATGATCATATGATGCTAGGGTTCCTAACCCTAGGTTAGGTCAAGGAACCCTAGGTCACCATGCCCCGATTCTAACTCTAGTGCACAAATACAATCCACATTCAATCCAAGCACTAGCTTAATTGAAAGTGACTAATATATATAAATTAAAATCTATAAAAATATAGGTTTTGTAGAAATTATAACTTTCTCTCGACAATTGTTTGGTCGAAACAATCGGGATAAAACCACAGTTTAATTGAGAAGATATCCCGAGTTTATCTCATCGGGTTCAGAACAGCTCATATGTCTGAAATTTCCCAATTCAAGTTGATAACTATTAGAAAAATATGTAATTGTGTGCAATACTCAGATGTGCACAGATTACTACACAAAAATAGCCATATGCTATTTTGCGGGGTATTACAAATACAACATAATCAAGTGTAATGCAAGTGACAAATGGAACATGTCTCAAAATATAACCAATTGGGAAACATGAATCATGTAACGGGAAACATGTTGTATAAATAGGAATCTTGTAACTTATAAACATGTAACATGTAACATATAAACTTGGGTCATGTAACTTTTAAACCGGAATAATGCAATCTTGTAACAGGTAACATGTAACTGGAATCATGAGTCATACATGTGTTCAGTGTTAATCTCAAGTCTAGCAATCTTTTATAAATCCTAACTAATGCACGCAATCTTGCGTTCCATACCACAGGTTCGGGTGTATACAATCAAGTTAATGTTTAGACTCTAATGGAAATTCTATAAGGTCATGTACTCGGGTCTTCCAGTGATAATAACAGGAATCATATCATATCATGTAATCATATAATGTCATATTATGTAAACATATACAGTCACTATTACGGAAAACACGGGCCCCCTTCCGAGTACGCTCCTATATTGCCCATAGATTCTTTCCCTTATTATTTCGGCTTGTTATTCTTTTACAATAATTAAATATGAACAAAGCAACTAGTGAAACAGGTATCAGGACATGATTAAGGAGTATCAAGGCTATGTAATGCATGAAATACAAGCTCAATTAATTAATTGCAAGAAAATAGACATATTGACAATTAAGGATATGAAGTTATAATTCTGGACAACAATACATTGTTGTACAAAAATCCACTTTTCCGTTGCAACAAGAAAGAAAATCGGTACCATCAGAGGTTATAGAAAGTAGACTTCATCCCGGTTCCAACGCATATTCACACGACATATTATAAATACAATACCTAGGTCAACTAGACAGTTCTTTACTGGACTACTATTCAGGTAGCAGCTCAGTGCAAGGTTATTATATAAATAAATCTACTGTAAAATCATTTAAAAATCTTATAAAAATTATAAAGTGACTCCTAATCATGTATAGTAACATTCTAGTTAATATCCAGCCTTTATTTTACTGTTAACACAATGTTCTGGTTAGTAAATCATGGTGGTGTACTTCAAATCAGTAATCTAAAAATTAAAAACCATACAGTACTAAAAATGTGATAACTTGCAACCTACAACTCAAAATCTAGATTCATAAGAAGTTCCAGAAACTAGATTCATAGGGCTACAACATTCATTTATAAAGTTCAAATTGATTTAAACTGTAACTAGGTCAAAATCTCGCTGCGAGTTAGCACAAACAGTAGGGCAGAAGCACACAAATTGATATTTACGATCTTTTGATGGGCATCAAATCACAGGGGCAAATGGATTGATTCGATTCAATATATATCGACTAATTTAATCATGGGAAGACCACCAAGTATGAACAATACGATGGTTCAAGTAACGGGTTTCAAAATACGATAATTAATTTTAAATACTAATTGTGGAAGTTCAAATAAAATGCTTGTACGGAACTCATGTAGTTAGCTATTGTATATAAGAATAGGAAAATATTGTTGCATTTCATCTCATGACATTATACACAACTATTGTAGATTGTATATTAAGGTTGACTGTTCATGTGATTGATAATGTTAAATTAGATGATTGTAATTAGTAGGGTTATGGACATTATATATCATAATACCATGTTCACATAGGGGTAACTTGTTGTGATTTATGATTGTTAACCTCTAACTCACCATTCATAACATCTTGATTATTTTTATGCATGAAAAATTATATTGAGACCCTGAATTTACTGCCATCCTGAACATTGTCGTACTGTTTCAATCTAGATAATGTCATTAAAATCAATACCTTTCTGAATATAAAATGTATCCCCAAGTGTCTAGCTGCCAATAACATCCAGAATTTTTCGAATTCCTACTTATATTGCATGAGTTATGACCTTTTTGCTACTGCTGCGCTGAAATTTCAGATTCATGTACATACCATGTTAGGCTGATGAATTAAGTGAACTAATGATCAAATATTACCATGATAAATTCCAGATTGGTAGATAACATGCTTAGGGTAATAAAAATTATTTTTACTGATTTTTACAATGAATATTTACTGCCTTTACAATTGAAACTAGTCAACACCGATAACTAGCCATAAACTAAAATCTAGAAAGAACACTGAATTTCACCTAGCTACTGTTGTCGGAATGTAGACTTTAAATATGAGTTGGAACCGGGCAGGAGTCTAGTTTCAAGAACTTCTAACGGATCTGCATTTGCTATCCTGTAGCAACGATAATTTTGGTTTTGGTACAGCAACCTACTGCTGTTCAGAATTGGGTTCCTATGTTTAATAAGATACAATTGAATCTATAATGTTATATTTGGTGCATTTAATTGTATATAGTACATTGCATAATCTTAGGGTTGTGTTGTCATCTTTTCTAGTGTCCCTTATTAATCGCATATTGTATGTTAATTGAATAAAGAATGTTAATCAAGCCGGGGTTAAGGGTTGTCAAGGGTAGTTAATAATATAGTGATTGTACTTGGTATTGTGGGCTTTGTTCCCAAAATATTGTCTCGGATTATTTTTATGTTGGTTATTTTTATACTTAAATTCCAATATTGTTATTTATGTGATTATTCTTTCATTGCATGCGTGGTTGTATTATTTTCTGTTTATATTGTTGAGTTAGATCGATAATAGCCTATGGATGACGCAAGTCATTCGCTGGGCCGTGTCACATGCTTGCATTCTGTATTTTTGGGAAGCGGGGCGTGACATCAATAATCCATAATATCAAGGAAATAACCGTTCAAAGAAACGAAGAAAAACTCAACAAAACGACTCAAAACAGCAGGTGCGGTCGACTGCCCAAATAGTTCAAAAACAGGGCAGTTGACTGCCCCTTTGAAATTCTCAAAACTAGATATTAAACAGCCAGCATAGAAAATTCGTGCATGTTTCGACTGATACGTCGATTAAACTTTGTAAAATCAAAATCAAACTTCTTGAGATGCTAAAGTATGACTTGTACAACATTTATGAGTTTATAAAACAATCAAAAACACATCAAGATATCAAAGAAGTGAATTTTCCCAAAAATTCTTCAAAACAGCCACTATATATATTTGTGTGTGTTCAAATAAGGATTTAAGCATCAGTTTGAGTGTCAAAATATATTAACTAGGAGTAATAAAATTTTTAAACTCATCTTAGAATCAAAACAACTGAAATCCAATCAAAACCCCATCAAAATTCACAAAATCTTCAAAAAAAAGTAGATATGAATGTGAATATGTATATGTATATATTTGTGCATTAGTTAAGCATTATGAATCCATTATATATATAGTATAAAGTTCAAAACCATCTCATTACTATAACAACTCAGATTAGATCAAGATTTCACAAAAACACAAAAAACCCAATTTCGGTTAGCATACAAATCAGATCTGAAACTCAAAACTCCTCTTTTTACTCAAAACTTGATCTTTTTAATTCAAAGCACTTCTTGTAATTCATTTAACTCATATGCAATCACTCACCATAGTTTACCATGCATATAAGCAATTTCCAACAAGTACTAATCAAGTTATACTCAACAAACATCAAGAACAATATGTATGTCTATATACACAGTAATGGTTAGGTTTTTATTTACTTTTGCATTAAACAACATACAATCTCATCATGACAAGTCAAAACAGCAAGTAGATGAAGAAAAACAACATAATCATGATTTCTATTAGGTTCTTTAACAATCTCAAGTCATCTATATAGAGTTTTAATCATCAAAGCATAGGTTTCATGAAAAGATTCAATTTTTAGTTCATCTACTCATCAAAATTTCATATTATCATCATAAAATCCTTAATCATGCTTTCTAATACACAATCATCACATACAACATGCTTAGAACAATAAGAAAACAAACATATGTCACTCACCTTATTGAAGAATCAACCGAAGATAATAAAGAAAATAAAAAAATCCCTCCTTTCGCAAGAAAACCAAGATCCTCACTTTGAAACTCCAAGAAAATAATAACAAAGAAATCCCTTTGTGTAGTGCAGCAAAGAGACGGCTGCACCTCACCTTTAACAGGCCAGAAATAGGGTATTTAGGGTTTGTGAATAGATTTGCAAAATATGTCTTTTAAATATATCTTTACATATATAAATCCTTATATTTGCAAATTAGATAAAACCAATTCAATTTGTATTTAAAAACAAAACCTACCCTCCAGATCTGGCCGGCACTGTTATAAAAATCCTAGAAAAAACGAAATTGTACTTTTGCCCTCTAAGTAGCAATTTTGCAAAAAGACCATTCTTTATCAAAACTTGCAAAATAAACCAAATTTATTAAAAAAAAGTAAAATCTTTACCACTGAGTTGACTAGGCATCATACCCAGACCAAAAAACTGAAAATCTGGAGTTTTCACTCAAAGTAGTAATTTTGCACAAAAGTCCCACTTTTTGTAATATTTGCAAACTGGTCAAATAATTACCAAAAAAATCCAAAAAATTCACAAACAATATCTAATAATAATTAATGGGTTTCCCCAAAATAGTTTCTAATTTTGAACTTCCCAAGAAAATATTTGCATGTATTTTGCACGTGTAGAAAGATAAATTTCAGAAAAATATTTAGTAAATCACCAAAAATCATTTTAATTCACTTATTAATCTTAAAAGCATTATTTAAAAATCTGGAGTATTACAGCAGCAAATTGCAAATTTTGCTATATGCTATTTTGCCATATTCTCAAATATGAGAAACACCATTGTGGATGCTCTAAGAATCCCAAAATAATAAATTATTGTTTTGTATGAAATATTAATGAAAATTGTGCATTTAAATTTTAAATTAGGCCAATATATTCTTAATGCATAAATCCTTGTTCATATGGTTAGGGTTAGGAGGTTAGAAGGGTTAGGGTTGTGAGGGTTTGGACTAGGGTTAGCATTAGGGTTGGCAAAAAAAAAACTTTAGTACCACCTACCATCCACTCATCTAACTCTTCCATTGGTCAATTTTTAGCCACATCACCACCTCAACCTCCACTTATTTTTCACTTAGCATTATAAGGGATCTTCTCATTCAATCTACTTTCTTCTTCATTCTCATTCACACACACACAAAAAAAAAAAAAAAAAACCCCTAGAATCCCAAGCAAAACCCTAATTTTCTACTCAATTCCTACTCCAAAATTCCTTCTGTTTCAATCCAACTCTACTCATGTCCCCCTCATCCTTTCGGTTCGGTCAAGCATAGGAAGGAGGAAAAGGTGAAGTTTTTTTATTCACTCCTAGTTCAACTTCTTCATCCTATTTCCTATTCTAATTAATTCCTTCATTTTCCTAGAACATTTGGAGCTTGGAAATTCAAAAAAGCTTTAGAAGAATAGAGCTAGGTTTCCACTTATAAGAAGGTGGGTGTTCTTCTTCTTACTTATGTAATTTTATATGCACAAAATGCTAGTAAATGAACAAAAATTCAATATTGTGTTGAGAATGATAGTAAAATGCTAGTGAATGAATAAAGATTCAACGTTTGTATTAAAAATGGTAGTATATATAAGTGTGAAAGAATGAATCTTTTATGCATGATAATGAATAAAAACCATGTCTTGGGCATGATAGATTGTATTGTTAATTATTAAATATAAAGTTGTGATTTTTGTGATGTCTTATGTGGTAATTGTCTAATTAATAAATTGTTTAATTAAATTTTCAGGCTTGAATGTTTAAGTATTATTGTTAGCAAGTTAGCATCTTGTTAGTAAGTTTTACATTGTTAGCAAACTACTAGCTTTGTATTAGTAAGCTACTAGCATTGTATTATAAGCTACTAATAAGTTAGTAAGCTTAGTTGTAATGTTAGTAAGCTTAATGTATGTTAGTAAACTCCAATGTGTAGTTGAGAACTATATGAGGGTTTCTTGTGTGTAGTGATCATATTAGTAGTGGTAATCATGTTAATAATATTAACATTGATCATGTTAGTAAGTTAAATATTTAAATAGGTTAGTGTGGTAGTAAATTAGTAAAGTAAAAATGCTAGAATGCCATGTTAGTGAGAAGTTAGAAAGTTGAAAATGTAGACTTGACCATGTAGTGACCTCATGGCTAACCAATTGTACATGGTTAATAAGCATAGTTTATGATTAGGAGCTAAGTGTAGACTTGACCTTGAGTACAAGAAATCATGTAGAATTATTCATGTTAGAATTAATATGATAGTAAGCAAATTGAAGGAGTTAGTAAGCATCTAGTCCTAATAAGGAAAATGCAAGTTTGAGATTAGTAGGTGGAAGCATGGTTTAATTAAGAATAACTTCATAATAAATGTGGTAACTTGAAAATATGGGTGTTAGTTGTACTGACTAAACATGATATTTGATTAGTGAGACAATGTGATTTGTAGTAGTGGAAGAACTTGTGAAGTTAGTATAGAGAAGTGTAATTGCTTTCTATGGGCCAAACGTAGGCCGGACGTGGGCCAGACATGGACCGGATATGGGCCGGACGTAGGCTGGGCGTGGTCTGGATATGTAACTCCCCGAATACCAAAATACGGTAATTCGTAGCTCAACAGGATCTATACTTCACTTCGTACAATTTTACAAGGAATTTTGAAACTTTTATTACATCAAATTCTTTTACAACAACACACAGCGAAAAAATTAAATGAAGTACAACATGATTTAATTATACAATTTTAAATATCAACAACTTAAAGCGGGAAATAATCTTTAGCATCAATCATCTTTATATCTCCTTGCAAATCTAATGCCTGCAATTGAAACTATGGGCACGTCAGTTGCTTACAACCGACGCTATATTATACCCGGCCATCCTCGCTATGCCGAAATATAACGACTTACTTTATCAGTCACACACTTGAATGCATTACAAAGTGTAAATAGAGTGCCTACCCTAAACATGTCTGTGTATGTTATGCCTTAGATGCCTAATGTAGATGATTACACTACAATGCACTATTGCACACTTGTTCGGATTCTATGCATCCCATACTACATAGGTCAGAGTGCAAGCCCTTAAGGTACTTCTCATTGTAGGGTTTATGTCCCTCGCTATGCAACCTAACCCAATGAATATACTCCAACGCATAGTCACCGAAGAGTCACACCCCCAAGATATTGGACCTTACCGTCCTACCCCTAGCCCACCTTAGTGGATTTACTGGGCGTATCCTCAGCCACGAACCTTAGCAAGTGGATCTCTCATAACTACGAACCAGGCCTACCCCTAGCCCACCTCAGTGGATTTACCGGCCATATCATGTTTGTCCCGAACATTCCTAGGGACTGCAGTCTCTTTACCGGCCTTTCCGATGATAGATGGATCTTGCCCATTTACATGGATTTATCGGTCGTACTCCTCCATCTCGGACCCCTAGGAACTGCACGTCCTTTATCGGCCATGTTTGTCGTTGTTGCCATCATATCTTCTTCTAGTGCCTTTTTCTAAGTTTAATTAACATCATCACAACCTAGATGCTTGTTTACACTCCTACCCAAACACCAAGAACGGTGACCCCATATAGGCCACTTCTCAAATTAATTTCTCATTTCATCAATTGCCGGTACATGAGTTTCATTTAGCATCTAAATTACAATAATCATCTCATTAATAGAGATTAAGTCATGAATAGCTTTAACATAAACATCTCTTCTTTATTCAACAATCATAGGTAATGCCCCGAATACCAAAATACGGTAATTCGTAGATCAACAGGATCTATACTTCACTTCATACAATTTTACAAGGAATTTTGAAACCTTTATTACATCAAATTCTTTTATAACAACACGCAGCGGAAAAATTAAATGAAGTACAACATGGTTTAATTGTACAATTTTAAACATCAACAAGTTAAAGCGGGAAATAATCCTTAGCATCAATCATCTTTATATCTCCTTGCAAATCCAATGCCTGCAATTGAAACTGTGGGCACGTCAGTTGCTTACAACCGATGCTATATTATACACGGCCATCCTCGCTATGTCGCAATATAACGACGTACTTCTTACCTTATCAATCACACTTGAATGCATTACAAAGTGTAAATAGAGTTACTACCCTAAACATGTCTGTGTATGTTATGCCTTAGATGCCTAATGCAGATGATTACACTACGATGCACTAATGCACACTTGTTCGGATTCTATGCATCTCATACTACATAGGTCAGAGTGCAAGCCCTTAAGGTACTTCTCATTGTAAGGTTTATGTCCCTCGCTATGCAACCTAACCCAATGAATATACTCCAATGCATAATCATCGAAGAGTCACACCCCCAGGATATTGGACCTTACCGGCCTACCCCTAGCCCACCTTAGCGAATTTACCGAGCGTATCTTCAGCCACGAACCCTAGCAAGTGGATCTCTCATAACTACGAACCAAGCCTACCCCTAGCCCACCTCAGTGGATTTACAGGTCGTATCTTGTCTGTCCCAAACATTCCTAGGGACTGCAGTCTCTTTACCGGCCTTTCCGATGATAGATGGATGTACCCTTAGCCCATTTACATGGATTTACCGACCGTACTCCTCCATCTCGGACCCCTAGGAGCTGCACATCCTTTACCGGCCATGCTCATCGTTGTTTCCATCATATCTTCTTCTAGTGCCTTTTCCTAAGTTTAATTAACATCATCACAACCTAGATGCTGATTTACACTCCAACCCAAACACCAAGAACAGTGACCCCATATAGGCCATTTCTCAAATTAATTTCTAATTTCATCAATTCCTGGTACATGAGTTTCATTTAGCATCTAAATTACAATAATCATCTCATTAATAGAGATTAAGTCATGAATAGCTTCAACATAAACATCTCTTTTTTATTCAACAATCATAGTGGATTTACCGGGCGTATCCTCAGCCACGAACCCTAGCAAGTGGATCTCTCATAACTACGAACCAAGCCTACCCTTAGCCCACCTTAGTGGATTTACCAGCCGTATCATGTCTGTCCCGAACATTCCTAGGGACTGCAGTCTCTTTACCGGCCTTTTCAATGATAAATGGATGTACCCCTAGCCCATTTACATGGATTTACCGGCTGTACTCCTCCATCTCGGACCCCTAGGAGCTGCACGTCCTTTACCGGCAATGTTCGTCATTGTTTCCATCATATCTTCTTCTAGTGCCTTTTCCTAAGTTTAATTAACATCATCACAACCTAGATGCTGATTTACACTCCTACCCAAACACCAAGAATGGTGACCCCATATAGGCCACTTCTCAAATTAATTTCTCATTTCATCAATTGCCGGTACATGAGTTTCATTTAGCATCTAAATTACGATAATCATCTCATTAATAGAGATCAAGTCATAAATAGCTTCAACATAAACATCTATTCTTTATTCAACAATCATAAATACCTGATGCGGTTTATTTCTGGGAGACGTGTGGATGCACCAGGTGTGAGTTCGGACTCTATTTGTATTTGAAGGAGAAAGCTGCTCGTCTGACGACCCTCGGCTGACCGGGCGGAACCTGCGGCGGGCTCGGAATGAGGCGGAGATCTGGGCTCAGATCAGAGGGTTCGGATCCGAGGTCTTGTGTACCTGCAGACGGTCCTGAAATACCGGGGTTTATCCCGGTGGCGGATCCTCTGACGATCTAGTCAGTCTCTGTGAGAGAGTAGCAATAACTAGGTGAATTTAAGTGGCAAAAGATTGATTACCTCAAAAGGTGGGTGAGGGTCTAGTATTTATAGAGAATTCCAGTCGGGTTTAGATCCGCTTGGGGGCCGGGTCTGAATCTGAAAGCCCATGGGCCTGACGTGGCAGAAGGCCCAGGGGGTTTAGGGCAGACGTGGCAGTACCAGGAGTGGTATAGGGCTGACGTGGCAAAACCCTTGGTGGTATTTGGAGCTGACATGGCTGATCATGGGTCTCCTGTGCTTCTGGGAGAATCGGAGGGCCTGGGCTGTGCCAGGTCATCCCCATGCCTCGCCAGGATGGGGGGACGGCCTGTGGGGCTGTCATGGATCGGAGGCCGAGGACCACTGAGGCTCGTCGGATACGAGGAGACCAGTTCTGTGGGGGTGAACTTGAGGTTTGGCGCCGACCCTGCAGTGGCTCGAAGCCGAACTAGATTGCTGTTTTTATCATTTTTTAGGGAGAGTTGTATTGGGCCCTAGTTGGGCCCCAAGCCATTTTTACCCTACCACACAAGCCCCCCACTCCTGCGGGGGTGCGAGAGCTAGCCATGGAGGAGTGTTTATGGTTGTAGAAATGGGATGGCGAATCACTGGGCCTTCATGAGGGGGTTGTCCTGATGTTAGAGCGAGTCTCGAGCTGGCGAGGGTTTAAGGATCGGCAAGGGTGATGGCGAGCCGTTAAAACTTCCTGAGAAGATTACCCTGGTGCTAGACCGGACCTCGAGCTGGCGAGGGATTACGGGTCAACAAGGGTGATGGCGAGCCGTTGGCCTTCCTGAGAAGACCACCCTGGTGCCAGACCTCGAGCTTGGCGAGGGATTACGGGTCGGCAAGGGCAATGGCGAGCCGTGGAGCCTTCCTGAGAAGACTACCCTGGTGCTAGACCTGACCTCGAGCTGGCGTGGGATTACGGGTCAACAAGGGTAATGGCAAGCCGTTGGCCTTCCTGAGAAGACCACCCTGGTGCCAGACCTGACCTCGAGCTTGGCGAGGGATTACGGGCCGGCAAGGGCGATGGCGAGCGGTGAAGCCTTCCTGAGAAGACTACCCTGGTGTTAGGCCTGACCTCGAGCTGGCGAGGGATTACGGGTCAACAAGGGTGATGGCGAGCCGTTGGCCTTCCTGAGAAGTCCTCCCTGGTGCCAGACCTGACCTCGAGCTTGGCGAGGGATTACGGGTCGGCAAGGGCGATGGCGAGCCGTGAAGCCTTCCTGAGAAGACTACCCTGGTGTTAGACCTGACCTCGAGCTGGCGAGGGATTACGGGTCAACAAGGGTGATGGCGAGCCGTTGGCCTTCCTGAGAAGACCTCCCTGGTGCCAGACCTGACCTCGAGCTTGGCGAGGAATTACGGGTCGGCAAGGGCGATGGCGGGCCGTGGAACCTTCCTGAGAAGACTACCCTGGTGCTAGACCTGACCTCGAGCTGGCGAGGGATTACGGGTCAACAAGGGGGATGGCGAGCCGTTTAAGCCTTCCTGAGAAGACTACCCTGGTGTCAGATCTGACCTCGGGCTGGCGAGGGATTACGGGTCGGCCAGGATGATGGCGAGCCGTGGAGCCTTCCTGAGAAGACTACCGTGGTGCTAGACCGGACCTCAGACTGGCGAGGGATTACGGGTCGGCAAGGGTGATGTCGAACTATTGTGCCTCAGAACATTTGAGCAGGGGTTGCCCGCCGTTTCTGCGGAGCATTGAAGGCGCTCCGGAATCTGTGTGATGGTCCAATTTCCTAGGGGCATTAATGGTGCCGCCTAATAAATGCAGATGGCGCATGGGTTTCCGTCGATTGGCTTTCCCCGTGTCATAATGGCTGGTCTATGGGGGAGGCTATAAATACCTCTCCCCCCCACAGCGGGTTTGATCACAGCAAGGGTGGTCTATTGGCCATCAGAGGTGTCTGCTTCGGCGGACGCCTGTCTTTTGCAAAAATTTTTAACCCTGGCAGTGTCGGAGGGGTGGTTACTCTGCCGCCTGGATCTTCTCTTGGATCTGATGGCTCTTGATACGGTAGCCAGATTCAGGGGAGATCAGGGCGGGAGGGGTAACGGCCGAAATCCGTACTGGTAGATAAGGAGCCTTGGATTGGTGGTGGCTCTGCCGTCTGGATCCTTTTTCGGGTCAGACGACCCTGACACGGTTGTTTGGCCCGAGAGGGATCCGGACGGGAGGGGCACCAACCGTATTCCGGACTTGGGGCTGAAGAGCCTCAGATAGAGGGGTCGTCTCCGATTAGGGGTTGGCCAATCTGTCTTCCGATAGGGCTCCAGGTGATGGTGGTTTCTGTCCCACCCTCGAACAGTTCGGGGTTTCGGCTGCCGAGGCTGTAAGCCCCGAGCTGCTCGGGGGTGAGAGGGAAACCGACCGAGCGCTGGAGCCCGGGGCGTCTGTCGAAGGACGGCGCCTTAAACCTTAAGTAAAACGTTTCCTCCGTCGTATACTCCATCCGAACCGACCCCTGAGTCTGGCTGCCAGCCTGGCACCTGATGACGTCAGCAGTGCACGTTTCGAGGACGTGGCGCGATTTTCCAGGCGGCAGTTGTACGTCAATCGGTGAATAGTAATTGCGGAAGTCGAGGAGTCGTTCTTATCCTCTATAAGTATTCCCCCCTCTCCCCCTCTCGTCCACTTCTTTCTCGCTGCTTTCTTTCTCAAAAAATCTTCCAACCCTTCAGTGCTCGTCCTTGCAGTTTGTTGTACTAGGCTCGTCCCTCCGAAGCGGCCCCAGGTTAGTTGGTAAGTCTGTTTAGTTTAGGCACAGATGGATAGGGCTCAGTCCGGCTCGTCAGCGTCGACGTCCAGGGGGGGAGTGAAGCCTGTCTCCAAATCGACGTCGTAGGAGGAGCCCGTGCTTGAGGAGGAGTCAGTGCACGCTGCGGAGCCTTCCGATTCAGTTTCGTGGGAGGAACCAGTAGGTGAGGGGGAGGTGGTACACAAGATGAGGCCGTTACGCTCCCGACATCCCTTCGTGGTGGAGAGTAGCGAGTCGGAGGAAGCCAGTGATGGTTCGGACGGTATCCGTGTACTGGAGTTGTCTTCCGAGGAGGAGGGAGGCGAGGGTGACACAGTAAGGAGATCCACCGTTCAGGGTGCGGGTTCGAGTTTCATGCCGACAGGCCTGGGGCCATTATCTACCCCCTCGTCGGAGCGAGCCAAGAAGAGGAAGAGGGCCCCAAGGAAGGCGGGGTCGAGGACTGGTGGTTCGAGCCAGGCACCTGTTTTCCGCAATTTGATGATAGGTTCGCCCGTACAGCCGAAGCCTTTCTGTCAGTATCCCGACGACCTCTCTGACAAGGAGCTCTTCGGTGTGCAGCCCTCTTCGCCGAGTCGGAGGAGGGTGATGATGGATGCGATCCCAACTGTCTTGGAGGGCGGAGACTTGGAGGTTTTGCAGCTGGCGTATCACATAGGGCCCGACTACGAATTGTTGTTGCCGAGCTCTACTCTGCGCCCCACCGATCCCCTTTCTGCTTGGTATTGCGTCTTCCCATTGGACGCCTTCATCTCCGAGCTGAGGCTGCCAGTCCACCCGTTTGTTCGGGATGTGCTGAACTGGGCCTCCTTGGCGCCAATGCAGTACGGGCCGAACTCTTGGAAGCAGATTATCTGCTTTGTGCTGATGTGCGAGGAACAGAAGGTACCCCTGCGGCTGAATGTGTTCCATGCGATGTTGATGATCAGCTCGGCGGCCGAGGGTGTTTACTACATCTCTCCCCGGAGTAAGGGGAAGGTCGTTCACAGCCACCCGGACTCCATCAAGGAATGGAAGAAAAAATATCTGGTGATCCGGAGTGAAGAGCCCTGGGACATTCCCACCCGATGGAACCACTCCAAGCCGAGCTATCAACCGCCGAGGCCGAGGGATCTGTCGGCCGAGGAGTGGGGGTTTGTCGAGCGCCTCCGTCTGTCACCTAGTATTGATTGGACGAAGGTGACGGAGGCCCACCTGGCGAGCGTTGGACTGAGCCCAGCCGTTATGTGTATGTAGTTGTTTCTTTTCTTTCGGTCCTTTCGTACTTTCTTGCTCATTGCTCTTAATGGTTTTTTCTGCAGATATGGACGAAGCATAGATCAAGGCAAAGAGGCTCGCCATGAGGAAGGAGAAGGCCGAGAAGAAGGGGGAGGCGGCGAAGAGGCCGAGGGGGTCGTCCCTAGTCATCTCGGAGGTCCAGCTCGAGCCGGGGACCAAGAGGATTCGCTCGGAGACGAGCAAGGGGGCGGCTGCTTCGAAGGGCCAGGGCCTAGCGAGGGCATCCGTTCTTGACAAGGGGAAAGGTCCCTTGGTCGAGGTCGAGGAAGAGGACCCGGTGGTGGAGTTGCTGCGGCAGCGATGGGCGCCGGACTGGTCGGTTCGGATGGGGGACTGTCTGACCGAGGAGGCCCAGGCCGTTGAGGTGGTGGAGAAGTTGGCGACCCCTCGCGACCGCAAGGCGATGGAGGGCGAGCCCGTGGAGGTGGCGTTCACGCGCCTGGCGCAGGCCACCGTGCTGGTAAGTCCGTCGACCCTATCCTCCTTGTTAATTTTTCTACGGAAGTCTTTTCCTTATCTGCGCTTGTTGGTCGCAGGCTTGCATGCAGGGGGCTAACATGAAGAACCTCTACGAGGCGTCCCTGGCACAAGAGCGAGCTCGGGCGGATAAGAGCGAGCGGGAGATGAAGGAGATGCGGATCGAGCTCGAGGGTTAGCACAAGAGGGAGCAGCAGATGAAGCTCGAGCTCGAGGCCAAGGATGCGGAGTGGGGGAAGAAGGTGGCCTCCTTGAAGAAGAAGTTCGCCAAGGAGAAGGAGGAGGTGACGACTACGGGTCAGATGATGGTGATCAAGGCCCAGGACGAATGTTATGCGAAGGCCCTCAGTCATGTGAGGCACTTCTACCCGACCATCGATCCGTCCAATTTTGAGTACGACATGGAGATCGAGGGGACATCGAAGACTCCTGGCGAAGAAGGGCCTGCTATCGACCCGCCTGCCGACCCCCCTGTGAATCCGTTTGTCGACGCTGAGGTGGGACAATAAGTTGTATAATTTTGTCTTTCTTTTTCCCTCTCTCGACTGTATTTGCCTCCCGCGGACTGGCCACCGCATTTTTTGTAAGAAGTACCTAAATTTATGGTAAAAAAGTTTTTTGACCGGCCAAGTGTTTTGACCTCGGATATTTCCGAACCTTCTTGCGTATGTGTGTTGAGTTGGCTGGTTCTCTTGTAGGTTGCGGCTCCCCTTTCCGAGGTGGACCCCCGTCGTTCCGACGTGGCGTGGCTCCGGAGCAAAGTTGAGGCCCTGGAGGCCGCGTTGGTTTGCCACCGAAGGGGGGCTCGTGATACTGATGCGGCTTTTAACTTTTATCGGAATAAATCTGAAGCCTTAAGTGAGGAGTCGAGCCGGCTGAGGAGGGCGATGCTGGGTCGGGAACTCGGCGGTGCGAGCCTTGGACAGGCCGTGTTGAGTGCCTCGGTGCCGAGGCCCTCTTCTGAGAGGTTACTTCACGATGTCTTTGTGGAGAAGGAAATGGAGATACATCGTTACAAGATTATGCTGGGTGCCTCGGCATCTTCCTCCGTGGGTCGGCAAGCGGAGGGGGTTCCCTCTGCGCTGCTGCTATTGTAGCGTATGCGACCGGATGACGCCCAGAGCTCCGTGGCTGGGGAGTCGACCGTGGCTGAGTCCAAGGACCATCATAACGAAGAGAGGGTTCCTAGTCGCTTGTTCGGAGTAATCCCGCCCTTCATCGGACCCGAGGGGCCCTAAGATGACGACTTCCTCTAGTTTGAGATGAGTGGAGTGGTCCTGTAACGGTCTTTGTTTGTTTTCTCAGAACAAAATAAAAGGGTATGAATAAAGAATTCTGTTCCTTCTTTGCTCCGGCTAGTAGTGTAGTGAACGATGGCGGAGGCGAGGTTCGGCTCCACCGATCCGCGAGGGATCGAAGTGGGGCCTTAGGAAGAGTCCCTAGTTTGGATTCGGATTGAGCCTATCGAGGCGTTGGGGACGATACCGGAGTGAGGACTCAGGTGCCGATCTCATTATCTGGCGTTAGGATTTTGACAAAAAGAGATCTCTTTCGTATAAGATAAGGAGGGCCGCTAAGATGGCCCTGTACACATGAGTGTTTACACAAAAACATATTTACATTTAGCCAGGCTAGATCCTATGTTCGTCCTTCGAGGAGCTCCTTTAGGTGCTCGGCGTCGACTGGGATCTCCTCCCGCTCGGTGACAGGTTTGCCAGCAGGGTCGTCCCTCTCAGGTTTGAATTCGACGGCGTCGAGGGGGAGCATACCTCCCCCGACGGTGGTCATGTAGCACGATCGCGCTGCTTCTTGGCTGCCTCGGACGATGCCGACTCCTTGCGGGGTGGGAAATTTGAGTTTCAGATGGTAAGCCGAAGGCACCGCTTGGAGGGAGCATAGTCCACGTCGGCCGAGTATGGCGTTGTACGCCGCCTTGACGTTGACCACCATGAAGTCCATGGACTCGGTCCTCTTGACAGGAGCCGATCCTGCGGTAACGTCGAGGGTCACAATCCCTTCTATCACGACCGGGACGCCGGAGAACCCATGCAAGGTGTATCCGGCCGGCTTGAGTTTGCCTCTAGGTAACTTGAGATTTTCGAAGGCTTCGAGAAAAAGAATATTAACCGAGCTGCCGTTGTCGACAAGGATTCGGCGAACTTCACAATTAGCCATGTGGAGACTAATGACGAGGGCATCGCAGTGGGGTAGGCGAACGCCTTCGAGGTCCTCTCCTGAGAAGGAGACCGGCATCGGTTGCAGCTTGGGCGAGGGGTTGTCTTGGACAGCATTCACCTCTTGGATGAAGGCTTTTCGGGAAGTATTTGATTCACCTCCCATCGGCCCTCCGTGGACACAGTGCAAGATGAATGGCGTATCTGCGGCTCCCTCGGAATCGGGATCCCGACCCTGGATGCGGTTCGGAGGAGGGTTCGGAGGCGAGAGCCTCCGGTTCTTAGCATCTCGCCGATCCCGTGGGCCTTCTCGGGTAAATTCTCGGAGGTACCCTCTTGAGATGAGTTCTTCAATTTCGTCTTTCAGGGCCCGGCATTGGTCAGTTTCGTGCCCGTGATCTCTGTGGAAGCGGCAGTAGAAGCGCTGATCTCGATTCTTGTTGTTATTAGATCGGGGAGGTAGTCGGACAATGCCTTTGTCTTCGATTTCTAAGAGGATGGCGGATACGTTATGCATCAAGGGAGTGTACCTCTCGAAGCGGGGGACCGGCGGGACCTTCTTCATGGCCCCCGCGTCCCTCGAAGCTTTCTTTGATGGTTCGACTTCTTCGGCCTTCCGCTTTCCCTTCCCGGTGGCCTCCCTAGCATCTTCGGGGTTAAGGGCCTCTTCTGTCCTAATGTATTTCTCGACCCTGTTGAGGAGGTCGGGAAATTCGACGGGGGGTTTCTTCGCTAGAGAAGCCTTCAGCTGTCCATGACGGACGTTGTGTCGAAATGCAGCGGAGGCGACGCCAGGATCAAGGGAGGAGACCGACCTTGCCTCTGCGGTAAACCTCCGGACGAACATCGTGAGGGACTCCCCCTCTATCTGTCTGAGCCCAAGTAAAGAAGCGCTGGTTCTTTTGGCCTTCCGGCTGGTGACAAAGTGGGCAAGAAAATTGCCCTCTAGTTGGTCGAAGGAGTAAATGGAGCCGGGGGTGAGCTTCGAGAACCATTCACGAGCCGGACCCCGAAGGGTGGCGGGGAAGGCTCGGCACATAAGGGGATCCGAGGCGCTGTGAATCATCATGAGGGTTTTGAAACCCTCCATGTGATCAGCCGGATCTCCCTCGCCGTCGTAGGTCTCGAATTGAGGTGGTCGGAAATTCCTGGGTATTTCCACTTGGAGGATGGGGGCGGAGAAAGGAGGACGGACAGGTCTGTACCCCTGAGCCGCTCGTTGGCCACCGTCTCCTATGTGATCGAGGCGATCCTCCATTTCTTGGAGGCGCCTTAGGAGTAAGCCATCGTCCTCTGGCTGGATTGTTGATGGGCGGGACACGCTGGTCTCGGCGTCCGACCCAGTTTGGGAATGAAGGGTTTCCTCCCTGGGAGCCCGTCGGAGAGCCCCAAGAATTTCTCTTCGGAAGCCCTGGAACTCCCTGGAATGACAGGGGCCCCCTCGACCCTGTTCGGTCGGTCTGAAGGTTGCCTTCCGACGCGGCTGAGCGCTGGCCTCCGTCCCTCAGGCGGCGGTCTTGGATGGTTCGGGGCCGGGTTGGAAGCGGCCCTTCCCCTGCTGCGGGTAATCTGCCGGTTGACGATTATCCCTCGTAGGTCGGGCTGGACTTGCTGGGTGACGCTCCTTTGGGACCCCTGATGGGGAGCCCTGTGTTTTGAAATGCATGGCCCGGCATTGGCAGTTGGCGGTGGCGAATCCCGTCAGTTGACGGAGGAAGCGGCTCCCTTGCCCTTGGAGGCCATGAGAGTCCGGCTGTCGAGGTCCCTTGATGGTCTGGCTCGGGTCGGCTTCTGGAGCAGTGTTTCCCACAGACGGTGCCAACCTGATGCGATTTATTTCTGGGAGACGTGTGGATGCACCAGGTGTGAGTTCAGACTCTATTTGTATTTGAAGGAGAAAGTTGCTCGTCTGACGACCCTCGGCTGACCGGGCGGAACCTGCGGCGGGCTCGGAATGAGGCGGAGATCTGGGCTCGGATCAGAGGGTTCGGATCCGAGGTCTTGTGTACCTGCAGACGGTCCTGAAACACCGGGGTTTATCCCGGTGGCGGACCCTCCAACGATCTAGTCAGTCTCTGTGAGAGAGTAGCAATAACTAGGTGAATTTAAGTGGCAAAAGATTGATTACCTCAAAAGGTGGGTGAGGGTCTAGTATTTATAGAGAATTCCAGTCGGGTTTGGATCCGCTTGGGGGCCGGGTCTGAATCTGAAAGCCCATGGGCCTGACGTGGCAGAAGGCCCAGGGGGTTTAGGGCAGACGTGGCAGTACCAGGAGTGGTATAGGGCTGACGTGGCAAAACCCTTGGTGGTATTTGGAGCTGACATGGCTGATCATGGGTCTTCTGTGCTTTTGGGAGAATCGGAGGGCCTGGGCTGTGCCAGGTCATCCCCATGCCTCGCCAGGATGGGGGGACAGCCCGTGGGGCTGTCATGGATCGGAGGCCGAGGACCACTGAGGCTCGTCGGATACGAGGAGACCAGTTCTGTGGGGGTGAACTTGAGGTTCGGCACCGACCCTGCAGTGGCTCGAAGCCGAACTAGATTGCTGTTTTTATCATTTTTGAGGGAGAGTTGTATTGGGCCCTGGTTGGGCCCCAAGCCATTTTTACCCTACCACAATACCCATATTCTTTTAATTCGCATCTTCAACTCTATTTATTCTCATCTTTATTCAATTCCTTCATTTCATTTTTTGTATTTATCAATTAGAAGAACCATCTTAATCTATTCATTTCCACAAACATCTTTCAACTCATACTTCCAATGTAAAGTTTATAACAATTTTAAACATTACTCTTCATTGGAAAAGTCATTATTTAAATTGCATTTATCATTATTCAACTTTATTGTCTACACTTCTTCTTGAATACCAAATCTCTTTTATCTCTAGAAATAACTCCTAGACTTCCAAAATATTCTTAAAACAATGAGAAAATAATTTATTCTTGTTCCCCAACATTAGAGATATTTATGTGATTTTATCTAGATTTTATAACTCAAAATGGTGTATATAAAGAAAAAAATGAAAGAAAAGAAAAGAAAAGAAAGGGCCAGGTTCGAACCCCGCGTCCCTTGTACAGCACGCATGCCACGTGGCGCTCACAGGCACGGCGTGCACATGCTAGTCGTTCTAACCAAGTGCCCAACCTGATATACTATGGGTTATTTACTTTAAGTACCCACTCTCTGTTTATTTCTCTTTTCTTTATTTTTTAACTATTTTGTTTCCCATTCTTCTTCCCCAAATTAATATTATAAAAATTATATATTTCTAAGCTCCAGAATACTTCACTTATTAGTTTAACTATTTTTAAAGGGATTTATACTCACTTTTACACATATTCATCTTCTAAAGTGTATACATATGAAATTGATTTACAACGACCATTTCTTTTCTTCAAAAATAATAATAATAAAATTTGGATTTATGTACTACCCAAAGTTAATAATCTTTACTGATTTTATTCTTTTTATGAGAATTTAACTATCTCTTTTTCAAATTAGTCACTTTTCCTTTATAAAAGAATTAAAATGTCGATACAACTATGCTAATTTGTCTAACTTTCAATTAGTGTGATTTTCTTCATTAATCAACAATACCCATTTTATTTCCCCAATTTATTTCTAATTTCTCTTCACTAATTTTCACATTCCACATACATATTCTTGTCTAATTTTGTACGAGACAACCTTCATGCAACAAAAGAAACTCATTTTTTGCAATTGTACTTAATATGCATTCAATTATTCATTTCCCCCATTCTACTCTATCATTCGAAACATGTATTTTAATTTAACACACAAAACAACTCATGATAGTAAATTTCATCATATCAACAAGTATCAAATTTAGCAAGAATCATTAAACTAGACTAAGATTTTGCTACATAATCCCTAAACATGATTTCTAAGCCTAATTAGAAAACAAGCAAGACACCCACCTCTTTTTTATGCACAAATAGAAAATCTCCTAAAGGGAAGCTCCTAGCTCCACTCCAATGGCTTAGCACTCCTCCTAGCAAAAGCAACCTCCAAGCCTCCAAGGAAAGCAACCCCAAAATCCTTCCAGCTCTCTTTCTTTTTCTTTCTTTTAATTTCTTTAGTTTATGTGCAAATAACATACAATAGGGAGGGAGTTTATATAGGAATTGTATGGCTAGGATTAACCCCACTACCCAAATAACTACTCATGATCTCACCCCGCTCACCACTCTCTTCACTCCTCTCAAATGGGCCGGCCAGTGCTTCTCTTGTGCATGCACAAATGCACGTGCACGTGTAGAGCACATGCACACTCATTCATTTTTTTATATTTTGTTAATTTGTGTAGCTACTAGTTTGTTACAAGACAAATGTAAAAGTGTGTACAAATTAAATGTAGGTTCCCTAAGTGGGCTTCTTCGTGTGGGCTTCATTATATTTTTTATTTAATTTATTTCAAATGGATCTAAATTAGTCCTTTAGGCCTATGGGATCTAATTAAGAAAAGACAACTAAATAAGATAAAATAAATAAAAGGAAACTTATGCATAACTTACAAAAAATTTAGAATGTAAAAATGAGATGAAATTGCACGTGCGTTGCACGTGAAAAAATAAAAAAAATGTATTTTAATTTAAAATTTAACACGGGATGCTACAGGATATGGGCCGAATAAAGTCCAAGTTGGGCCAATATTTGGGAATAAGAATATAATGATAATCTAACGTAATTGTGAACAATGAGACTGTAAGTAACTAATAAAATTCACCTAGAAACTAAGTGGCAATTAATGGAGGAATTAAGCTGATGAGAAATTAACCTAAGTCGTATAAATTAGTAAAGGCGTTAGTTCTTGGTAGTGTGATTCATGATTGTAAAGACAAAATTGCCTTCCTTAAACTCCATATCTCTCCTCCGGTTGTCGGCATAACTTTTCTGCCTGCTCTGTGCGTCGCCTAACCTCTTCCTGATCAACTCGATCTTTTCTGAGTCTGTTGCACAATCTTCGGCCCATACAGCTGTCGCTCCCCTACTTCATACCAGCACACTGGAGTTATGCACTTCCTTCCATACAAAGCCTCATATGGTGCCATACCGATACTTGCCTGAAAACTATTGTTGTAGGCAAATTCCACTAGAGCCAAATGCCTCTCCCCAACTACTGCCAAAGTCCAACACACAATACCTCAGCATATCTTCCAGTACCCGGTTGACCCTCTCAGTCTACCCATCAGTCTGAGGATGGAAGACAGTATTGAAATTAGTCTTCGTCCCCAAAGCTACCTGAAGACTTATCGAAAAATGCAAAGTGAATCGTGCATCTCGGTCGGATACAATGGATAAGGGAACTCCATGTAGCCTCACGATCTCCCCAATATGCAACTCAGCTAGCTTCTCTATAGACCAAGTGAGATTCACTGCCAAAAAGTGAGCCGATTTGGTGGGTCGGTCCACTACCATACAAAATGCATCATTCGATTTGGAACTCCGGGTTTCTGATTTTCGGTTTTGACCTGCTGACAGACTGCACATCTAGCGACAAACTCAACCACATCCCGCTTCATCCCTGACCACCAGAAACACTGCTTGATGTCCTTATACATCTTGGTACTCCCCGGATGTACGGATAACAAATTGGTGTGTGCTTTCTGTAGAATACTCTCCTTCAGTTCTGCTTGATTTGGCACACACTACCGCTCTTCAAACCACAATACCTTATTTTTCACTTGAAATTCTGCCAACTTGCTGGTGCCAACCTGCTCTTTCATCTCCTGAATCTCCGGATCGGTCTTCTGACTATCAAAAATTCTTTCCCTTAACGTGGATTGAATTCTTAACTGAGCTAAGGAAGCCCCCAATCCTTGCAACACCACTTTAATTTCAGCTCGATCGAGTTCTCCTGCCAACTTTTCCTGAGATAAATGTCAGAAACAAGGCTAGAGTATAAGAGTAGGATGCATGGCGGGGGGATCGAACCCTAATATCAGGAGAACACGAACTTGTTGGGAAGTATGTAGTATGGGATGCATACATTTCCAGTGAAGTTGCATTTGGAAAAGTATGTAGTATGGGATGCATACGTTCCCAAATGGATTGCATAGAGTAAGTGCATTGTGTGCATTAAATTCTAGGGCATAGCATACACTGACACTTGTGGTTTGACTTCACATTTTCTTGTGGCGTTAAATATTGTTTGCTAAGATTGGAGATCACGGGTTTCATCCATATTGTGTCAGTTATATTTAACTAATGTGCCCACAGTTGGCTAGTGCGCAGGATTGCCTGATCGTGGGAGTGTCATTCGTGGAGCAGGAGACTAGAGTGGCGTGGAGTGATCAAGAAGAGATTGTTGATCAATGGCTACGTCGATTATTGATATAAGTATTGAGGTAATTCATCATTAAAATTGTGTCCTAATTTATTGTAATTGGCCCATAATTTTTTTTAATTTCCTGTGATATTTCTGTGTTGTGTACTCATTTGAAGGAAAGATCCTGGATGTGTCTTGAGTTCCTAGTGTATGGAACTCGGGGAACTACAAATGCAAATCCGCCCTGACAGAAGTCTCATCAATTTGAGCGAGCATTTCTTTAGCATTTTTTTTAGTCGGCTCCGACCCAAGTCCTAACCTGTAGCGCCCTGAATTTCTAATAAATAAAATTAGAAATAAGTGGCACAATTACCAGCATCAACTTCAATTGTAATTATAAACATAGTACAAAACACATGGAAAATTAAAACTTTTTATTACATCAACTCTTTACAACACATCGGAATTCAAACACTTTAAATTACAATTCTTTATAACATGATGAATTTCAATTTTTAGTTTACTCCAAGCTCTTTCTTAATTCAACTTTACCCATAACTGTCAACTTGCAAAATCTGAATGAAAAGTGGGCATGTCAGTTAAATGCAAGTGACGTCAACTATAGTAATAGTGATACTTTCCAACCTCACAAACACAAGCAATCATAATTAATACATGTTAGTAATAATGGAACATGAATAACATGGCAGTAATAGATGGAATATAAAACAATGAACAATGAAACATAAAACTACAAGTGAAGCTAGGCTACGTGTCGAGTGTAAGAAAACAAAAAAAGCATGCATAAAAACGAGTTAGAAAACACAAATGCATATGATGATTGTTAATGCATACTTGTCAGATTTTATGCATCCCATTCTACATAGTTTCGGTGTAAGCCCTTATCGTTCTCCACTTTATAGGGTTCAATCTCGCATTATGAAACTAACTTACTTCAGTGATTACTTTAAGATTTAGATTATTCTGTGAGTATCTAGCCCATGCCCCGATAATTCCGGAGGTCAATCTATATTCACATATAATTCTGGAGACTATTTCACTCACACATGGGAATCTTCGAGAACACCCCACACTGCAAGCAATGGTGCCTCATCACACGAATATCCCATGAGCATCGTCTCGATCCCGATAATTCTGGAGATCAATCCACACTGCAGGTAATTCTAGAGACTATTTCACTCACACCTCGATAATTTCGGGAATTATCTCACACCGCAGACCATATGAGGCCCCCTACCCATGTTTGCTCTTATTTCATCACAACTTCAACTTGCGTGTGTCCTTAGGTTGATTATTATTAATTAAGTCACAATTCTCCTCTATAGTTGGTGTACCCTGTCGGGCTCAATTCAATTAGCTCAACAACAAAACCCCATTGGCCAAATATCCAAAAAATCTCAACTACCGGCATGTTAGGGTCCCACTCAACCTCTAGATCCCCAAAACTCAAAAATATTATCTCAACATTTCTTGGTATTTCATCAATCCAAATAAGTCAACTCACAGCGAGGTTTCCCTCAAATCCAATAGTCAATAAAACCAAATACTTCCAAGTACAACTGTATAATTTGTCAAAACTAAAACGAAGTGCGAACAAAACTGAGATCATATACTCTCAAAACAGTGTAGAATAAATCCAATATAATACTCTTGGAAATTACGAAACGTTCACTCTCCATCAAAACTTAAGAATTCACACTCTCTGAAAGTGGTGTAATTTGAACTAAATTGCTTTGAAAAAAATTAGAGAAGTTATCTTTGCATATTCGAAGAAACAACCGTTCAAGAAATAGAAAGTTGCAGCAAAACAGATGTGAAAGTCAGACACAACGGTCGACCGGCAGACACAGTTATAAAACTGCGACCAACCGACAATTTTTAATGAAACCAACAATTTAAATTCATGGCAGTTGTTACCTCTGAATCTGGTGTGGGGGCAAACAGATGAAATTTGTGAGTTCGGGGAAAAACCTGAATAGCGAATCCAAGCCTGTTCGTCGGAGTTGGGCTGCTGACTCCCACCGTTCACCTGCAAGGAAGTGCGATACACCGGGGTTGATCCCGGCGACGCACCCTCCGACGCTCTTGCTAGTGACCAGGAATTTGATTAAGAAAGAACTTTAGTTGGCAAAAGAGTGATTAACCTGTAACAATGGTAGGTGGGAGGTATTTATAGTCGCCATGGGGATTTGATTAGGGATCTGATTTCCTGTGATCCTGCCAGGAGTAAAATCCTCATGATCAGTTTAGGAAACTGATCCCTAATTCCCGGTGAGAGGATAACGGTGGATCAGGCCCGTTGATTTAGTCAAATCAGAGACCCTGATTTCCTCTTGCTGGTCTGGGTTTGTCTCGGGTCGGAACCCGTACCCAGTTGGAGTGGATCCGTTCGTGGTTTATTGGATCTGTGAAGGGGAGATCCAGTGCCCGTTTCAGGCCCGTTGGTGGGTGAAATTACCGTTTTACCCCTGGGCTTCAAGATTCGTGCCTGATTTGGACGGCTCCGATTTAACCCCATCTTTAGCCATATCACGAGCCCCCCACTCCTAAAGACTGAGTGTGATCAGCCTTTGAGGAGTAGTTTAACTGTTTCAATGGCTAGTGGAGTTGTATCGGAGTCCGAATGGAGGGTTTTGAATCTCGAAGGGGGCAGTGAGGTGATTTTTGAAGCTGTAAGCTGTTTTAAGCTTTTCTGAATATCCGATGGTTTTTATCTATTTTTTCGGATTATTTATTTAATTTTGCAATGTGTTAACCACTCGTTCGGGGGCCTTAACAGTACATTCTAGGCAATAATTGTTCGTTCGGGGGTTCAAAAATATTCCCCCGAATTTATAATTATCTTCTAGAATTTTTTGTTAATTTTTCGGAATTTTTAGTAATTTTTTCACAATTTTTAAATAAATAAAACGGTTAAAATAAATAAAAACTAATTTTAATACCTATTTATGGTGTGGCTTGATCTGGATCGTTGATCTCGCACAAGCGCGAATTTCTGAAAGATCTGGTGGTTGTAGTCGCTCGGCAGTCATTTTCTCGCTTTTGGAGCTCGGAACGACACTTGCTCGGTCAACCGACCGGGGGTCTGAGGGTTCAGCTGTCCGAGCGACGTGGCACAATCTGAGCCGTTGGATCCCAGCACGAATCTCGAGACGGGCTCAGTTTCCAAGAAAATGCTATCTTGTCGTTTAGCGCACGTGGCACGATCTGGACCGTTCATCATCAGAAGCACGAATTTCTGGAAGATCCAACGGTCGTGGTCGCTCGGCGGCTTTTTTCTCTGTTTTGGAGCTCGGATGGGCACTTGCTCGGTCAGCCGATCGGGAGTATAAGGGTTTGGTTGTCCGAGCGACGTGGCGCAATCTGAGCCGTTGGATCTTGGCACGAATCTCGAGACGGGCTCAGTTCCTAAGAAAATGCTATCTTGTCGTTTAGCGATGCTGGCAAGATCTGGGCCGTCTGATCGAGATCTTACACGAATGTTGAGGAGAAAGTGACTTTTCTCCGTTTTGGGGCTCGGATGGGCACTTGCTCGGTTAGCCGACCGGAGGTCTAAGGGTTCGGCAGTCCGAGTGCGATCTGAGCCGTTGGATGGTGGCACAAATCTCGAGATGGGCTCAATTCCCAAGAAAACGCTATCTTGTCGTTTAGCGATGCTGGCAAGATCTGGGCCGTCTGATCGAGATCTTACACGAATGTTGAGGAGAAAGTGACTTTTCTCCATTTTGAGGCTCGGATAAGCACTTGCTCGGTTAGCCGACCGGAGGTCTAAGGGTTCGGCAGTCCGAGTGTGATCTGAGCCGTTGGATGGTGGCACAAATCTCGAGACGGGCTCAGTTCCCAAGAAAATGCTATCTTGTCGTTTAGCGAAGCTGGCAAGATCTGGGCCGTCTGATCGAGATCTTACACGAATGTTGAGGAGAAAGTGACTTTTCTCCGTTTTGGGGCTCGGATGGGCACTTGCTCGGTTAGCCGACCGGAGGTCTAAGGGTTCGGCAGTCCGAGTGCGTGGCGCGATCTGAGCCGTTGGATGGTGGCACGAATCTCGAGACGGGCTCAGTTCCCAAGAAAATGCTATCTTGTCGTTTAGCGATGCTGGCAAGATCTGGGCTGTCTGATCGTGATCTTACACGATTGTTGAGGAGAAAGTGACTTTTCTCCGTTTTGGGGCTCTGATGGGCACTTGCTCGGTTAGCCGACCGGAGGTCTAAGGGTTTGGCAGTCCGAGTGCGTGGCGCGATCTGAGCCGTTGGATGGTGGCACGAATCTCGAGACGGGCTCAGTTCCTAAGAAAATGTTATCTTGTCGTTTAGCGATGCTGGCAAGATCTGGGCCGTCTGATCGAGATCTTACACGAATGTTGAGGAGAAAGTGACTTTTCTCCGTTTTGGGGCTCGGATGGGCACTTTTCTCCGTTTTGATCCCGTGTGTGTCGAGCCATTCGACTTGTATCGAAACGTTTTGCATTTTCGCCAACCGCTACTGCTCGGTTACAAAGTCGTTTGGGCTTTCGTAACGCCTCAAGAGCCGATCAAGAGTCGCGCCTTTACATTACAAAGTCCAAGAGACTTTTTCTTTTACTATAAATTTTCACTCCCCCACCCCCAATCTCATTATCCACTTTTACTTTCTTACTCAAGTTTTTACTCCTCACAATCAAAGTTTTTAGCTCCTGGGTGGCGCTGCTAGCTGTCGCGGCAAGGCGTTTCTTTGCTCCGGCAAACTTTTCCGACGTAACAGTCATTTGAAGGTCAGTCTCTCTCCTCTCTCTTTAGAAAAAATGGTTAAGATTACTTCTTCGGATGAGACCCCCGCCTCGGACCGAGTCGTCAGCCGAGCAGGTAAAGAGAAGGAGGTGGTAGAGCCGACCGAGCAGACCGTTGTCCGGCAGAGCAAGAGTGGCGAGGTCGCCGAGCCACCCCAGGAGGTTGTAGCGAAGTCCCAGAAGGGCAAGGGGGTGGTTACGATCATAGAACAGCCGAAGACGGCAGGGGAGTTCGGTCGGCAGCCGATCGTTCTGTCGAGTGTGGGGGGAGTTCGGAGCTACTCCGAAGAGATGCTGGAGAAGGTGACCCAGGGCACGGCCAAGTCGGTAGAGGAGAACGAGCCGAGAGAGTTGTCCGAGGTCGACCATATCACTTCGGTTCTTACGGAGGCTGATCTGCATCGGATCCGGACTGGATTCCAGATCCCTGCCGAGTATGGGCTTCTTCTCCCTAGACCAGGTTTCCGAGCCTGCACGTCGTCTTCGGCCGACACGTGCATTTTTCCGCTCGACTCCTTGGCCGCCGGGCTTCGTTTGCCGTTGCACCCGTTCATTATCGAGGTCCTCAATTGGTACGGCCTGAGTCCTGCCCAGCTGATGCCGAACACTTGGAGGCACGTCTTGGCGTTCGTTCTTCAGTGTCAAGAGATCGGCGCCAAGCCGAGTCTGTTCCTCCTTCGGAGCCTCTACCGTCCTTGCTAGCCGAACAGGAACGAGCAGAGGTTCTACCTTTCGCCGCGGACAGGCGTGAAGTTGATCGAGAACCCGGACTCAATCAAGCATTGCAAGGAGAGGTACTTCATTGTCCGAGCTCCCGAACCCTGGGCAATTCCGATAGCTTGGTCGAGGGATGGCCTGCCCAAGCGAGCAAAGAAGGAGCCAGTTCTTAGTGACGAGGAGACGGAAGTCCTCAAGAAACTCCTCGGCCTGCCGACGCTTAGTTGGAAGGACATCACCGAGGAGGCTTTGTTCTGAGGGGGTCTCAGTCCGATCGACCCCAGTACGCCTCTGGTATTTTTACATTTTCCTCGAAGTTTTTGAAAATTTTTCTAAGTTTCTTCATTCGGTTTGTGCAGAGTCTTCCCACATGGACTATAGGGCGTTGATGGCGAAAGCCAAGGCGGATAGGGAGCGGGAGGCGAAGAAGAAGAAGAGACCCTCGACAGGGCCTTAGGGCGGCCGAGCGCCGAAGATACCTTCGGTCCCGAAGACTGCCGACCTGCATGTGGTCGTGGTCCCGGATGCCGATCCCGAGCAAGACCAGGTCGCGGCCTCCGATCCTCCTGCCTCGGATGCACCGACTCCAGCGGCGAAGATAGATGCCCCCGGCTCGTCCAGCGGCACGTTCAACGTGAGCGCGGCGTTATCTCTTCAAGTTCTGCCCCTCACTACTGAAGCGGAGAAGATTCTGACCGAGGAGCATAAGCGGATCTTTGTCCCCGACTGGCAAGTGATGAAGGTCGACAGCTTCTTGGGGGACGGCAATATTTGTATGCAGGCGGTGAAGCACCTGCCGACCCCAAAGGACCGAGCAGCGCTTAAGTCCAGGGAGGTCGGGGACGCTACGATGCAGATCGCTCGGAACACGATGTCGGTAAGTAGTCCGAACACTTTCCTCTTGAAGCAATTTTTTCGAAATTTTCTAAGTTTTTATGTCCGGATTCTAACTGTTTGTTCTCTTTTCAGACCCTCTGCCACTTCAACTTTTTGCTCGAGGAGTTCGCGAGCAAAGAACAGGAGCTGACGGTGCTGAGCGACCGAGAGAGGTCGGAGCGTGCGAAAGCTGTGAAGCTGTTGGAAGCCGAGCAACTCCTCTCGGCAAAGCGCGGTGCCGAGGTGGCAGGGTTGGAGGCAAAGCTGGCCGAAGCTATGCAGCGGACGGTGGACGAGGTAGCCCAGCTCGAGGCCTCAGAGAAGGAGAATGCCGTGCTTAAGGAGGAGCTAGCCAAGGCACGGTCGGAGGCGGAGGAAGCTCGGAAGAAGACCGAGAAGATCAGGGCTAAGCACCACTCGAAGGTGGCAGAGGCGAAGAGGGCTGTCCAGAAGGAGGCCGAGGAGCACATGTTCAAGAACATGGAGGATGCGTACGGCCGAGCCCTACTTCATATCGCAGCTTGGAACCCGGGGTTCGACACCTCCTCCTACCATTTTTACGACCCTGTGGAGGGGGAGGAGGAGCTTCCTTCGGCAATGCTCGGCTCCGAGGGACAGGCTGACGATGTCGAAGGCACGGGTGAGACAGAGGCCGAGGGTGAGGAGGAGGGCAGCTCCGAGGACGACGACGAGGGCGAGGACATGGAAATCGCCGAGGGGTCGGCAGGCCCAAGCGACAAAAAGGTCGACCCCTGACTTGTTTGCTTCTTTGGTCTTCTTTTTGCCCTTTTTTTTCTTTCATGTGTAAAGCCTAACTGCGGACTGGCCACCGCTCTTGTAACGCTTTTTGAGTTTTGAATGAAAACACTTTTTGTTTGGCCAAAAAATTCTCCAAGTGTTAGACCTCGGATTTTGTGTTTGACTAGTCGCAAAATTTCTCCAAGTGTTGGGCATCGGATTTATCCTTGCTTTTCAGGTGAAGTTTGGTCCGATCACGGAGGTTTCGTATCTTCGTAAGGAGCTGAAAGAAACGAAGCGAGCGCTTACCCATAGCCAAGAGAGGCGATTTTATATGCTCTTGAAGTTGGAGGAGATAAAAGCGGCTGCGAGGGGGTATTGCCGTGAGTTGAAGCAACTACGGAAACAACCTCAAGCTTCTTGTCTCGAAGGTGAGAAGGAGCGGCTTCGTAGGGAGCTTTTCGTTGTCGAGCAGAAGAATAACGAGCTCTTGGCCGAGATCTGTCACTTGGAGGTGACGGAGAAAGAACATTCGGCGGAAGGAGAGAAGTTAGCTTCCGAGTTGGAGAAGTTGTCATCCGAGTGCCAAAAGTTATTGGCCAAGGTCGACAAGCTTAGGACTATTACGATAGACAGGGGGATCGAGGTCACCCATTACCGACGTCTTGCGACCGATAGTGCCGACGTTGCGGGCTCATCAAGACCTCCTCGTTTGAAGATGTCGACAAAGGATGATGTTCTGAGAGATAGGATTATCGAGCTGGAGGAAGAGATCGCGTCGCTCAAGCCTCTGCCTGAGAGGGCCAACGTTCGTAGTACGTCGTGTACTCCCGAAGAAAGCGAGAGAGAGATTACTTTCTACGAGCTCGCGACTCGTTTGCCTGCGATGAGGCGGAGTCCTGCTGACGCTCAGAGTAGTGTAGCTGTCTCGTCTAGCGGCGCCTCAGTTGGTGCCACAGTTAGAGTTAGCGGCGAAGGGGGATCTCGCTTCGCTGGTTTGGATTCGAGCTCGGAGGTTAGGCGTCGCCGCCCCCGCGTTCCTTGAACCGGAGCGTTCCCCTTCCGAAGAGGCACTAAACAAGTTGTATTATGTTCCTTTAAGTTATTGTAAAAACCCTGCTGTAGCATCGGTCTAGTTGAATGTAAGGCTACTTTATTTGAATAAAAACTTTTGCTTTGCTTCTGATGCTGCGTTGAGGATATTGGCTTCAAGTGTTGGCCTTCGGCAATGTTTGAAATTTTGTTGTTTGTCTCTTCTTCTTTTCAGCTCGTGGTGGTAGCTCAAGACGTCGAGCCCTGTAACGCCCCGATCTCCCCGTAACTGGGAAACCGTGACACATGCCAAGATCTTTCCTTCAATTAGTCTCGAGACACAGAAAAACTGGAAAATTTAAAAACTTTTTCTTCAACACAGAGTTACTACGCAGTAATTACAAATATCAGTTTGTACTACCAAACTGTACTGCCTGCCCCTTTTCTTTTTTTTTTTTTTTTTTTTTTTTTTTGACTCCAAAATCAATTCTTCCAATTTCTATATCACTTTAAACATAAACTAAAATAGTTATGTTTCAAAGAAAATTTGGACAGAGTCTCCCTTGTATTTTTTGCCCAAAACACAGAAAAGCTTACGAAATTTTGCTTTAAATTCCGTAGCTTACATCACAGGCAATAATAATATGGGCTCCCCAGGCCAAAATGAGCATCATCACACAGGCAATATATATATATGCTCTGGGGGCCAAACTCATAACGGTTTAACAAATATTAATTAAAAAGCATAAATCCTTTTGAAAACGTAGTAAGTTTTTAGAAAATAACCTGTAAAAACCTACCACGACGCCCGACACTCCACAACGAAATGGGTACGGGTCGAAACCATATCCTGCTACCTCACACTATGCTCTTCCTCATCATCCTCATACTTATACATCAAAAATACAATTTAAAGCATAAATTTTTACTATTTACAATTAAAACATAACAACAAATTATAACTGGAGCTCCACTCCACGGAACCTGTACCTACACCTCACCTCTGCACTGCTGAGGACCTATAACAGTAGGGACCTAGGGTAGCCCAGGGACTCCCTAACCCCCAAACACTAAGGGGTTAGCCATTTCTGGTGTGAGTATAATTTATTAAATAAGTAAATAAATTAAACTTACAAGTAAAAACACAACGAACTCACAATTTCCAAGATAAACAAATCTTACTTGACATCTGAATGTGTAAACATCATAAATGGGATTTCACATCAAATACTCTCTGAGTCATCACCTGTATGTATATCTATACCCGCTCATAACATACTTATATTTAGTAACCATTTGAATAACCACTCATAATACAATATTGATTTTATTTCCTTATATCACACATCACATCATAAACATATGCCTTCATCCTCATACTACCACATTCATTCATGTCCAACCTAACATCTCATTTCACCTCACCATTTACTTGTATTTTATCACAATACACCCCATATCCCAACATCGTTTTGGCAATAACATATCACACGCCAAGCCGATAGCTTGGGTAATAATCACCGCACATCCCCAGGCCCAACTTGGGTAATATCACATCACATCCCAAGCCCATAGCTTGGTTATTAATTTACTTCAACTATCACACTCGCAATTCATTCGAATGGAAAAGACACGTGTACATATAATTTGTGCCCGTGTACCTTATGACTTAAACTCTAATGCAAAATTACCAATACAACGATGCTCTTATTCTAATGCAAGATTACTAATGCGATGATGCTCTTATTCTAATGCCAGCAAGTCTCCGAAGCAACATGCAGCCCATACTACATGCGCCCATCTCAAGCCGTTTCTCCATATATAGGGATTTGAACCCGCGTTATGAATTTCTAATTGTACACAGCCTGTTCCTGACAATACCACGTGACTAGTAAGGTTGCAGACGTGGTCAGTGCTACCAAGGCAGTACGCTCATGGTGTCTATGTTGCCACTACCACCCTGCTAACCGAACCTCATTCCAAAATCCAAAATCATAGGGTCTCGCAAGCGCAGGGTAGCGCGAAGCCTACCCTGTGGCACCCCCGGGGTCTCGCAAGCGCAGGACTGCACATTGCATCCTGTGGCACCCCAGCCACGGTATTTCAGGAATTAACAGACGAGATACGCAACCCGTGCTCCCAACTCGTGAGACGCCACCGTACGTATCCCTTTGACGGGAAGGTACAACCCAATATCACCACCTAAGGCCTGCCTCGATGGACAAGTTGGTCGTAAGGCGCCCCCTACAACCGACTCCTCTCTTTTCGGCAAGGGTCTAAGTAAAATGATCTTTATAAGTCACTACCTTAATGATGTGCCTGACTCGAACAATCCTAGAGATGACAATATTATAAACACAATATGCTAGGCCTTAAATTGGACCTCGCAAGATAACTCTACTAGGCTGCTCAACCTAGACTTTCCCAGAATCCCTCAGGATCCTGTTCATGGCCTATCGATCCAAGACCCCGGCAATACGAACGCATTCGCATGCTACTACCTGAACTTGGATTTCGTCACACTCCGGTCCGCAATCAACCAACGGTTAAGATCTGACGGCACCCGCGAAGTGACTCGTCCACAGTCCCTTAGGAGTAAGCTAAACACACGTCTTGATGGTCGATAGCCCTAGGGCAATGCTATCACCCTAGATGAGCACAACAACTGCGTATTAGCTAAGAAGCTACATACGAGTAACCAAAAACACATACGAGCTAAACAGCTACGTCTGGGACCAACAGCTACATACGGGTCAGTCGAGCCGCGTATGAGACAACAACATGCATACGAGCCAAATAAGCTCCGTATGAGACCAATATCTACATACGGGCCAATCGAGCCGCGTATGAGACAACAACATACATACGAGCCAAGTAAGCTGCGTATGAGACCCACAGCTACATACGGGCTAGTCGAGCCTCGTACGCGCAAAACCACATACAAACAACCATACAGGTAATCAAACCTAGAAGCAACCAACTGTGCTTACTAGCAAACTTGATCTTCTATAATTAGAAGCAACAAAAGAATCTACTATAATTAACTTAAGCATGGTATCCTTCTAAAATCAACTCATCATGGCCTATCTACTATAATCAACTCAAACATGAGCTTCTTTCTAAAATCGACTCAAACATGATATTCTACTACAACTTAACCATGGGTTTCTTTGAACCTTAGAACAACTACTCATCTTAGCATGGGTTCTTCTCTTAGAATCATTAACTACAACAATCTTTAAGCATGGTAGTTCTCTTTTTGACATAGCACACCAACTCAAGCATGATATTCTACTATAACTCAAGCATGATCTTCTTCATGGTTCACGAGCATGAATGGGTTCCTTTTGACATAGACAACACTCATCTTTATGTTATTTTCTCAAGTTCTACCATTCATACTTTTTATAGGATCCCTTTGATCCATAAATTTATATCAATACTTTAGTTTATTCGAACTTCTTCAAAAACATCAAAATACGTATATAAACCATACACACCATATTTTGATATCATCATCTAAATATAACTCATCCATTATATAGGTTTTTATATACTCAAAATAGTTAATTTCACCATATTTTTACAATCACAAAAATACGTAAATAAATCGATACTTACTTACTTCTTTAAACCACAAAATACAATATTAATATACTAACTCACTATATTTTTATAATCAAAAATACATATAATAAATTAGTACTCACATATATCTTTAAACCATGAAAAATATATAAATAATATAACTCACAAAATACATATAATAAATCATACTCACAGAATTTTAACACACCAAAACACATAATAAATTAACTCACCTATTCATCAACCCACAAAATATATAAATATACTAACTCACATATTTTTCAACCACAAAATATATAATAAACCAACTCACCATATTTCGCGAAGATTCGAAGCGTCGCCATGCCACCCCGCATCCGAAGTCGCGAATATATCCTATCACCAAATTTCAAGCAATTAAAAAACCAATCATAAAAGCTAATAACACTATCCCCAAATATCACACAAGCGTTTACTGAACGCTTGGGATATACACGTGCGATGCACGTGATAATCTAATGCTTACGGTATTTTCATTCCCAATTAATTACTAAAATCACCCCCAAATAATCTAATAGTCCAACTGAAATTTCTATTACTATACGAGAATTAATCCATACCCATATAGTTCTCTTTTACAAACCCAAAACCCTATTTTACTAACAACTCACAATCTCTCTAACAACCTACTAATCTTTCACATCTACAATTTCCAATATCTCTAAATCTCCCTACCAAAATAATTCTACTCAATAAAAATTAACCCAACTAATTTCTATACAATAAAATAGTTAGGGTTTATACCTTCCGAAATCCAATCGAAAATCCGACAACACCACCATGTAGAGAATCCCTCCATTAATCTAACCCTCAACTTAATTTGGATTCCATGGAGAATTAGAGGGGATTTGAGGTGGGGAAGAACCGTCGATGGGTTCGTTTTGATCGGGAATGGAAATGGAAGGAGAAGAAAGAAGGGAGCGGACGGGGGGGGGGGGGTTTCCCTTCGGCTGGCGTGAACGGGAGGGGGAAGGTCGGGAGAGGAGGTCGGGGTGGTGTGGGGGTTCATTTGGGTTCGGGGTGGGGAAGAACAGATCGGAGAGGGAGAAGGGAAGAAGAAGAGAACGGGAGGTGGGGGATTTCTTCCGATCGGTTGGGACGAACGGGAGGAGGAAGGGAGGGAGGTCGGTGGTGGGGGTTTTCATGGGTTCGGGATTGAACGGGAATGGAGAAGAGAAGGAAGAAGAAGGAGAAGGGAAAGAGAGAGAGGGGGGGGGGGTCTTTTGTAAAAAGGTGAATAATTAATAATAAATTGATAAATATCTAGGGGAATGTTTCATATAAGCCCTCTAACTTCAATACATTTCAAATAAAGCCCAACTCTCTATTCTAATAATTCCAAACAATACAAAATACATTAAAAAATACTTTGTAGATAATCCGTATAAAATAATTTAATCTTGAAAATAATAATAATATAAAATAGACAATATATCTTATATTTCTCAATTAAGATATTTTTTATCAGAAAATCCATGATCGCGCGAAATTCTCAATCGCGCACACATTTCGATGCAAAATAGCCATATGCTATTTTCCGGGTCGTTACATCACTCCCTCCTTAGAATCGTTCTGTCCTCAGAACGCTGCTAGTGGAGAGGAAGACAACCTCACACATCAATGATTCACGAGACATTTTTCCCGAACCATCTTCAGTTCCTCGAGTGACATTCTCGAAAATTGGTCTTCTACCAAGTTGAACTGTTGTCCTTCCGCCTCTTGGACAGGCCCACCATGAATTTGATGGTGACATTCTTCTGCTCCTGCTCTAGAGTAGACAGTGGCTGCATTGCCTTGCTCTACCCTTGTCCACAAGTGATGTCGATTCACTCATTGATTACGACTTCTGTTAGTTGGTGACCACTCCCTCCTTAGAAAGGACGAAGTCACACATTGCCGCTTCAGCCCCTGAGCAGCTCCTTTTGGTGACCTTACTAAATTGTTAACACGATTGCCCTCTGTCTGAGCAAAATTTCCTCCATGACGCCCCGATCTCCCCGTCGCTGGGAAACCGTGACACATGCCAAGATCTTTCCTTCAATTAGTCTCGAGACACAGAAAAACTGGAAAATTTAAAAACTTTTCTTCAACACAGAGTTACTACGCAGTAATTACAATTATCAGTTTGTAATACCAAACTGTACTGCCTGCCCCTTTTCTTTTCTTTTTGACTCCAAAATCAATTCTTCCAATTTCTATACCATTTTAAACATAAACTAAAATAGTTATGTTTCAAAGAAAATTTGGGCAGAGTCTCCCTTGTATTTTTTGCCCAAAACACAGAAAAGCTTACGGAATTTTGCTCTAAATTCCGTAGCTTACATCACAGGCAATAATAATACGGGCTCCCCAGGCCAAAATGAGCATCATCACACAGGCAATATATATATATGCTCTGGGGGCCAAACTCATAACGGTTTAACAAATATCAATTAAAAAGCATAAATTTCTTTGAAAACGTAGTAAGTTTTTTTTTAGAAAATAACCTGTAAAAACCTACCACGACGCCCGACACTCCACAACGAAATGGGTACGGGTCCAAACCATATCCTGCTGCCTCACACTATACTCTTCATCATCATCCTCATACTTATACATCAAAAATACAATTTAAAGCATAAATCTTTACTATTTACAATTAAACATAACAACAAATTATAACTGGAGCTCCACTCCACGGAACCTGTACCTACACCTCACCTCTGCACTGCTGAGGACCTATAACAGTAGGGACCTAGGGTAGCCCAGGGACTCCCTAACCCCCAAACACTAAGGGGTTAGCCATTTCTGGTGTGAGTATAATTTATTAAATAAGTAAATAAATTAAACTTACAAGTAAAAACACAACGAACTCACAATTTCCAAGATAAACAAATCTTACTTGACATCTGAATGTGTAAACATCATAAATGGGATTTCACATCAAATACTCTCTGAGTCATCACCTGTATGTATATCTATACCCGCTCATAACATACTTATATTTAGTAACCATTTGAATAACCACTCATAATACAATATTGATTTTATTTCCTTATATCACACATCACATCATAAACATATGCCTTCATCCTCATACTACCACATTCATTCATGTCCAACCTAACATCTCATTTCACCTTACCATTTACTTGTATTTTATCACAATACACCCCATATCCCAACATCGTTTTGGCAATAACATATCACACGCCAAGCCGATAGCTTGGGTAATAATCACCGCACATCCCCAGGCCCAACTTGGGTAATATCACATCACATCCCAAGCCCATAGCTTGGTTATTAATTTACTTCAACTATCACACTCGCAATTCATTCGAATGGAAAAGACACGTGTACATATAATTTGTGCCCGTGTACCTTATGACTTAAACTCTAATGCAAAATTACCAATACAACGATGCTCTTATTCTAATGCAAGATTACTAATGCGATGATGCTCTTATTCTAATGCCAGCAAGTCTCCGAAGCAACATGCAGCCCATACTACATGCGCCCATCTCAAGCCGTTTCTCCATATATAGGGATTTGAACCCGCGTTATGAATTTCTAATTGTACACAGCCTGTTCCTGACAATACCACGTGACTAGTAAGGTTGCAGACGTGGTCAGTGCTACCAAGGCAGTACGCTCATGGTGTCTATGTTGCCACTACCACCCTGCTAACCGAACCTCATTCCAAAATCCAAAATCATAGGGTCTCGCAAGCGCAGGGTAGCGCGAAGCCTACCCTGTGGCACCCCCGGGGTCTCGCAAGCGCAGGACTGCACATTGCATCCTGTGGCACCCCAGCCACGGTATTTCAGGAATTAACAGACGAGATACGCAACCCGTGCTCCCAACTCGTGAGACGCCACCGTACGTATCCCTTTGACGGGAAGGTACAACCCAATATCACCACCTAAGGCCTGCCTCGATGGACAAGTTGGTCGTAAGGCGCCCCCTACAACCGACTCCTCTCTTTTCGGCAAGGGTCTAAGTAAAATGATCTTTATAAGTCACTACCTTAATGATGTGCCTGACTCGAACAATCCTAGAGATGACAATATTATAAACACAATATGCTAGGCCTTAAATTGGACCTCGCAAGATAACTCTACTAGGCTGCTCAACCTAGACTTTCCCAGAATCCCTCAGGATCCTGTTCATGGCCTATCGATCCAAGACCCCGGCAATACGAACGCATTCGCATGCTACTACCTGAACTTGGATTTCGTCACACTCCGGTCCGCAATCAACCAACGGTTAAGATCTGACGGCACCCGCGAAGTGACTCGTCCACAGTCCCTTAGGAGTAAGCTAAACACACGTCTTGATGGTCGATAGCCCTAGGGCAATGCTATCACCCTAGATGAGCACAACAACTGCGTATTAGCTAAGAAGCTACATACGAGTAACCAAAAACACATACGAGCTAAACAGCTACGTCTGGGACCAACAGCTACATACGGGTCAGTCGAGCCGCGTATGAGACAACAACATGCATACGAGCCAAATAAGCTCCGTATGAGACCAATATCTACATACGGGCCAATCGAGCCGCGTATGAGACAACAACATACATACGAGCCAAGTAAGCTGCGTATGAGACCCACAGCTACATACGGGCTAGTCGAGCCTCGTACGCGCAAAACCACATACAAACAACCATACAGGTAATCAAACCTAGAAGCAACCAACTGTGCTTACTAGCAAACTTGATCTTCTATAATTAGAAGCAACAAAAGAATCTACTATAATTAACTTAAGCATGGTATCCTTCTAAAATCAACTCATCATGGCCTATCTACTATAATCAACTCAAACATGAGCTTCTTTCTAAAATCGACTCAAACATGATATTCTACTACAACTTAACCATGGGTTTCTTTGAACCTTAGAACAACTACTCATCTTAGCATGGGTTCTTCTCTTAGAATCATTAACTACAACAATCTTTAAGCATGGTAGTTCTCTTTTTGACATAGCACACCAACTCAAGCATGATATTCTACTATAACTCAAGCATGATCTTCTTCATGGTTCACGAGCATGAATGGGTTCCTTTTGACATAGACAACACTCATCTTTATGTTATTTTCTCAAGTTCTACCATTCATACTTTTTATAGGATCCCTTTGATCCATAAATTTATATCAATACTTTAGTTTATTCGAACTTCTTCAAAAACATCAAAATACGTATATAAACCATACACACCATATTTTGATATCATCATCTAAATATAACTCATCCATTATATAGGTTTTTATATACTCAAAATAGTTAATTTCACCATATTTTTACAATCACAAAAATACGTAAATAAATCGATACTTACTTACTTCTTTAAACCACAAAATACAATATTAATATACTAACTCACTATATTTTTATAATCAAAAATACATATAATAAATTAGTACTCACATATATCTTTAAACCATGAAAAATATATAAATAATATAACTCACAAAATACATATAATAAATCATACTCACAGAATTTTAACACACCAAAACACATAATAAATTAACTCACCTATTCATCAACCCACAAAATATATAAATATACTAACTCACATATTTTTCAACCACAAAATATATAATAAACCAACTCACCATATTTCGCGAAGATTCGAAGCGTCGCCATGCCACCCCGCATCCGAAGTCGCGAATATATCCTATCACCAAATTTCAAGCAATTAAAACTCAATCATTCAAACCAATCATAAAAGCTAATAACACTATCCCCAAATATCACACAAGCGTTTACTGAACGCTTGGGATATACACGTGCGATGCACGTGATAATCTAATGCTTACGGTATTTTCATTCCCAATTAATTACTAAAATCACCCCCAAATAATCTAATAGTCCAACTGAAATTTCTATTACTATACGAGAATTAATCCATACCCATATAGTTCTCTTTTACAAACCCAAAACCCTATTTTACTAACAACTCACAATCTCTCTAACAACCTACTAATCTTTCACATCTACAATTTCCAATATCTCTAAATCTCCCTACCAAAATAATTCTACTCAATAAAAATTAACCCAACTAATTTCTATACAATAAAATAGTTAGGGTTTATACCTTCCGAAATCCAATCGAAAATCCGACAACACCACCATGTAGAGAATCCCTCCATTAATCTAACCCTCAACTTAATTTGGATTCCATGGAGAATTAGAGGGGATTTGAGGTGGGGAAGAACCGTCGATGGGTTCGTTTTGATCGGGAATGGAAATGGAAGGAGAAGAAAGAAGGGAGCGGACGGGGGGGGTTTCCCTTCGGCTGGCGTGAACAGAAGGGGAAGGTCGGGAGAGGAGGTCGGGGTGGTGTGGGGGTTCATTTGGGTTCGGGGTGGGGAAGAACAGATCGGGGAGGGAGAAGGGAAGAAGAAGAGAACGGGAGGTGGGGGATTTCTTCCGATCGGTTGGGACGAACGGGAGGAGGAAGGGAGGGAGGTCGGTGGTGGGGGTTTTCATGGGTTCGGGATTGAACGGGAATGGAGAAGAGAAGGAAGAAGAAGGAGAAGGGAAAGAGAGAGAGGGGGGGGGGGGTCTTTTGTAAAAAGGTGAATAATTAATAATAAATTGATAAATATCTAGGGGAATGTTTCATATAAGCCCTCTAACTTCAATACATTTCAAATAAAGCCCAACTCTCTATTCTAATAATTCCAAACAATACAAAATACATTAAAAATACTTTGTAGATAATCCGTATAAAATAATTTAATCTTGAAAATAATAATAATATAAAATAGACAATATATCTTATATTTCTCAATTAAGATTTTTTATCAGAAAATCCATGATCGCGCGAAATTCTCAATCGCGCACACATTTCGATGCAAAATAGCCATATGCTATTTTCCGGGTCGTTACAAGCCCACTCGCTCGGATGACCACGCTCGAGCCGAGGCTGGCTCGGGGGTGACGAGGCTATGCTCAGCGAGGTGCCGAGAGCGGCTCTATGAGGTCGAGCTGGGATTGCGCCGAGCCGAAAGCGAGCGGAACCAACTTCAGCTCATCTTAGGTCGACGAAAGATCGAGATCCGGTGTCTGGAGAGCAGGATCGCCGAGATGACCCCCATAGGAGAGGACGAAGGTTCGCCGACCGCCTTTAGCGACGCCCTTCGGATCCACTGCGTTCGACACAATTTGTCAAAAATAATGGCGGAGAGGGACGATCTGCTTTCTGAGATCCTCACTTGCAGACTGTTGAGGCAGAGCTTCGGACGGAGGGAGAGGGACTGACGGCCGAGGTTGCCAGACTGACGACCTAACGGGACATTGATGATCGTTTTTAAAGCCAAGTGTAGTGGGTCGGCATTGTAATTTTTGTACTTTAAGGCCTTGTAACCTTGTTGTATGGAAGAGTCACTTTGCACTGTATCCCAATTATTAATAACATTTCTTTCTCGAACTTGCATGTCCTTTGTAGCTTTGTGTAGTTGTTTTGTTTGTGACTGTGTTCATCGCGCCGAGGTCCCTGAGCCGACCTCTTGCTCGTTCGACGACATGAGCGTTCGGCCAGTGGTGCCGAGCAGCGTTTCGGTCTCTTAATCTTGCGAACTTGCGAGATGAGTAGAGCCTAGTGTTGGACTCCGAACCATCGTTAGAGTTCAACGGTCGTGGGAGCAATTCCGAATGGCGACCTACTCCTAGTCCGCTTAGAAGCGAACTTGCGGAGTAGAGTCGAGCCAAGTGTTGGACTCCGGAACCATCGTTAGAGTTCAACGGTCGTGGGAGCAATTCCGAATGGCGACCCACTCCTAGCCCGCTTAGAAGCGAGCTTGCAGAGTAGAATCGAGCCAAGTGTTGGACTCCGGAACCATCGTTAGAGTTCAACGGTCGTGGGAGCAATTCCGAATGGCGACCCACTCCTAGCCCGCTTAGAAGCGAGCTTGCGGAGTAGATTAGAGCCAAGTGTTGGACTCCGGAACCATCGTTAGAGTTCAACGGTCGTGGGAGCAATTTCGAATGGCGACCCACTCCTAGCCCGCTTAGAAGCGAGCTTGCGGAGTAGAATCGAGCCAAGTGTTGGACTTCGGAACCATCGTTAGAGTTCAATGGTCATGGGAGCAATTCTGAATGGCGACCTACTCCTAGTCCGCTTAGAAGCGAACTTGCGGAGTAGAGTTGAGCCAAGTGTTGGACTCCGGAACCATCGTTAGAGTTCAACGGTCGTGGGAACAATTCCGAATGGCGACCCACTCCTAGTCCGCTTAGAAGCGAGCTTGCGGAGTAGAATCGAGCCAAGTGTTGGACTCCGGAACCATCGTTAGAGTTCAACGGTCGTGGGAGAAATTCCGAATGGCGACCCACTCCTAGCCTGCTTAGAAGCGAGCTTGCAGAGTAGAATCGAGCCAAGTGTTGGACTCCGGAACCATTGTTAGAGTTCAACGGTCGTGAGAGCAATTCCGAATGGCGAACTACTTCTAGCTCGCTTAAGAGTGAGCTTGCAAAGTAGAATCGAACCAGGTATTGGACCCCGAAGGCGACAGTCGCCACCGATTGGTCGAGGGAGGCGATCGATCTGACCTCCGCTGTGAACCTCCTCACATAGTCCCTCAGCTTTTCTCCTCTCTCTTGACAGAGGTGGAGCAACGAGAGGCTGGTCTTCTCCGTGCGTCTGCTACTCACAAAGTGGGTTATGAAGAGCATTTCGAACTGCTCAAAAGAGCAAATGGAAGAGGGAGCGAGTCGGGAGTACCATTCCCGAGCCGAACCCTTGAGAGTGGTGGGGAAGGTTTTGCAAAGCATGACGTCGGAAGCTTGGTGGATTAGCATCAAGGTCTTGAAGCTTTCGACATGGTCAACGGGATCCGACTCTCCCGAGTAAGTTTCAAACTGCGGAGGCTTGAAGCCCCTCAGGATGGGAGCCTCCATTATGGTCCGGGAGAAAGGGGGTCTGCCGGGGCGGACGGTCCTTCCCCTCGACTCCTCCTCCTTGTCCATTCGACCGATGCGCCTCTCCATCTCGTGGAGATGGCGGTGAGGGCATCGTCCCTCCGGTGGTAGTCAAACGATCCCCTGGACTCGTCTTCATAGGAAGGGGAGCGGGGACTGCGACGACGATAGTCCTGGGATCGGCGAGGACTATGATTGTGTTGCTGGTGACTAGGAGCCGGGGGAGGAGTTATGGACCGGTGGCGAGGACTTGGGACCCGTGGAGGTGTTGGAACCCTTTGGGCATTATTATTGTTGGGGCGAAGGTTGAGGGCCTGCAATACCGTCGCCTGGAATTGTTGAAACTCGGCACGAGTGATGGGTGCCTCGTCGTTCCTCGGATGATGTCGAACAGCAGGGGAATGTGGCCTCCTTCTACGACGTTCGGGAGATTCCCCCCGTCCTCTTCGGTCCGGAGACCTCCTGTCATCTCGGCGATGAGGAGATCGCTCACCTTGATGTTGGCGGGAGACTCCCTCTCGGGCCCGCTTCTCATCTAGGCGGTGGCGAAGGTCCTCATCCTTCTGCCGATTTAGAACGGTGTTGCGGAGGTCGGAAGCTCGAGGATTGATGGAGGCCATGGAGTCTGTAGAGGCATTGTGTACTGAAACATGGTCTGGGTGGAGAGGTTGCTTCTGTTTTCGCTGGTCATGACCAGTGGGACCATTAGGGGGTTGTTGATTCAGAAGAGGGTGCTGGCCCTGTGGGAAATGGTCTTGGACCGAGGGAGGAAGTTGCTCGGGTTGCGGAGCAGGATGCACGGGGACTTCCTCTTGCTGGTCGGTGGGGTTGGGTCCACGGTTGGACCCCCTAGACCTGACCCTTCTGGGAGGCATGGCTGGAGGAGAGCTAGTCGACAAGGAGAGGAGGAGCTGCTATTCGTCTGATTTTTCCCACAGACGGTGCTAATCTGTTACCGCTGAATCTGGTGTGGGGGTAAACATATGAAATTTGTGAGTTCGGGGAAAAACCTGAATAGCAAATCCAAGCCTGTTCGTCGGAGTTGGGCTGCTGACTCCCGCCGTTCACCTGCAAGGAAGTGCGATACAGCGGGGTTGATCCCTCCGACGCACCCTCCGACGCTCTTGTCAGTGACTAGGAATATGATTAAGAAATAACTTTAGTTGGCAAAAGAGTGATTAACCTGTAACAATGGTAGGTGGGAGGTATTTATAGTCGTCATGGGGATTTGATTAGGGATCTGATTTCCTGTGATCCTGCCAGGAGTAAAATCCTCATGATCAGTTTAGGAAACTGATCCCTAATTCCCGGTGAGAGGATAACGGTGGATCAGGCCCGTTGATTTAGTCAAATCAGAGACCCTGATTTCCTCTTGCTGGTCTGGGTTTGTCTCGGGTCGGATCCCGTACCCAGTTGGAGTGGATCCGTTCGCGATTTATTGGATCTGTGAAGGGGAGATCCAGTGCCCGCTTCAGGCCCATTGGTGGGTGAAATTACCGTTTTACCTCTGGGCTTCAAGATTCGTGCCTGATTTGGACGGCTCCGATTTAACCCCATCTTTAGCCATATCAGCAGTCGACTGGCAGCCACAGTATGAAAAACTGTAGTCGACCGCCAATAACCAACTGGCGAAAGCCTTATCGTGACGGTCGACCACAACTGCACGTTCAAAAGAACTGCAGTCGACCGACACGCAATCTGCAACAACCTCTTGAAATTTGCAGATTCTCTCAAACCGATACATGTTCAAAACTTCGAATACGTGATTTCAAACGATGAAAACCTGAGATAAAGCAAGTGCATCTTGGGCCAAAACAACACAATTCCTGCATCAAATCAAATCCTTATTAATTTCACAAAAATCCCAAATTTGAAATTATAACTTGAACAGACATATTTTTCAAAGAAACCTTTTGTAATAACACTCGAATATTATCAAAACGCAGTCAAGATCTTTCCTCATGCCAAATATAAAACTCTAACGCATTTAAAACTGAGACTACTCTTGAATTATACATTCGTTGGTCAAAATATCTCAATCCATCCAACTCAACATTTAGTTCTTTCACTCCTCATTCAATTTAAATCCAAAACATTTAATAAATTCTTCATCTTCAGTCCCAAAACAGTAACTACATAGGAATAACAGCAACCCATAGATTCTTTATTCATTCATGTGCATGTATGATGTTATTATTCAATTTGCATCTTATATATACAAGATATGAATCCACAAATCAAGAAATTCTCACACAAGCAATGTTTAGATCTGTAATAGTTAGATGTTAATTCTACAAATCTCATACACATTCAATTCAAACATGATTATTCAAACATGGCTTAAGAAAGTGAAAATCGTGTGTATCTTATGCATCAACTATCTAAGCATAGAAAATTACTCATAAATTCATATTTCTTCGCGAAGGATGTTGATTAGTTATTTATTCTATATTCACACATCATATCACATAATCATACAACTTCTAATCATGCATTCTACTTGAACAATTTACAAGCATATAGCAAACAAGAGGTAAGAAAGCATCATCCACCTCAAGAAGACTTAATTGAAGCACAATAATAATCGTAAAGAAAAACCCCTTCCTTCTCCTTGCAAAAGTCCAAGATCAAAGCTTTAAATTCCAAGAAAATAATGAGAAAATAGATTTTGGGTTTCGCAACAGAGAATAGCGGTTGCTGCCCCTAATATAGGCCGGGATTTGGTCCTCTAGGGTTTCACAAAGTTTACAAAAATACTCATCAAGAAAATTATTTATTTACATATATGGATTCTTCCAATTATTAGTTAATCAAATCAATTTAAAATAAAATTAAATTAAATCCCCTCACTCTCCTAATTTGGCCGACCAATATGCACAACCCAGAAAAACCTGAAATCAGGAGTTTTTACTCCAAATGACAATTTTGCATAAAAGTCCTTCATTTTTTAGTATTTGCAAATATGTCATAAGTTATTCATAAAAATCCAGAAAATTTATAATTAATATCCACTAATAAATATTAGATTTTCTAAATAGATTTTCTGACCTTGTGTTTTCCAAGAAAAATATTTGCACGTGTTTTGCACGTGCAAAAGGATAAATTTCAAAAAAATATGTTTATTAAATCACAAAAATTCATTTTAAATCATTTATTAAATTCAAAACATTATTTAAAACTCTAGGGTGTTACATAATGTAACCCCTATCCCCGATTATATGGGTTATTATTTTTTTTTGTGTCTTTGATGTATTATTTTTCCCCTAATTATTGTATCTGGACCTTTGTCTCGTTGTGGGCTTATTAGCTTCCATTTAATTATTTTATTATTGTATTCCTTTTTTTTGTAGCCCATCTGCACTCAAGCCCAACTCCTTATCCTATTGGGTATTGGGTCCTAGTCTGAGCTACCCACAACCCATTCCCCTAACCAACCAAGACCAATTCTCCCTCAAATCCCCCAACTTCCCACGATCTTCTCTCCCCCACTCCCGTTAACAAACTCACCCCACTCCCGTTACTCCATCTATCCCCCGTTCTCTCTCCCTCTCCTTCTCTGTTAAAACAAACCAAACAAAAACAACAGATCAAACAAAACCCAAACGGAACCCCTTCCCCCTTCTTCGACTCTTCATCTTCCCCTCTCTCTGTTTCGACAACCGCCCAAACCCAACAGGGATCCCCATCAACTTTCCCTTCGTCTTCCTTGCGTTCCGCTTGCGCGCCACAACCGAGCACGCCACCTTCTCCATCGCTGCACCCATCACCGAAGGGCCATCGTCTTCAACCTCCGAAGCGCCATCCTCATCATCTTCGCCCGTCTTCGCCAGCGTCGCCATCCACCGAGGCTTCTTCCCTCCGTCGATGCACCCAGCTCCACCTTTCGATCACTCACCGCGACCCCTCGCGAGCGCTTCCCGCTCGAACCAATGCTCCGCCACACCCGAACCTTCGTCTTCCTCCACATCGTCGACTTCAGCCTCCTTCGCAATGCCACCGAGAACCCGAAGCAAGGCTAACTCTACCATTGCCATCGCCTCGCCACCGCATCTCGCTCAAGCCCCATCGTCGACGCCCCTCCGGCGCCATCCCTGAGGTCCCCTGCCGCCGCCTGTTGGCCACCGCAAACCAGCCGCCGTGACAGTCGCTCGTCTCCTCTGTTTCGAGAGAAAACAAAGCATTACAGCTCGTTCGCGTCGCCTCGCCATCCTCCACTCGAATCCCCACAGTCGAGCACTCCTCGTCCTCGCCTCCGTAGCTTCATCTCCTCTCGAAGCTTCACTCCGTCGCACGCCCTCAACCTCGACGCTCCTCAACCATCGCCTGCGCTCGCCTCATTCGCGTCGCCGTCCTTCTCAACGTCGAATCCATCGCCGGCATTGCATCTCCTCACTCTCTCGCTCGCCGGTTCGTCGAAGAAGTGAACGAAGAAGAAGAAGAACAGCGATCTGGGCGGGATTCGACCTCGACCATCCGATCGCTTCAGGATCCGTGCGATCGAGATCGCTGTTCCGTGTTGTGCCCACAGCGAATCCCACTCGCTGTTTCCTGTTCAGCTCGGATCCGCTGCGCGGACAGATTCCATTGGCTACCATTTGCTGTTTGCTGTTCTACCCGCGCCAGATCCCAGCTGCTGTTTTGCTGTTTTGGGCTGATCCAGTGTGGGGAATAGCTCTTTGTTGCTTGCTTTTGGAGTTTATACGTACGTACTTTGCACGTGTCTCTTGGGATTGTTCCCCGGGATATTGATCCCGTTATTCTTAAATTATTCGAATCGACTACTACGAAAAAGGCAAGTCCATTGAACTAATTTTTTTATTCTAGTTCAAATTAATTGACCTCCTGCAAGTAGTTCCATTTTTATTATCTTAAATTGCCTTGTGTCCCTTCTCGTTAGGAGTATTGAGGGTTTACACGAGCTAACCCGACATACTCTTGACCTCTTATAATTGTCCATTGACTCAAACCTAAGCCCATATAAATATAATCGATATGAATAAAATGAACAGAAATGTATACAAAGGAAATGAATGGTGATTGAATACAATGATCGATTGAGATATTGTGACTTGAACAATGACATGATAAATGGACTTGTACATGGTAATGAACATCCTAATTATTGTACATTGGTGTAATGCATTTCATGATACAATAACCTATTGTTTATCGACTTGAATGAACATATACGTGATAGCTTTTATAATTCCTGCTGCCTTGTCCTTCTTGAACTGAGGTTTCGACCCAGTTATAATTGGAATTAGTTAAAATAATATAAAGAGAATTATTGTTTCAGATTTACTATTTCATGTTATTATTGTGTAATGTATCATATTGCTGCATCATTATCGTTCCCTTGACATCCTTATATACACTTGCATGAGCATGAATGATTTAACAATAAAATACTAAACAAGCCGGGGTTATAAGGGTTGACCTAGTAGTGGGAAATCTCAGAAAATGTACTCGGTAAGGCCTATATTGATATCGTATTGACATGGAAGGAGAAGTAATGATTGTGAATGATTGATTGAATAATTGGAAATTGATTGATTGCAAATGGTAAATGATTGTTATTGAAACCGAGTACACGCTCTGTAGACCCCACCACTATGTCTCAAACGTACACTGTTTTGCGTGCACCGAACCTGTAGTATGGGATGCAGTAGTACGTGCACTAGATAGGAGAAATAACACTCTAATGAACATAAATTGACATATATATATTTTATTAAGACCGTTGTTTGTTAATGCTATTATTGTCCTTGCAAACTTGATCTTGATTCATATTCCTTCATGTATCTTGTCCTTTACTCTCTGCTTTTCACTACTTGCTGTCCGTACTTGCTCTAAGGACAAATTATTCTTTCTTTTTAGATAATCAAGTACAGGTGAGCCAAAGAGAATTTCTAGGAGACATTGATGAGCAGATCTTCTACAATTAGAGCAGGAGTCTCTCGAGTTATTTGGTAAGTCCTTATATTCCAGATATGGTTATTGAATTTCATTCTAGTTTATGTGATTATGCTTTCTACGTGGTTGTGATTCATTTTCTTATATTGTTGAATTAAGACTGGTACAGCTTATGGATGATATGAGTTGGCATACTTATATCCTTCGCTGGGCCTCAGTTACGTGCCTGTGTTCCTGTATTCCGGGAAGCGGGGCGTGACACATAACCAAAAAATGATATTAGCAATAACTGTCAATTATTGAAGACTTGATTAATAATGCATGTATACTAAAAGTTTTTTATGATTTCTCTCAATTCATATAAGAGCATCTGTAGTCGTTGTTACCCATTTTTTGGGTATTTGGCAAATGGATATAGCAAATTTGGCTGCGCGCTGTAGTGGTCGAAAGTGAAAATTTGGCCAGACGATGGATTAACTCTCGTCTCAATTTTTTTTTTTTTTTTTTTTTTTTAAATTTGGCACTAAAAGACAAAAAAAAATGGGAGAAAGTGTGGGACGGTGGATTATACACCGTCCCAACACTTTTGTCTTTAGCACAAATGTGAGGGACGGTGTATAATCACCCGTCCGACCTTTTTTTTTATTCGGTTGGGACGGTTGATTATCTATCGTCCGATACAAAAAAAAAATTAAAGCGACAGAATAGAATCTTTCGTCCGGTAGATAATCCTTCGTCCGGCTATATTTTGGCAATTGCCATTTCGCTTGCCAAATATGGCAGGGTACTGTAGCGATGAAACCCAAAATTTGGGTATTTGGCCAACGACTGCAGGGGCTCTTTTCCCTCCAAATTTTAGGCATTTTGGATATATGGCAAACGACTACAGATGCTCTAACCCAACTAATAGTAGCTGGACTTTTTTTCACTTTGATAGATTGGGTAAGGTATAACCGCTGAAAGCATTGAGAGTAGGGATGCAAATGGATTTGTATAAGATCCGATGTGTATCTAAGTTGGATGCGGATACAAATACAAATATCCATATCCGTTTAATTTGGATAAGGATTCAGATTGCATTTCCAAATTTTGGTCAGAAACAGATTCAGATGTATCTAAAATTTTCGAATCGGATTAGAATATTCGTAGCTATTCTATTAATAATATGTTATTCATATGTATATAAAATTTTGAGCATTGGCTCGCTTGTTACACATCTGACGTTAACATTTTTGTCCATAGATTCAAATCCTTGTTTCTATTTGTTAGATATATTGTTAGTTTGTTAGATATATTGTTAGATACATATGGTTGAGATTGAACTTGTACCCCTAGATAAACTGGTCTTAATACCCAATAATATCCATTCATCTTTTCTCTTCAACTCTCTGTTAACCTAACATGGTCTCAGAGCGAATCCTAATCCCTAATCTCCCTGCTTAATCCTAATGACCCACGGCTAATCTCCATCTTCTTCTTCTCCATTGTCTTTTCACTGAACCCATTCCCGATCCACTCCAAAATCCAGATCCGCAGCAAATCCCGATCTCGCTGCCTTCCCGATCACCTCCCTACCAGCCTCCCTCATCTCCGTCATACCGAATCCCGACTACCACCATCGCTCCCCCATCTCCATCATTCCGACCCTTGACCCATTTTTCCACAAAAAAAAAGAAATCCAAAACCACATCCCACATCCTTATCCCGATCGGATACCCTTCCCGATTTTCAAAACCAACTCCCGAGCTTATCCTTCTTCCAAATCCAGATCCCACTCCCAAATCCAAGTCCAAAATCCACTTAAAAATTATATTCAAATCCAAATCCAAAATCCACTCAATCCCAACTCCAAATCCATGTCTCCTTCACGTACCCAAAACCCAACTTCCAGATCCAAATCCGAGCCTGAATCCGAGCTTAAAAAAAAGAAAGAAAAAAGAAAAAAGAAAAAAAAACTTTTGCAACCAGGTTCTATTGCTTCTACATCACCATGGAGTCTCAGTTTCGTCAGTACCTTTCAGACTCTACCGACTTCTCACCTGTTAAATTCTGTGAGGAAATTAGCAATTGGGAATTAGGGTTTTATCTCTAGATCTAAGTTGCTTGAGATATTCACCCTAGGTATCAAAATTGGAATACCTAGACTGCTATCACAAGCCAGTATTTATTTCTAAATACTGGTTTGGGTATCGGGTTATAAGCCCACAAACCCGCGTTCCAATATCCAATCAATTGTATGTTCATTACACGTATTGCACATATGCACGTGCTATATTTATATAGAGAGAATATACCAATATATCCAACAATCTCCTCCTATATTCTCAATATATAAAGTACAGGATTATCTCATCAGATCAGTATACAACTGACTGGCTGATAGCAGTCTATAAAGGAAAAGCATCATAAAGGTATAGTTTCATAAGAACCAATAGAATTATAAAACTGAATAGTTCAATCAAGACTAAACCAATATAATTAACTAGTTCCAAACCATATCCAATTCAGAATAGTTCACAAAGACTAAACCAACTGGAATAATCTGTCATCGTTTCAAAATCAAACAAAGCAAATAAACTTCAAGAACAAAATATGAGTTTTAAGCTCATGAACACAAAAGTCTTAAACTCAACAGAAGTTTTAACAAGCAAGTGACTAATTTATTCTAAAAAGAAATAAATTGAAATTCTATCCTTGCACACTGCTTTATGTTTACTCCTCCATTTTGAGCAAATCATTATTTTTGAAATCTATGTTGACAGATTCAACTCCTCCATCTTTGCTAGCTTATTGAAAATAAGAATATCAAGAGACACATCTCTAAGAATTCCAACATATTTCACAAAGTATCTAGTTCCACCAAAGAACTTAGTACAATTCATAATTAGCTTAGCAAAAATGTAACGCAAGCATCACAATCAAGTATCTTTAATAAGTAAAGTACATGAACTTTATAGTTTCTACACAAGAACCATACTATGTTTCATATTGGAATGAAAAGACTGCCGTTTCAATCATGGTTTAACATTGAATCATCAAAATTGGAATGAAACATGTAACCATAAAAGACATATCATCAAAATTGGAATGATATTTAGGACAATTTAATCATCAGAAACACATCGACAAGTTTTCATGTTTCGTATTGGAATAATATAATTATTCTAAGTAAATTTCTAGATATATAATACCATCAAAATTGGAATGACATTATATATTTGTGGAATTTATGTCGAATCATCAAAATTATCTAAAAACATGTCAACTGCCTAAAATTGATGCTTAAGTTTGAACTTCTCTATGGCTCCAATTGGATTCTAAATTTCAAAACAACTTGGATGTTAAAGCTTTTTACTCAATAGCTTTCAACTCCACTTTCCGCCACAGTTTTGATAATTAGATCACTTTCAAGTCTCTTAGCAAGAGCATTAGCCATACTTGTCGCAATTGCACTTTATCTATGAGAAAGTTCAACTAGGCTTCTTTAAGCCTTAATATACTCCTCTTACTATTATAGAGTGAGTTATGAGCTACAGTGCATTGTAGCTTGATAGTCTCATAACAAAATTAGAGAATTACTTAAACTTCTTAATGGATAACTAGCAACAATTTCTTCAATCCATTCAGCCTTTTCCCCTGCAGAGGATTACACATAGAGGTCTGATTTTATGGATGATAGCACAGTGCCTGTTTGCTTTTTATTTCCATAACATTTCTGTTTCTCCTAGTGTAAACACATATCTACTAGTTATCGACTTTCACTAAATTCTGAGCAACATAATGCATCAGATCAACCATTCATTCAAAGAATGACTAGAGTAGCACAAAGCAAACTCTTGAATACCACTCAGGTATCTCATTAGCCTCTTAAGGGCACTCAAATGTGTATGGGATTATTAGTGAATCTGCAGATCATACCTACCTCAAAGGCTATGTCTGTTCTAGGGCAGATTTTTGTATACATGAGACTGTCAATTCTTTTAGAATGATCTACATATTTCATAGTTGCACCATCATTAGGTGTCAACCTTTTATCATAATCATAAGGTGTTTCAAAACACACTTTCTTTCAATCACTATATCCCCACTTTTGAAACACATTTCGATTTGATGAGTTTGGCTAAGAGTTATCCCTTGCCAACTGAAAACTCACCCTTATACCTATGGTGTCCACAGTACCTAGGTTTCCGTGTTGAATTCTTTGGATAGCATAATTTAACTTCATTTATAATAGAGAGGTCACTTCCAAGAACTTGCATGTCAACAGAACAAGCAAATAATAGCCACTATATTTGACACACCACAAAGTTGAAGGCACTGATCTGAATTACTTGATTCATATACTAGGCTCTTTCAAAAATTTGTCAAATTATTTATCTGTTGGCTATACATGTTTTAAGAACATACAATGATTTTACTATATTGTAAATCTTGTTCACTAAACATATTAGTTCAAAACTTTCCAGTACAAAACTGTTCAGTACAAAACATCAAGTACAAAGCCTTTTAATTATCCTTTATGAATGACAAAATTTTCAATAGATGTAAGGGTAAGAAGAATACTTCTTGTAGCAATATGACTCTATCACATTTTATTATTAATTGTCTTTTATTATTAATTGTAGCCTTTTATTATTAATTGTCTCATTTGTTAAACTCAACTTATACATACGATTGACAATATATGCACTTTATAAGAGTTAATACAAAATTACTCTATCACATTTTTCAAAAATTATTTGCTTTCTCTAATGGTTCTAACAATGTCCACTAGCTCAAACACATTGAGCAAAGAGTTCTTTCCTTTACTCGTTCTTCATCATCTTCATAACGCTAAATGAGATAATGACTAACATATTATAATTCAACTTTGCACACACAGTACAATGAACGAGAGGGAACACAATGTAACTAGTAGAGTCATATTCTACATTAAGAGATGCTCTCTCCTAAGTTACAGACATTTGTTATACATCTCATACAATTTTATTTTATTTTAAATTTTAGAGAGGCAAATATGTAATCTCACACAAACTACAAACAATGGATTTGTCAAAATATCTATACACGTAGTATGATAAAGCACTTAACAACCCTAAACATGCTAGTTTTCCAGAGTGAGAATAACTATGATCTAAAACTCTCAATCATATGATTAAATGCACAAAACGTTAACACATTCATCACATGAAAAATACTGAGAAAATTAAAGTAGATCATACCGACACTTCAAGTTAGAAGTGGTTTTCCAAATTCGATGGAGAAGCCTGCGTAGTGCAGACTTATCATACCATGATGCAAATCCATCGTCTCCAACATACACAATTTGTAGGTAACATTAAAGTTCCTACATTCATCAAATTGTTAAAGATTAGCCAATTAAACAAATTATTAGCACAATCTAATTCTAGCAACAATTTAATTGGAGATCCGAATTTTATAGTCAACATACAGTTTAACTTATCAAAATAGATATTGTGTTTTAGCACATAGCCAAAACAACTGTTCAACAACTTGTATTTAATTTAAACAAGTGATTAAAACAGTCTTGAACTTAACCACTTAGCATCATAGTAATTCTATAATTTAAAACATAATTTTAGAACGAGTGTTTTGAACTTCCAGCACATAGCAAAATATTTAACAGGAATTTAATACGAGGAAATTAAAGAACTTATCTTTCACTGTCTCTTCCCCTTCAATTGATTAGACTCATCTCTGTTGGGAACAAATCCAAACAACAAAGCATTCTGCGCCAAAGAGATCCAGCATCGAACACCTTCTGTGTGTCTTAACAGATCTGATGATGAGATATAAGAATTCTCTTCACTGTCTTCTTCTTCAATTAGGGTCCACTGTAGATCTTCTTCAATTAAATTCCACAGACAGATCTTGAAGAAGAGAGAGATAAAGGATCTTCACTGTCTTCTTCTTCTTCAATTAGGGTTTCACATAGATCGAAAAAGAGAGAGAGAAGGAGTCGGCGCCTGAGTGGGACTGCCTTCGACTGCGATCGGAGAAGGGAGAGAGAGGAACCGGTGCGACCCAGTGGGTTTCGGCGCCTGACGACTCGCAACGCGATCGACGTGCGACGAAGCGACGGGCGGTCGGCTTCGCAGCGGGTCGGCGAGCGATGCGTACGGCGAGCGACGGACCCAGCGACGCGATCGGCGAGCGACGGCGTTAGGGTTCCGATGTGATCTGGCGGCTACTGAGGGATCCAACGGGATTGAACAAAACCGATGGTATTCCCCTTAATTAATCTCACAAAATTAATTAATATCTCAAGATTGTTAAATTCTGTGAGAAAATTAGCAATTGGGAATTAGGGTTTTATCTCTAGATCTAAGTTGCTTGAGATATTCACCCTAGGTATCAAAATTGGAATACCTAGACTGCTATCACAAGCCAGTATTTATTTCTAAATACTGGTTTGGGTATCGGGTTATAATCCCACAAACCCGCGTTCCAATATCCAATCAATTGTACGTTCATTACACGTGTTACACATATGCACGTGCTATATTTATATAGAGAGAATATACCAATATATCCAACATCACCTACCTCCCGTGGCCTCCGCACCAGTCCCATGCCTCCTCCTGACCATCACAACACCCCGTCTCACTGATAGCTCAGTCACCTTTGCACTATTTGCAAACAAACTGGTCACTTAGAGTGTGCTTGCCGTATTCTATTTTGTAACTATTATCAGAAGGCTGATCATTCTGATAGCAATTACTTTATCCAGCATTCAGAGATTCTAGTTCAGGCCAAGCAACAGCGATAACAAAATGGTTTACCTCCTCACCATCCTCCTGCCACTATATCTCCTACCATGGCCGTTACTCCAGCTTTGTCATCTTTTGCTGATTAGGTCAACCTTTAGCATCTCCTCGTTCAGCTAGAACTCTAGATCTCAGGTCAGTCTGCCATTGTTGGCTCCTTTGCCCCTGCTTTTTTTGTTACTCCTTGTATGAATTTTTTCTAGGTTTTAGATTCTAGTTCACACATCATCTTACTAGTGATTATACATTGCTCACCACCAGCACTGCAATTCCTTCTCACTCTTCATCACTACACACAATCGATGGCTCACTACTTCTCACTACACATTCATGATTTATTAGCTCTCCCACTCACATTACCTTTTGTTATTTATGCTTCCCATTTATCCAAGATTCTTATTTCCGTTAGTGTTCTGTGCAATAGTGGCCTTACCGTTACCTTCGAATCTTTAGGTTGTTCTATAAAGGATCCACCGACTGGACAGACGATTAGGCACAAGGGATATCATTGCGATGATCCCTTTGCACATCGCCTCTGTATCCCTCGTCATGTCTCATTTGTGGAAGACTCCTCTTACTACTTGTCATCCCCTCAGAATGTTCACTTTCTCGATTCCCCGGTTTCTTTGATTACCTTCATGGCACATCTTCATGAGTTCCCTTCGATCCTACCCCTCTAACTCCATTCTCATCTCATACATATAGGGCGCGTGTGGGAATCCAAAAAATTAGGGAAAGGAATGGAATACTGCGGATAAGCCCATCTTATCCTATTCCACAGCCTGTTTGTTTTGAAAAAGAAAACAAAGGAAACAACTAAATTTCATTCCCTAGAGAAATATCTCAACCGATTTCTATTCCGACTCCAACCCCCTCGGAAAGCTGGGTAAAGAAATGGAGAATCTAGATTGATCAAAATAATAGCGCAATCTTGAAAACTATTTCTAATTAAAATAAATAAATAAATAAATAAATTTTTTTTATATAAAAAAAAGTGGATTTTGTTTGATGTTTTGAGTACATGATCTGGATTCAGTACTACTACAACTACTCTTGTGTGGTCGAAAACAAACATTTGATTATAACTGCTCTTGTAGTCGAGATCGAGATTGAGTTCACATATATATAATATAAACTAAGAATTAACGAAATTGAATCTGATTAAAAAATGATAATTAATAAACAGAAAGCACAGACCTTACAGATTAGAAGAAAAGCTAGCTAGCTTGATCAAAACAATAGCGCAATCTTGAAAACTATTTCTAATTAAAATAAATAAATAAATAAAAAATTATATGAAAAAAAGTGGATTTTGTTTGATGTTTTGAGTTTAAAAACATAGGTTCCCTAAGAACATAGGTTTTTTAAAATGCTGTAATCCATAGTATTCCAGTGTTTGCCAAACAAGACTAGGGAATGGAAACAAAAAAAAGTCAATTCCATTCCACCAGTTGCCAAACACACACAACTTATAAAGTTAATTCATCCCTTTCCATTTCTTTCCATTCCACTCCATTCATTTTCATTCCATTCATTTCCGTTCCCCAACTTAAATGTTTCCAAACAGACCTATAGTATGATTTTTGTCGCTCCTGTAGAGGCTCCTCTCACACCACCGGCATCACCACCTCCACAGGGGCCCACGCCACCTGTATCACCACCTCCTGCATCACCTACACAGGCACCTACACCTACATCACCTCCATAACCTACATATCAACTAGCGGTCCGTCTCTACCCGTTCCACCATCGGTATCCCATCGGCACATTTTACACCAGATGTCACTGGTCCTCCTGACCAGTTTGTCTTATCACAGTTCCATGCATACCTCACCATCATACACTCCACACGTGAGCCCATATCTTATCATGAAGCTATTCAATATCCAGAGTGGCGGGAAGCTATCGTAGAGGAGTTTCGTGCATTTGATCAGACTGACACGTAAGATATTGTTCCACTACCAAAGGGAGTTGAGCCTGTTAGTTGCAAGTGGATCTTCAAGGTCAAATATCGACATGATTGCTCCATTAAGCGACACAAGGCTCGTCTACTTGTCAGAGGTTTTACTCAGGAGTATGGCATTGATTATGATGAGACTTTTGCTCCAGTTGCATAGATGATCACTGTTTGCACTCTACTTGTCGTTGCCTCCATTCGTCAGTGATCTTACAAGGCTCAAGTTTTTTTGGTTTATTCGGGCCCGGGCTTGGGCCTGAATTTTGGAGCCCGACCCAAAATATGACCAGACTTGGATCTTACAAAAATTTTTGGGCTCAGGCTTGTATGAGTCCGGCATAAACCCGGCCCGTTGCCAGCCTTATACCATACGGCCTACCACAGGTTTTTGCCTCTTTCTTGGTGATTCATGATCTAGTGACGAAGCAAGAAACATACAGTTGTTGCATATTCTTCCACAGAGCCCGAGTGTACAGCGATGACAACCACTACTTGAGAGATTGTTCATGCTCGGTGACTATTATCATATATGAGTGTCACCCTTACAGGAGCCACTCATTTTCATTGTGACAACTGACGTACTATACATATTGCAAACTACCCGGTTTTTCAAGAGTGAACGAAGCACACAGAGGTTAATTGTCACTTCGTACGTGAGCGTTTTGAGGCAGGGACCATTTCAGATTATTCTGTGACCTCTTCAGAGCAGACAACCGACTTTTTCACGAAACCCCACACTATCCAGAGATTCCGATAATTAGTGCGCAAACTCACGCTGATTAATCCACCGTGAATTTGAGAGGGCTGCTAGATATATTATTAGTTTAGATATATTGTTTGTTTGTTAGATACATGACTGATATTGTACTTGTGCCCCTATATATACTAATCTTATTCTTACTACGCAATAATATTCATTCATCTTTTCTCTTTATCCCTCTCTCTGTTCACCGAACACTACCTTTTATTATTGGGGCCCTCTAATTTTATGTTAAATTTAGTTTAAGGCCCTACAGTAGATCGAAATATTTTTAGAACCTTTAGTTTCTCATAAATTTCATTTTTTTTCAATTCCTAATCCGAACTTTACATCCATTAACATCAAGCTGTCTTTGTCCGTAGATACATATGAAAATCATGATTAAGCTCCAGTCTTCTGTAAATTTGAAGATATTAATGATTAAAAAGTTCGTAGATACTATAGACAGGCAATTCTGGTCACCAAAATCTAAAAATCACTACTCATATACAAGCTCGAAACTATGTTTTTTAATCTTTTGTGCGGGAGCTCAACATCCAAAGACCACAAACTCCAACCCAAGGCCAGAGTCTTCCAGTCACCGGAGTTCTCTTGCTCATATATAGATTCCTTTTCCCATAATTGAAAGAAAACGCTGCCTATAAATCTGCACCAACACGTTTCATTGCCTCGAATTCCACAAGCTCTTTGACATCCATGTTCTGGCGGAGTATCTCAATTGCCTGGAATCGAACTAGCCTTCCTGCAATCCGTGTTACATGAATACTCCCCGCCATCTCCACCTCCTACCAAGCTCCGACTCCCTCTTCTTCAACCTCCACTGCAAGCGTTGTTGGGATCGGGGCGTCAACCAACGCCTGTTATCACAGCGGAACTAATAGAGCAATGAGGAAGTCGAAGTAGATGAGACGAATAAATTGAGCAAGCAAGTAGATCCACCAAACAAACACAAACACAACGATGACTTATCCCGGATAGATTTTGCTTAATCCAGGAGAAAATATAGGGAGATCTGATATTCAACTAGAATAAATTACAAGGAGTTATTGATTCACTCAATACAAGGAATTAAACTCACTCATCAGAACTTTCTCTCTCTCGAGCCTCTCTTTGCAATGGAGAAAATAATTTATGAAGTACTCCCTCTCATATTGGAAGAGTTTACAATATATATAGAAGAATAGAGAGAAACCTAGGTCTAATTTTGATTCTCAGTCGTCCAATATAACCTGAAAAAAAAAGTAACTGAATAGGAGCCACACGATCTAACTTGGAATTGAAGATTGGGTTGAAACGACCTAACAAATCGAAGCCTCAAAACGAATACAGCACCGCGGTCAGTCGACCGTCCAACAAGACCAGTCGACCGTACCACTCTCTGACAATCCCCGTACTACGAGCGGTCGAGGGGTGCGGTCGACCGCAACATAGGACAGTCGACCGCAACTATGCCTGCACCTTGCTACTGCTGTTTTCCCTTCTACTCACTTCGACGCCTCAACCTTCGTGCTTCATCTTAACTTCTTCTAATCTGAACAACGAGTATTTAAGACACAATCCTAACAAGCGTCACCACAGCCTCCTGCTCCCCCTTACACCCGCACGGCATTACTGCCACCCGCCTCCATCGCTATCACCGTCAACCCTCGAAGCTCCTCCACCATCGTTGTCACCCTCCACCACCGCTGCCTTCACCCTAAACCCATCACCACCACTCCTGCCACCGCAATGCTGCTCCTCATCCCCACCATCACACCCCGAGCTCCATCTCCATCTTCATCACCACCTCTCCCCTCTGCTCTTCACCTCGCCGTCACCGCACTCCACCTTCGACACCCTCCCGCTTACTACACTCCACCTCCTAGCACCGGTGACCAACATCACCACCACCCGAAGCCAACCCAAAGCTCCAACCGTAGTTCTCCATTGCCTCGCCGAGCACCCGACCACCCTCTCCTCTCACTGTCGCCAGCCCCGAGCGCCTCGCCGTTGCTGCCCCATTCTCGATTGCCACTACCATTTCCTTCGAAACTCCGAGCTCCCCTCCACCATCGCCTTCACCCCAGCCTCCTGTCACCACACCGTTGCCACCTCACCACCATCGCTATCCGTGCTCCTCTTCACAGCCTCGCCAACGTTCCGCACCTGAAGATCCCCCCCCTCTCTCTCTCTCTATATATATATACACACACACACACACACACACACACACACACACACACACACACATACATACAATTTTCGAACTCGGCGAACAATTACAGTCTGTAGTACTGTTATCATCATCGTGGTTGCTGTCCATGGTGCCGTAGTCGTCGTTCAACTCGAGCGTAGAAGCAACCGAAATTCGGAAACGAATAAGTGGGTAAAAACTTTAACCAATTCTATTTATTTTGTGGAATATGTGCATGCTAGATAATTAGTATAGATTGAGTATTCATGCTTAGATTATGTATGTATTAGTGTTCGATCATATGTGTTAATTATTGTTAATTGATCGGGTGAGATTATGATATGATTATCTTAGAAATATTATTATAATTCTGTCCGGAATTTGATCCCACTTTAGAAAATTGTTTCTATTTAAATACATGGATTATGAAGCTGAAACTTTTGTATGTGTATCATGAATGTGTGTACAACATCTCCTCAAATTTTTATTATTTTTGGATGTCGTTTGGTATTTTAATAAAATCCGAATAATTACTAGTTTAGAAATGAAACATAATTTATTTCATAATTCTGGCTGAATATCATACTTATTTCCAAAAATCGTATCTCTCCATATATGGAATTGTAAGCTGAACTTTTTATATGTGAATCTAGTGTATGTCTATTATATGTTCACAAAATTTCATGAATTTTGAATATTGTTTATTATTATTATTAAATTTGAACATATAACTGGTTGACAGTTTTCCTAGATTCTGAAAATTTATTCGCCTTCTTATGTTTGATCATTTTATTCCCTTAAATGAAGTATTTTTGAAGGAACTACAAACTGAATATTTGAAGTAGACTTGTTAATCTTTCTTTTGAGTCTAAGAAATCCAATTTTCAAGAAGTGTGGGATTTTCTGTGATTTTTAAAACTTGCAAGAGCTGCAGTTTCTGGATTCTGAATCTACTGTCTACAAATAGTTTTAGACAGATTAATTAGGGTTAAATCTAAAGGTTTTTAACTACATTGTTGTAGTAGACTCATTGAGGTTTCATATGTGACTAAGAAATCAATTTTCAGACAAGTATTGGAATTTATGTAATTATTGGGAGTCGTATTCACCTATCAAGGGGACACGTGCGGAGATATTTCGAATGTTAATTTCTGGAATCTAGTGTTAAGAAAGGGGGTGCGGGTGTATAGGCCGTACACTCCTGTCGAAACTTAGGGGATGGACCCATAAGTGTCTGTTGATGTTCTATGTTATTAGATACGTATGGGAAGCGAGAGTTTAACTCTGCGTCTCTAGGAAGAACAGTAAATGCCTGCAGGTCGTCTTATATTCATGATAACTTTTAGTGAGGTCCGGAACCGAAGAGAGACCATAGGGTCCCGGTAGTACCGGGGAGTGGAGAGAGACCGCAGGGGTTCGGGCGGAGTGGAATATGTAAAACCGGGGAGTGGAGAGAGACCACCGGGGCTGGACACCATTATGGATGCCCAGGAGTGGAGAAAGACCACAGGGTCCTGGCATGACCACTACCTACTGCAGTGATAGAATTGGACAGAACAACTGCAACCTTACTAGTCACTAGATAAATGTCAGAAACAGTGCAGAATGCATGAGTAGGTGTAACATCCCAGAAAAATTAAATTTTAATATTTTTGCACGAGCATTGCACGTAAAATTTTATACATTTTAGTCCCTAAAATTTTCTTAGAGCCATGCACATTTTTCTTCTCATTCTATTTGTCACACTTATGTTATTTATTTTAATTAATCTCAATAGACCTAAATCTATTTTGTAGAGGGCCCTGGTCGGTCACTTTTCTGGGCCGAGATCGAGAAGTGGAAGTCATAAAAAAGAGATGTTTCTCTTCGCACCTCAGATCAAGAGGAAAGATAGCTTGTCAAGCTGGCCTATATATTCCCAATTATAGCTGCAGAGAGATTTTCACTCTTGAGAGATCCTTTGAATACGGCCAGGGGGATAGAAGCCCACGGAGCGGTAGGCTAAGCCGGAAAGGGAGAGAGTGGAATTAGATCCGTTGCCATTGATTCTGTTGGAGGAAGATCTGCAAAAGAGAGAATTGTTTTTTTTGTTGAAGAAGCTTAAAAAAAAGAAGCTCTGAATAATAGATTTGGATTCGGGTGCAGATGAATATCTTGTTTAGCTTGGGACTAGGGCTTGTGATCCTTCTCTTAACGATAGAACAAAAATACAATGGTTTAGCTCCAGCGATTGGGTATGATTAAAGGGCCTTCCGCTTAGTAAGAATCCCATTAGTTGTAAAGCTTAGCTCATCTAGTTGTGTAAGGAGTAGTCCTTTTAAGATATTTTACTAGTTAACTAACCGGGCAACCCTATGCCTGAGTGTCCGGACAGTAACCTTGATTGATCTATTGATAGATGCCCTGCCCTTGCTGCCTAAGCCAGATTGACTTCAAGGAATGGTATCTTGGAATCGTCATCTTAATCTTTGGCAAGGTAGGGATCAAAGACAAATCAAAGAAATACTTCCTAGTTCTCTACCACACTGTTTGCGGTATAATGCCACAAACGGTAGCCCTGACTTATGTCGTAACTGTAGTACCCTCTTGGTTAAAATATCGATCTATCTTCGCTCGGATGCGAGATCCGATTGATTCCCTCTTCAAGCGGCAACTACTCTCCTGTAAGCTAGCCAGCCAGTCAGTAAGCAGGAAAGCAGGAACAGGCTACTGGATCTCTTCCGGAAACAGTAGCTCTTGTTTACTTGCTTTGTCACTCGAGTTAGGAACCAAAAAAATTTTGATTATAAATTAAGGCCCATGATTAATTCTACATTTTAAATACACATTTAAAAAGCTAGTACACTTGTCATGTAACATACACCTACATTTAATTTAGTAACAATTAATAAAGAATATGAGGAGTGTGTGCACATAGGGTTCACGTGCATGTGTTGTGCACATGGAGGGTTGGTCGGCCACTTAGGAGAGAGGGGAGAGTGGGGGAGTGTTGTGAGGAGGTGGGGAGTTATTTTGGGTAGTGGGAGTCATCTCAACCACACAATAATCCTATAAATACCCCCCCCCCCCCCTAACATGAACACACTAAACTCAATCAAAAGAAAAGAAAGAGAAGAGAGAAGAGGGAGCTCGGATTTTGCTAAGGGAGAAGGTTTCGGTTTTCATTTTGCTAAGGAGGAGAAGACTTTTTTTGTTGAAGCTTGGAGCAATTTTCTAGGATTTCTATTTTCAATTTGCATCAAGAAGAGGTGGCTGTCTCTTTTACTTTCTAAATTGTTGTAGGATGCATGATTAGGTAGATTATGCTTGAAATTGATAATTGGTATGAGTTCTTTAGTTATTTTTGTGATGCATGTTGTGTTATTATCTAGAATTTTCAGTAATAATGAAATATGAGAATTAATGCATGCTAATTGAAAGTTTTGTCATAGAATTGTTGGGTTGTAAATTGAAATTCCATTTAAGAGCATGGTGTAGTGTTGTTGCGCACATAATAGTATGTCATGATTAGATTATATGAATTGTGTATATATATACATAAAGTTGTTAAATTAGGTACAAAAAATTGTGTAAATATTAGGGAAGATTATAATTAAATAGGAACATAAGAATTCTCCATACAATGGCTAAAAGAAATTATATTCATGTAGTCTTGATGACAAATAAAAGTATAGGTTTATGAAGGTTCTCAAAAATTACTATTTACAATATTTGTGGAGAATTTCACTTTAATATAGATAAAATCAGTAAAGAAGCATTTCTGGAAATTTATAAACATAATTTAGTAGTATTAATTATGATAGAAAATAATAGAAATCAAAATAGATGAACAAATTGAAATGAGATGAAATCAGAGAGTTGGGTTAAAAGATTTCAAACACCTATACTATCAGTTGAGCGTTTGGCTCTTGTGGCTAGCGCGCTTGGTGCTGCCACGTGGCACGCGTGTGGGTGTTTGGTCGCAGGTTCGAGCCTGGGAGCCTTCTACCTCTTTTGAAAATTTTTGAAATAAAATTAAATGGCGCAGTTGGGTTATAAAAACAACTCGGTGGGGTTTTTTCACAACTAGGAGTTAGCTCACTGGTCTGGGCGACTCTTGGGTTTACTATTGGCTCTAGGTTTGAATCTGGGTGTTCTACTTTTGTTTTTTTGTTTTTTTTGTTTTTTTTTTTATTTTCCAAGTTTTAAAAATTGTGAAACTTCATAGAAATATTATAAAACATTATTAGAACACTTGGGAATTATTTCATATTATTCTAAAAGATATTTTGAGAATTTAAAAGTCAATTTTATATATTAGTTGAGTTTTGAATTCAAGTATAAGAAGAAAATGTATGTGATTAAATATTTTAAGAGTTGGTTAATAATAAACTTAAACACATGGTTAGAAGATTAAAATCGGAAATTTCTAGTGATTAATCTTAAAGAGATGGTGTATTGAGAAATAGTAATTCAATCTTAATGAAATTTTGTATAAGGATATATACTTGAAGTATAGATAAGCATAAAAAGGGTTATATTAATCAAAAGAGTGTTGAACATTATTAAAGTGAATGGTTTTGTTGTTAACCAAGAATTTGATTTGATAAATTGCTATTGAATGTCGTTATAAGAAATTGAATGCTTCATGATATATAAAGAAAATGGATAAATAAGAAATGTGAATCATGAGGGTATGATTACCCCATAATGTTTTTTTAAAGGAAAAGGTGGAGTATGGCCACCCTGTTTCATTAATAAGAAATTAATGATACAAAGCCAGAGAACCAGGCTAGATTACAACCTACAAACAGGAAATAAAACATACATGAAGCAACATGACCCGTACAAACAACAAATTCCTCCAACAACCCCGGAGGGTGGGCCGACAAACAAGCTCGGTCCAGCAAAATTGTATGTACGTCATTATAGCTTCGTACACTGCCTCCACGGCACATGCACACCCACCTGAAACTAGTCTGGCAGGATTTTATCACCCGCCGATCCCTGCCTTCTCCTCGCTGGGGGGACCCCATCTTTGGGCCCAAGCCCCGCAGGCCGACTTATGACACCACGGCACATGCACAGCAACCGCACCCTCCCACCATCTCCACCACTCATCCTACAAACGCGCCAACAACTCCCACAGTCGCTACCAAAGAGATAGCCGTGAAGAGGATACCTTCACCTCTCTCACGATTGTGCTTTCTCAGGCGATTTCTCACCAAACAACTATTTCGCTCACCCTATCAAAAACCACGCTCCAGGAAAGAGCCGTGGAGAGGATACCTTCACCTCTCTCACGCTCTTGCTCTCTCAGGTGATTTCTCACCACACAGACTCATCTCGACTCTTACTCCCAACGAGGGAAGATGCGATGCTGTTACGAGACAGTAGCCTAAGCTGGAGGAAGCTCAATAGCCTGATAGTAGGCACTGTCAAGACTGCATAGGCGGTATCATTGGACACCCAAACAAGTGAGCGCACATCATGGAGGGACCTCATCTTCGGGCCCAAGCCCCACAATCGTACAATACAACGTGCAACACAGTCTCCACCTCCCACAGCAACCACCGGCCTGGCCCCACGGGCCCCATGCCGAACCACCGACCTTACACACTTGACGTCTGGGTCGTCGTAGGGAGCGATGTGAGGTAGGCAGGCGAGGCCCAGGACCAGGGCGATCGCGACCCTATCCCCAGATCCATGGTGTTCGCGACAACAGGCACGGAAGGATGCTCTGGCGCAATATAGTCGCTCTGCGACATAAGGAGAAGAGAACCACGATCTGGAGGGGGACCCCATCTTCGGACCCTAGCCCCACAACTGTACTACACCACAATCATCACATCGAGATAACCAACATAGACAGCTCCACCCCCCTATTTGCAGAGAGAGAATCAAACCCCGGCTTCTTCGCATGCGCTACCAACCCTCGAAAACAAAACACAGCCGCATATCATCGTGATTGGCCCCGAAAGTGTGGACATGGTGGCAACCGCAAAGAATATCTGGGCCCCAAGGGATGACAAACTTTCAGCAAAAACAATCAACCCCAACCAAACCCAAACCCCAACCAACTCACCCCCGACGCCACAAACCGGGCCCTATTGGACAAAGTCCAAGCTGCCACAACCCGAACAAGACCAAATCCTGATCCTCGGAACGACCGCAGGGCACGATGGCATCGCTTGATAGGGGGTGGAGAGTAGCGTTGCTCGACGGCGGCTGGAGACGTTCGACGGTGCGACGGCTGGGGAGATGGGAAGGGAAGGCATCGGAGGGAAGGGAAGATGGGAGGGGAAGGCGTCGAAGGGAAGACTGGGCGATCGGCGATCCAGTCAGGACGACGTGGCGCGGGGGGTGGCGGCGGTGCTGAGGGTCGCCGTGGAGCTCCGTCGATAGAGGAGCGAAGGAAGGAGTAGCGTCTTCGTCGTCGTGGAGCGAAGGAAGGATCGAAGTGATGCTTCATCGAGCGCGGCGGTAAGGAAGTGGAGGAAAGGTAGGGGGTGGGAGACAACCGGGGGGGGGGGGGGGGGGGGGCTAGCCGCCGGCCTCCCCTAGGGTTTTCAGATCTAGGGTTTTGTTGGTTTTTTGAATGGGGGTTAGTTTCTCTCTCTAGAATTTTCTAGAGAGAGAAACTCCTGTTGGCTGTAGCTAGTGACTGTTGCTACGGATTACCCCATAATGTTGAACATGAAAGATGTTGATTCTAGAGGCTAAGTGAGATCCAGGTACCGACAAAGTGATGAAATTGATTAATTGAATTTGAGAAGTGACCAATATGGGCTATCGTTCTCGGTATATTGTTTAAGACCGGTAGGAGGGTAAGCTAGCTCTAGGTGGGATTATTATTCATATTTCAAATTTGAGGATAGACACTAAGAGAAGATGTAATAAAACTTGGGTAAACGTAAGTGGGGCGCGTCTATATAGTCTGACAGTGGATTCCTAGACTGTGGTTGCTTGCGGGGTGAGACGAGCCTCAATTAAATCCGGGACTATAATTGACTTGACGGTGGATTCCAAGATCATAAATAGTACGAGCCTCAATTAAATCCGAGACTATAATTGATTTGACGGTGGATTCCAGGATCAACTATAATTGACTTGACGGTGGATTCCAGGATCATAAATAGTACGAGCCTCAATTAAATCCGAGACTATAATTGATTTGACGGTGGATTCCAGGATCATGAATAGTTGGGCGGATAGGAAGTAGTTCACCATTATATATATATATATATATATATATATATATATATATATATATATATATATATATATATATATATACCGGGGCTAGAGCGGCACTTACCAGATGTCGCACAACTAGGATCTTCGTATAGTCTGACGGTGGATTCCAGGAGTGGAGTCCGTACTCGTGGAATGTCTAAAACTTGCTTTTGTTATCGTAGTAGAATATTCATAGCAAGGGATTAAACCCTATAATGTGGAGTACGATAAGGGCTTGCCCTTGGACCTATATAGTATGGGATGCATAGAATCCGAACAAGTATGCATTAGTGTCATCATAGTATAAACATCTGCATTAGGCATTAAGTCATATTATACACTGACATGTTTAGGATAATCCCTTTTTACACTTTATTGTGCATTCAAGTCTCTGTTTGCTAAAGTAAGAGAATCGTTATATTATAGCATTGCGTCAGTTGTATGTAATTGACGTGCCCACAGTTTTCAAGTGCAGGACTTGAATTAGCAAAAGGGCATAAAGATGAACTGATACTGATGATTATTTTCAGATTAAAGTTGTTGAAATGTTAAAGTTGTATATTTCTTGTTGTAACTTCCGTTGTGTATTTTTGTAACAGAACAATGTTGTATAATAAAAAAAATTTAATTCGTTATAATTTGTACGAATTGAAGTAAAAGATCCTGTTGTACTACAAATTGCATGTATTTGGAATTCGGGACAATACAGTAGGTTTTGCATAACGAGGGATTGAACCCTGTAATGAGAAGAAGCGCTAGTAGCTTGCTTTCTGAAAATATGTTGAATGGGCGGCATATTGTTCCAAACAAGCGTGCATTAAAAGAGCATATTTGGATTATGCATGTTTTCATGATAAATATATGTTTAATGTTTTAATTACTTGTTGATACACACACTCATATGACATCATATATTTGACTATTTTTTGTTTACATTTATTTCATTGATTCCAGTTTTATTTCTATTATGCTATGCATGTTATTTTTGGAGTTAGTTAATGTTGTTGTGATTCTTACCGTCGGCCTCACAAGCTGACGAACCCACAGATTGTGTTGTGCATGTAAGAGTGCCTGAAGTTTAAACATAGAGGTGTGACATCCTGAGCCCGTCATCTTACCAATCCAAGATGTTTGGATTTATATTAAGTTTTCCGCATTTTCCTATATTATATTATGTTTATATACTCAATTGAAGGAGAAGATTTCGGGATGTGCTACGATTTTCCTGTGCAGGAAATTCGGGGAGTTACAAAAACTCTTCCATTAAAATAGTAGAGAAGATGACTGAGAGGTTATGCAACTAAAATTATAAAATTTGCCAAATTACATATTATGAACAATTAATCTCAAGTGTTATGTTAACACCAATTAAGACACTCATTTAATGCACCCATTTCCTGACCTTAATCAGCAAACAAATCGAGGCAGAGCGATCAATGATTGGATCATGCAAAATAGAAATACTTTTCTTGGATACAGGAACAAATAACTCGATCTATTTCTGTATGATCTATTTCTGTATCGATCATAATATATATAATAACTCAAGCATCTATTTCAAATGCGCATCCCATTTTTGCGCAACAAGATTATGAAAATCGATCTCAATTCTCAACCAAGTAATACCGCATTGCAGTCTAAACACACAAGTATCCAATTATTCTACAAAAAATTCAGTACAACAATTACAAAAATTACAAAAAGAAAAGAAAAGAAGGAAAAAATTAATTTTTTTTTTTTACAACTTCAGATATAAAAGACAGCGTACGGTATCATCAAAGCTACCAAGGTTTGAGATCACCCACTGGACCAGCAGTCCAGTTCAGAACCTTCTCACCAGGCTTCAAATACAAACTCTCGTCGTGTGGAAGCTTCCTTGCCAACCCATTCAGTACCTGATGGAATGCATCTCCAGGCTGAGCTGGCTGTGGGAACAACATGGCCTGCTTCATCGAAGGGTTTGCAAGCAGCCTTTGCTTCCTTAAGACAACCTCGGGTGATATCTCTGTTAGAATCGTATCGAGATTCGGGACGTCTTTTTCAGCCACGAACACGCCGATTTCTTCCCATGGAATGGCGTCGGCAAAAGGGAGGACGATGTCGTCTGCAATGATGACAGGGATGCAGCCGAAGACGACAGCTTCCACGAGGCGAGGGCTCCATGGAGCCCACCCGAGGGGGCAGAGACAGAAGATGGCCCGCTGCATGTCTTCGTAATAGGTGGTAGGGTGTTCGGTGGAGATGTCGAAGAGGGGATTGTCTTTGAAGTTTTCCCAAACCGACGCACGTGCACCTCTGTGGAAATAAATGTACAGCATCAATTGAGGGGAATTAGTGAAAAAATGAATTGTAAGGATTTCTAAGAGCAATATTGGTATACAAAAATGCTCTGTAACAATTTCCTTGCACAAAGTTTTTAGACCTATGATGACAAAACCTCCATGGTAGATCATACAAGATCTGGAATTTGTGATTTTTTTAAATTTTTATTTAAAGGAATTTGTGATATTTTGAGTGTTCATACATGCAAGTTAGTTAGATTTTGTAGATGCGAACAAGAATAGAGTTGGCATGCAAACCCACACATATGATGCAATATTAGAATCCTAGCAATGTCGATGACAATGTCAATAAAATCAATAACATTTTAAGAGCTTTTCCTTCACTAAGAAATCTAGGTTTTAACAATCTCTCAACTAAGTCAAAATTTTCAATTGTTCGTTGTCTCAGGATTCATGCACTTTCATCTAACCTGGGTTTTTCTCATCTATATAAGGCTTTTAACTTGTATAAATTTCTGAATTATACGTAGTACTACAAATTTTACCCAGATCAATATGATTCTTATTCAACAAGATTCTGGTAGGCGGTAGTAGTACCTTGCATAGTAACCACCCTCGGGATCATTCCCCACATCATAAAACAAACCCCTGAAGTAGACAAAGATGGAGCGAGGGGTGTCAGGTGGAATCAAGTGGGCCTGCATTTTCTGTGGAGGGGCATATGGGGGAATGGTTATCGAACCGTCCTTCAAGCAAACATGATTTTTTTGTCCAAATGTTTGGACCAATGTAGCACGTGAAAGCAAGTGGAGAATTCCCCGATCAATGGCTTTTTCTTCCTATAAAAAGTTAAATAAAATAACACTGTAATTTTACAAGTGGTTGAATGAAAGATTAACAGAAGATGACAATCTCCATCCCTCACTTGAATATCAAAAATTTTAATTTTTGATACACAAAGTTACATGAAGTATGGTGCAAGATGATGGGTTAAAGCACAAGATTTCTGAAGAAGCCGTTCGTGAAATTCTTATTAGTTGATACAAAAAGTTCCATAAATACGATAAAAATTGATAAGTACTTTTAAAAATAACAATTTCTTGTTGCAGGATAGAACACGTGAGATGTATACACTGTACCATTTAAATGACAGTTTTTGGCATAACCAGCTCAAGCAAACAAAATGGGGATGCCTGTAGCTATAATATTATACAGAAGGTCTCTGTTGGTTACCCTCCTCCCTTAATTAAAATGGTTCGTTTTATTTCTTCATTACTAGATAAATATGTTTCTGCCAGCCCCGCCTCTCCTTAACAATAATTTTCTACACAGACTTTTCTAGTGCATTTTAGTGTTTTTTTCCCACCCACAACTATCCAGAGAATTAAATACTGTAGCGAATCAAGTAAATACAGTTCAGTGAGTGGAAGATCTTATCCTTTTATTTGACATGAGTACTGCACATTTTGATAAATCTGGTAAACGATTTGACGCCATAGAGTTTACTTCCATACCTGATAATGGAAGCACGCGGCAAAGTCATGTGGAACAACAAAAAAGTGATCAGCCCCTTCAGTCCTATTCCAATAGGGTAAGGTGGACGAGATCAGCTGTATTGCGCTTCTCATCATTCGTGGCGACTTGAAAGGGAGCGGGAGTCCATTTGGTGTCAGGTCACATGTCGTGTACACGGGCGTGTAGAACCAATCAGCCTCTTCCGGGTTTAGGGTTCTGACAGGACTAGACAATAAGAACCGGTGCATGAAAATTTCAGCAGCAAACATGTGATTTAAGCATCTTGGATCTTTCTGAAGGATCCTCTTGTTGTACTTGCTAGGTAGCTCATAGACGAACACCTTCAACCTTCCAACTGGGTCATCTTCAAGAACATCACCAGCAATTCCTATTATTTATTAAATTACAACAGTTAGGCCTTAAAGTTAATGTAGAATCAGATATCAGTACTGCGAATTCCAACAAATGACAAGGGAGGAACAACAAGAAGATGAACACGTGTCCAATAAGTATTTGAAAAGTGCCCAAGATCTAGACAGGTATGCAAATTTGGAGCATGGGTGAGAAGTATTTCTTCTCCATTTTTATATATATTGTAAATGTTATATTTATCTACCTCATCTCTACTTTTCAATATGTAATGTCTACTGTGGATGATCCATACGTTTTTACCTTGGAGAAGACCATTCTTGAGGCTTTCGCGACACCTGCTCTCCCCCCATATTGGGGGACCCTACCACTTCCACCCTTATCTAACAAAAATCTAAGAACTAAATAGAAGTTTGTTTTGTTTCTATCCGACTCAAATTGGAAGTCGGTTGGCTCTATATTGCAAACATCAAATTTACTTCTACATACATAATACCTTAAGAGGATCTAACTCTACTATGACATTGGCTTGAAAAATGAAAACTCATTGGTTAAAAAATAAGTATCTTCTTAATCCTGCCATGAGAAACATAATACCACTCTTTAACTTACAATCTCATATGTTCTTCCTCATGGTGATTTTCACTTCTGTACACCAGATAATTGATCACATTCTTCCGGACAACAGTTTTAAACTGTCTGCCAGTGGTCCAAATTCATCATGACACCCCTTGACAGCTTTTACAAAGCTAGCGGGACATATATACTACATATACTTAATGATGAGTTTTGCAACTTCAAATGGCTCATAATATATATATATATTTTTTGATAAAAGGGATTTAGTCCGAAGACCTCAGCCAAGATAAAATAAAATGAAATAGAGTTCATACAGACTCTAATTGAGAGGTGGTCACTAGATGGTTCATAATATTATCTCCCATCTCTGACATTCAAGCAAATTAGATATATTGTACTCATATAGGACCACTAGATGGTTCAAGTTCAACTAGATAAATATGCACATCAAATTTACAAGCACTTTTCAGTAGTAAAAAAGATGCGTGACAAGTCTTCAATCATTACTAATCTATAAAGATCTAGATTTTCAATCCAAATTGTCCTTTCCTATCCGGGCTAGAAGGTAACTCCAAGTAATTTATATTTTTTAAAAGGTAAATCCAAGTGTATTCCTGCAGCCATGCCTTCATGAACGCCGTTCTAAACGTACATAGTATACATACTTAATATTGGCGATAGACTTGACTAAGAACAAGCCAACAAACCTATAATAATCGCGATGAATCCCGAAAAGTAATCACTGAGGGGGTCAACTATCAAAGTGGCTATTTATAAAATGAAAATGTTTGTTCACTAATGATCTATGCTTATGTAATGTTCACTACTGATCTAAGAATAATTACGAAATCTCTATCTTCGACCACTTGATTAGGGTGCATTTTCAAAAAGTCAAAGGGTGGTAGCCTAAGCTTCACAAACACACGTGCCCAAGACCATTACTGCCTAAAAGACACAGCTTAAGCATATTAACAAGCAATACATTCAGATCACTAGCAAATATAGAAAAAACCATTGTGATAAAAAGATATAAGAGAAAATATATGCATTAATCCGAAGTTGCAAAAAAAGTCAAAATCCCCATCAATTTCAAGCATGCTAATCAGCTCAACTCCAATCAAAGCTTGCCCAAATCAAATCTGAACTACTAAATATGAACTTATCAAAAAAAATCCAAAATAATCACCTGAAATTCTCTCTGTTCTATGGCTCCTATGCACTTCCAGAGCACCAATCTCTGCAAAAACAGCTGAAAATAGCAAAAGGGAACAAACCCAGATCCCAATATTCATTTTTTAAGAGACCCAAGTGCCTGAAATTGGGTATAGAGCAAAGAAGAAATCTGAGTTGAGCGTTTGCTGTGAGAAGAAGTTTGGTCTTAAAAGGGTTCAGAAATGGGTGAGAGGTCGAGATAAGTAGTTGAAAGAGGGTTTTCTTGAGAAGAAGAGAAAGAGAGAGTTGGTCTAAAAGGAATTGCTGGAAGAAATGGAGAGGGTTAGGTTGAATTGGGATTTGGGTGATTTTTTAACAAGGAAAAATGTTGGAGAAGAAGAGAACGTTTCCTTTTTGTGTGTGTGTGTTTTTATTTATTTATATTTATTGGACCTGTTTGAATGTGAGAAATTGTTAGGATTTGGGTGTTGGTGGTGGATGCCCACGTCCATCTTGCATATGCAGCGTAGCTCACAAGTGACATTTACAGAGTCTTGATTAAAATTCCTTCTCTTTCCTTCTCTTCCCTTTTCTTCCCTCTATTAAAATCCCTCCCCTACCCTCCTCTCATTTGAACCAAACAGACTTAAAAGAAATAAGAGTAATGCTTTAGCCACTACCAATTTCACTACCATTTCCTTAACTACCTTAGGTGGCATACTCCTATTGGAGAGTTCTCCCACCTACTCTATCATCTCCTATCTATTGGAGTGTGCCACCTAAGGTAGTGAAGAGAAATATAGTAAAATTGGTAGTGGCTCTAGCATTACTCAAGAAATAATTAACAAGTGGAATCTTAAAATCTTAAATTAAATTTTATTACTGTCAGTCTGTCACTACAATCAAGTTTCGTTATAAACGAAATATTGTGACTACAAGTAAAAAGTGGGAAAAGGTTGTAAAACTTTTTTTTTTGATGAATCGGATTGGGTCTTACGACCCCAGCCATCAGACAAAAATATTATTAATGATACTAAACAAGTTAATTTTACAAGCCGTAAAATGGAGCTACTCAACCAAACAGAATACAATCCGCTCGGATAAATAAGAATACAATAAGGAGCCTGAATACAACATCCGTAGGGATCGGAGCACCAAACAGTAAAGTAAACAGGTCCACGGGGCTACACTCGACGCCGAGTCCTCTCCACCCTGAACCAAGAAACACCTGGAATGGAACAGAGAGCTACCCCAAGGAAACAAGGAACACTGCCGGTTGAGGGGTAATCGCGGAAAACAAAACTAGAAACCTCATGCGACAGCCTGCATGTAAGCATCCGGGCGCCACCAAAATCTCGAAGAACGACCCAAAACAGCAAGATAAGCACTGGTGGTAAGGAACCTCATGAAAAAGGAACAAGCTTAAAATGAATAAAACAAACAACATCCTCAGTGAAGGGCAAGAGCCCCCAACAACAATAGAGCTCAAAAGAGAGACCAGAGCAAACTGAGCACCACAACCGCAGCATAGAAACAATAGATCGACAAACACCCCAAGTTAAAACGAAAATAGAGCTAAGAAGCCCATCAGATAAAATATAACCATCAAACAATCCACAGACGGAATAAAAGAGAAAAAAGGAGAAACATTGTCCCACTAAAATACTGATGGTTATAGCAACAAAAAGAAAGAACACATCTGAAGACCAAGGCCGAGAGAGAGAATATGCCTTAGGGCTTGAGAAGCAATGCCATGGCAGGGTGCTGAAAATAGTCTAAAACATAACAAAGAAGGCAACTGAAGTAATGCCACAGTCAGAAGGAAAGCAGCAAGGTTGCGGCCAAAAAGCGCTACCAAAACCGCCCACAATTAAGTAAGCCAAAAGCCATAGCAACCCAATGCTCGTGTATCAGACACACAGAAACACAAAACAGAAACGCCAGCTACTCCCCTAAAGGAACCTCAAACCTGCAGTAAAAGGGGGGGAGAAGAGAGGAAAAGGTGAGCACATAAACAAGACAGCGGAGAATTATAAAGCATGAAGGGTGCGAAGACAATGAAAAGCGTCACATAATCTTTGTTTAGCAAAAGAAACATTGTCTTCGGATTTCGACCTCGAAATCCAGAGATTGAATAAAAATAAAAAATCATCAATCATAGCACTTGTAGACGATATACGATGCTGGAACACTCTGATGTTCCGCTCCTTCCAAATGGTCCAAATGATGGTATGGACCGACAAGATCCAAGCACTTCGAAGCGAGGCGCTCAAAGGCTTAGCGGACCAAACAGAGGCTAACATAGGGGGAATAGGGCCAGTGTCCCATGCAAGAGTGCATATCTTCCATAACGGGATGATAACGGGACATTGGATAAAAAGATGATTGACATCTTCAGAGTGTTCCACGCAAAACGAGCATGGCTGCCCCCAGGCTAAATTTCTTTTGTTAAGAACTTCAATTGTGAGTAACTTGTTATTAAATGCAAGCCAAGAAGTAATAATCACTTTAAGGGGGGCACAAGAGTCCCAGAAAAATTTAGCAACCGGTGATTTAACACCCCTAGAATTGAGGAAGCAATAAAAAGATTTAACTGAAAAGGTACCAGATGAAGACCATCGCCAAGCAATGCCCTCTGTAGGCCTCCAACTGTAGCTAGGTAGGGAAGAAATGAGAATATCAAAAATCTCAGTTAGAGTTTGGGGGAGATTAATCGTGAACGGAATAACCCAATGGTGAATATTGCCGATCAAGGTAAAAGATTCCGCTACAGAAGCTGTCGGAGAGGTTGTAAAACTTTTAAATTGCAATACTTCCAAACATTATAACTGAGTCAGTTGCAAAATTTTAGTTGCAAAATGGTCCAGCTGTAGTGCAACCAGTAATATTTTACATGTTCATCAATCCTCATATGGAATAGATTGAAAGCAAAAATTGTTATGGTAAAAGACAAATGCTATACATATACGCGATTTAATAACTATTAATATGGTATTTATTGACCATAGTAAACAAAAGACTTGTATAATATAAATTATATTGAAATAATTGATGATGATAAAAATAAAATCTTTATCCCAAATTTTTTGGGTCAGTTACATGAATCTTTCTCTTCACAATAAAATGAACATGTCAGAAATCAAATTTATGTTTAGTTGAGTAGCGGCTAGGTAGAGAACCACTGAGTTGCAACTACAGTTGTTTACGTAAATGACTGGCGAATGAGACATTAGTTAATAAATTATACACATTGGGATATTAAAGATAAAATAAATGATAGATGAGACATGATCCAATAAAAATGTGTCACATGTCTCATACCTAAAAAGTCGCATATGTGATATTATTTAGAAATGAAGTTACTAAATGTCATACATCTAACTATTGAAATGACAGCCATTATTTTATTTATTGTGATGACTAAACAATAATATCATTAAAATTGTTTCAACATTAATTACACATGTATATTGCACATATTAAAAAGTCTATATATAACTATTTCGGTCAATATCCATATTAATACTATTATAATTCAATAATGTATGTTTAGTAGCATGCAATTGTGCATCCTGTAACTTCAAAGTCGCAACAAAGCTCGTCTGTAAACAGTTGAATGAGTTACAACTATAATTATGTTCACATGCAAGTATTTTGACCACCTAAAAACTACCATTCTCGAGCCCCTTTGTATTCAATAGCTTGTGATTGACACTTTGCATACTAAAGTTTTGTAATCATTCCGATCTGCAAGCATATAAATTGCAACTTAATGTTCATATCATTACAACAAAGCATATTACTGTTAGTCACCGCAGTGGATTATCTCCTTATTATTAGCGTTGGTATTGGGTCGGATCGGTTGCTTCACTACCCGTACCCGTATCCGGTCTCCTACGAGTCTAAAAATTGGATCCGGACCCGGACCCGTGAGGACCGGGTTCTGTTCTGAATCCGATTAAAATATTCCTACCCGTTCGGGTAGGAGCGGGAGTGTAAGCGACGAGCGGAGGCGGCGAGTTGAGGATTTAGAATAGAGGAGAAAAGAAAAGAACATGAGTTTTGAGTTTGGAAGAAAAAGATTTAGAATTGAGGAGAAAGAAGGGGAGGGATGATGATAGAATATTTTTTTTTATGTTGATTTTTTGAGTTTTTTTTAACGGATCCTGATCCGGGTCCGGTCTCTTTTGAGCCGACCCGGACCCGGACACGAAAGTACAACAGTCCCATTTTAGGACCCGGACCCAGATAGGCCGGGTCGGTTCCGATCTACGCCGGGTCCGGGTCAAATCCGGGTTTCGGGTATTATTCCATTTGCAACTATAATTGCTGCAACCAGCCTGCATTTTCAGTTGTCGAATATTCGCACTTCCATGGCAACTGTGAATGCAAGCAACCAAGTAGGCATACAAACCACTAGCATGAAGAAGGTAAACCATTTCTTATTTAGACATGTAGCATGTTTCTTGTAAAACAATGCATTACCTGTTTTCTCCAAAACAAAAATTATAAATATGCTTAATTAACAAGACTCATAATTTCCTGATTTGAATATCACTAAAAACAGAGAGTTGGACAAGTCCAGACAAAGACAAAAATCTCTACCAAACTACAGCACAGATGCAACCAGAATGAGGTTATAGATTGATTTTTTATACAAAGACATGTACCAACAAGATTCCAACTCTAACCAACCGCCACATCGCTATTAAGTATATGAAATGTTATATTTTTCAAAGAACATATTTATTACAAATGAATTTTTGCCCCCTGTTTTAAAGCAAAAAAAAAAAAAAAAAAAAAAAAACACAAACAATTTTGCCAAAAATGACGTATGCCAATTGATAAAATTATTCCAGTTTCAACTTCGAAGACCCAGATAACAATCTGGCAGACATAATCCATAAAAACAAAAGAGAAATTTTGGTTCTTGAAACTCAACCAATCAGTAACTTGTTCTCCTCCAGGAAAGCGTAGGTTGGAACTTCCAGGTTGTATGGTGCAGGTCCCTTCCTGATTCTCCCAGATACATCATAGTGGGATCCATGGCATGGACAGAACCACCCCCCGAAATCCCCTGCATTTGGGAGAGGGATACACCCCAAGTGAGTACAAACCCCAACGACCACCAACCACTCTGGGTTCTTCACCCGGACTGCATCCTCCTGCGGGTCTCGGAGAGTCCCCACGTCGACGCTGTTGGCAAGCTTGATGTCATCCTCAGTTCGGCGTCGGATGAAGACGGGCTTCCCCCTCCACTTGACGGTGACGGTTGACCCTGGCTCGATGCTGGAGAGGTCAACCTCAAGGGAGGCGAGGGCGAGAACGTCTTTGCTTGCTGACATGCTGAGGACGAGCTTGAGGACGAGGAGACGGAGGAGGGAAGCATAGACAAAGCGCCCACCAGTGAGGACAAAATAAGCAAAGGCGCGCTTGCTGGGGTCGCCAGGAGGGTAGCGCTCATGGTTGTAGTTGTCATAGACGATCTCCGAGGTCGGGTTCTTCACAGCAGCGACGGTTGCAGGAAGATCGCCTAACCCTATGTCTTGGTGCTGTTTTGGAGCTAGAGAATCAGAGGCAAACCCTACATGTCAATGAGAATTGAAAGAAAGTCAGGCTCGGTTTAGCATCAGGCGTGAACGAAAAAAGTGTTGAGAGTCAAGTTACTGCAAAAGGGGGAAAAAATGGTTGAAGATTTCTTCTGAAGAACTAGAGGAAAGCTAAAATCTCCTCTTATGGCGAGAAGAAGTGCAAGTTGTCAAAGTTTCTTTAGCCAAACATACCAAACATCAATTTTAAGTGAAAAATACAATTTCATTTCTAGTTGACAACACGGGTTATAATCAACTATACAATTGGCATTAGTATGTATGTCTTAAGTATCATTGTAGCAGAAGTCTTCATATTCCCATTGATGAACAATAGAGCATCCAGGCAAATAACAGTAAAAAGAAACCTCAAAAAGTATACTTATTATATGAGTAGAACGAAAAGGAAATCAAGCACTTGAATTTTAACAATTTTGCAGATACATCTTTAAACATACCTCTACATATAATTTAAATTGAGCTACTCACACTATAAGCCAATCGAGAATTATACTCCTAAAAGTTCAATTTTATACTGCATAGAGAACAGAACTATTAGTGTTCTTTCAGCATAGAAAATTAGATTGAATCTGGATATAGGAAAATTGAAATTTAAAAAGAAATATGCGTAAGATAGGGGATAAGGTTAAAAATGTGTACATATAGGGTTTATGGGCTGAATTCAATTTTTTGCATCCGATACAAAAACTTCCAGCACTAGAGATGATTGCATAAAGTTTGTTCGTATAGTATAATAGCAGAAAAGAGTAAACCAGGTATAGAGGAGAAAACTTGACGCAGAAGAGAAACCAGCATTCAATTTCAGCAGGAAGACGAAAAAGAAAGGGTAAATGGCTAACAAAATCAGAAAGACTACCAATCTTTAGTTATTTAAAGATTTTTTTTGGCTTTCAATCGACATAAGCAAGAGTTGATAAGAAAGAAAATATAATCTCACCATTTACCAATTTAAATCCAATTATACCCACAGAACCAAACTAATTTTTGACCTCCACTGTGGTTGAGTCAAACTACTTTAGTTTGATGATTGCCAAACATTCTAGTCACGACTTACAAATAGTATCACACACTTTGTGTCTTTACAGGTTTAAATAAATGGAGCCATACGTACAAGGACAGAGAAACATGTGCTCTCAAAGTCCACATCTGTCGAAGGATGGAGGTTATACACAAATTGACCTCAAGGGAATCAAGCCAGCTAGTTAAAAATTTGTAAGAACAAATGAGGGAGCGATGGACAATAGCTCCTAGAATACGGCAAAAACAATGAAATTCAGAATTTCTCAAAATTGGCCGAAAACGGTGGATTATTATAGGCTACAAAATTTGGCAAAAATTAGTGAAATTCTGAATTTCTCAAAATTGGCTGAAAATGTTTGACCACATAACCCACAAAATCCGGCAAAAACAGTAAAAAAAATAAAAATAAAAATAAAAATAAAAAAAAATCAAAATCAAAATCAAAAATCAAAAATCAAAAATCAAAAATCAAAATCAAAATCAAAATCAAAATCAAAATCAAAATCTGGCAAAAAACCATGAAATTCAAAATGTCTCAAAATTGGCTGAAAACAATAGACTATTGGCCACAAAATCAGGCCAAAACTTTAAAAAAAACACAACTTTTCACAGTTGGCCAAATACAATGGACTGCATCCCCCAAATCAATGAAATTCAATATTTATCAAAAGGATAAATTGCAGAAAACCCTTATGATCTATACGGTCAACGTTGTAAGCCCCCCATCTTTGAGTTAACGCAATTAACATCCTGTACTAATTTTTGCAGTCAACTATTCCAAAAAAATCATAATTTTGGTTGTGAAATACCCTAATACCCCCTATAAATACACTAAAAATAAAAATAAAAAAGCATCGACTATCTCCACCTCCGCCTTCACTCAGCCCCGACCACCACCCCCACCTCCACTCAACCCCGACCACCACCTACACTGTAATAACTCTTCTCTATCCAAATCCAAATCATACTCAACAGATTGAACCCAAACCCAAATCCAAATCTCTCATACTCAACAGATTGAACCCAAACCCAAATACCCCTCCGAACCCGAACTCTGAACCCAACAACAAATCATTCTTCCCTAATCTCCACTCCAGATCCCAACTCCAAACCCAACAACAAATTCCCGTCGAATCCCTCCCCTCCCCTCCCCTCCCCTCCCATTGAATCCTTCCCCTCCCACACCGCCGTGTTGTCCTCTTTGCCGCCGCCGACCGCGACGCCGTCCTCTCAAGCCGCACCCTAATTCGGAGTTGGGATTTGGATTTGGGTTCGATCTCCACACCGGATCCCGTCTCCATCTCCCACTCCAAATCCTATGGATGATTTTTTTATAGTGTATTTATATGGGGATATTTATGGTATTTCACAACCAAAATTAGGGTTTTTTGGAAGAGTTGACTGCAAATACGGGTACATGGGATTTATTGCATTGACTCAAAGATGATGGGGGTTACCGCATTGACCGAATAGATCGGGAGGGTTTATGCAATTTACCCTTCTCAAAATTGTCTGAAAACGGTGAATCAAACAACAAACAAATAGTTGAAAAAGGGTACACGTGCTTTGCTAGACTGAGACGAGAATGTGCAATTGTCAACAACAAGTTGCCTGTGACAAGTTAAGAAGACGGGCGAGTTTAAAACAAGCATTCAGGGATAGAATATTGTTCTTGCGTATGGTTTTGTTATATTTACAATATCGCAACGGCTGGCTCACAAAGGTTAACGCAAATTTCATTCAAAATGGGACATTAACTTTTAGAGATTTGTTCAAAAAGATAAAAATAAACTATATTTAACTCTAATCTCATGCGAAGATTATATATTTCGAATTCGAAAGGCTGTTAATAATTTCATTCAGAAACTTAATCTTAAATCTAATACAGTAATACGTTCATTCCATAATCAAGACATTCTGTCTAAATTATGCATTTTCCACATGCTTGGCGCAACAAGGCAGTATCCCGACCCCGACCACCCCCCCCCCCGGCACATTCCCATCCCAGAGACCAACAGGTATAGCCTACAATTGTCTTACCCTACTTGAACTTTATTCCTTATCTAATTACTTGATTAAAGGGATCATACAACAATTATATTTTTTATTCAAACCGTAGTCTACAAATGCCCTTGGAGCTCCCTCAATATTTAGTCGTCCAATCCTATTTGTTGAGCATAAACTTTTATTCTCTTTACATATAATTAACTCCTTGCCATATCTTTGCCGAGCCACTCTCGAAAGTCACCCCCCCCCCCCAAAAAAAAAATAGTCATTCAAACTTATCCCCCAATAAACAAGTTAACATAAAGCACTAGGTCCATCCAAACTCAACAAGAAAAAGGTAGGTGTTTACTTCGAAAAGTCCACTTTTGAAATCCTTAAAGCGTGAGTCGATTGACTACACGGATCAGACTGCAACAAATACTAAGCTTACAGATTTATAAAACCCATTTCCTATAATGAAACACTAAGCTATATGACACTCAGGAGATGAAATCAAATTGCAGCAATGTCTTGTGCTCTAGCGAGGAAAAGAAATAAAATAAATTCAGATTTTCCCTCAAAACTCCTACTAAATGGATTACCGAAAGTCAATATGGAAAGGCTCTGTTATTTTTTAACTATTAAAGGCAAAATAACTATTTAAAAGGAAAAATACATATATCTTTATAGAAGAGATAAGCTGTGACAACAAAACATGCTTATTATGTTTGAGCAGAAAATTACAGTGAATGATGCCAATTAGACCAAATACGAACATAATAATGTCAAGCTACAGCCCAAATATGAACATAATAACGGTAATGATGCCAATGATACCAATACAGATGATGAGAAGAAGAGCAACAATAAGGGGGATGTTAGTAGTAGTAATAGCAACTGTAATTGTAAGAAAGCTAGTAGTAGTAGCAGTAGTAATGATAATATAGCAAATGCTGATGGTAATAGTAATAATAACAAAAGCAACAACAAGGAAAACGATAGTAACAAAGAAGACAAGAATAGAGGATGATAGCCACTCAATGCAAAAATCAACAAATTCGATACTGGTAACAATTCATTCCGAAAAGAGCTTACCATACAATACAGGATTCGCAAAATTTCAAATTATAGCCACGTCAATAACCCCAAAGACAAAGATTCACATAAGTTATAAGTTTATATGCAATTACTATATAAGTGACTAAAAGGATTAGAGGTATACAAACAACAAAGTTGAGTGCATCTGTAAGATATTAGAGGTAGCTTCAACTGTGGTTAAAAGGAGGAGAACCAACTGAAATGGTTTAGACGTTTAGGCATGTGTGACAACGACCATTAGAAAAAGTGATAACATTGTAGCTGAAGGAACAAAGACAGGAGGAATACCTAAAATAACTTGGACAAGTTTGACATAGGTAATAGCCCTTCTCAGAGTGAAGGAAAAATGTGGTCGGTAAAAGCTTTGTTGTTGTTGTTGCCTTGTTTGATATAAATAATTGATTTTATGATATTAGATAATTCAAACAACCAGAACTGAATAAAACTGAACCTGTTTTTTCAGTTTAGTTTCAAGTTCTATCACCTTTTGAGGTCAATTATTCCAAATATGGAGAAACAGATCTACTGAATACACGTCCTCAGGCATACCCAAACAATAAAAGGCTAACTTCGTACGTACCACGAGAAGCTGGCCAAGAGACCTCTTGCATAGACAGTAGAATACTCATGTTCCACTTTCCCATATTAACATTTTACTCACTAGTATTATGACATCTACTTCACGGTCGTGATTGAGTAGAACAAGCATATCCCGTTATCACAAGGCAAGTGACTTCTTCCATTATAATAATAGAAATCTCTATATTAACATTTTTCTCCCTAATAGAACAAGCATATGCTGCATATCCAATTATAACATCTCCTGCAAGGTGGTGAATACTTCTACAAAGAGTAGCTATAATTTTCGAAGTCTAGCACATTGGCTTCTCTCAACACCCAAGCCAGTGTGACGGCATATCTACTGAATCTTAGCATGCCTCAAAACTAAATGTCATTCCTCAAGAGTTACTATATTAGTATATCAACTATCTTTCTATTTGTTTTATTTGTTTTAAAGTAGTTATTTAGACTCTAGAAGATGCTAACTCCTTTATGGATAATTAAGTTCCTCACTTCCTCTCATCTTCATAGTTTCTTAAACGAAAATTGGCATTACAGAAGTGAGAGTTGACAGTAGGTCGACAACGAATAAAAAAATCTATCATCTCTTTTAGGGATCCTATCCTACATAGCTACCCTATCTTGATAGAGAAATGGCTCAAATGATATCCTATAAAACATTTATTTTATCTTCATAATCTCTCTTGCATATTAGGAAATTTCTTTGATCATTTGAAACAAATGCTAGTTTGGAACGAAGTGAAGTTCGAGTTATTCTATTTTGGCAAAATGGTGCTACTCATTGGATAGGGGCTACAACAAAGCCTTACGGTTAGGGTGAACTCGTCAAGACAAATGCTCGTAATTCTTGAGAACTAAACATGCAGATAGTTTTTTGGGGAAGTTTGATGGCGAACTGCCTCCTCCATCCCCTTTAGCCATCTAGTTTCCCTATCTTTACCTCACCTGAGTCACTTCATACTATTTATTTTCTATTTCCCCCTTATCCTTGTAAATATCACTTCATAGTAGTGCCAAACAAAATCCTAATCCAGATGTGGAACTATCATATCAATCCTGCATCTCGAGTATGTATTCTCATGCTCTACATATTTCTCACTACTTATCGAGCTAATAGGTATTATCTCAACTTCACTCCAACCTCCCCTATCTAGGGCATGTTTGACAATAAAGTTAGGATAACCAAAATTATTATTTAATTGGCGGTAGAGGTGTGCAATTAGCACCTCTCTACCTCCACTCAAAAAGTTATCTTCTAGTTATCTTTTATGTAAGCGTCTGGAAAAGTGGAATTGAGATAAGTTAGATAGAAGCGGAGATCAGATAACTACAACTATCTCAACTTTTTGGCTAAACGAAGTATAGATAACTAAAGCTATCTCAACTCAAAAAAATGCCCCAAGTATCCCCAAGTTTAGATAACTAAGGTTCCGTGAGATAACTTACCAAAATCCAGTAACAAAACTTAACCCCATTCCCAAACACTCCCCTATTCCCTCTTCCTTTCTCGCAAACCGCATTAAAGTTAATCAAAGTAATATGTTTACGTAGATGTAGAGCAATACTAACTAACTCCAACTTATCTTTTGAATCAAAGTCAATTCTATTCAATTAGCCTAGAAACAGCCAGTATAAATCATCCTCTCCAAAGTCCAAACTAACTTATCTCACATGAAAGTTAATCAATCAGTAATGTAAAATTATGCTGATAACTAATCCCAAGTTACGATTTTAAGTTAGATGATGATGAAATTAATCCCAAATTTGCATAATTTTCAAAGACAGATCATCTAAACAAACTAATTCTATTTCAATAAAAAAATCAAACCTAGAATTGAAACTCCAACCTCTAAATCCAGATCCGATCATCATCCTGCTCATCGGAGATCCAACTGTCCACCTCTCATCTTCCTTCCACCGATCACCGCCGTCGATCGCGCCGCTCGCACCGATGAACGGCGAGGAAGCAGTTGCCCGAGCCGGCCGCCATCCGAGGGAAGAGAGCCTTCTTCCTGCTGCTCTCAGCATCTTCTTCCTCGAGCTCTTTAATGGCGATTCTAGGGTTTCGATCGGATCTTAAAAGGAGGAAACGAAAGAGACGAAATGAGAAAGGAAAGAACGAGATCCGAGAGAGAGCGAGGTTAAATTATTCGCGAGAATTTGGGATTTGTTGTAGATGATCTGGGCCGTTCGATAATAGAGCTTGCAGGATCGACGGTGGATAGAGTATGGGCATTTCGCGGAAGATGGCACGCGCTTCAAAGCACTGGTTTGGACGTGGGCCGAAGGGCTTGGAATTGGGCCGAGCCGATTCTAAGTTTAACTCAGTCCTAATTTGGGCCTGAAGTTTGATAATATTAGGGATGATAATGGGTTAGGGTCAGCCCAAATGGTCCTAAACTCGGCCTAAAAAACCCAATCCCGGTCCCAGCCCTATATAATAATGGGTAAAATAGGACTTTATTTTGGCTCATTAAAAGGTAGGGCCAGATTAGGGTTTAGTATAAACCCGATCCGACCAGGCTCTGGGCCCTATAATTCTATATTATACTTGTAATAATTAATTTAACACAACTAAGTTCATGTTCTAAACTCTAAACAAAATATACCACAAACATTGAATCAGTCCAACTTCATTTAACTGATATCCTAAAAACCCAGCCTTTTCTGTACTAGCTTTCAATATCAATTTCATAAATGTTGATTTCATGAATGAAGAGCTGAGGGTGGCTAGTGTCAGGGCTTTGATATGAAAACCCAATGGTTAGGGCCTAATAAATTTGTTAGGCCCTAACTATTTTAGGGCTGGGCTAGGGTTTATGGTAAACCCAGTCCAGCTTGGCCCATTATCATCACTATTTGATATTGGCCATTCATTTCACCGAGTTTGGGCTCAAGTTAATTTGGTTCATAGACCCCCAGTATTTGCACGTGCTTTTCAAATAAGTGACGGTAGACATAGATTGAATATAATTTATTGCTAAAATTGTTTGTGGACAGTTTAAAATTATAAAAAAATTAAATTTTAAATTAGGGGTATTAATTGAGTTCGTTTTCATTTTTTTCAGTGTACGCGGTTTGTGTAAAAACCCTAAAAGCATATTTGTAGTTATACATCCACACATAATATCTCTTGTATAGTAATGACAGAGAAGATTAAAATGAGCAGTAATAGCATTCAGAATAATTACATATTTTTATCTCTAATCTCTAATATTATAATGGGAGAAGGTCTTAGTGTCATTTGTCAATCTACCAACATGTGCAAATCACGTATATAACTAATATAACAGAGGTCTTAGGTTCATATCCAAACTACTTCTGAATTTTTTACTTTTAAAAAATATATATATTTATCAAAACGTGCATTACACGTGTAAATCTCTAATCTCTAACATTATAATAGGAGAAAGTCTTAGGTACTGTTCTTTTTTTTGCCTCTTATAAGAGATTTACGGTAAGAGCCTCTTGTAAGAGCCTCTTTTTTAGGTGTTCTTTTTATATAAAAATAACCTCTTATAAGAACCTCTTATAAGAGATTTCTGTTCTTTTTTCACCTCTTACAAGAGCCTATATTACCCCAAAGTCTATATTACCCCTAAAAGACTTCTGGTAGCGTTTTTCTTGATTGATTGATGAACGAATTATTTCCTTTTTCTGTTAGTAAAGGAACTTCAATAGGGTAAGATTGTGTGAGTCTATTGAGACAAGTTATGAATTCAAACCATATTGTATATTGGTTCTCCTTTTCCATTGTTGGAGCGAACCGGGAAACTCAAAGGCAAAGGAAATGTCACATTACTGCACAGATTTAAGAAATTACTGCAAGGTCTATCAAATTTGTGTTTATCGTGCAAAATCATCTGAGAGTTATTTGGAGAGAGAAAACTCCATTTCCTCACTAAACACGACGAAAGAATGTTAATCTTCCAAGCAGGCCTGAGAAGAAACAAAATGGTATATACATTGAAGTCCTAGTTTTGATTCAAGGAATATATATGTATATTTTTCTGTCAAACTTATTTAATTAGTCTATTTTGTTATATAGTATAGTAAAATTAATGAATCTTGGAGATTCTTATATGCTTACATATCACCAAGTGTAGTATCTTTGTCGACATAGGACGAGCACTGTCAATATATAGCAGCTGAGAATTGGTGATGCTAATAGTCAAATATGAAGTGACAAAACCATGATATTATAGTCCTTAAATTTTTAATTAGTTTGTCGCGTTAATATTAATATTAGTTAATTAGCTCGATATCATACAGGTTCAGCCATCTGAAAGAACGTACACCTTATAACTAGTTTAATTAGTAACAATTATAATATAGATTTTGGGGTAATATAGACTTTTTAAGTGGTAGAAGTCTTATAAGAATTTGAAAGAGGCTACTAAAAGTCTTTTAGGCTTATAAGAGATTTTGGGGAAAATGTCTTATAAGAGGTAAAAAAAAGAACGCTAAAAAAACTCTTGTAAGAGGTGGATCACCTCTTACAAGAGGTAAATCTCTTATAAGAGGAGAAAAAGAACACTACCTTAGTGTCATTTGTAAATCTATCAACGCGTGCAACACATGTACAAAACTATTATAAATGAGGTCTTAGGTTCAAATCCAAAATACATCTGAATTTTTACTTTTAAAAAACTATATTTATTAAGACGTGTGTTGCTGCTTATTTCGGTGTGGGAGCAAACAGATAGTGAGTTAATAATTGATGAAAACTACTAAAAGTCAAACCTATGCCTTGGCCATTAAAAGATGTTAGAGCTCCTGAGATTGAATCTGGTTTGTTGATTGACCTCTTGTGATCTGAATTCGACGATTGTTGATGCGGTCGATGGACCTGCAAAAAGCCTGAAACACCGGGGGTAGCCCCCGACGACAGACCCTCTGACACTCAAGTCAGAACCAGAAAGAGAGTATGAGAGTAAAAACTGGCAAATTGTTGATTACCTGGTGATTGAAGAGGGGGAGGGGTATTTATAGGCCTGAGAGACATTTCAAGAGATCGATTCGTGACTGGTGAATCTTTCATGTCTCTCCCCTCAAGAGATAAGATATCCTTGTTAGGGGATAAGAGATTTGACTTCTAACCACCATGGACTAGATGTCTCTCCTAATGGGCCTAGTCTGTCACTTTTTATGGGCTTGGAAGAAGCTCATGTCTTGGAGTGGACCCAGACCTGTAAAAGAGGCCTGTGATGTCTAATCTGCCTATAGATGCTTTGAGATTCGTGCAAGAATTGTACGGCTTTGATCTGCTGCGATTTTTACCATCATCATAAGCCCCCACTCCCGGAAGGCAATTTTCTTGGCTTTCGAAAAGTGGTACATCCTATTTTTTGAGTCTGACGTATAATCTTAGCAGTCAGAGTGTTCGGAGATACCTGGAACTGATTTGTGGCTTCTGAAGAGAGCAAATATTTTTCTGGATTTTTCCATATTTCTTCGGATTTCTCGGAATTTTCTGGAATTTTTCCATAGTTCTTCAGATTTCTCCGAATTTTCTGGAATTTTTTCCAATTTCAAAATCACTTTTTCGAATTTTGTAATTAATAAATTTAATTTTAATATTTTTCCGGATTTTTTAATTAATTTTCCAAATTTAAATAATTATTTTTTGAATTTTTTAATTAATTTTTTGAATTAAATGAATATTTTGTAAAAGTATGCCCGGTGCACAGATCTTGACGCGATCTGGGCTGCTCATCAGGCATCAGCTCGTGTGTCGAGGAGATCGAGCGGTCGTGATCTAATTGCCTGTGATAAGGGACGACATGGACGAATCAGAATCGTTCATCATCGCTCGACTCATCTGCTGACGCAAATGAGACGGTCGACGAGTGAGCGAAGCGCTGGGGAAGGCGATGCATGACGTGGCCACATCTGAGCTGTCCATCGTGTTTGAGCTTGAATTTTGGGGAGATCCAAAGGCTAGGAATTGACGAGGGGACCCCTTAGCTTGGCCGACGCTTTCGCCGCGCTATGGTGACTCACTTTGATTTTTTTAGGCTTTGCTGAGCTACGGGAACTTCATGTATTGGCGGAGCTATGGATTTTCGTCTTTGTCGAGCCATTACGTAAAATCACCTCTTCGTCGATATACCCCCTTCGCCGAGCTACCGAGTATATTTTTCTGCTGAGCTATGTAGGTAGCGTGCTCTGGCCGAGCTATGGCGATGGTGAAGCTTCACCGTGCTATGAGAGCGCTCCGCTGAGCTGTGGCCATTGGGTTTAGCCGAGCTACAAAGCTCAAGCAACCACCGAGCTGTTGCTTTCGCCGAGCTATGGAGATTGTCGAGACTTCGCCGAGCTATAGGCGTCTCGTTCTCGCGGAGATATGGGTTATCGACATGCTCTGTTTTGGCCAGCTATTCTGCGACGTCAAGCTATGGCCATTGAGTTTTCGACATGCTCTGTTTGTGGCCATTGGGTTTTCGCCGAGCTATGGGTTGTCGACAAGCTTCGTCGAGCTACGTAGCTCTGAATTTTGCCGCCGAGCTATGGACCATAGTCAATTCGACCGAGCTATGGTGGCTTCGACTTCACCGAGCTATGGGCATTCCGTTCTCGCCGAACTATGGTAGCTTCGACTTTACCGAGCTACAGCCTTGGTGTTTCAAAAAACACGATCTGTGAAACCTCCTCGTCGACCAGGAGCTATGGCGAAGGAGAGATTGAGGCGGGAGCTCGGTGTTTCGGGGTCTGTGGAGCTCGACGTCGGTACTGTGAAGGAGAGATTTCGATGAGTCGAAGAACCTCTGTTTTTGGGTTTTCGAAGTTGAGCTTTTGCGCTCGATTTGAAGAAGAAGAAGAAGAAGGAGATAAGAAGCGAGTGGGTGCGATATCGGGTTTGGATCCGACCCGTTGACACCCTTTCTTTGTTTCTTTGAGTTCTTCTTGCGGGTTTGGGTCACGAATCCGACCCGTTTGCACCCTATCTACTTTTTCACAAATTGGGAGTGTATTTGCCTTGGACATTTCTCAGTTTTGCAACTCTTTGAATTTTTAGGAGATTCTTAAAGCTTTGCAGAGATTTTTGGAGCCTTTTGGGCTTGGGTTTGCATATAATTTTATATATATATATATATTTATTGTTGTGTATATGCAACAACTTCTATATATATATATATATATATATATATATATATATATATATATATATATATACTCATATGTGCATACCCAGCTTTTTACTCCATCACCGTTGACTGGTGGATCTTGTACGTATATAGCCATGCTAGGGGAGCTGTTACAGACTTGCTATTTGATCCCAACAAGTTGTTGTGGCATATCTGGAACAGAGTTGAACGTTTGAACCCGTTGTTTGCGCCTGGCAAGCTTGTAGAGAACTCTGCGACGAAGTTGAATGTTGAGCTTGTCGTTTGATCTCGGCAAATTTGGAGAGACAACTCCTTGACCGATTTGACGTAGAGCTTGCTATTTGATCCCAGCAAATTTGGAGAGAGGACTCTATGACGGAGTTGGAGGTTGCACCTGTTGTTTGCGTCCAGCAAGTGTGTTGAGACAACTCTTTGATTGAGTTGGTGTAGAAACTACTATTTGACCGCGGCGAGTTTATAGAGGAAACACCATGATGGAGTTATGTGTTGGACTTGTTGTTTGTTCCCAACAAGCTTAGAGTGGACTCTATGACAGAGTTGGATGTTGCACCTGCTGTTTGCGCCCAGCAAGCGTGTAGAGATAACTCTTTGATTGAGTTGGTGTAGAAACTGCCGTTTGACCCGGCCGAGTTTAGTGACAACCCTGAGATAGAGCTGATGTAGAACTGCCGTTTGATCCCGGCGAGTTTGGAGAGAAAACTCCGTGATGGAGTTGTGTGTTGAACTTCTTGTTGGATCCTAGCGAGTGTGGAGGGACAATTCTTTGGCTGAGTCAATGTAGGGCTCTCTATTTGATCCTAGCAAGTTTTGAGGGAACTCAGTGGTAGAATTGAGTGCTGAACTTACTGGTTGACCCCAGTGAATTTATAGAGGAAACTTCGTAATGGAGCTGATGTAGAAATTGTTGTTTGATCTCAGCAAGTTTGGAGGGGCAACTCGTGGTGGAGCTGATGTAGAAACTGCCGTTTGATCCTGGCGAGTTTGTAGGGAGAGCTATAAGATGAACTTGAGCTTGAACTTGTTGTTTGGCCCTAGCAAGTCATTGATGGATCTCATGCAGAGGGTAGAGCATTGAACTCGTCGTTTGGAGCCAACAAGCTGTTGACGGAGCTCAAGTGAGAATCAGAGCATAGAACTTATTGTTTGAGGCCAACAAGTTGTAGGCGGGGTTCTTGCGGAGAGCAAAGTATTGAACTCGTTGTTCGGAATAAACGAGTTATTGATAGAGCTCGTGCAGTGAGTGAAGAGTTGAACTCATTGTTCGGAGTCAATGAGTTGTAGATGGAGCCTGAGCGAAGATCAAGGCATTGAACTCGTTATCTGGAGCCAACAAGTTATTGATGAAGCCTAATGGAAGAGCAAGGTGCTGAACTCGTTGTTTGGGACCATCGAGTGGTAGATAAAGCTCGTGCGGGGAGCAAAGCGTTGAACTCGTTGTTTGGTGCCAACGAGTTATTGACGGCGCTTGGGCGAAGACCAAGGTGTCGAACTTGTTGTGTAGAGCCAGCGAGTAGTAGATGGTGCTCAAGCGGTAATCAGTGTAGACACCCGTTGTGACAGAGCTCATGTGGAAAGCATTGCATTGAGCTCGTTGTTCGGAGCCAACAAGCATAGGCAAAGCTCATGCGGCAAGCAGAGCGTTGAACTCATTATTTGGGACCAACGAGTTGTAGGTGGTGCTTGGGCAAGGACCAAGGCATTGAACTCCTTGTTCAGGGCCAACGAGTTGTTAATGTATCCTGAGAGAAGATCAAGGCGTTGAACTCGTTGTCCGGAGCCAACAAGTTATTGATGAAGCCTGAGCATAGAGCAAGGCATTGCACTCATTGTCTGGGACCAACGAGTTATTGATAGATCTTGTGCGGAGGGCAGAGCGTTGAACTCGTTGTTTGTTCCCAACAAGTTGTTGAGTGAAGCTTGAGCGAGGACCAATGCATTGGACTCAGTGTGGGGAGCCAACGAGCTTTTTTTGGGAGAACTTGATCGGAGACCTAGGCGTCGAACTCGCTGTGTAGGGCCAACGAGTAGTTGACGGTGCTCAAGTGGCAATCAGAGCATAGTTCTCGTCGTTGGAGTTAACGAACTATTTGGTGAAGCCTGAATGTAGAGCAAGGCATCGTACTCATTGTTTGGGACCAACAAGTTGTTGATGGAGCTCATGCAGAGAGTAAAACGTTGAACTCATTGCTCGAAGTTGACGAGTGGTTGGCCGGAGGAACTCAAGTGGCATGCGGAGCGCCGAACTCATTTTTAGAGCGAATGAGTTGTGGGTATTCTGAATCTTCTTAGTGTGGAAGTGAAGTCACTTGTGTTTATTCAGTGTTGAGATGATTTCATTCTTCTCTATACTGACAAGTAGTTGCGTGCATCGAATGAGGTTCCCCGGGACACTGAGATTGCCCTCCTTCGTGATACGCTATGCTTGACGGAGTCGGAACTCTCTCGTTTGCACGAGGCTTCAAGCGAGACGGAGTTGGAGCTTGCCCAAGTGAAGGTGGTCGGATAAACCTGGAGTTTGCTCGTCTAAGGAAGGCTGGTCTTGAATATCATCATCAAGAGTTGAGGCGGCCCTATAAGCTGTTAGCTGGTAGGAGCCCGGCGAAGAGATTTGTTTCTCTTAGGTAAAGCATCTCTCCAGTGTGTATAGCTGGAAGAACAGCTTAAATGACAGTTTGTTGTACAGTGTTGCAGGACTTTTGGTAGCGATTCCTAGATGTGAAACGTGGAGTCATTGTAACTTTGCTGTTGTAATGAGATTTGTAGTTTGTGGAATAAGAAGTCTTCTACATACTGGTGTCTTGTCCTGTGATACATCGTCTTGGGGGTTGGCTAGTCGTATGAACTGCTCTTGGGGAGAGTTGGACTCTGAACTGGCCGTTCTGTATTTGTAGACGTCTGTAGTGCCACTGGATATGAACATATGAGTTTGTGGTAGTTCTGTTATTTGAAGGATTCCTTTCATATGATTGATCCTTGCTGTCATGGTTGCCATCGACGGGTTCTTTGTCGCTAAATAACATGGTCTCAAGTCTGTTGTGTATAGCTTAAAGAGCTGTCAACGGTGTATGACGGAATTTAGCATTGCTCCGTCTTGAACCCAGCTAGTTGTAGGGACAACTCTGAAGGAGAGTTGTTTTCCAAACTTGGTGTATGGGGCCTCTGACAGATTGTGAGAGTCACATCGAATGGCGAGTTGAACTCCATGTGCTACTTTTTACAAGTGTTGCTAGAGTAACTCCGATCCATAATTTTGGGCCTCTTAATCTGTTGTTGAGGAAATTTAACTAGTTGCAGGAACATATCGAATGGCAAGTTGAAATCTGAACGTGTGTCACTACAGGTTACGAGAGTAACTCTAAACCATGGATATGGATTCCGAACTTGTTAGTTTAAGTATTAACAGGTTTCAGGAGCAGATTGAATGGCAAAACGCACTCTGAACTTGCTTCTTTGCAAATTGACAGAGTCTCTTTTGAACCGTGTGTGGACTCCGAACCGGTCATCGAGGCGCTAACGGATTGCAGGAGCAGATCGAATGGCAAAGTGCACTGTGAACTTGCGTTATTGCAAATTGTTAAAGTCTTTATCGAGCCATGGGTATGCTTGTAATGAGTGTTTGGTACTGAGTGTAATGAGTATGCTTGTAACTCCGAATCTGTCTTACGGGAAGACTTGAAATGAGTGTTTGGTACTGCTTAAATGTATAAGTGTGGCAGTCAACTCATTGTTTAAGTATCCAAGGAAGTTCAACTAGTTGCAGGAACAGATCGATCGGTGAGTTATGTTGTAAACGTACATGATTGCACGTTGCATACGTCCCAAGTCGTGGTTCTGGATTCCGAACTTGCGTTGAGGAAAGCTTATAACGAGTGTTTAGCACCGCTCTAAGTGTAAGTTGGGCGTTTAGCTCGTTATTTGCTTTGATGAATTAACATGTTGTAGGAGCAGATCAAATGACGAAGCGCACTCAGAACTTGTTTCAGTGTAAATTGCTAGAGTAACTTCGAACCATGGTATGGACTCCGAACCTGTCTTGTATGAAGCTTTTAACGAGTTTTTGGTGCCGTTTTTGTGTACAAGTTTGGCACTCAACTCATTGTATACATCCGTAGAGTTGTACAATAGCTTTGCAAAAGTTCGTACTATATTTGCGGGAAAATAAAACTAAGCGGCTGCTCTAGTGGCTGGCCGTTATTACAAATTGAAAAAATTTGCTGGAAAATAAAACTAAGCGACTGCTCTAGTGGTTGGTCGCTGTTACAAATTGACAAAATTTGCTATTGCTATTGCTATTAAGAGAGGACATTTCAGATCCCCTCGTTGTTAGGAGAGCGCATTTTCAGATACTTTCATTGTACTTCATAAGATGTTCTACTTTCCAAGTCCCTACTTATATCTCCTTGCCCCCCCGGGTTAACAAGTTGATGAGCCGTTTAGGCGAATAACTTGGTAGACCTTGCCTGAACTTGCCTATGTTGAGCCCCCCATTGTTTCACATAGAGAAAATGGAAATCTTGGGATGCACCAATGCGTTTAGGCAAGATTATTTGTTTCCGTTGACTGAGCGGAGTAGCTTCGGGCAAGGGATTCAGGTTTATTACTGTGTCATGATGAGAACTGGATTGGACTTGGTGAGAGATGATTTGGCAGGTTTGGAAGTTCTTGGTAGAGTTGTTTATGGAAGTGGCCTCAAAGCTCGTTACAGTTTTTGAATTACTGTGACTGCTTTCTGGCGGTAACTCTATGGTGTCGAGGGGAAAATGGAGCCCCCCATTGTAGCGGTGTAGCATGCTCGTGCTGCCTGTTGGCTTCCTACAGCTTGGCCTACACCAGCTGTTGTTAGGAACTTCATTTTCATGTGAAATGCGGCGGCAACTGCATGGAATGCCGCTAGGCCGAGACGGCCGAATATAGCATTGTATGCAGCATTGATATCGACTACCATAAAGTCCAGTGCTTCTGTTCGAATAGCGGGGGGTTTCTCTGCTATCACATTTAGTGTGACGACTCCTTCTACTTGAACGGGGACACTGGAGAATCCGTGGAGCGTATAACCGGCTGGCTTGAGTCGGTCTCGGGAGAGCTTGAGAGCCTCGAATGTGGCCATGAAGAGGATGTTTACTGAGCTGCCATTGTCCACCAGGATGCAGCGTACCTCATGATTTAGCATGCAAAGGTTTATGGACACCTTATAATTCCTTATAAGGTATTTGGACACCTTATAATTCCTTATCGGAGATAGATATGGGGTCCCCGGTGCGTTTGGTAGGCAGAATGTTATCTATAGAGTTTCTTTCTTGACAAAAGCTTTGCGAGAGGAGTTGGAATCTCCCCCTATCGGGCCTCCATGAATGGATTGAAGGACAACCATGTGTTGAGAGTCTTACGGCTCGTATGGGCTCTACTAACGCTTATTAGCCCCCCACCCCTGGGACAGAGGGTTTTCGGCGTTGTTGTCTTTCTGAACGAAGTGAACTTGCACCATTTTTCTGGACGGCGTGAACTTGCACTGTTTTTTCTGAACGGCATGAACTTGCACCGTTTTTCTGAAACTCCCTGAGTTCTTCCTCGCTTGTACTCTTTCGTTTGTTCCCGGAAGACGATTTATTCTTGCCTTGAGGATAGAGAGCTTCCTCGACCCTGATATACTTGTCACTCCTTTCCAAGAGCACAGTGAAACTTTTGGGTGGCTTTTTGGAGAGGGAGGCTTTCAGGTCTTTGTTAGTGACGTTGTGGCGAAAGAGATACAGTTGCAACTAAAGTGTTCAGGACATAAATTGACCGTGCTTCAGTTGTAAAACGCTTGACGAAGTCCTTTAGCAGTTCTCCATCTTTTTGCTTCAGTTCTAGTAGAGAAACACTGGTATTTTCAGCTCTCCAACTAGTAACGAAGTGTGCCATGAAGAGTTCCTCGAGCTGATCGAAGGAAAATATGGATTCGGGTGTCAGACGTAAATACCATTCCCTTACTGATTTTTTAGTGTTGCGGGAAATGTTCGACACATGAGTGCGTCGGTGGCGTTGTAAACCACCATGAGTGTTCTGAAGCTTTTGATATGGTCTGTCGGGTCTGATTCCCCGTTGTAAGATTCGAATTGAGGGGCCTTGAAGCCCCATGAGATAGGTGCCTCGAGAATAGTTCGGCTGAACGGAGGTCGAATAGGGCGGTAGGCCCTGTTGGAGTGGCTTTTCTCATTCTTCATTTGTTGTAGACATTTCTCTACTTCTTGGATTCGGCGGAGGACTTGATCGTCCTTCTTTTGGGATTCAGTTGAGTCGGCGGATCCTTCGTTCAGGGGAAGACTCTGAGCTTGACTCCCTTGGAGAGCATGGAGGATGTCAAGTTTGAATTGGTCAAGCTCGGCCCTGGTGACTGGTGCATTTCGATCCCTGTTCTGCATAGGTTGCCTTTGATTCTCCTGTGTCGGGTTTCCCCTAGCTGGTTGTCCCCCATGAGAGGAGGATTGCCTTGATCTTTATCTAGAAGGCTGGGCTCTCTGGCTTGCTTGATGTTCTGAACGGGAGGCCTCAGATCGGGTGCACCTCTCGTTTAGCCTTATTCTCAGGTTGTCTTCTGGTTGCACAGCATTGAAGATCCCGTGGAGATTTTTAGATCCCCGTGGGCTCGCGAAGCCGCTGAATTTGTTCGGGCATTATGAACTGAGATGCGATCGTGCTGAGGATGCTATTTAGGATGGTTCTGTTGGGAGCCCCGGGCGCCTCTCCGTTGATAGGAGCGTGATTAGGCTTTAGGGGTGGCTGTTGAGGGGGAATCTAATTATTCATAGGAGGAGCCTGAGTTGGCTAACGAAGAGAGTTGGTGCGACTGCTTTAGGCCGCTCCTCTTAGTTTAGGTGGCATGGAGAAAAGTTCGACTTGCGTAGTTTTCCCACAGACGACGCCAATCTGTTGCTGCTTATTTCGGTGTGGGAGCAAACAGATAGTGAGTTAATAATTGATGGAAACTACTAAAAGTCAAATTTGTGCCCTGGCCGTTAAAAGATGTTAGAGCTCCTGAGATTGAATCTGGATCGTTGATTGACCTCTTGTGATCTGAATTCGACGGTTGTTGATGCGGCCGATAGACCTGCAAAAAGCCTGAAACACTGGGGGGTGGCCCCCGGCGACAGACCCTCCGACGCTCAAGTCAGAACCAGAAAGAGAGAGAGAGAGTATGAGAGTGAAAACTGGCAAATTGTTGATTATCTAGTGACTGAAAAGGGGGAGGGATATTTATAGGCCTGAGAGACAATTCAAGAGATCAATTCGTGACCGTTGGATCTTTCATGTCTCTCCCCCTCAAGAGATAAGATATCCTTGTTAGGGGATAAGAGATTTGACTCCTAGCCAGAATGGGCTGGTGTCTCTCCTAGTGGGCCTAGTTTGTTACTTTTTATGGGCTTGGGAGAAGCTCATGTCTTGGAGTGGGTCCAGACCAAGAGGTATGTGATGGCTAATCTGCCAGTAGATGCTTTGAGATTCGTGCAGGAATCGTACAGCTCTGATATGCTGCGATTTTTACCATCATCAACGTGCATCACACGTGTAAATTACTAGTTATTATAATTCAAACTCTCGTGAAACCACCATCTCCAACCGAATCAAAAAAATTACAAAAATGTGTTTTATTTGTACACTGATAATAATACTCTTTTTTATGGCACATCTGCCAACTAACAACGGTAAATGCATTATACACGAGCTAACATAATTTCGAATTAATATTTTTTCCTTTAGAGTAACTAACTATTTTCCATCTTAAATACTCATTTCATTCAAAGCAAATTAACAATGGAAAACAAATTTTTAGTAATTTGCATTTCTTTATTTTGCATTCATACTTGCTGGTTAAATGTTGCAAGATATTGAAGAAAGAGAAAAGAAGCGACAAAGAAGGGGGGAAAATTTGCTACACATACATTGAATTATATCCCAAATATACATTGCACCTGTCTTTTAATGATTGTTGGGTCTAAATTATTTGTCTTTTAGTGATTAATGTGCTTAACAACCACTAAAAGATAAGCTCAATATCTTTACTATTTTAATGGAAACATTGGTGTTTGTAACAAACAAGCCATAACTTTGAAACTGTATAAACACGTATAATGCACGTCAAAACTATATCCAATAAATATAAATATGCACCGTACGTGTAGCCCAAATCAAAACATTTAAATATAAACTATTTTTTCTTATCCCGTATATATTCATTTAGTTTGATGATTTACTTTTTTTAGATGTGCATCATACGTACATTATACTAGTATATTTAGAAGTAGAACTCAATGTATGGGTAGCATTTTTTTTGGGAAGAATTTAAAAATAAAAAAACTAAAAAAAAGAGAGAGAGAAAAAGGACTGTTTTGGGAGGTTGTGGAGCATGCAGCAAAAACTAAAATAAAAGCCTGATGGGGTCTCAGTGTTGTGACAGTGAAGGAGTGGCGAACAGTTGCAATCTAATGTTGATTTGATGTGGCCTCTGTTCATCTTCTCAGTACTCCTTGTACCTGCACCCAGCCTTTTGTAGATCTTTCTCATATTTTGATTTAATTAAATTTGTTTTGAAACATAATCAAACAGCCTAGAGTTTAAGAAGATAACAGAGGAAGAGATAGAGAGGGAAAGTTTTTTGGCCCGAATATATATTATAAATACATTAGAATTCACTTCTCACTAAAGAATTTTTTTTTTTCAAAGATAAAATATTGTCTTTTGCTAAGAAGTAAATTTCACTGTATTTATAATGTATGTATGTTTGGAATAGAAAAATAATGTATGTACAACATTTTGCTATAAAGAGATACAATGATGAAGCTTTGTTTTGTTGGAAGTAATGATTTGAGAAAGAATCTTTACATATCGTAGTTTTCATGCTTTAACATAACACAAACTTTTTAAAGATGGGCTTTAACATGATATAAACATTTTGGTTTGTTTTGTTAGGACTTAGCATAACATAAATGATCAACGAGAGTGAAGCAGAGAGTTGTTTGAATCAGAATTGCTTATTTAGGAACACAGTGGTAATGTATTTAGGACTCAGGAGTGAACAGTACTCTTGCATCAGATAACCGGATAACGTCTCATTCTTCTGGAGAAAAGATAAGTTTGATGCATGATCAGTTAACTATACATGTGTAAGGGTGGAGTTCAATATGATATCTGGTGTTACAAGATGTAGCATGCATGAGTCAATGTGCTAGTTAACATAAATGTCGATTGTCCAGCTGTCTCCAACTATTATCTGATCCAGTCAGAGAGAATACAAGGCAGAATACATGAAATTTAAGCAAAAGATTGTATTTAGTAACACCGAGTATAAATGATTAGAACTATGATTTGTTGTTATTATTAAGATCTTTTATTGTCAGAAGTGTCACTGTGTCTCTTGGCTAATGAGCAAGACTAAATATAAAATAAGTACGCAAAATTTTGAGTCAGTTTCAAAAAATTAAACAGTTTTTTTTTAAAGCACACAATGTTTAAATAAACTCCACTGAATTAGTTAGGGTTAGGGTTAGTGCTAGGGTTAGGGTTAGTTCGGGGGGTTTATTTAAACATCTGATTAGTTAAGTGATGTTTTTTTAAACACAAATAAAAGATAAACGTGATTTTTTTTAAACACAAATGAAAGATGAAAGTGATTTTTTTAAACCCTATCGTAACCCTAACTAACCTAGTGGAGTTTATTTAAACATTGTGTCCTTTTTTTATTTTAAAAAAAAACTTTTGTGTACTTTTTTTAAACTGGCCCAAAACTTAGTGTATTTTTTTTATATTTAGCCAATGAGCAATAGGTCCGGAATATATCCGTTTACATCATTAATTTATTATAAAATTATTGTGAAAGTGTGTGTTGCTGCTTATTTCTGTGTAGGAGCAGCCAGATATATGAGTTCTTTTAACAAAAAAACTGTAAATACCGAACCTTCCCTATCGTCGATTTAGACCGCCAAAAAGGCTGCTACTGACTCCGAGATCTGATCGCTGAGAACGTCTGTTGTCGCTCCCTTAGACCTGCAAAACAAGTCTGAAACATCGGGGGTGGCCCCGGCGACAGACCTCCAACGCCCAAGTCAGAAACTCGAAGTCATGGTGGGTTTTGAGAGCGGAGTTGTCAGTTACCTTGTTTCTGAGAAGGTCTCGAGGTATATATAGTCGCCGATAGAGGCCAGTTTCCAGATATTCATCTATCTTTGCTTCCCGATGGTTGGATAGAGTCGGTTATTCCATTCATATGACAAGATCGGGTCTGGACTCCTCTCTTGATGAAGAGATAGAGTTTTTAACCCCTCTCGTGTGTATGGAGGGATAGAATCAGTTACCCTCTAGAAATATGGGGTTTAAACTGGGTTTGATGAATCTGAATTACTTCTCGATAAGGTTGTTGTAACAGTTACTATTACAGGCTGGGTTGGGTCGATAGGCATGAAAACGACCCAGCTCATCCCATCGGACCTGTATCCCTTTAGAGCTTTAAGATCCGTGCCCAATTTGGACGGTCCCGATTTTGTTCAATTTTACCCATATCACAAGTACCCAACTCCTGAAAACTGAGTTTTACAGCCTTTGAGAAGTAGTTCGCCCGTGTTTAATGGTTAACAGAACTTATCAGATCCTTCGGGGACATTTGAATCTTACTCGGGGTGTAACGGTGTTGTTCTGACTTCATATCCAAAATTAGTTTTTATAATTTTATGGATTTTTATGATTTTTTCCTAAATTTTGGGAATTTTCAAGATTTTTCTAAATTTTAAATATTTTTTTTGGAATTTTTAATTAATTAACCTGAATTTTAAATTAATTTCCAGAATTTTTAAAATAATTTTTCTAAAGTAATAACTATTTTTCAGAATTTAAAAATAATATTCTGATTTTTAATTATTTTTCAGAATTTAGAAATAATATTCTGATTTTTTAATTACTTTTTAGAATTCTTTAATTAATTATTCCTAAATTTAAATTAATTTTCAGAATTTTAAAATAATTTTTCAAAAGTAATAATTATTTTTCAGAATTTAAAAAAATATTCTGAATTTTTAATTATTTTTTAGAATTATTCTGAATTATTCAAAAGTAAAAATATTCTGAATTTTCTAAAGTAATAAATATTTTAAATTTTAAATTATTTTTTAGAATTAAAAAAATATTTCTCAATTTTTTAAAGTAATTTTCGGATTTTAAAAATTAACTTTCAGAATTTTGAAATAATTAATCTGAATTTTAAATTAATTTCCGGAATTTCAAAATAATTTTTCTAACATAATAATTATTTTCATAATTTACAAATAATATTCTGAATTTTAAATTATTGTAAAGAATTTACAAAATAATTTCCTACATTTTAAAATAATTTTCTGGATTTTAATAATTTTTCTGGAATTTTATAATAAGAAAATATATTTTAAATAATAAATAATACCTGAGTTAATCTGGATTGTCGATCGCGAGTAGCGCAAACTTGAGAAAATCGAACGATCATAAATAGCCAAAGCAATCAACCACCCTTTTCGCCCTCCCCGGTTTGGCGATGGGGAGCAAAATGGGGCCCGTTGCCACGTGGTAAAATCTGGCTGCGACTCCTCATCGTTGACCAGGTCAACACTGACTTAGTCAGCATTGACTATTGACTCGACTTGTTTTTTTTCCCTCTTTTGAGCAGATGCATTGCAATAGACTTTCCCGGTGTTACAAAGCTCCGATCGGGGCATATGACCACTCGTTTCGAAGAGGACTCTAAGATCTACAACTTTTGTTCAGAATTGGTTTAACGAATTGTCCATCTTTAGGGTCTAAACTGGATCACAAAGTCTCCGCATACGGAGAGTTAAGAAGAGAAGCTCTGCAGTAAAACAGACATTTTCAGCGCTACAGAGGTCCGATTGGGGAGTACTACCAGTCGTTTCGAAAAGGTCTCAAAGGCCTACAAGTTGTATTCAGAGGCCAGTTAAGGAATCAAATATTTCCAGGGTCAAAATATGCCCACAATGTCTCTGTCTCTGGGAATCTGAGAAGAAGAGCTTCACCACCGGGGTGTTTTCGTCATCGTGAAGCTTCGAAGAGGAGCTTCGCTTCCGTGAAGCTACGAATAGGAGCTTCGGCACCGGGGTGTTTTCACCATCGGAAAGCTTCGAAGAGGAGCTTCTTTTCCGTGGAGCTATGAATAGGAGCTTCGGAAAAAGGAAGCTACAAAGAGGAGTTTTGTTCTCGGGAGGCTAAGAAGATAAACTTCTTCACTGGGGAGCTTCGCTCTTGTACGGGAAGGTTGATAAGGGTTTTCAAAGTTTTTTTTTGTCTCGACTCACACTCTGTTTGTGTTGCCACCCCTAGATTGAGTCTTGAGAGTTTAGGAAGCAGCTCTACAGGAGAGTTGGATGTCGAACTTGCCATTTGATCCCGACAAGTTTGTAGAGGCAAACCGAGGAGGGAGACTGATATCGAACTTGTCATTTTAGCCCGACAAGTTTGTGGAGGTGACTCGAGGAGGGAGACGGATGCCGAACTTGCCGTTAGGTCTGACAAGTTTATAGAAGCGACCCGAGGAGGGGGTTAGCGCCGACCTTGCCATTTGGACCCGACAGGCTTGTAGAGGCGACCTAATGAGGGGTTCGCACCAGCCTTGCCGTTTGAGCCCAGCAAGTCGGTAGAGGCAACTCAAGGATGGATACAAAACTTATCGTTTGAGCCCAACAAGTTTACAGAAGCGATCCGAGAAGGGAGTTGGTGCCGACCTACTGTTTGGACCCGACAGACTTGTAGAGGCAACCTGAGAAGGAAGATAGATGCTTAACTTATCATTTGAGCCCAACAAGTTTACAAAGGCGATCCGAGAAGGGAGTTGGTGCTGACCTACTGTTTGGACCTGACAGACTTGTAGAGGCAACCCGAGGAGGAAGATGGATGTCTAACTTGCTGTTTGAACCCAACAAGTTTGCAGAGGCGATCTGAGGTGGGGGTTGGTGCCGACCTTGCCGTTTGGACCTGGCAGACTTGTGGAGGCAACTCTTGGAGGAAGTTGGCATCTAAACATGCTGTCTGAACCCAACAAGCTTGTAGATGCGATCTGAGGAAGGGGTTGGATGCCGAACTTGCCGTTTGGGCCCTGCAAGTTAGGGGGTTAGCGCCGACCATTTGGACTCAGCAGGCTTGTAGAGGCTACCCCAAGGAGGGGGTTGGCGCCGACCTTGCCGTTTGAGCCCATCAAGTCGGTGAGGCAACTCAAGGAGGAAGATAGATGCCTAACTTGCCGTTTGGACCCGACAGGTTTGTAGAGGTAACTTTTTGAGGGAGTTGTCATCCAAACTTGCTGTTTGAACCCAGCAAGCTTGTAGAGGCAACTCGAAGAGTAATTTGAATATCATATCTGATGCTTGAAGGTGAACTAGATGTGAGAAAAGCCCTAAGGACGAGCTGGGCTCCAACACCGTCATATGGAGTGAAGGAGTTGTTGGTGTGGCTCGGGAGAGGAACTGAGCACGGAGCTCATCGATGAGGGTCGTCGAGCTGCAAGAGCAACTATAAGGGCGAGCTAGGCCCTAGATTCGATATGATTGAGTCAAGTTTTGGGGATAGCCCTGGAAAGGAGCTAGTCTCCGAAATTGCTTGTTAGAAAATCAACCAGTTTCAGGAGTAGTTCAAATGGTTGTTTCGATCCCCAAACTCACATACTTGCAAGTTGTGAGTGCGATTTCGAGCCATGATTATGAACTTCGAACCAGTTGTTTAAAATTTATCAATGAGTTGTAGGAGCAATTTCGAATGGTGAGCCACTTCGCACTTACTTGTTCGCAAGCTACTAAAGTAGCACCAAACCAAGTGTTGGACTCTAAACTTGTTGTTGGGATGTTTCACCTAGTTGCAGGAGCAATTTCGAATGGTGAGCTGCTCCGCACCTGCTTATTTGTAAGTGACTAAAGCAGCGTCGAACCAAGTGTTGGGCCCCGAACTTGTTGTTCGAGGGGTTAACGAGTTATAAGAGTAATTCCAAATGGTGAGCCACTCCGCACTTGCTTGGTCGCAAGCGACTAAAGTAGTATCGAACCAAGTGTTAGGCTCCCAACTTATTGTTTGAGCCTAGCAAGTTGTGGGAAAAGCCCTAAGGGACAAGCTGGACTCCGAACTTGCCGGAAGAGGGGGGTCTCCTTCAGTTCATCAACTAGTTTGGGAAGGAGTTGACTATTCCGTTGGAGGAGCTCTAATGCTTCAAGTGGGAGAACCGTGCCCCCCCTATTATAGTGGTGTAACATCTCCGAACGGTCTCTTGGGTTCCTTTGACTTCTCCTATTCCTGTAGAGGTTGGGAACTTTATTTTCATGTGAAAGGCTGATGGTACAGGATGAAGTACTGCTAGGCCTGATCGATCCAGAATGGCATTGTAAGCGGCCTTCACATCGATGACCATGAAGTCCATTGCCTCTGTCCGGGTTGTTGGTGTTTTTCTTGTGGTCACATCAAGAGTGACTATTCCTTCGATTGAGACAGAAATCCCGAAGAACCCATGGAGTGTGTATCCGACAGGCTTGAGATGATCTCAAGAAAGTTTGAGGCCTTGGAAGGCTTCTAAGAAAAGGATATTGATGGAACTGCCATTGTCGACTAGGATTCGACGAACCTCGTGGTCGGTCATGTGGAGACTAGTTACAAGCGCGTCATAGTGGGGAATTCAAATGACTTCTAGGTCTCTGTCTGAGAATGTCACTGGGACTCCAAAGCTCTTGGGCGGAGGGAGGTTCTGTATCGAATTAACTTTTCGGATGAAGGCCTTTCGGGAGGAGTTTGATTCTCCCCCCATAGTCCCTCCATGGATGGCGTGGAGAACTGCCTGTGGCTCTGAGTTTGGGACTCAATGGGTTTCTCTGTCTGCTTGTTAGTTCCTCGAAGTGGAGGAGAATCGGCTCTGTCTTCGGACGAATCTGGATAGATGACCCCACTGGATAAGCTCTTCGATCTCCTCCTTGAGGGCCCGACAATCATCTGTGGCATGGCCATGGTCCTTATAAAAGCGACACCACTTGTCTCTATTTCTCCTCTTTGCTGGGGTATTCATTCTAAGGGGATCACAAAGCAGCCCTTCCTTGTCTACTTCCATGAGGACAGCTGATATACTGGCGTTGAGGGGGGTAAATTTCTCGAAATGATGAGGATGGCGACACAAACCGTTGTTGTCTTTCTGAAATTTTTGAGACCCTTCTTCGTTTGCACTCCTCCATTTGTTTCCGGAGGAGGGCTCTTCCGCCTCTTCAGCTCGGATATACTTCTTACTCCTAAGCAGGAGTTCCAATAAGTTTTGATGAGGCTTCTTGGTAAGGGACGACTTGAGGTCGGCATTATTGACGTTGTGTCTGAATACAGCGGTCGCTACTGCTTGATTGAGGACGCGATAGATCGGGATAGCTTTGAAACATCGGACAAAGTCCCTTAGCTGTTTCCCGTTCTTCTGGTTCAGGTCCACCAAGGATGCGCTTGTCTTTTCATTTGGCGGCTGCTGACGAAGTAGGTGAGGAAAAGTTCTTCAAACTGATTGAACAAAAATATCGAATTGGGAGATAGGCGGGAGTACCACTCCCTTGCTGACCCCTTCAAGGAGGCATGGAAAGTCTTGCAGAGGAAAGAGTCCGAAGCTTGATGGATCATCATGAGAGTTTTAAAACTCTCAATGTGATCTGCCGAGTCAGACTTTTCGTTGTAGGACTCAAAGTGAGGCGGCTTGAAAGTCTCGGGGACAGGGGCTTCCAGGATCATCTTGGAGAAAGGAGGTCTAATTGGACAAAAGATTTTAGTATGTTGTTCTTCCTCTTGGTTGATCTTGTTTAGACGGTCCTCCATCTTTCAGATGCGGCAAAGAACCGAGTCATCCATTTGGTTAGATCTTGTCGACCCACGGGACTCTCCTTCATTTACGGTTGCGAAATTGTGACTGTTTATTTGTTGGTTTCTGTCTAGGGCGACGTTGAGGGCTTGGAGGATTTGACATTTGAAATTATTAAACTCTGCTTTGGTGACAGGTGTCTGTTCATCTCCATTAGCCCTATGAACTGATCGACTGGCCCCCTTTGCTACCGAGAGGGAGGTGACCTTCTTTGTCTCCTAGGAGAGGGTGTTCTCCTACGCCCCCTTGGAGAGGGGGTTCTTCTGCGCCCCCTTGAAGACGGCACAAATTTGTTGCCGCTTATTTCTGTGTGGAAGCAAACTGATATGTGAATTCTTTTAATAAAAACAGTAAAGATCGAAACTTCGTAATTCGTCGATTTTGACCGCCAAAAAGGCTTCTATTGACTCCGAGATCTGATCGCTGAGAACGGCTGTTGTCTCTCCCTTGTACTTGCAAAACAAGTCTGAAACCCCTTGGGTGGCCTCGACGATAGATCCTCCGATGCCCAAGTCAGAAACTCGATGTTATGGTGGGTTTTGAGAGCGGAATTGTCAGTTACCTTGTTTCTGAGGAGGTCTCGAGGTATATATAGTTGCCAAGGGAGGCCAGTTTCAAGATATTCATCTATCTCTACTTCCCGGTAGTTGGATAGAGTCGGTTATGCCATACATATGAAAAAATCGAGTCTCGACTCCTCTCTTGATAAAGAGATAGAGTTTTCAAACTCTCTCTTGTGTATGGAGAGATAGAATCAGTTACCCTCTGGAAATAGGAGGTTTAAACTGGGTTCGATGAACCTGGACTCCTTCGCTATAGGGTTGTTGTAACAGTCACTATTACAGGCTGGGTTGGATCGATAGGCATAAAAACGGCCCAGCTCATCCCATCGGACATGTATCTGCTGAAATTACCATTTTACCCTTGAGAGTTTTAAGATCCGTGTCCGATTTGGACGGTCCCAATTTTGTTCTATTTTACCCATATTAGTGTATATATTGTGTTCGTGTGTAGCTACAACTTTGTTTAAAAAAAACATGGTTTCTTGATTTTTTTTGTTTCCCTAAAAAAAAAAATTTAGCGTATCCAAAAGAGTAGATATAGTTAACCCTCAAACCAAAAAGGAAAAGAGAGAAAAATAAGAGGATGGTGAGGATGAGTTTGGTGGTGTATCCGAAGTTGATGCGATAGAGATTGAACAGTGAGGATTCTGTTAAGTCTTGTTGCATCAAAAGTAAGTAACCCTAGCATAGCTGCCTTTATCCAAAAAGTGATACATACATTTTGATTGATGACAAAATTTTCCGTACCTGTATACACTTTCACATTCATGCCACTTACTAAAATCCACGTAAGGGCTATTTTAGTCATCTTTTCAATAAGGACGATTTACTTCAAACCCCTAAGTTACTTCTATATTTTCCTTTTGTTCCGTGCAAGTTGATAATTTGCGAGGCTAAATGTATTTATTTGAGTTATGCTTTAGTGGACCATGAGTATAAGCTATAGTGAAGAACTTTGACGGTAGTTAAGGCCACTAGAGCTTTTAAATTCAACCACTCGATTTTGAATATAATTGAAAATAATGAATATATTTGGTGCAAGCAGCACTGCTCTGTGGTTTTAAGATATTCATGTTTTTGATTAGGTCAGCACTATTTATTTTATATCTTTTGTGTTAAACATCTATTTACAATTAGAGTAAAGGAGATCAAATACTTTTATTTACAATTAGAGTAACTCACATGGTGAGACTAGCGATCTGAGTCATTCAACATGTTTCATATATCATAACTTGTATTTGTCTAAAAAAAATAATTAAGTTAATTGAAGTTATTACCCCTTTACTGGAATAGAGAGATATATACACTGTCAGTTTTTAATGAAAATTTAGGGAAAATAAGAGTATATATGTAAGAAAGAAAGTCAAAAGGGGTAGTAAGAGACCAGTTGAAAGTGAAGGGCCTCAAGAAGAAAAGCACCAAAGAAAACCCTAGTGAATCTTTTGTCTTGTAGGAAGGCAGGAAACCATAGCCATTGTGGCCTGGTTGAAACTTGGAAAACAGTAGGTTTCATGTGATGTCCTCAAACTGCAGACCTGCACCATATTCAACCCCAAAAGAAACAATGACATATGAGACGAAGGAGAAAGCTATGAAACAGTAAGGGAGAGAAGAGAGAGAGAGACTACTGCAGCTTAGCAAAGAGACAGTCAATAGTTACATCAGTATTGACTGACACTTGTCTCTATATATATATTTCTACTTGAACCAAGTACAACTACAGCTCTTAGTTATTTGTGGTTAGATGGTCATATGGCTAAAAGTAGAACTAAATCGAGACCGTTTAAATCGGATACAAATCTTAAATCTTTCAGGGATAAAACGGTAATTTTACTTACAGACGGATTTGAAATGGAAACTGGGTCTTTCTTCAAAGCCCAATAATCTATGAACAGATCTGCCCTATTGGGTATGTGTAGCAATCCGTTACAAACCAATTCAGATATTTAAAGAGTAATTCAAATTCATAGTTATCTCTATGAAACGATTTAAACTCTACATCTTATCAAAAAAATATCGGGACAAAAGGATAAATCATTATCTCTAAACTGTCTTTAAAGGCGACTATAAATACCCCTCTCCCTTCCACCATAACAAGGTAATCAATCTTTTTCCGCATAAAGCTCTTTCATAATCTTCCTGATTACTAACAAGAGCATCAGAGGGTTCGTCGCCGGAATCCATCTCGGTGTATCGAAATTTTTGCAGGTTCACGGCTGCGATGAGAAACCAGTCAAACATCGGTGAAAGTTAACAGGTTTGCTTATTTGTTTCCTCGAAGAATCCACAAATTCATCTGTTTGCTCCCACGCCAAAATCAGCAGCAAAAAATTGGCACCGTCTCTGGAAAACGAAAAGCAATCCAACCCTATTTCATCAGCGAAAGTAGTTTCAAGCTATGCCTCCAAATAAGGGGAAGGCGACAGTGACCAACCGCAGAGCCACTCCCGCTCCTTCTCCTCCTCCACTTCAGGAGGTCCTCCCTCAACCCGTCCAGCAACCACAGCCTGGATAGCCTCTTCCTCAACCCGTCCAGCAACCGCAGTCTGGACAGCCCCTTCCTCAGCAACCTCAACCTCAGCAGGCTCCCCAAGGGCCTCAAGGGGCTGCCGCGGGACCCTCCCGCCGAAGTCGCCAAAGGCAACCTCCTCATCATGACCATGTCTCGATACATAACCCCTCATCCGACTCCATGGCCTCTCACTGTCCTCCAACGCCGAAGGATCTCCGACACATTATTATCAACCGGCAGCATGGGATAGACCTTCAGACCGGCCTGGATAAGAGACAGACCCATGACGGAATCCCTCGTCGTGAACACCAAAAGGGCCCTGCGATTTAGTACCCTAGAGCCTGATCCCCTCATAAGCCCTACCGCAGAAGATTGAACTCTCCTAGAAGATGGAGGGAGTCACCCTAGCACCGTCAGAGGAGGAGCCGCACTCCGACCGGTCGACCCGCCCTAGGGGACCACCGAGATCGGGAGGCACCTATCACAAGGGCAGAATTCCAGGACATTCAAGAAGTCATTCTATGGGCCCTCAACGTTGCTCCTAACCACGATCAATAGGGTCCCAGTCCTCAACCTATCCCAAGCTATCACCATCGCACTCCCAGTCCTCTTCCGCATGAGGATGAGTCCCGGGGATCAGCAAGATATGACCAAAGGAAAGACTCGGTCTATCGTCGTCTCCACGAGATGGAGAGGCACCTTGGTAGATTGGATAGAGAAAAGGAGCAACGGGCCAATAAGTTCCGGCTAAGCAGACCCTCCTTATCTAGGGCCATCATGGAAGCTTCGGTCCCCGAATCCTTTAGGTCGCCTCACTTTGAATCCTACAATGGGGAGTCGGACCTGGCCGATCATATCGAGAGTTTTAAAACTCTCATGATTGTTCATCAAACCTCGGATGCGGTCCTCTGCAAGGCCTTCCCAGCCACATTGAGGGGACCAGTGCGAGAGTGGTACTCCCGTTTAACCCCCGCATCCATCTTCTCATTCGAACAGTTTGAGGAGCTTTTCCTCACCCACTTCGTGGGCAATTACAGAGCCAAGAAAACAAGTGCATCTTTCCTAGCACTTAGCCAAAGAAAGGGTGAGTGCCCAAGAGATTACGTCCGGCGCTTTACTACCGAAGCCCGGTCTATTGCTTCCCTCAACTAATCAGTAGCCTTTGCAGCATTTAGGCACAATGTCACTAACACCGACTTCAAGGCATCACTTGCTAAGAAGCCTCATCGGGACTTCTCGGAACTCCAGCTTAGGAGCGAGAAGTACATCCGAGTGGAAGAAGCTCTCATCCCCCAGTCTTGAGGAACCATCTTCTGGGAACAAACGGAAGAATACAAGCGAAGAAGGGTCCCAAAAATTTCAGAAGGACGACAATGGCCAGCGCTGCCCAGCTTTTCGTTTTGAGAAGTTCACCCCCTCAATGCTAGTATATCAGCAGTTCTTATGGAGGTGGACAAAGAAGGGCTACTCCGCGGTCCCCCTAAAATGAATACCCCTGACAAGAAAAGAAACAAACATAAGTGGTGTCGCTTTCATAAGGAACACGGCCACGACACGGATGATTGTCAGGCGCTCAAAGAGAAGATTGAAGAACTCATACAACGGGGACACCTGGCCATGTTCGTCCGAAAAGACAGGGCCAATCCTCCACCCCGAGGAGCCAACAATCGAACCGAGAGGCCCAACGAGTTCCAAGACTCCGAACCTGGGGCCATCCTCCACCTTATCCATGGAGGTCCAATGGGGGAAGAACCAAACTCCTCCCAAGAGGCCTTCACCCTATTCTAGAAGTAGGTATTCAGTTTTAATAAGGCCAAAGCTTGTAAGACGGCCAAAAGTATGTAATAATGGCTCGCACCATTGAAGCGGTCACTTAGTTTATCTCAATAAAACTTAGCTTTTTTCTATTGAAAATTATTGCATTTGTCCCATTTCTATCTCTCTGAGTCACATCTACGACTCGTTAAATGGTGAGTTCGGAGTTTAGCTTTTCCTACAGGGTTGCTCCCACAACTTACTAAGCTCAAAAAATGAGTTTGGAGTCCAACACTTGGTTCGACGCCGCTTATAAACAAACAAGTGCGCAACGGCTCACCATTCGGAATTACTCCTACAACTCGTTAACCCTCTTAAACGACAAGTTCGGAGTCCAACACTTAGTTCGATGCCGCTTTAGCTACTTGCGAACGAGCGAGTAAAAAGTAGCTCACCATTCGAAATTGTTCCCACAACAGTTGAAACAACCTTAACGACAAGTTCGGAGTCCAACACTTGGTACGATGCTACTTCACATACTTGCGAACAAGCATGTACAAAGTAGCTCACCATTCAAAATTGCTCCCACAACTGTTGAAACTATCTCAGCGACTAGTTCGGAGTTCACAATCATGGTTCAAAATTGTCCTCGTAGCTTGCAAGTATGCGGTTTCGAGGCTCAAAACGAACATTCCTACTACTCCCACTACTGGTTAAATTTTGCAACAAGCAAGTTCCGAGCTCAACTCTCCCCTAGAGTTGCTCCTCAAACTTGTCTCCTAAACGGCTCTTTCCTAGAGCTTGAAGATGTTCTTCTCCCAACTTGGCTCCCGAGTGGCCTTCTTTCAAACGAGTTCGGAGCTAAAACTCTTCCTTAGAGTTGCTCCTCGAACTTGTCTCCCAAACGGCTCTCTCCTAGAGCCTGGCGATTCTCTTCGCTCCGCTCGCCCCTTAAGCGGCCTTCTTCTCTACAAGTTCGGAGCTAAAACTCTCACCTAGAGTTGCTCCTCAAACTTGCCTCCCAAACGGCTCTCTCCTAGAGCCTGAAGATGTTCTTCTCCCAACTCGCCTCTTGAGTGGCCTTCTTTCAAACGAGTTTGGAGCTAAAACTCTCCCCTATAGTTGCTTCGCAAACTTGTCTCCCAAACGACTCCCTCCTAGCGCGTGGGGGTGACTCTTCGTCGCACTCGCCACCCGAGAGGCCTTCTTCTCAATGATTTCAGAGCTCAACTCTCCCCTAGAGTTGCTTCTCAAACTTGTCTCCCAGACGGCTCTCTCCTAGAGCCTGGTGATGCTCTTCGTCCCGCTCATCTCCTAAGCGGCCTTCTTCTAAGATAGTTCGGAGCCTAACTCATCTAAAGACGCTCATTAGACCCACCTCCAAGAATAGATCTTCTCAACAGTCGTACATAGCTCTTCTTAACTTCATGAAGATAAATATGTTGCGGGACTATTTTGACCATGAAGAAGGGTGATTCTTCAACTAACTTTTAAAGAGAAATTGTAAATCTTCGAGTCAGCTTCGAAACGAGGGGCCACACGTCCCAATCCGACCTCCGTAGCATCGGGAACGTTGGATACAATATAGCTGCGTCGAAGCCTCCCTGACCCTTGGCAGCTCTCACCGAGTGTTCTTGCCACTAACGTCCAAAAGCGAGAAATGGTGTTGACTGGTCAACAGTCAACGGTCAATGTGCCACATGTCGCCCTGCTGGACTTCTGGAAACAAGTGTTTAGCATTCTTGCCACCGACCCTGAAATGAGAGAAAAACTCTCCCTCAAGATCCGCGCTCAAATCAAGATCAACGGTTGTGATTAAAGAAAAAAAGACAGAGTCAACGGTCAACCATTGACTGCCACATGTCAAGCCACCGAAGCCTTTCATGGGTTCGGAAACATGATCTGAGCACTCTTGTCACCGGAGCCCAAATTAGAGAAAAATTCAGTCTCAAAATTCGTGCTCAATCACGATCAATGGCTCAGATTCGCACAAAAAAAGGGTTAACGGGCAGGGTTCGGACCCGTTAAAGGCCCAAACTTGCGACTCCTACTCCTCTTCTTCTCCGTTAGTTTTTCCCGCCAAAAAATTCCATCGTTGTAGCGCCTCGAATTTCCAATATAATATCTCAGAAATACGTGGCACAAGTTCCAGCATCAACCTCAATTTTAATAGTAAACATAGCCAAACCACAGATAAAAATTTTCAACTTTTATTACATTAATTTTTTACAAAGCACAACGGAATACAAACACCATGAATTACAAATTCTTTCTTTTACAACAAATTCTTTTACAATTTACATAAGTCATAACATCAATCTAGCACATGCATTCAAATCCCAATGCTATAGGTACCTACCTGTAAAATATGAGGCTAGAGATAACCCTAACCCCCAAAACTATAGGGGTCAGCCATAACAGTGTGACATAAAATAAATACAACATAAATAAAACATATGGTATAGAGTCATAAACAACATGTATCAACAGTAGCAATGAATGGAAGAAAAAAAAACAATAAATAAACCATGAAAATATCAAGTGAAACTAGACTAAATGACAAGTATAGAAAAAAACAGGAAACAACATGCATAAAGCCAAGTCAATAAAACACCAATGCTATATGCTGAATCTCTAATGCATACTTGTCGGATTCTATGCATCCCACTCTACATAGGTCCAGTGTAAGCCCTTATCGTTCTCCACTTAATAGGGTTTAATCTCCCATTATGCAACTAATCCTACTACGATGACTACTACAAGATTTAGACATTCTGCAAGTATCGGTTCTCGCTCTTGGAATACTAGAGGCCAATCCCACCCACGGATCATTCTGTGATCCTTACGTCCATTTTCCTGGAAAAATAGGGATTGCCTCACTCCGTAGGTCATTTTGGAACCCTTATTGCACAAACATCCAATGAGCGTCGCTCTCGTCCTAGGAATACTGGAGATCAATCCCACTCCGCGGATCACTCTGTGGTCCTTACGTCCATCGTCCCGGAATACTGGAGAATATCTCACTCCTTGGATCATCCTGGAGTCCATAACCCACGTTTGCTCTCATTTCATCATCTCACCATCTAGTGCATGTCCTTATCTTGGTAAGTCAATTTGTTATTTAATAGATTGCGAATCTCTTAGAGTTGGTATATCCTACCGGGCTTAACTCAACTGAACAACAATCAAAATCTCAACCGCCGGTAGTTAAGGCCCCACTCAATTTCTAGAGACTCATAACTCAACCATCAATACCAAAACTTTCGCTAAAACTCACAAATCCATCATCAAAACGATTTTATGAAGAAAACTTCAAAATCCAAATCTATATAATGTACTTATAAAATTCTAGAATTCAAATCAAATATTAAATCCATTAAATAACAGAAAACCATATTTGGAAGTCGTAGAAATATCACAAAACATCAATTCCTTCGAAAACTACGAATATCTCTCTTTATAAAGTCATAGGAATGTAATTTAAATTCCATTATAAACAAAATATAACTTTCTGTAAAATGCTGAAATCTGTATTAAAACATCATCTAAAACTGTAGATTAATAATCCATAATATTGAGGAAATAACCATTTAAAGAAACGAAGAAAAACTCAACAAAACGACTCAAAACAGCACGTGCGGTCGACTGCCCAAATAGTGTAAAATAATGGCAGTCGACTGCCCCTTTGGAAATTCTCAGAAAAATAGAATGGCGGTCGACCGCTAGCTGCTATGCAGCCAAATTAGAACTTTGTGCATGTTTTCAACTGATACATCGATTAAACTTTATGCAATCGAAAATAAACTTCCTGAGATGCTAAAGTATGACTTTTACAACGTATATGCATGTATAAAATACATCAAAACTTCATCACGATTTCAAAATAGCAAATTCTCATTAAAACTTCTCAAAACATATTATATATATATATATATATATATATATATATATATATATATATATATATATATATATATATACATACATATATTCATGTAAGTGTTTAAACATCAGTTCTAGCATTAAAACTCATCAAATAGCAGTAGGGTAATACCTAATTCAATCTCAGTTGTAAAATAATCAGGATCCAATCGAAAACCTCATCCACAAAATTCTTTAAAACGGTGGAATAGTATATATAAGTGTGTATATGCGTATAATTGCTTCACTTAAAGCTTTAAAAATCTCATCAATAGGAAGTAGCATAATGTTGAAACAGTCTCAGTATCAAAACAACTTGAAATTCAATCGAAACATCAAGGATACAAAAAGAAGCAATATCAGCCTGTGTATGCACAGACCCGAAATTGACCAAACTCCTTTTTTTACTCAAAACTTGATCTTTTTAATTCAAAGCTCTTCTTGTAATTCATTTAACTTATATGCAATCACTCACCATAGTTTACCCATGCATATAAGCAATTTCCAACAAGTACTAATCAAGTTATACTCAACAAACATCAAGAACAATATGTATGTCTATATACATAGTAAAGGTTAGGTTTTTGTTTACTTTTGCATTAAACAACATACAATCTCATCATACCAAGTCAAAACAGCAAGTAGATGAAGGGAAACAACCTACTCATGATTTCTAATGGGTTCTTTAACAATTTCAAGTCATCTATATGTAATTTTAATCATCAATAGCAAGATTTTCATGAAGGATTCAATTTTTAACTCATCCATCCATCCATAGTTCATTATATCAACATAAAATCCCTAACATAATTTCTAATAGACAAATCATCACATACAACATATATAGAACAATACAAAATAAACATATGTCACCCACCTTATTGAAGAATCAATTGAAGATAAGAAAATCCCTCCTTTCGCAAGAAACCAAGATCCTCATTTTGAAACTCCAAGAAAATAATAATAAAGAAATCCCTTTGTGTAGTGCAGCAAAGAGACGACTGCACCTCACCTTTAATAGGCCGGAAATAAGGTTTTTAGGGTTTGTGAATAGATTTTCAAAATATCTCTTTTAAATATATCTTTACATATATAAATCCTTATATTTGGAAATTAGATAAAATCAATTCAATTTGTATTTAAAAGCAAAACCTACCCTCCATATATGGCCGGCACTGTTGTAAAAAACCCAGAAAAACGAAATTGTACTTTTTGCCCCCTAAGTAAGAATTTTGCAAAAAGACCCATCTTTATCAAAACTTGTAAAATAAACCAAATTTTTAAAACAAAAGTAAACTCTTTACCTATGAGTTGAATAGACATCATGCCCAGCCCAAAAATCTGAAAATCTGGAGTTTTCACTGCAAGTGATAATTTTGCACAAAAGTCTCTCTTTTTGTAATATTTGCAAATAGGTCAAATAATTATCAGAAAAATCTAAAAAATTCACAAATAAAATATCTAATAATAATTAATGGGTTTTCCCAAAATAATTTCTGACTTTGAACTTCCCAAGAAAATATTTGCACGTGTTTTGCACGTGTAAAAAAGTAATTTCAGAAAAATGTTTATTAAATCACCAAAAATCATTTTAATTCACTTATTAATCTTAAAAGCATTATTTAAAAATCTGGGGTATTACAATCGTCAACCTCCAGCTCCTTCATCGCCAACACCCCCATTCCGACGAGCTCTGAGCTCCCCTCCACTGACGCCGACCTCCAATGTCGAAGCGCGAGCTCCCCGCGCCGAGCCCCTCTCTCCTCGTTGAGCTCCCACGTCTTATACTTCTCCTTCAAATTTCTCGCCGAAGCTCCCTCGCCGAAACCATCACCTCCGAGCTCAGTCTCCTCCATTTCGATCTCCCTCCTTTCGTCTACTCCACTATCGAGCTCGCTAAGCCATCGAGCTTTTATCCTCCTCTCCACCGTCGACCTCATGCCACACGAGCTCCCTCGCCGAACCCATCACTGCCGAGCTCCAACTTCTCACCCGCACCTCCGTTGAGCTCCGAAGCTGAGCTTCGACCCCGACTTGCCGAGCTCAAAGCCTCCCCCGCCAACGCTACTCCAAGCTTTAGCTCCCTCCCAAAGCGTCGAGCTCCACCTATCGAGCTCTGCCGTAGTCGCTGCAGAAAGCTCCCTCGCTGAGCTCTTCCCTCCTTCACCAACTCACGAACTCCGTCGTCCAGCTCGTCGAACCCCTCCGACGTCGACCTCGTCTCCACAATCGATGAAGACGATCTCTCCTCCATTTCCCTGAGCTCTGATGTCGTCAAACCCCATCACTGTCAAGCTCCACACCGTCACCGCCGAGCTCCGATGAGCTCTTCTCCACTGCAGTCGAGGTCCTCCGTCGCCGAAGCCGCGAAGCTCGCCGCCTCGATCCGAGCATTCGTGGAACCGACCTTCGAATCAAAGAAAACGGTCCACTATAAGATTCGTGTATGATCGCGATCAAACGGTCGTGATTATTCCAGGTAATTTCTTTTTAAATTCTTTAATTTAATTAAATAATTGAATTAATTATTTAAAAAATCTGAAAAATTAATAAAAAAATCGGGAAAAAAATAATTAAAAAATTCTAAAAATAATTATTAATTCGGAAAATAATTTTAAAAAAATCTGAAAATATAATTATTTAATTAGAATAATTAATTAAATTTTTTTATAATTAATTATTTAAATTCGGAAATTGAATTAAAAAATTCAAAAAAAAAGATTAAAAATTGGAAAAAATTCAGAAAAAACTGGAAAAATCACAAAAAATTCAGAAAATTCTGAGAATAATTTTGGGTATTTTACAAGCTCAGAATAACATTGTTACACCTCGAGCAAGATCCCAGCTCCCCCGAGAACTCCGATAAATTCTATTAACCATTGAAAATGGACAAAACTACTCCTCAAAGACTGTAATACTCAGTCTCCAGGAGTGGGGGACTTGTGATATGGCTAAAAATAGAACCAAATCAGGACCGTTCAAATCGGGCACGAATCATAAAGATTTCAAGGGTAAAACGATAATTTCACATACAAACGGGTCTGAAATGGGAACTGGGTCTTTCTTCAAAGCCCAATAACCCATGAATGGATCTGTCATATTGTGTATGGGTAGCAACCCGTTACAAACCAATTCAGAAATTTAAAGAGTAATTCAAATTCATGGTTATCTTTATGAAACGATTTAAACTCTACATCTTATCCAAAAATACCGGGACATAGGGATAAATCATTACATCTAAACTGTCTCTAAAGGCGACTATAAATACCCCTCTCCCTCCCACCATAACAAGGTAATCAATCTTTTTCCACAGAAAGTTCTTTCATAATCTCCCTGATTACTGACAAGAGCGTCGGAGGGTTCATCGCCGGGATCCATCCCGGTGTATCGAAATTTTTGCCGGTTCACGGCAGCAGCGAGAAACCAGTCAAATGCCAGTGAAAGTCAACAGATTTACTTATTTGTTTTTTCAAAGAATCCATAAATTCATCTATTTGCTCCCACATCAAAATCAGCAGCAACAGATGCGAAAAAAAGGGAGAAATTAAGGTGACAAATTAAGGCAAAATTGATCAATCCCTATAATCAATAATCATCTCGTCATCACAATTTATTATGATCAACATGTAGCCAAAAGATAAAAGAAGAAAAAAACATCAAATAATATGTGTGATTGGTCATTTTTTCACCTTAAGTTTTTCTGTGTTTTTTTATTAAAATTTAAATCCAACTAGTACATGAACTTGAGCAAATTAAACACAAGGAAGAAAATATCCAGTACACATTGCGTATCAATTCATTCGTACCTACAGCCTATCACTTTCTGATATGTGGCAACTAATTAATCAGTTTAAAAAATCAAAATAAAAACTATTCTACCGTTTTTTGTAAATATACCACTTTTCGAAACTATTTGCAATTGTCAAAGTAACTGCCCTCGTGGACTCAACAACTGAACTCGCCATTCCCAATGGCGAGTTTAATTTTTCATGCTTGTCGTTGGAACACGGCACGTTTAAGGCTAACTTTTTGAGAAACTCGCTGTTGGGAACAACGAGTTTAGTTCCACATTTTCAATGAAGACTCGTCGTTCCCAACGGCCAGGACATTTATACTAGACTCATTGTTGGGAACGGTGGGGATGTAGAAAATTTTACACAGAGTGAAACACTCTGTTGGACTTAGTGAATTTTCGAAAAAAAACTCAATATAAATTTTTTTGAACTAAACTTGCCGTTACCAACAACGAGTCTAGTATAAATGTCCTCCCCATTATGAACGACGAGTCTTCATTGAAAATGTTGAACTAAATTCATCGTTCCCAACAACGAGTCTAGTATAATGTCCTCGCCGTTAGGAACGACGAGTCTTCATTGAAAATTTTGAACTAAACTCCCCAAACGGCGAATTTCTCAACAAAAAAAACCTCGTCGTGTTCTAACGACAAGCATGACACAACTAAATGTTAGAACTTGAATTTCATAAAACAGGAAAATGCTAACAATATTTGTGAAGAATTACAATTACAGGAAATGAAGGAACAAACCATACAGTACAATACAGAGTCGAGATTTAAGATCTCTGTCCTTAAAGCAAAATTCGCCTCGTAGTATGACGGTGGTTGACGAATTGCCTCCCAGGATACAACTGTATTACCTTTTCCTGAAGAGCAGCACCCTAACTTCAGAGATCTCAGCGAACCGGTGCTGTGTTGTATTCTCAGACTGTGACTCAGAGGAAGAAGAAGAAGAAGGAGATTTAGAATATTTGAAAAACTGTGTGTTCTGGCAGACAAAAGTTGCTGGTTTTATAGGAGAATGGGAGTAATTGAAGGGTCCATTACTCTGTAACAGCAGAGTAATGGTTCAAAAATGTAACTGATGAGCCATTACTTTACTGTTACAGAGTAATGGTACCAGCAGTTACAGAATTTGAAAAGCCTCAATAGTAACTGGGGGAAATTTAGAGCGGGGCAAAAAAAATATAAGCCAGAGCCAAGCCAGATCAGACCAGACCAAGCCAAGCCAAGCCGAGCCGAAGCCAAGGCCGGACCGAGCGCGCGCGCGCGTGTGTGTTTCTTATTTGGGTTAGGTCCTCTCCCTACTACACATTAATGATAACTCCAGGGCTATGTCCTTTAGTGCATTTCTTTAGCTTATATACTAGAGAAAATCTTTTCCATCTTCCGATGTGGGATTATTCATTCCAACTGTCCAAGTTAGTACATTTCGAGTACCCAACTTTGGACCTATATTTCTCATTCATACGGAAACCTTTTTGGCAAGTGAGTACATTACGGAATAGTACTCGACGAGAGGAACATGATCCAATCAATTTCCGGCACCGCCGGTGGTCGGAGCCCACCGAATTTCGGCCCGAAAAATATGCAAAAACTTTTTCCAACAATCCTCCACATGAATGGAAATGACCAGACCATGTAATCCAGACACGACAGAAAAACACATGACAGACAAGACTCTGAGAATACAATCAGAAAATCACTGCATCAGGAATGGTAGTAATTTTTTAACTTTGAACCACCTTTAGTGAGTAGCCATCGGATTCACTTGACCAGGTAGTGAACATGATGTCTTGAACTACCCGGACTTTGATGTGAACCTAGAAAATAACTATCACACAGTTTCATCTCCTCACAGAACTAGGTTCTCTTGTTGTGTTTATTTTGGCCTTGAACAACCCTGGTTAATCGTGCGTGAACTTGGAGAATGTAGCCTCTCTTCATTATCCTAGAAATGGCCCCATTTCACACTCACAAAGTGATTGCCCATAAAGAGTATCCTGCCATACCCCACTTTTATTTCAAAGCTATGGGAATCATTAAAAGCCAAGCTTATCCTAACTCTTTGCAGGCAGCACTGTTTTATCATCCTAAGAGTGTGTATGATATTTTTATCTCTCAGTGCTCCCGTCAATTCAACAAGATTTAGTTGTCCCCTTGAACCTAGATCTTGGGATCTCCAATTCCTAGGTAGGGTTTCCATCAAGTATTCTCTTTCATCATAGGTATTAAATCCATTCTTCTTGATGATCTCACAACTTGCTCTCGTGACAAACCTTTAGTAAATGGATCCGCTATGTTGTTGGTCGATTTTATATACTCTCTAGAGATTATTCCATTAGAGAGCAGTTGTCTAATGGGTTTGTGTCTCCTTCTAATATGACGAGACTTACCATTGTACATACAACTCAGTGCCTTTGCTATAGCCGATTGGCTGTCACAGTGTACACATATAGCAGGCACTAATTTTTTCCACATTGGAATATCCTCTAAAATGTTTCGAAGTCACTCTGCTTCCTCTGCTGCTTTGTCTAAAGCAATAAACTTAGATTCTATGGTGGATCTGGCTAGTAACGTTTGTTTAGAGGATTTCCATGACACAGCCGCACCACCAAGAGTGAAGACGTACCCACTTGTGGATTTCGAGTTCTTGGAGTCCGATATCCAGTTGGCATCACTGTAGCCTTCTAGTACTGCTGGATATCTGGTGTATTGTAGCCCATAACTCTAAGTATGTCGCAAGTAGTTCAATACTCTAGTTATTCCTTTCCAGTAACTTCGTCCTAGATTACTTGTGTAACGGCTCAGTATATTTACTGAATGTGCCAGGTCCGATTTTGTACAATTTATTAAGTACATCAGACTACCGATTACACGTACATATTCTAATTGTGATATGTTGTCACCCGTATTTTTGAACAAGTGAAGACTGGGATCCACAGGACTTTTGGCAGTCCCGTCGGAGTAATTCTTGAATCTTTCAAGTACTTTCTCAGCGTAATGAATTTAAGACAAAGTAATTTCCTAAGACGTCCTGGAAACTTTGATTCCTAGTATGACGCCTGCAACTCCCAAATTTTTCATATCAAACTTGCCACTAAGCATGTTCTTAGTTTGTTTGATCCAATAATGAGCATGTCATCTACATACAGTCACACCAGAATGTATCCATTTGGAGTATCTTTGATGTAGATATACTTATCACATTCATTTATTTTGAAACCATTTGACATCATAACATTGTCTAATTTTGCATGCTACTGCTTTGGAGCTTATTTCAGTCCGTACAAGGATTTTACAAACCTGCACACCTTATTTTCCTGTCCAGGAACTACGTAACCCTCAGATTGTTTCATGTATATTTCTTCTTCTAAATCTCATTTAGAAATGCACTTTTAACATCCATTTGATGTATTTCCAGGTTACGTAGAGCTGCAATAGCTATCAGCATTCTTATGGAAATTATTCTTGTAATTGGGGAATATGTATCAAAGAAGTATAGGCCTTCCTATTGCCTAAATCCTTGTACCACAAGTCTCGCCTTATGTTTCTCTATTGAACCATCTGCTTTCAATTTTTGTTTGGAAATCCATTAGCATCCTAGAGCTTTACATCCAGAAGGCAAATCGACCAACTCTCATGTATGATTTTGCATAATGAAGTCTATTTCACTTTTGATTGCTTCCTTCCACATAGGAGCATCAGGCATAGACATGGCTTCCTTGAATGTTCTGGGCTCATTCTCTAACAGAAAGGCTGTTACAAAGTCAGGACCAAATGACTTTGATGTTCTAGCCCATTTACTTCGTCTAGGCTCATCATTATCATGTCCTGGTTCATCAACCGAAGTGCTTGTATTCCCTTATTCACGTGTATGTTTGGGATACGTAGTATCCTTGCACGGAAATACGTGTTCAAAGAATGAAGCATTCCTTAATTCTATTATTGTATTCACGTGGATGTCTGGTATATCCGATTTATATATCAAGAACCGATATGAACTATTGTTGTGTGCATAGCCTATGAATATGCAATCAATAGTCTTAGGTCCTATTGTGACCTGTTTTGAATTAGGTACTGTCATTTTTGCTAGACACTCCCACACTTTGAGGTATTTATACGAAGGCACATTACCGTTTCATAGTTCGTATGGTATCTTGCCAGTTTTCTTGTGAGATATTTTATTAAGCATGTAGTTGGCAGTCAGCAACGCTTCCCCCACATGTTTTGGGGTAAACCCACAATTCAACAACAAGGCATTCATCATCTCCTTTAGAGTTCAGTTCTTGCGCTCGGCACTACCGTTTGATTTAGGTGAGTAAGGAGCAGTTATCTGATGAACTATTCCATGTTCAGAGCAGAACATATTAAATGGTGCATCATATTTCCCTCCTCTATCACTCCTAACGATTTTAATCGTTTTGCCAAGTTGATTCTCAACCTCAAGCTGATATTCATTGAATTTATCCAAAGCCTCATTTTGCTATATAACAAGTACACATAACAGAATTTTGTGCAATCGTCTATGAATATCACAAAGTACTTTTTCTCGCCTCTGGTCTGCACGTATTTTAAATCACACAGATCCGTATAAATTAGACCTAAAGTTCCTGTGTTTCTTTCTACAGAACGTGATGGGGTTTTAGTGAGTTTAGCCTTTGTGCAAACTTCACATTTTTCGCAGTTGCCCACCTTAAATTTTGATAGCAAATTCATGTTAATTAATCTACGCATAGAATTAAAATTAACATGGCCTAATCTTTCATGCCAAACAGAAAAAGACTCAACAACATAAGCAACCGGAGTAATTTCATTAACTTTGAGAACAACAAGAACAATAGGTTTAGGGATGACTGTCATTACATTAAATTTGAACTGTTCATCCTTTACATATCTTTTACCCAAGTATACCCCATTCTTAGACAATACAAAATTATCAAAAGCAAGAACAACCTTAAATCCATTCTTGCTTAGCAAAGATCCTAATACCAAGTTCTTTCTAATATCTGGAACAGACAACACTTTTGTGAGTGTTAGTTCCTTGTCTGAAGTCATCTTCAGCACTATCTTCAATGTTCCTGTAATTTTGGAGGTGGAAGAATTACCCATGAAAAGCTGTTCTTCCTTATTGCACTTATGGTATGAAGTGAACATCTCCTTGTCCGAGCAGATGTGCTTGGTGGCCCCAGTGTCGTACCACCACTCTCGAGGATTTCTCCCTACTAGATTCACCTCTGAAACAACAGCACAATGATCCAAGTCAGAGAGACCAGTGGACAAGTTCTCAGCTATGTGTGCATGGGATCTGTCAGTCCCTTTTGCCTTTCCAGTTCCAGCATGGTTGCTGTCCATGCTGCGGCAATCTGAAATTTTGTGGCCCAGCTTACCACACTTGTGGTATTTTTCAGCAAACCTCTTTGCTGCAGGTTTCTTGTTCGAGGCCTGTGATAAGAACTTTCTCTTTTTGCTCTTCTGTTCGTGCTCCATCATGTTGTCCTTTTCTATAGACTGATTTTCATAGGAGCTGTCAGCCTTGCGATTCTCCTCTTTGATCCGCAACCTGACAATGAGGTCTTCAAGAGACATCTCCTTTCGCTTGTGGTTGAGGTTGTTCTTGAAGTCCTTCCATCCAGGTGGAAGCTTCTCGATGAACGTTGCAATCTGGAATGGTTCACACAACATCATGTTCTCTACAGCGATTTCATGCATTATCACCTGCAGTTCCTGGATTTGACTCACAACTGTCTTGGAATCAACCATCTTGTAGTCCAGAAATTTGCCGACTACAAACTTCTTGGAGCCGGCGTCTTCTGTTTTGTACTTCTTCTCCAAGGACCCCCACAGAAGTTTGTAAGTCTCGAAGACACAGTAGACATTGTACAGTGGGTCTACCAAGCCGTTCAGGATGTAATTTCTACAGAGATAATCACCCTGAGTCCATGCATCAACTGCCGCAACGGAGTGTGCATCCATAGGTGCTAGCATAGGGGCAGATTCAGTGAGAAACATGTCCAACTTCAAGGTGGTCAGGTAGAACTGCATCTTCCCTTGCCACTTCTTGAATCAAGTTCCATTGAACTTCTCTGATTTTTCTCCGACAGTTATATGTGTGGGCAGAACGATCGTTTGTGCCACAACCGATTGTGCAGTCACGTTTTGGGTCACTTGTGTTTGTTCACTGATAAGTCCACTGACATTATCATTCTGTGTGTTTTCCATGTTCTGAAACAGGAAATAGAACTATTTGTTGTTCTGTTTTTCCGAAATGATAACAATACCTGTAAATAATCTTCACAAAAAACTATTAGAATAGAGGAAAAATTTTGCTTTAAGATTGTTAGAACTTGAATTTCATAAAACAGGAAAATGCTAACAATATTTGTGACTAATTACAATTACAGGAAATGAAGGAACAAACCATACAGTACAATACAAAGTCGAGATTTAAGATCTCTGCCGTTAAAGCAAAATTTGCCCCGTAGTGTGACGGTGGTTGACGAATTGCCTCCCAGGATACAACTGTATTATCTTTCCCTAAAGAGCAGCACCCTAACTTCAGAGATCTCAGCGAACCGGTGTTGTGTTGTATTCTCAGACTGTGACTCAGAGGAAGAAGAAGAAGGAGATTCAGAATGTTTAAAAAATTGTGTGTTCTGGCAGACAAAAGTTGCTGGTCTTATAGGAGAATGAGAGTAACTAGATGGTCCATTACTCTGTAACAGTAGAGTAATGGCCCATTACTCTGTAACAGTAGAGTAATAGTTCACAAACGTAACTGATGAGCCATTACTCTGCTGTTACAGAGTAATGGTACCAGCAGTTACAGAATTTGAAAAGCTTCAACAATAACTGGGAAAAATTTAGAGCAGGGCAAAAAAAATACAGGCCAGAGCCAAGACAGACCAAACCAAGCCGAAGCCGAGGCTGAGGCCGAGCCGGGCGCGCGCATGTGTGTGTTTGTTATTTTGGCTAGGTCCTCTCCCCACCGCACATTAGTGGTAACCCCAGGGCTACGACCTTTAGTCTATTTCTTTAGCTTATATACTGGAGAAAATCTTTCCCATCTTCCGATGTGTGATTATTCATTCCAACTGTCCAAGTTAGTACATTTCGAGTACCCAACTTTGGACCTACATTTCTCATTCATACGGAAACCGTTTTTGGCAAGTGAGTACATTACGGAATAGTACTCGACGAGAGGAACATGATCCAATCAATTTCCGACGCCGCCAGTGGCCGGAGCCCACCGGAATCCGACCCAGAAAATATGCAAAAACTTTTTCCAACACTAAACTCGCACGACGAGTTTAGTTGCTGAGTCCACGAGCACGAATACTTTGACTATTGTCATCTTTATGCAAATAGTTTCAAAAGGTGGCATTAAAAAGAAATTCTTTTCTACAACACCCCCTCTTTATCTGAGCATCATGGCCGAGATGGCTTTTGGTATTATAAAAATTAATTATAGAAAATAAATGGTCACAGGATAATGATATTCATGATTGATTGTTCTAGTTATTAACCCCAAATTCAAATTTTAATCATATGAAAGTAAATGCAAAAATTAGACTATAAGAAGAAAGTTTTATTGTTGTTGTTCTTGTTGTAAGACGAAAGGAATTTTTTTTATATATTATATATATATATTTTTAATGTATTTTGGTCAGTCGGTTGCTGTCGAGTTCTAGAGGGAGGCGAGTTTGTTGATGCAAGAAGTGGCAACTAATTCAACGCCTGAGATTGACACATAATGTATAACGCACTACTTATTGTTCTTAGGATGACAAGTAATTCAGCTATCATCAGCTGCTTCATCATTCTCCAATTCTACACCTATTTTCTGTCTTAATTAATTCATAAAAGGCTAAATATAAAAAAAGTATACAACGTTTTGGGCCAATTTTAAAAAATACATAAATTTTATTTTTATTTTTTAAAATGGCACAATGTTTAAATAAACTCCATGTTTAAATAAACTCCACTAGGTTAGTTAGGGTTAGGGTTAGGGTTAGAGTTAGTTCGGAGGGTTTATTTAAACATCTGATTAGTTAAGTGATATTTTTTTGAACACAAATAAAAGATGAATGTGATTTTTTTAAATACAAATGAAAGATGAAAGTATTTTTTTAAAACTTTACCCCAACGCAACCCTAACCCTTACTCTAATCCTAACTAAACCAGTTGAGTTTATTTAAATATTGTATTCTTTTTTTTTAATATAAATTTTGTATACTTTTTTTAAACTGACCCAAAATTTTGTTTACTTTTTTTATATTTAGCCTTCATAAAAATACAATGTTAGAGCATCCACAGTGGTGTTTCTCATTTTGTTAAAAATGGCACCTATAGTAGTAGCAAATAGTGATACATGCTGCAGTGGTTGTTTGCTATATGTTTCTCATTTTTGCGTCGGACGGTACAACATTTACCGTCGCGCAATTTTTTTTTTAAAAAAAGCGAGCGACGGTATATGTTATACCGTCTCATTCATTCAAATGAATAATTAAAATTTTTAATTACTTATTAACTATTTAAATATGTTAATTAAACAAATTAAATAATATAATAATAACTAAACCTAATTAAAAACTAACAAATCCTAATTAAATAAACCTAACCTACCCCTAATAAAGCCACAATTCAAGGACGGTACAACATGTACCGTCCGCGAATTTGTGGAATATTATTATTATTATTATTATTATTTGGATGAAATCTAGCCGTAGGATTAAAAAAATAATTAAAAAAAATAAAAATATATATAAAAGGGAAGGACGGGTATCTTCTCCCGGACGGGGTATGTTTCCCCGTCCGATCCTTTTTTTTTTTTAAAAGAAGAAATTTTTAGACGGTATATGTTTTCCCGTCTCACTCGATTAAAAAATCTTAAAATCGGAGCGACGGTATATGATATACCGTCCTTTATAATTTGAGAATTGGTATTTCGTTTCTCATATATGAAAAACCAGTATAGCAAATTTGCTATAAAATGGCAAAATACAAAACCAGTGCAGACATCCATTTCTTATAAAAGAGCAATTTGTCAATTATAAAAAACTACTGTGGATGCTCTTATTAAGAACAAAGAATACCGTGCACCAATTGATAACTTGACCAACATCTTCGCTTTTCTTCAATCGATCACTTACCATCTGACTTGCTACATATAACTAACCACTCAATCAAACATCTCGATCTCTCTCTCTCTCAATTGCCAAAATGAAACAATGCATGCTTAATTACATTCCAACAAAATATTTAACTAATATTTTTGAGAATTATATAATTCACAAACCTATACCATACCTAAGTGACTAGGTTAGGGCAGGTTAGGCCCTAACTCCTAACCCTCATAAGGTCATTTTCGTAACTTCCTCTTGTTCACCTCTCCTCCACCTTTAAAACCCCAAACTAATTAAACCACCCTACAGTACTTCACCACCACCAAAACACCCCCAACAATGAACCCCTCCTCAGACCCCTACTCCCCCAACATCATCTTCAAGTGGGATCCACGCTGTCCCCTCCCTACACCATCACCACCCCCACCCCCACCACCACCACCCCAGGAGCCACAGCGCCCACGTGATCTAACGGACGTCTTCCAGGGCTACGGAGTCCGTTACTTAACGGCAGTACACATTGGGGAGCTAGGGTTCACACCCAGCACACTTGCAGGAATGAGAGACGAGGAGCTGGACGACATGATGGCCACCATGTCGCATTTGTTCAGGTGGGATTTGCTTGTAGGTGAGAGGTACGGCATCAAGGCGGCGGTTAGGGCGGAGAGGAGGCGGATGGAGGTGGCTAGCTTGGGTGTCGAGGGTCGAAGGTTGAGGTTGCTGACGCCACCTGAGCATCACCACATGGACGCGCTTTCACAGGAAGGTAAACCCTATATATATATATAGATCTTTGTCGAACCTAAATTCTCTATTAATAAATTAGGCCGGCGCGCATCTAATAGCAATATCAACAGTCTTCGTTATAGAAATTTTGAATCACCATTTGATTATCGCCCTCCATCCACACAATTAATCTCTTCTCCTACTTATATAATCAATGCTAATGTTTGGATGTGTGACTTGGGATAATATATATATACTAATCGAATAATTAATGTATGTGTGCATGATTAAATTCTAGGTGAGAATTTTGTTTATATGTGTAACGCTCAAGTGTCCCGGATAATAGGAGGGTAATTTTCCTAAGAATTTGCTTTAAGCACAACACACAAGTTCAAAATTATCTGAGAAATTTAAAAGTTTCAATTCATTACATAAACTTTATTACATTCTCCTTTATAATTATACCGCGTATCTGGGACACGAAGCATTGCAAATTTTCATAAACTACAAATGCAATGGATTAGTCCCACTATTTGAAATTATAACTTATGTTTTACCTTAATATTGATTGCAATACTTGAATATTTTTGTTATTTATCTCAAAATTACTCAAAAGTTTATTGTGTGCAATATTGTAAACACTCATTTATGTCACGTGTGTAGGATTATCCGAAGAGCAGGTCCAACACGAGCTGGAAGCGGCGGGTAGCGGAGGCGAAGCGGGTACGGGTGCAGACAAAGGCAAGCACCTGCAAAGTCGACGAACATCCACTTCCAAGAAAAACCCGAACCCGAAATCTAAAAAGAAGCCAAAAACCAAAGACAAAACACAAGTCAACAACGACTACGACTACGACTCTGATTCGGATCCCGGGTCCGGTTCAGACGGTAGCGCAGTCGGATACGGGTTTGTTAGTGAGCGGCAGAGGGAGCACCCGTTTATCGTAACGGAGCCGGGTGAGGTGGCACGTGCGAAGAAGAACGGGCTGGACTATTTGTTCCATTTGTACGTGCAGTGCGCGGAGTTATTGGCCCAAGTGCAGGCCCAAGCCAAAGAGAAAGGGGATAAATGCCCGACCAAGGTAATTCTAACCACTTACCAATTTACCATCCAATTATTAATTAACACATGGCATTTGATAGGGGGCCCCGCAAATTAGTTTGTATCTATGGAGTTCAGAACAGCCTGACACGCGGCGTTGTCAGATTGGTTAAGTCTTGTCGTAATAATTTATGAGTTTGGTTAGAAATTTATTTAGGCCCCTTATTATTTGACTTCTTTTTATTTATGTAATTAAATTACTCTTCATTTGTGAAACAATTACATAATTTTTTCCTTCAAAAATTGCACGCACTTCCTGAGGTTTGTATTAGTGAGTGTTGCAGTTAAGAGAAATTGTTGTGACTCATGCAGGTTACAAACCAAGTGTTCCGATACGCGAAGAGAGTCGGTGCGCACTACATCAACAAGCCGAAGATGCGACACTATGTGCATTGCTATGCACTTCACTGCCTCGACGAAGCAGTGTCTGACTCGCTGCGAAGGGAGTACAAGCAGCGAGGCGAGAATGTTGGGTCGTGGAGGCAGGCTTGCTACCAGCCGTTAGTGGCCATTGCAGCCCGCCACGGATGGGACATTGACGCTGTGTTTAGTGCAAATCGACGTCTTTCTATTTGGTATGTTCCGACCAAGCTCCGCCAAATGTGCCATCTTGCTCGGAACAATGCTAATGTTGCTGCTAGCTCGGTTGTGGGGTCTGCCGATGTCCATGTGGCGCAGTTGTCATTGCCGTCTTTGTTCTAGGTATTGGTGCGTGGTGGGATGATGGTGGTTAATTGTTAACTTTTAACTATGGTTGTGTTACATTGTGTTGGGCTAACATATCAAGCTTCAAAATATTAACTTGTGTTAGTTGATTGTACTCCGGAGTACAATCAACTCTAGTTAAGTTACTATGAATGAATTTGAAAAACTGATTATGAAGAGCATTTTGGTGTATTTATTCTTAGACATCAAGGTGAGAACCATGCATGTGGATCCAAAAAGCTAGGAAAATAGTTCCAAACATCAAGGTGAGATTTGATTTTCTCAAAAATCAATGGATCTTGTAGTTAGGAGGTTCTCACGTCAAACGTCACTCTCTAGTCTCTACTATGTCTGCTGTCTGCATTCACTGAGTGTATGATTGTTTCTAAGTAGTTGCAACTTAATCTGCATGTTCGAATAAGATGAACATATTAACTCTTTCCGAAGACCGCTAGTTTATTTTTGTTGGGGACGTTGAATATTTCAAACAAATAGTTTGTTAGAATTTGTTGTGTCTTAGAGTATCCATTATCGTTTGCTAAAAGTGCAAAAAATATATTTTTTGGCCAAAAAAGTCCCACAATCGTAGCAAACGAAGTGAACAGTGGATATCTAAATATAGCAATCTGCTTTAGCAACCTCATATTTTTAATTTTTTTTTAATTTAGAATGGACGGATTCTTCATCTGTCCATCAAAATTTAATTACAAAAATATCATCCATTTAATTACGAAAATAGCATTTTACTATTTTTTTTATTATAAAAAAACGGCAAAAAGGTTTAATGGATGAAGAAGTACCGTCCACCAAAAATTTTCTTGTTATATTTACGAAAATGCCATCATTTAATTACAAAAATGTCATTTTACTATTTTTTTAAAAAAAATTACCAAAAAGGTCGGACGGATGAAGATCATCCGTCTACCAAATTTTTTCACAAAATATTTACAAAAGTGTCATTAATTGCAAATTTGGCAATAAACGATAGTGGTGTTCCCCCTTGATTGCTATTTCCATTGCTAAATATGTATTTTCTTTAGCGAACAATAGTGGATGCTCTTAGTGTTTCTTTTGTTTTAAGTTTGTTAATAACTCCTAACTATGAGGAGCTCATGGTATTCTGTTAGGATTGACTTTTTCCTCAACTAATTTTCCACAATCTTAGGGTTAGTTGAGATCATGAGCTGTACTTTGTTACTCTGTTTCTTATAATGGCTTTATAGGCGGGAGTCAGGGTCGGCCCCACCGTTGAGGCCGATGACTGATGAGGCTGCCGCCTCAGGTCCCCAGATAATTTGTAATTTTAAGGGCCCCAAATTTGTACTTTTCTTGTAAATATAGACACGTATTTTGCGTGTAAAAAAATATTGTTATTAGGGACCCCAAAAATAAATTTTTGGGCCTTTAGAATTTTGTTTAAATTATTTGGGTTTGGGCTTGATTGAATTTGATGCTTTAAATTTGACCGATTTAAAAACAAATCCACATTTAAATCAATAAAATCTCAAACCCGAAACCCACATTCAAATTCAAAACCAAAAACCTTTACCCGAAACCCGAAACCCGAAACCCACATTTAAAACAAACCCTCTTTGGCTCTTTCTTCTCAGTTATTCGATGATATATATTTTGCATATTTTGCTTTAAACAATGTGTAAATTTTTGTATACCTGTTTTTTTTTTTTAAATTATTATTATTAAATGTATGGGGGCCCATTTTGGGAGTTCGCCTCGGGCCCTCGGGAACTCAGGGCCGGCCCTGGCTGGTGTTCTTTCAATTATTGAATAAGAAGCATAATCTGAGTTTATCTTGCTTGGAATTTAGTTTTTCAACAATCTGGTATCAGAGCATCTCACAAGGGCCTCATTTCTTTTGGAGTTTAAGGTTGAGTAGGAGCAAAACAGAGAGGTACTTAGGTTTGTTGAGAAAGCCAACCAATGGTGGCCGAGAACAACTACTTTGTTCAACCTACTATACCTAGATTCGATGGTCACTATGACCATTGGTCTATGTTGATGGAAAATCTCTTGCGATC